>CM018039.1:14752179-15952179 GCA_008638375.1 Nyssa sinensis | reverse complement strand
ACATAGAGTTGCATGTGTGTGTCACGCATATTAACATCGCATTGTAGAAACTCACGAATGTGATATAGATTTTGTATGGATGTATTATATAAATTGCCAAAATCTTATATGAATGATTAGGGAGGCATGTAGATATACATGTACACTTGCACATGCCACGTCTTAATTTTGTTCCTTGCATTAGCATTGTATCATACCAGCAGTTGAGCTGACCCATTCGTAGGAACCTTATTTCAGATGACACTCCCAACACCTGAGACTTGAGGAAGTCTAGCCGAGTGGAGGAGACTTAACTTTAGATGGATATTTGGCCCGAGAGGTGTAATTTGTGATGTACGGGCTTAAGCCCAAAGACATGTATATATATTGACCGAAGTGAACGTATGTACGTGTATATCTATTTAATTGTCTTCAATTGTATAATTAGGCGATGTATATTTAAATTTGATGAGATTGTAGCCATCGAGTGAGGATGGGATGTACTGTTGTTTATATATGTGAATTGTTGCAAAATATTAGGTGAGAAAAGGCTTAGAAAACAAAGGAGGTTCTGCCAAAATTTTATAAAACAGGAATGTATGTAGGCTTGTATCTAAATCAGTTGAATTGTTATTTATTTATTTATTCGTCTATTTATTTTCTTCCTTTATTTCGCTTTAGTCGCGTCCCCGGGTTCGGTTGGAAATTCGGGGCGTGACAGATTTCACCATGATAGATTGCAAAGCAGGTAGAATTTTTCTTCTTCTTTTTTTATCAACCCACGTTTTCTCCAATCGACTCCGCTTCTCTTTAGCTTTTTATAATTGCTGCACACCAAAGACAAAGAAAAAGAACAATAGCAGAAAATAAAGAATTAAAATAAAAATCAACTACTGAATTTTTTAACAATTCAACAGTCCCCGGCAACGGCGCCAAAAATTGATATGTCATGGAAATCAATCAAATTACCAAACTAAACTACTAGTATAGTAGAGAAGTAAGGGTCGAACCCACAGAGACTATTAATCGTTTAAAAACCAAAGTTGAGATTAATTTTAATTCAAATTAACAAAGATTGATTGTTGTTGATTTTCTTTCTAAAATTAAATGAGAATTATAATTAAAGCAAATATTGAACTGAATTAACAATGAATCGAATTAAAAAAGGATTCCTAGGGTGTTGAATCCACCACTAATCTTGTAACTAGATTCAATTGTATTAATTCTTGGGCCATTAAATTTGGATATAAAAGATGTATTTTGGCTACAAGCGTCAATACAATCATCAAGAAAACCATGCACCAAAACCCTAAGCACGAATCATCTTTGGTCAACACAAATTGTTTACGCTAATTCTAAGGTCATAGTCACAATTTGTTCTCCCTGAGTTATGACTCATCCTACGGTTTTGATGTATGTACACATATTACTATTGTATAACCACATAAACAAAATCACAGAAATTGATTATGTGAAACTGAATAATACGATCAATGCCTTAATAAAATCCCAACGTTATACAATCAACATCCAAAACTAATTAACCCAAAAATAAAATACAAAGAAGCAATATTACTTGACTAAGGTTTCATCTAAACCCTAGGAATGAGAGAAACTTAGCCCATGATAGTGGAAGAGGAGACCACTATAGCCATGGAGTTCTTCATCTTCTTCTTTAGAGTCGTCTCCTTCCTTCCTCTCCTCCTCTAGATCCCCAAGAACGACTTCCTTCTTTTCCAAAACCCTAGCTCACAATATTATCCCCTTTTTTCCAAAATTACCCCCACAAAATAAGAAAATCAGGAAAATAAAGTAAAATCCCGTCATTAAACATTAGGGGCCCAAAAAGGGAGTCTAAAGTATTCCAAAATAGAGCCTATAATGCTAAAATGGGTCTTGGTCCACCTATATATGGATCAAGCCTCTCTTCTAACTCAAAACCACTTGTTTTCCACTTCTTTTAGCACTTCAAAGCCCAATGTTTCCCTTTTACTCCAAATCCACCACTAAATCATCAACTTTGACAAGCTTTCTCTGCAAAAAGATAAAACAAGAATTAACTGGCAAATGCATATAGATTGGAGAAATTAAAATAATAAAAGTGCAAGAATATCTAGGGTTAACAAAATAAATATGCACTTTTTAACCAGTTATCAATGATTAGTATTATAATTCAAACATGGTTCGAAGTCGTTTTCAATATCAATAGTCATAGTCAAATCAACATCATAATCTAATATTGTAACTCGATTATAGTTACGGTTCAAAGTCATTTTTTATAACAATAGTCATAGTTCAAAATCAACATCATAGTTCGATCAAAGTTCGGTAACCTATTTCATAGTTTGATAATCAAAATCGTAGTTTAATGGTTCTTAGTTCGATGATTCAAAGTTCAATCATAGTTCACATTCAATATTCATAAAAGTTCAAATCATTAAAATTCCTCTTTAATGGCCAGCAAATTAGAACCTCGCTAACTGAGATCAAATTCAATAATACCACTAATATACCCCGTGGTTATGGTTCAAGAAGGTCACAATCTATTCAATAATGACCAATCATAGAAGGGTGTTTCATTCAAAACATCAAAATCAGATTCAAAATCAATAACAATATCAGTTATCCAAATAAAAGTTTCGTATTTATCCTTTAGTCAAAAAAGTTCAAAGATTAGTAAGAAAATCGTATCGTTTCATGAGTGTGTTTCAAAACATTTTCTTGGATCAAAGGGAAGACCGTATGGGATATAATGGGTCATTTAAAACATATACTAAGTACAATATATCAGTTAACAAAGCTATAAGGAATGGAAACATATATCAATAAGTCATTCAAATCGATATCAATTGGAAGGAGTTTATTTTCAAATCATAAAAGAGTTCGATATTTATATCTATAATGAAAATCTACTTCAACATGGTATGAAAAACTCACCTGAAATCCCAAAAGCTTAACTCCAAAAATTCTTCCTTAACGAGGGTCCCTATAATCACAATTTAAAATCTTATTACTTTCTTGTTCAAAGCATCATTCAATTCAACCGTTAATTTAGATCTTTTTATTTCAATTACCCTCTTCTTGGATTTTCATTAAGTCTTAAGGATGCGTTGGTCATTTTTCAGTTTTTTACCAGGTCTTATTTTTTCCCAAAGGATGTCGCCATTAGGTTCAAAGTGTCAAAGATAATTGGCTTAGGCCTTTCTAGATTTGAATTTGCGTATTTATAGTTTATTTTAAGCCTAGGGGCGCTTTCATAATTTTATGTTTTTACGTGTCATATTTTTTGATACTTCGTTTGCTAAAGTGGACTCTTCCATTGAGTCTGGATTGTCCAAAATAGTCAAGCTAGACTACCCTTTATATTCAGTTGGTCTCGGGTATCATTAGAGGTAAAATGATAATTTTTATTTTACGTGTCTTAATTTTTTGGGACTTAATCTTACAAATCGAACTCCGCCGTTGAGTCCGGAATGCCCAAAATAGTCAAAATACTCTATTTATTTGTTTATTTTGAAAATTATTTTACTATTATTTAATTAATTATATATTATATATTTATTAGGCTGTTTTTAGACCACATGTGCCTTGGTGGTACAGTGGTTCAAGGCCTTGGGTTAAGTCTTGGGCGTGCGGCAAGTCGGCGGTTCAATCCACAGCTCCCTCATTTTTTTCTTAAAATAAAGCTATGCCAAACAACGGACAGCTGGTTCCTGGCTGGGATATCCAAGTTGCCAAACAGTCCACTTCTCTATTAAATACCCAATATTCAACACAACGTCGTGAGGCAGCTAGGACTAATCCTTTTTCTCCACATTTTTTCGGTGGTCTTCCAGTCACCACTTTCGGCACCGGTGATCGGAAAATTACATTTTTTTTAAAGCTTTTTCAACGGGGCTCGGCTGAGATTTGGGTGGGCTTTTCATATCAAGTTTTTATTTCTAAATTAGATTGGTCTAAGGCTTCGAAACAACGGGTTACAGCCGTGGCTCCGGTGACCCATCATTTTTTTTTTCGACCACTTGTAACCGCCTCTTCGCATGCCCCAATAGCCAGTTATGTATAGGCCCCATACAAAACTGCAAGTGTAAAGAGAAATTAAACACAACCCTAAACTCTATCACGGTTTCATGAGAGCCGATTGATTCCACATGGATTGAAAACCAAAACCTTGTCCATCACTAAAAGAAAAATCCTAGTATAAAATGGGCAAATATTATTGCCAGATCATTTTGGTTGCAAACCCAATTAAGCAGCTGATTTGTAGTCTGCAAATAGAAGCCGTATGAACAACCAAAAACAAAAAAAATAGTATAAACTTGAGTTTTAAGAAACATCTTACCTTTCTTCAGAAACTATTAAGTTGGGTAAGCATAGGAACAAGCTCATCACTGGAAGGTCGATCTGCAGGCAAATCAGATAGACATACCAGGCATTTTTCACTGCCATCACCATCTCATCTTCTTCTTCTTCTTCTTCCTTTATTTTTTTTTCTCTCTCTCTCTCTCTCTCTACTTCTCTCACCCTCACTGTTCTGTCACAACATGCACACACACCACTATATACACAACACTCAACTCATTTAACTGACCTCTCTCTCTCTCTCTCTCTCTCTCTCTTCTTTTCAACTCTGATTTTCCCCATATACATACGCAATACAGCAATCAACTTCACTTCTGATCACACAAAATCCCAGCACACTCAATGTTCTGATCCCACTCATTTCCCTTCATAATATATATATATATATATACACATATATACATACAGCACCTTTATACATATATATTCATTTTCTTTCTATATCCTTGCATGAAATGTAATTGGCTGAGAAGGTGGCCCAATGGGGTGCTGCCACTTCAATTTCTCCCCTCTCTTTTTATTTATTTATTTATTATTATTATTTTTTGGTTTAATTTTCGTAACTTTTTATTTTGCTACGTAAAATTTCTAATTCCCAAATTCGTGACTTAATTTCCCGGTAATTAGGGCGGGGTGTTACATTCAATATGTACTTAAGAATCATGATTGATACAGTTTGGTGTGGCATGTCTAGGAAAGTGGTCAAGTCTAATTAGATTAGTATGAGTAGGTAGGGCAGATAGTTTTGTAATACACTATTATATTGTGACTCATAACCTAAGCGATCATGTTAGTTTCTAGGTTTATCGATATGATCACGAGTACAAGACAAATGTAAGGGTCCAAGCATCACATTGAGATTAGATCTTGAGAGGGATAAGGGATGTTGAATTTGGTGTAGCGGAATAGTCCAGAGCATAAATGAGATTACTTATTTACAGTAAGGTACCACGTTAGTGTGATGGTAGCTTAATATATTACTCCTATATGTAAAAGTTTAATTTACAGAAATAAGAATCTTCAACTATCATGAAAATCACATGATCATCTTTTATGCGAAAATAAATAAATAAATAAAAATAACATACCTGAATCAGCCATAATGAAATCTCCTTCTTGAAGAAAGCCTATAGAAATTATTTCTCTCACTTGACCCCTTTCTTTTTCTACGCCAAAATGTTATGGAAAAATATAGTTAAAATAAGTGGGTAGAGAGAGGACAATTCCTACTTAAAATCAAACTCTTATCCTACTCCCCATAAAAGTAGGTATATAGGAAAAACACTTCCCTTATTATATCTCACTAATTAAGTAACCATGCGTATCTTTTCCAAAGTCAATAACCACCTAATTTCTTTAAGTCCAAATAATGTCCATATTACCCTTTCATGTGAGACATATTTTAACACTACAATGATCTTTCTCATTCGGTCGTACAATCTATTTCTTGTATGTAAAGATGAGATATTTAGACGAGAGATATGAAGAATTAATAACTCATCCTATTTAGATGAGTGGGAGATGTTAGAGTTCGGACTGGGTTTTTCCTAGACCCGTAACTTGTGGTGCATTCACATTGGTTAGTTAAACAAAATAAGCTAAAATAAGATTAGTTCTTATCATATCTATCAAAGATGTGTTTGGACTCTATGGGAGTTTTATTCCAACTTAGTGTTGGAAGACTACTCTCTAACATATATGTAATATATTCTACGTAAATTGCGATAGAAAAATTACAATACATCTCTCTCCCCTTTTAGTTTTCTCTTTCTTTAGAATTTTCTCTCTTGGGTTACCATATAGAAATAGATAGATTCGAAATGTGTAGCATTGATAAAGGATTGTTGCAATACCCTGACCCGGGTTAGCACATATACCGAGGTAGATTGGGTCGAAGAGTGTACTATCAGTTGTAACCCGAACTGTTTAAGCTATATTTTGATATCACATGTACTGTACGATTTTAGAATGTAAACAGTGTCAGTTATACAGCCAGTAACGGGCAATGCCCGAGCAGCCAGAACTATGTCTCGTAATGCGTGCACGCACGCATCCCCATGCATGTATACGTATACTCACACGCGTAGTCCATTTAATATTAGTGTATGCACGTGTAGTCATGAGCTAATATATACGTGTATATATGAGTATATATATACATATAAAGTACGTATTCATATATGTATATATATATATACAATGGTATATATATATACATATATGTATTATAAAATAAGAAAAGAAAGAAAGAAAATAAATAAAAGGAAGAGCATGTAGTGTGTAAGTGTGTGTGTGTGTGTGTATTGTTATGTGTATTTATGCATGTACATAAAGATGTGTATATATATATATATGTATATTTTATATATATATATATGTATGTATGTATGAATATACATATAAAAATAGAAGCAAGTGGGCTGATTGAGGGATGGATTAAGTGATGGGACGTTTGGACAAATTATATGTGCAAGTCAGTTAGTGTGTGTGTGTGTGTGTGTTGGTGTGTGTAATATAATATACATATATATAACATAAATTACAAGCAACCATTTAATGGAAGCGGAAAGAAATCAGAAAAGAAGTCAAAAAATTGGGGAGAACCGAGAGAGAAAAAGGGAGAAGTGACTGGGCGGTGGAGTGTGTATGTGGGTAAAATATGTATGTATATATATATATATATGGGTATTGCGTAAGAGAAGGAAAGAGAGAGAGGAGGCTGATTTGAGAGGCTGAGTTAGAAGCAAAGAAGCAGTGGGAAATTCAGAAAGAAACTAGAAGTTGAAACAGAAGGAAAATGGAGGAACTGCATCGAGAAACCGCAAATAGGTGAACCATGTTTGCTTTTTGTTTTAAATTTGTAAAGAGCATGATAGTTAGTTTGGATTTTTGGGCCTTATTAAGCATGAAATATGGATCAAGTAGCAAAAAGAGTCAATCAAAATAAGTCAGAAATGAAGAAGAATAAAATAGTTGCAGTTTTATCATAGTTTCGGGTTCATTGATATTTTATGCATAAAACCAAGTTTAAATAGCCTAGAAATTATCCTATGAAACACAGGGAATAAATGGAACAAGAAACAAGTAAAAATAGTGGAGAAATCGACATAAAAATGGAGATTTTCAGTCGTACGGAGCTTCGATTCTTGTCCATTTCGTGAAGGTCTAGTGGATGAAAATGAAAAACAAGTTTGGAAATGAGATTTACAAGAAAAAAGGGAAAAGATGGCATTTAAAAATCATTCAAATTTGACTGAAGTTAGGTTGCCGTCGCCGGAGATGGCGACGGAAACCTAGAAAAGCCCTACCGAAAAATCGGGGAGACAATGAATAGTGTCACCCCGAAGTGGTGTCGTTTTAAGGGTTAAACCATTTTAAATTTAAGTTAAAATGGGACCGTTTGGCTACGGGTTTCGAAAATTAAAACAAGGATTAAATTGGGATGGGGATACACTATTTCGATTTTGGGTCCTTGTCTAGCGTTTGGTTTCAAAACAATTAGAAAAAAAAAATATGTAGGGGCATAGCCCCTACAGATCGAACTCAAGACTGGTCGGATGAAAGCCAAGTCCTAAGCCACGTGAGACAGGCAAGCCTGTATTAACCAAGTTGCCCCAATATATATATATATATATATATATATATATATAATGGAAAAGAAATAAAAATAGAAAAAGGAACAAAAAGGGGCGCAGCCCCTGGGGTTTGAACCTTAGACGTGTTAGGAAACAAGCGTGAAACATACCAAGTTGAGAGGACAATCCCGTGTCAACAAGGTCTCACAAATATATATATATATATATATATATATATATTATATTATACATAAGTTTTATTAAATGAAATAAAATGAATTAACTAAAATAAATATTGCAAAATGGCCTGAAGTCCAAATTAGACAAGTCATTAGTGTATTTTAACTATCTTGGACCTTCTGAGACCAATGGTGAGGCCCGTGTCACGAGACGAGGTCTCAAAAAATAAAAGACCCGTAAAAGTGCAAAATGATAATTTTGCCCTTGTTAGCACAAATATCCAAATTGAATTCCGCAAAAGCATAAACCAACTTTCTTCGATATTCTGGACTCAATAATAGAGTTTATTTTCATAAAATAAGAACTTAAGATATAAAGGCATAAAATTTTATGAATAGCATAATTTAAGTAGCGATAGACTGAGATGTGTTTCATGAATTTTAGGAACACGGAAGGGCAAAGAAAAGGAAGTCTAAATCCTTTTATTTCATAGACAATAAGAGGTAAGTAAAATCTGATCTTTGCATGTGTTACATTTCCAGCCATGTCATTAGTTCCTTGTACATATTGCTATTTGTACTCTATACATACCAATGTTTATTTAGCCACATCGATATTGCCCTATCATGTGGGAACCAGTTATTGATCTCTACATATATATCTTGATCATGATTGTACACTTGTGCACAGATTTCTTTTTATACACTTGTACCTAGGGCCTCAAGGGCCAGATAGATTTATTCTAAGTAGTCTAGTAACCATAGCCTCGAAAACTATAGTTACGTCAGACTGCCTAGAGTCAGTTATGATTCCACTATACTCTTCGTGGAAGATATCATGATCCCAATATATTTTTAGTGCCGGAATTGTGCTCAGTCACATTTCCATTTTGATGCTGATTATGACCTTCAGGTCCAGGTTCTGAATGGTACATCTACTACATTGCTATGTGAGGCATGGGACGTAGAGTTATAGTGTACACAGAGCAGTATTCAGACAGCCCGAGTGGATCTGGATACTAACTCAAGGGATATCCGGGCCCCACCAGTGCATCTTAGTTTTAGTTGATATCACTATCCTTTATTGTTGATATTCATACCTTGATCATGTTATATTGTTATTGAATGATCATAAGATTTTACAATTTTCAGTACAGTGCTTACATTTCATACTTGATATAACTTATGACTGTAGCAGTATGCATTGTTAGCATGGCAGTTCCATTTCTTATCATTTGACTTCTATCACTTGATATTGAGTTATATATATTCATTGACTGGCTAGCATTCTTTTATATCCTTATACACATGGCAGAGTAAAGGACTACTTACTGAGTTTTCATAGCTCATCAGATACTACACAACATTTTGTAGGCACAAATTTCTAGAACAGACCATAGAGCCTGATAGCTAGGAGGTGGACATTTACTTTTGAAGTTGCAATGTAATACTTAGTACGGACAATCTTATAACTCTCTCATGTTATCCACGTTTTGGGGATGAACAATTGTATTAAGAGATTTTGTACTCCGCATTTTGTAAACATTATATGTATCACATGCAGCTTTTAATTATTTATTCCGCATTTTAGTAATTGCATGGTAGTGGCACTGATTGTGTAACAAGTTAAGACAGTCCCGGTTCGGCACCTAGAGTCGGGCCAGGGCATTCGCGATGTGAGATCCTCATAGGGTGGGTCTCGGGTCGTGACAATTGTGGTAGCCCCTTTATTGATGAGAAAGATTTTAAAACATTCGTGATTATTCAAGAAAGCTTGTAACACAAGCTTGGTGGATCTTGGACAATTTCGCATATTCAGACAACGAACATGAACTGAGTCCAACACATGTATTTATTGATTTTATACATACTTTCTTTAGACTACTTGATACATAAGATTATGTTAATGATGGGACAAATATGGTTTTAGAAGATGTCCCCTTCACTACAGCCTATATTCTAAATTGAGTGCCTTAATAATAAGTTCCTTTTACACTTAAGTATGGTGAAAAACTCAATTTAGAAGGTTTGTCACTCTTAGGGGTGTATGTGATTTGTTCACATTGTTTACTATTTTCGCCTTAAATTTTTTAAAACATTGTTTTGGAAAGCTCATAGGGCCACTTGTTTTTTAAAGAACGCCTCAATTAAGGAATGGTTAGATTGAGTTATGCCAAGTACAAGTATTAGAAAGTTATAAATGATCTTTAACTTGGTGAGTTAAGTGAATCTAAGTTATAACATTTCTGGGTGAGCGTGGGGAATTATTATCTCATTCTCCAATCATCGAGAATGCCAAGGATAATCGGAGTGACTTTCTATTTAGTAGGAGTGTACCATTAGTTAAAAGTGTACCACTAGAGGATAATTCTTAATATCTTTAGTTGTGTAAAATCAAATGTAAATTACTTCTCCATCGTCTTGGTGAGATTGAAAGAGAAATTTATATTAATGCTTCACATGTTTAAAATGAATATTTGTTTCTTATGTAGAAGTAAAAAATTTTATACTAATATTGAATGGATGGCTACTCTAAATGAAAGTGTACTTCTTGTGGCGGTATTGGGCATACTTGTAATGATTCAAAAAGTTTAAAATATAAATTAATTATTTAAAATATATAATAATGTGTAATAATGAGAATTAATAAAGTATGACTAGTTTAGGAACTAATTGAAGTTATTAAATCATGTAACGATACCAAAGGACATTTTAATCATTTTACCAACAACATGGGGTTACGTGAGGATAGTGCACGGAAAACATGATTTGTAAAAATTAGAAATATTTAGAGTTATATTTTAGTGGAAGAATTAGAAAATCATGTAAGTTACAAAATTACCATTTAACCAAAAGGTAGGAAATGGACTTACGTAGGTAAGAATGAACATTTAGGTAAAACACCTTGAGAAGTGTGTTTAAAATATGAGAAATTGAAACAAATCTCTCACAATGTTTGAGTCTCTCTACTCACTGGTCCCTCTCACTCACAACTAGGGCTGAATTTCCCTTATTTCTCCCTTATTTCTTCTTTATTCTACAAATCTAGGAAAATGACAAGAGATCTAAGGGTAGGGTTCTTGTAATTTGGAACTCTCTGAACCTATTTCAAGCTACGGCAAGGAAAGAACAAAGCAAAAATCAAAATTTACAAGCTAGGGTTTGGAGGAAACACGTTTCTAAGGTAAAGGCTTCTAACTAAATAGTTAAATAAGGATGTATTTATGTTAATTTCATGATTAACATGGTATACGTATGAATATATATGATTCATTGAGTAAATGACATTGAATGCATGAATCTCTATTGGTACTTGTTCTAAATTTTGTTGGGCCTCATCTCAAATCATTTTAGACATAAATGTGTATTTGTAATCTTTTAGAGTTAGCTAAAAAATTCGTTTGAATGTATTTTTAGATTTCTTCATCATATGGCATGTAAATTTATCCATGCTCACCATATGTCTGTATAAATGTTTGAATGAATTCCATATGAAATCTTGGCATGATATGTTATATGTTTGAGTTGTAATAAACATGATAGTTATAAAATGTCTTGTTTGGGTATGAATATATGTCATTGTATTTAAGCTTGCATGCTTGAAAAGTATGTGTAGTACATTTATATACTAGTGGTGATACTTTTTAATAAGAAAATTATTCAACCAAAATTATTTAACAATGAGAAACTCAAAATATTTCAATTGTGAATCAAGTTTAAAAAGAAAAAGAATTCATATGCATAAATAGTAGCATATTTATATACAAGTGGTGATACTTTTCTATACAAGGTCCTATACAATCTTATACAAGAAGTGGTACATTGTTATACAAGTTGTGATAAATGTTTTTTCAATTTTTCCTTTAAATAGCCCAATAACATACATTGGAGGTTTTTTTTTTTGCACAACAAAAAATAACCTATTGCTAGAATATACAAATAATGAGCCACCCACACCATTTTAAAAAATCTAAGAGCATAGTCATATAATTGATGGAGTTTATTCACTAAAAGTTTTTGCTTTATTTAAGCTTCATGTTCGGTCACAAAAGCAACTAGTCCTTGAAATGAATCTCCAAGACCGATTATTTGAATTGCTGGTGAAGTTTGTATTGTCAAAATATACTAGCCCACTTATTGTCAAAGTGTAGAATCAGTCAATATGAATCGCTACTTTACATCCTGTCCACACATGACAATATGGACTTTTGACATTAATAAAAATGAAGTTTTTATTTTCTTTTTCAAATTTCAAATGTTAGTCACTTATGGCATCGGAGAGTAAGGGTTTTTATAGTATAAATAGTGAAAGGGTGTTGTAGAAAGATGACAAAAATTGAATGATGTTACTCACTTTTGGTCATGAATTTAGAGAAAGTTAGAGAAAGAAGAGGTTTTTAGAGACCTAGATCCTTTCTAGTATACCTTTTTTCCCTTCATTTTCTTCTCAATGTAGCCTTGGATGGATTTATGTCATATAATACATCTAATATTAAATAATAAATGACACGATTGAGAAAAATTGAGTAAAAAGTGTTGGAGAGAAGCCATGACTGGTATTTAGAGATAAAAATAGATTGGGTGTTGCAAGGATAGGGAAGAGATGAAGGAGAGCATAAATGAGTGAATTGCAAACTCATTTACCATAACATATATGGCATGGGCTTTTTGTATCCCACTAGTGCAAGTATAATTTCAATTTTTTCAACTCAACTTTCTTATACATATGAAAAGCTCATCAACACTACATATGAAAACCCCTCCAAACAAAATTTTCTTTTTTTGTTTTTAATAGGGTTAATTATTGTTAGGTGTTGGACATAAAGGTTTCAACTAAGGGTATTCTAGTAATTTTGATGATAACAAAGCATTAATTATGTGGACTAATGATTTATCAAATGCATAATGCTTAAATGTTTAAAAAATCAACTTAAATCAATCAACAAAATAATTTTTCAAAGGCATAATATTAATAAACTATAAACTTTGAAAAGTCAATATATTTGAAAATGAGAACATTGAAAAAAAAATAAGCAATATTATAAAATTGTCAAATTCAGTCGACTAAGTTGCTAGTTCAATTGACTGAATCTTGTTCATAAACATTCCTACTTTGTCTAAATGAAATTCAATCAACTAGACTAATGACTTAGTCAACTGAATGTATTTTTGTTTACAAGGCTTTAGCACACTGTCCAATTCAGTCGACCAAAGTGAACATTCAGTCGATGAATTGCATAAGTCATTTTGTGTACAAAATTGACACTGAAAGATTTAGTTAATTGAATGGCTTTAAACAAAATCAACCTCTATCCTCTAGACAAATCAGTTGAGTACTTCAGTTAACTGAATTATGATTCAGTCGATTGAATGATGAACTTAAGCGATTGATTTTGTCGATCTGACACTTTCAAATTCAAATTTTAAATAGATCAAAAATGGAGGAACGATTAGATTTGGAATCTAATGGCTATATTTTCAAAGGCCTATATATACTGGTTGTTGAAAGCATTTATTCCTCACTCTTACCAACACTTACTTGCTTTTACATTTAAATCATTTAAAGTGACTTGAGATCTAATTAATTTTAGATCTAGATCTAGATCTCAAAGTTCTATTATCTTTTAAATATTCAAACATTTATTGATCAATCATTAAAGAGTAAACTTTTATTGTACTATTCAGCTCTAAAAAAGAGTAATCTTTGGTAAAATCTTTGTATCTTCTCATTATGGTGAGATTTATGAGTAGGTGCTACCCTTGTAAAGTAAGAGGGGATTTTGCTGGAAAAATAATGGGGGAGCTCTTCATTGTAATGTTTGATCTCCATTTATGAAGGAGTTCATATAATGGAAAAACTCAAGTGGGAAGCTTGAGTCAAGGACATAGGAAGTTTTCTGAATCTCGTAAAATCATTGTGTTTGTTCTCTCTTCCCTATTCTTTACTTATTTGTGCTTTACTTGTATCAATATTTAAAGTTTGTAAAAGTATATCATATTTTCCGCATATGTTATTCACCCCTTTTAAGGTATATATCTGGGTAACATTAGGTCTCTCATAATAAGAGCTTCCAAGCTAAAGTCCAATCTCAAATATTTTAACATTTTAAGTGAAACTACTTTTAAATTTTTTGAGACCAATGATACATTTGATAACTTGTCATTAATGTATATTTTTGAATGATGATTTAGCCCTTAATGACACGTCAGGCTTATCTTTCCTTAATTTTCTCTGTTAGGTTTGTTCACTCTCTCTCGCACACTCTCTTTCTCCCCTCCCCCTAGCTCTGTAAATGTCTAAAATCTTGTTAAAGATGCCTGCACCGCGTTCATAGTGTAAAATGTCTCCAAATTGGTTGACTGCATCAAATTGATGGAATTATCCGTAGTGACATATCTTGATTGCCGTAGAGACTTGGAGTTTACTCGATTTTGTCGAAGATGTTTCGGTATTGGCATAAGAGCCACCACTCTTCCAATCAAATATAAGAATAAGAATAACATATGGTATGTTTATTATAAATAGTCGGGAGGATTAAGTTGCCTTTAATTATAGCCTTTTGCAAATGGTTGCTCACAAATTCTTGTTGATTCACATATAGCTTTTGGATGTTTTTAGATTAATTTTATTTTTATACGTACAAAAGAAATTATAGATGAGAAAGAAGTACTTGCAGACAATCTTAGAGAAATTTCAAAGGAATCTATCACTTGATGTGAATTGCCTTGGTAGTCTAGAAACAACTAAAGCTCAACTAACTGTGTCACGCCCCGAATTCCCGCGAACCCGAGGCGCGAGTAACGAAACTAAAAGAAAATGAAATAAAGGACAATCTAATGCATTCAACTCAAACTTACATTCATTTTTTTCAATGTACATCCATGTAAAGCACAATCAATAAAAACATTCCACATGTCATTCGGGCTTAAGCCCTTACATCTCAGAACGTGCCCCAAGGGCCAAAACACCTCAAGCTCTTTCTTTCACTAAAACATCATCGAATCTCACGTAGCCGGAGCGTCATCTGAAATGGTGTCCCACGAATGGGTCAGCTCAACTGCTGGTATAATATAATGCTAATGCAAGGAACAAAATTAAGGCGTGGCATGTGCAAGTGTACATTTATGTCTACATGGCCTTTAATATCATCCATACAATGTACTAGCAATAATTTACATGTCATCCAACTTATTAACATAATTTAAGGCGTGGCATGTGCAAGTGTATATTTATATCTACATGGCATTTAATATCATCCATACAATGTACTAACAATAATCTACATGCCATCCATGCAAACTCTATACCACATCCATGAACTCATTGATACGACATAATGAAAATGTACGTGACACACCCACACAGTTCTATACCACACCCATGTCAACTCTATGTCACACCCATGTCAACTCCATGCCACACCCAAGTCAACTCTATGCCACACCCATGTCTCGTTTTCGGAACACTTCCGATGGAAACTAAGTACCATATATGTCTCATTTTACGGACCTTCCCCGACGGTCATGAGTAACCACGTATGTCCCATTTTACGGACCTTCCCCGACGGCCTGAGTAACCACGTATGCACAACACCAAGTGTCTAACCTACACTATGCTTTCAATGAATCATACCATGCCAATATGCTTTGATTCCATCATGCAATAATACAATCTCAGACAAGCAAATTTACCATACATGGAGCATGTTTTAAACAATGCATTCCACTTAAAGCAATCACAGCATCTGAATTATGAAACATCTTCCACATGAATGCATGCAATACAAAATCAACATAAATACATACCCAAGTTATGTGTTCACAATCTTAACAACTCTCCAAAAACATAAATCACGTACAACACCAACACATAGAATAAATCATTTCTCCATGGAGTAGCAAAAAACACAAAAGTAACGTAAACAATCAACTCAAGGTTTCTTCTTAAAGCAACATTCCTTATGTGATTTTCTAACATCGAACAAATAAATGTATGATTCATTCAATCAACATGCAATTCATTCCTAAACTTAATTATATTCCTTACTTAGCATAATATATCATACTTGATGGGTCAGTCTCAACCCAAGAAGTCATACTCGTGGTATAGCAGAACTAACAGTAAGAATGCAGAAGGTCAGACCACCTTCTCTTTGCCCTTCAGTGTTGCTAAAATCATGAAATATAACTCAGTCCATTTGCTACTTAAATTATGCCATTCATCAAATTTTATATTTTTATATCATGAGTTCCTATTTCACTAGATTAAACTCTACCATTGGGTCCGGAACGTCGAACAAAGTCGATTTAGGTTTTTGCGGAATTCAATTCGGGCATCTGTACTAAAAAGGGAAAAATGGTAATTTTTTCATTCTTAATCCGGACCCTATCGTGGTCCTCAGGACGTTCTATATATCTTATATACAACTTTCTAAGCCTTTTAGACTTCATTTGGTATCTACTTTTGATCATCAGAACACATCGGTCATTTCTTGTTTTATACGTTTGATTGTTCTACAGTCTTAATTGTATTTAGGACAATTTATTATATCAGATTGGTCTTTATTTGGCCTCTACTTTGCACTTATCATGCTCAGGGGCATTTCGGTCATTTTACGTTATGTGAAATTTTGTCCCCGATTTGACATTTAATCATGTGTACAGTTTCACGAGTATCTAGGCTTTTATCGGTATCAATTTCATCCCATTTGAACTTCATTTGGACTTCAGATAGCATCAGGGGCATTTTAGTAATTTCACATGTTGTATAGCTAAATTTTTGGGACCTCGGTTCACAAAATGGACCTCACTACTAGGTCCAGAATCTCCGACATAGTTAAATTTGACTATCTTTTATGTTTAATTAGCCCTAGGTATCATTAGGGGTGTTACAGTCATTTATCATTTACGTGTCTTTATTTTTTGGGATTCAATTTCTCAAATCGGACTCCACCGTTGAGTCCGGAATGCCCGATATAGTAAAAATACACTTCGTTTGACCTATTTAATGTCCAAGGGTAAAAGGGTCATTTTACCCATTTAATAAAGTAAATAAATAAATTATTTATTTAATTATTTATTTTTCTAAGGGCCTATTTGAATAAATTTTCTAGCATCTGGGCCATAATAGAATTTCTCAAAACTATTGGGGTCAAAATGCAATTCTTTAAAATATTTAAAATAAACCAGAGGGTTTATTTTATTTGTAATTGAACCGGCCTAGGGTTTCACTGGACCAACCGGTCTGACTGGTTCAACACGTCATGCTGACGTCAACCCTGGATTTTAAAATCTTCTTAATTTAAAACGGCATAGTTTCACTAAAGTGGGCATCCGTTTATAATCTCGGTCGAGGCCCGACCTGAGTTCAACCCTGAGCCCGATCCGAATAATATCCTTCTTCCCCGACTTTCCGGTGAGGGAACCCTAGGGTTCCGTCGCCATCTCCGGCGACGAACAACTTTTTTCGGTCACTTTTCAATGTTTTTAAAATGCGGTTCTCTTCAGTTTTTCATGTAGATTCCATTTCCAAGGTTTGTTTTCAATTTGGTTCATCAAATCCCCACGAATAGGGAAAAACAGAAACTCCGACAGAAACTCTTTCCTCAGTTTCGTGGCTGTTTCTCAAATGTTTTAATCCCATTTCGATCCAAATGTGTTTCTGCATCATAGCGGAACATTTTCCCATCATTTAAACCAAGTCTTATAGCATAAAACCCTAAACCCGATTATTTAAGTAAAACCTGCAACTGGGAATTTCTCTCTCTTTTCTTAACCATTTCAACTGATTCTTCTTGCATTTCGTCCTATATTTCATGTTTTACATGGCCCTACACTTCAAACTACTTAACATGCTTTCTAAAAATTAAAACAGAAACCAAATGAGACATACCTATTTTCTGATTTTTCTCTTGGTACGGCTTCTCTCTCCTTCTTCCCTTTCTTTGGTTCACTTTCTGAGTTTCTCTCAATGTCCACGCCTCTTCTGTACAGCCTCTCTCCTTCTGATTTTCTCTCCAACTGACATACACATACACATATACATATCAAGCACACTGTGTCACGACCCGAAACCCACCCTATGCGAATCTCGTGTCACGGGGCCGACCCGAAGGCCGTCCCTACTTTTTCCATTCCTGTATCATAGTACTAATATGCAAAGTACTAAAACCTCAAAACAATAACAGCGGAAGTCTTATCAGTAATAGTACATCAGCGGAAGTCTTTTAATACACAATGTTAGCGGAAGTCTTTACATTACATAATATGGTTCTACATAAACAAAATAAGAACCAAACGTAACCAGCAACCGAGGGTGGTGAATACATGGGAGAACTAAAACATAGACTGATACGTTTCCTCAAAATGTCCTCCTATGCTTTCAGACTCCTACTAGGGTCTTGCAGCGTCATCACTTGAAATGGGGGTAAATGGGGTGGAATGAGCTACGAGAGCTCAGCAAGTAAAAATAGATCTCCGACACTGGTATCGATAAAATACAATCCATGAATAAGATTATGATAGCCAATCATAAGGAAGGAGATGCTGTGATAGCCAATGAGAACAGTTGCCATGAAGGCCAATGAATCATAGGTCACAATATTCAATTAGGAGTGATGGATACAACATTAACATGAATCTCTCAACAATAATACAACATCAAGAAGTACTGTTACAATAAACCGATCACAATCAATTCAATGAAGAGTGTCCTCTCAATTTAAGATAAGTCATAAGGAATAGTGTCATTCACTAACGTAATCATATCAATTCTTAAGAGATGCATTTACTCTGTTCTCAGGTAAAATGCCAATGCAAATGTAAATGAAATGCCAATGGAAATGCAATGAAAATGCCAATGTTCATGCCAGTCAATTGCCGGTGGAAAGCCTTCGAGGAATTCATTCCTGCTACCTGTCCATTTATGTACTTGACCCTTAGGTCTCCACTCAAGTCAGAAAGTATCGGATGGATATTGTAACTGAGCATAAATCTCGTATTCATAACATATCATGATTATTCATAATTCCATAGAAGTATAACATGGAATATCATATATTCAATAAAGACATAGCAGTAAGCCTTTCAAGGCATGGTTCAACATGATAACAACGATATAGCAGTCAATCAATGTCCACAAGATAGAACAATATCACATTGTGGATAGCAATAGCATGATGTACTTTCAAGAGTACAAGTTTGGCAGTAAAGAGAATAAACTTGGCTTGGAAACACCATATGGAAGAGAAGGTGAATTTACTTACCTCTATCGTGATTCTATATCAGAAATTCGTGAGTGTACCCTTGCCTTTCGAGTTCCCTATATATCAGTGAATACGTTTTAGAATAGATTCTATTCATCAAATTTTATGCCTTTCCATCATAAGTATTTCAAATACTAATTTAGACTTTACCATTGAGTTCGGAACGCCGAAGAAAGTCGATTTAGGCTTTCGCGAAATTCCATTTGGACTTTTGTACTAAAAAGGGCAAAATGGTCATTTTGTACTTTTACGTTATTTTATCCTTCGGGGTCCCATCTCGTAAAACAGACCCCACCATTGGACTCAGAACGTCCGAGATAATAAATTTTGACTATTCATTTGCATCGTTTGGACTTCGTTTGACCCATATTTGAAATAGGGGTATTTTCGTAATTTTTTATTTAATTAAATATATTAATATTTAATTAATATTTTATTCTGAGGGTCAAATCACAATTATTAACAGTTGGGGGGTCAATTTATAAATTCTAAAACCTTCTGGGTCAACTTGTAATTTAAAAAAACTCTTATTCTCACTATGGATAACCAAACAGTGGCTATCCCTTAAAATCGGAATAGGATATCCCCATCCCCAAACCAATTTCAATTTCAATTTCTTAACCATGTTGCCAAACACTCTGAATGTAATTTTAAAACATTTAAAACCTAAATCAAAGCTGTACCGTTTTGATAACCCTTTTAATTCGGTTGGGCCCCGACCCGGATCCAACCCGGATCCGTTTCCTTTTAACCCGAATAGACCCCACGACAATCCGGTCACCCCCTTCATCACTCCGGTAGGAAAACAGTAGGGTTCCGTCACCATCTCCGGTGACGGCAACCTGTCCCGATCAATTTTCTCTCCCATTTTCAACGCCAATCTCTTCCTTTCTTCCCCACGACCTCATTCCTATCCTCCATTTTCCTCAAAACTTTCCCAATCTTCTCGAATATGGAGGTTAATAACTCCGGCCAATTTTTCGGTGAGCTGGTTTTTCTCATTTTTTCACTCGGTTCTGAACTGTTTCAACCCTTTTTTCATTCTATTAAATTTCTGCACTTTATGGGATCAATCCCATGCATTTTAAACTAAGTTTTTAGCATAAAATCCACTAACCCGAATTCATTGCATAAACCTGCAACTCCGATTTTCTTATTCATTTTTCAACCATTTCTTACCATTTTTCTTTCATTTATTTTCTTTTAAACTCTACTATATGTTCCTACTATCATATCAAGCATTACACTAATAAAATAGAAATGATAATTTCAAGTCTTACTCACCTGTTGGTCGCGGATTCTCGTCTCTTTTCTCTGGTTCCACTCCAATCCACTCTCGGCTTCCTCCTTTGATTTCTTTCTTTTCTATTTTTCTTTCCAACACCCCTCATATGTATACGATATATATAAGCACACACCAACCGCCTCACTTTCTCTCTCTACTTTCTCTCTCTACCAGCCTCTTTCTTTGACTCTTTGGTTGAGATTATATATATATATATATACTATATATATTACAGCACATATGAGAGAGGATATAAATATCCTTCCCACTGTCGGCTGTTCACTCAAAACACACACTTTCTACACACACCTCCATGTATATCACACAATGATACACACACACATACACACAGTGACATACTCACTGATCAGCAGCCCTCTTTCCTTTTTCCTTTGTCTTTTCTTGATATTTCCTTTTATATTTATACATGTATTATGTATACATATACATATATATACATAATATACATTATACCATATGTATTTATTTATACACATATATAATACGTATCTTATACGTGAGAGTATATCCATATACGTGCATGTATATCCATTTATAACAGTGCATGCATACACTGATTTTTGGCGTACTACGTGTAGGTGAAATATGGTCGTGCATGGAAATGCGTGCGTGCATGCATTACGATGCGATATCCCGAGGTGCTCGGGTGTTGCCCGGCACTGGTTATACATTTCATCATTTACAGTTTCCATTTATTCATTTCCATGAAATACCCTAACATAGAGCTTAAAATCGCTCAGGTTATGCTATTCAGTCGACTTGCTTCGGTAAACGTGTCGTATCCCGGGTCGGGATATCACACACTGCCCCTTTCTCTCTCTACTCACGGCCAGGCCTGCACACACTCAACCCCTACACCCTTTTTTGACTTCTTCCCCCCCTTTTCTCTTTGCATTTAATATTGCTTGTGTGTATGGTTTTACATATATATATATATATATATATTTCACATCACACCCACTTGTAAACACACACTCAGGGCTGTACACACCAACCCACACACACACACCCCTGCCACTTGCACACACACAGTGGTTGTCATGAACTTCCCTTTTGCATATGTATACATACATACAACTTACTATACATACAACACATTAGATATATATACACACACACACACACACACATGGACAACATGCATATCA
Source organism: Nyssa sinensis (assembly GCA_008638375.1). Classification (NCBI taxonomy): domain Eukaryota; kingdom Viridiplantae; phylum Streptophyta; class Magnoliopsida; order Cornales; family Nyssaceae; genus Nyssa; species Nyssa sinensis. The sequence continues at coordinate 15,930,366 of CM018039.1, read as the reverse complement.
TACTTGCATAATATATATATATATATACATACATGCATGCATATTCACATTTTTAAATAATTAATTATGATAATATAAAAAAAAAAAAATTTACTTCAAAATTTCGAATCCTTACAAACCGGTGTCAACATGGCTTTATACAATCTCATGCAGAAAAAGGGAGTGAGCATATTACAAAAAAGGCATATTTAATGATATTAATAGGAAGGTGATTGAGTAAGTTGGGAAAGGAATAAAAACAAAAACATCTCAAGCTTAAGGTTGAAGGGGGTTTTATACATTTTGATTTAAATACAAGATGTAGCTATGTTTTGTTGGTACAAATGGAGTTAAATGTATGAGCTCCTTTATAACCCTTCTTTAGATTTTGATTGGCCAACTTGTCTTGTGATATGTTGAATCTCTCTTATTGCAATAAATTTTTTAGTAAAAAAAAAAAGCTTTTGCATAAGTTAAGGATGAGTTCACTAAAATAAGTGGATATGAAATGCAATTGCCACTTCAATAAAACTAGGTTCCTATGGTTTCTACTCATCAAAATCTTAATATCCACGAAGGCTATAAGGTAATAGTGAAATTTTACTATATTTTATTTTGACAGCAAAGTTTAATTGTTTCCTTTGATAGCAAAATTTCAGGTGAGTTGATCATACAGCTATTGCATGTTTGTTTCTAAAACTTTAGACACGTTGATTGCATTTTTATGACACTTTGTGATTGTCAAGAAAATGAATAGGAAAAGGCATAAATAGTGAAGTTTTACAAATTTCATTTTACAAACAACTTCGTTGTTTTTCAAACAGTGATATTTCACTGTCTACATAGTGATTTTTGTTTTTAAAAAAATTATATATAATATGAATATTATTTGATAGATCTCAATTTTTTTAGGGTCCAAATATATAAATTTTATAAAAAAATAATTTATATTATAAATTTTGAAATTCAAAAAAAGAGTCCAAACATAATTTTCTATTAGTTGTCGCATCAATTAGGAAGGGTACTTTTGTTTAAAAAAACACTAAATAGTTTTGAGAAAGAGCTGTCAAACGGTGGCCCATTTAATTATTGTGCCGTGTCATGCCTGAGCTCCAAAATAACCCAGCCTATCACGCCCATGAGCATGGCACATGTCGTGTCTAGGCAACCCATTCTAATTTTTTTGTCATTTGTTTGATTTTACACTTAAATTTTAACTAATTAATTTATAATTAATAAATATATGTACAATTATAATTAATGCAAACAATTAATGTATAATTTATACTATAATTTAATTACATAATAATTAATATATAGTTATTAATGTATACTTATTAAATAATTAATGTATATATGTTACCGCATATATTGTTATATATTATAATTAACGGGTTGTGTCTGGCCCTGTTGTGTTTGGGCTTCTAACAGATTTGTGTTGAAAAGTGTTTATGAGATAGGACATACAGACTTAACACGATCCACTTACCCATGTTGCGTTTGGCACGGCTTACGTACAAATCGTGTTGGGCCAGGCCGTACATTCTTTAAAAGTGTCGGGCTCGTGCTGATGCTGGACCAGTCCAACCCATTTTACACATCTATTGTAAGATTAAAATGAAAAAAAACAATTTGTTGGGGACCTGTTGCCGAAACCCTTTTTTATATTTCTCAATCCTCTGTCAACGCTAAGAGTTTGGGGGAAATTGAAAATTATAGGAATTGAGGGGCTCCCGCCGCTCCCTAATTTTCAGTCTTGTTCCCGCTCTTCTCTCTCTCTCTAGTTATTCCCTCCTGTTTTTCTCTCCTCAGTCCCACGCCACTCTCTAAACCCTACCTGGTAAGTTTTACTCTCTGTATCTAAGTTTTTTCCTTTCTTCTTCGTTGCCTTCTCCTCTCTCTCTTTACAATCGCATATATGTATGTATATATAGCTTCGCTGTGTTATTCATTTAGTTTGTTTACAGTTTGCTCCTCGTTTCTCGGACTAATTTGCCTAGGTTTCATGTTGATTTGTGCGTGTTTACTTTCGTTCACGGTTTAGGGTTTATACTTGCAATTTTGTTGATATTTTGGGGATGAATTTACTCAAATTCGGTCATTTGTGTACGTGATGATGTATTTTATGCTTCCAGTACCTCATAATGCTCGAAGTCTAGGGTTCGAGTCTTTTGACTTTTACTTTTAATGATGATGAATAATAGGTTGGGGGTGCGGGGGGCTTGCCTCCCGTGGTACGGTAGGAATTTCAATGTATACTATATTAGTCTTAAGATTTAACTGTAATGCAATATAAATACGTTATAATCTTATTCTAATTAGTGCAAAAAGATAGTTGTACCCATAGCTGTAGGTATATTGCCGAACCACTAAATTCTCTGTGTCAATTTCTCTCTCTAATTCTTGCTGCATATTCTTGCTACATAGATCATTAATTCCACAACAATGTGTAAAACATCAAACTTTAAAAATTGTGTTGGTGCTTGTATGTTTCAAAATTGATAGCTTGAATGGCTTGCTTGTATTCATGTTTTGATTTTCATTCCATTCGGTTGTCTTGTCCTCTTTTTTTCAGTTTATCTATATTGAATGATTGTTATTGATAACCCAGTATCTCTTGTTTCAGGTTTCTGAATCAACTTTAAACTTTGGGTTGTTAGGGGTTGTGTTTTGGTTATTATGTTAGTTGGGCTGCTTGAAATCTTTTACGTTGTGAAGGAGTCCCATTTACCTTTTGTCTCTCTGGCCACTTAGACGGTTTACTTAGACGGTTTCTTGATGGTATCTACTAGAATTCTGGGGAACTTTTGATATTTTTCCATGTAAACTTCAAATTTATTATTATTTGTTTTGCTTTTTTTTTTTTGGTGCTTTTATAATTGTTTATTTTCAGTTGACAAGTACTGACTTGGAGAGTGATTTTGATGTGTGCTTGCTTGGATTGTGTGAATGCAGAATGAGAGCTCTTGGGTGATTGGACTCTAGGGGGACAAGAAAGCTATGTTCTATTCCTTTAATCGGGCTGTGTTCTCAAATTCAGCATTGAGATGAAAACTTTCCTTTTTTGTATGCACTACATTTGAGGTATTTGAGTAGTTAATATTTGAATTGTATTGCCCATGGATTGCAACAAAGAGGAGGCTGTCAGGGCCAAGGGAATTGCAGAGAAGAGGATGCAAAATGATGATTTCGAAGGAGCTCGGAAAATTGCATTGAAGGCTCAACAACTCTTCCCTGAGCTTGAGAACATTTCACAGCTGCTAGTTGTCTGTGATGTTCACCGTTCGGCTCAAAACAAAATATATGGTTCTGAAAGGGACTGGTATGGAATCCTTCAAGTTGAAAGAATGGCCGATGCAGCGACAATCAAGAAGCAATATCGAAGGCTTGCCCTTGTTCTCCATCCTGATAAGAATAATTTTCCTGGTGCGGAAGCTGCTTTTAAATTGATTGGGGAAGCAAATATGGTGCTTTCTGACCAAGGTAAGCGGTCATTGTATGATAACAAGTGTAGGTTTTCAATGAGAAATGTTGCACCAAAGCCACCTCCCCATCAGGTAAATCGGAATTCTTATTTTGGAAAGCAAAATGGGGTTAAGAATAATATTCCAAATGTTTCTAATTCTCAGTTCAGCAGTTTGAATCATCATCAGTCGACACAACCAGGTTTATCCAATGGTCCCCCATCATTCTGGACATGCTGCCCTTTTTGCAATATGAAGTACAGGTATTACAAAGATTTTCTGAACAGAGCATTGCGCTGTCAAAATTGTTCAAAACCCTTCATTGCCTATGATTTAGGCACTCAAATGATCCCCCCTTCCAATATGGGATCTCAGGGAAGTTTTAGCAGTAGATCAATGGGGTCAGAACCAGTATTGAGGACAGGAAGCACTGCTGAGGTTGGTGGGCTTACTAAATCCAAAGGGAAAGAAGATGGGAAGGAAGGGGTTGGAATGCCCAACCCAATGAAGGCCAAGGAATCTGGAACTTCAAAAAGCACAGTCAGAAAAAGAGGGAGGAAGTTGGTAGTCGAATCCAGTGAAAGTTCTGATACTGCAAGCAGTAATGACAAAGATGTGGTCATTCAAAAGAATGGTGGTAATTCTGCCGGGCAGACATCTGGACTCAATGGTATCCATCCTTCTAGGAGATCTGCTCGGCAAAGGCATAATGTTTCTTACAATGAAAGTTTAAGCAATGATGATGACTTTGTGAGCCCTCCAAAAAGGTCAAGGGGGAGTGGATCATCTCACAACGGTGAAGAGGAGCAAAAAGAAGCTCAGGTATCCAAAACTGATAATTCAGCTGGTTTTGCTGCTGCAGCAGATAGAGGTAAGGAAGAAATCAAACAAAAAGGAAGTGCACCTCTTGAAGGAAGCCTGTCAAACAGAAATGGTGAAGCTGGGAAACATAAGGTTAATGCAGAAGTAGCAGGCACAGTTGATTGCAGTGCTAAAAAAACTAAGGTCACTGATGTTTCTGAATCAAATTTAAATTCCAGTGGTACTCCAGATCCAGAGTACTATGAGTGTCCTGATCCAGAGTTCAGTGATTTTGACAAGGATAAAGAAGAAAATTGTTTTTCTGTTGATCAATTCTGGGCTTGTTATGATACAATAGATGGCATGCCAAGATTCTATGCCCGTGTCAGGAAAGTTTTTTCACCTGGATTTAAGCTGAGGATCACTTGGCTAGAACCTAATCCAGGAGACCAATGTGAGATTGATTGGTTAAATGAGGGCTTGCCTGCTGCTTGTGGCAAATTTATATTAGGGAGCTCTGAAGAAGCCACAGCTCGAATTATGTTCTCTCATCAAATTCATTGTGAAAAAGGCAGTAGTAGATGTTCGTATGTCGTATATCCTAGAAAGGGAGAAATTTGGGCACTCTTCAAGGACTGGGATATTAGATGGAGTTCTGACCTGATGAATCATAAGAAATACGACTTTGAAATCGTGGAGGTTGTCTCAGATTTTGTTGAGAATGCTGGAATAAGGGTTGTTTACTTGGATAAAGTGAAGGGGTTTGTGAGCCTGTTTCATCTAACAACTGTGAAAGGGTCTGTCTCCTTTTTGATACCATCCAAACAGTTACTTCGATTTTCTCATCGAATTCCCTCGTTCAAAATGACTGGCTTGGAAAGAGAAGGTGTCCCAGTAGGATCTTTTGAACTCGATCCTGCTTCCCTGCCTAGCAATCTCTATGAGTTCTGTCATCATGGCAATGTGAAGATGGAGACTGAAAGTGTGGATGCTAAAGTCAATGGGTCATGCCCTAAATCTCCTGATAAAAAGATGGAACCCATGATAGGTTCCGTGAGGATGAACACACCAAAGAAGAGTGTGGATTTTGAAGGGAAGAATGGCCTTGAAAGGGAGACGTTGAAACTTCGAAGATCTCCACGGGAATTATGCAGCACTGGTAAGAAACACAATCAAGTGAATGCTGGCCAATGCACAACTGAAGAACGAACTGCTAATCATTTAGACGGTAATAAAGACAAAAAACATGGTGACCTCATGCTATCTAAAGGAAGTGCTTCATCATGTCTGGCTGATGAGAAAATGCATTCACCCATGAAGGATGCAGGTTCCAGCAGTTTCATGAAAAGCCCTAGAATTCCTCCATCTGTTTATCCAGCTTGCAAAATTTCAGAAGAAGAGTTTTACAACTTTGGTGGGGACAAATCTGAGGGGAAGTTCCAGCTGGGTCAGATTTGGGCCCTGTACAGCAATAAGGATGGGTTACCTAAGAGCTATGCTCAAGTTAAGAAGATTGAATCTTCCCCTTTCAGATTGCAGGTGGCAGTCCTTGAACCATGTGCACAGCCTAAAGATATGAAGCAGCCTGTTTGTTGTGGGATGTTCAAACCTCAAAGTGGAAAAGGTAGGGTCTTTTCACCCAGTGCCTTCTCTCACATGCTAAAAGTAGAATCCATTGGTAAGAACAGATTTGAAATCTACCCAAGGGAAGGAGAGATTTGGGCGTTATACACGAATTGGAATCCAAATTTGACATGTTCTGACTTGGAGAATTGCAAATATGACATTGTGGAAGTTCTCAAAGATAATGGACACAGCACAAAAGTTTCATCTTTGGTACGTCTGAGTGGTTTCAAGTCAGTTTTTAAGGCTCCAAGAAGACAAAGATCAAATACTGGTATTGTGGATATACCCCGGGTTGAGTTAGCCAGATTCTCTCATCAGATTCCTACTTTCCAGCTCACAGGGGAGAAAGATGGCAGGCTGAAAGGCTGTTGGGAGCTTGATCCTGCTTCAGTTCCAGGTAATTTGTTTTGTGTAAATTAAAGTTGCAGGATTTTGCAACCTAGGTTCCAGCTAACTCTCAGTGTTGAATGCTCCGTGTGATAATATGGAATGAACCTGGGGGAGGCTTAACAAATATCATTGATTTGTTTCTCTATTTGGAATTATTGATAGCCTTCAGCATTGCCATTATTTTTTTTTGGATTTGTTTGGTGCCAGGTTTAGTTTAGAGAAGAGGTGGGTTTTGTCCTGTGTTCTGCTTTCACTTCTTTTCCTGTTTTGGTTAGGGTCAAGAATTCATATCTTGGCCTCTGAGATGATGGCCGATCATCTGGCTGGCATTTTAACCAACATGATATTGTGCATGCTATTCTGCACATTAAATGTGAACCCATAATATATTTCTGGAATTGATATGTAGCTCTCCTAACTCCAACATATATTTTTAGTAGCTTTCTTATTGGTAGAAAGGAATGTAGTAGTAGCATTCAAGATTTAGACCTTTTTAATTTTAAATTTGTTTTTGGAATTTGTATCTGTGTGCTTAGACATGTTTTTTTCCCAATAATATGGTTTCTTCCGGTGTTTTAAAGGGCAGAAGCGTAAAGTGAGGTGCCTGACTCCTTACAAGGCGAAGCGTAAGCCTCAAGGCATAGAGGCATAAGCTATATATTTTTAGTAACTTTCTTATCTGCAGAAAGGACTGTAGCAGTAGCATTTAAGATATAGGCCTTTTTAATTTTAATTTTTTCTTTTTGGAATTTGTATCTGCGTGATTAGACATGATTTCTTTTACAACTGTGGTTTCTTCCAGTGTTTCATAGGGCGGAACCATAAATTGAGGCGCTTGACTCCTTAGAAGGCGACGCGTAAACCTCAAGGTATTGCTTAGAGGTTCTGTTGATCTGAAGCTATTAAAAAAGCTTAATAGAAAATAAATGATCTTGGGGTTTCCCTCATTCTTTTGTGTCATTCTTAATTAAGGGTTTGTATTCTTTTTAATTTCTTTCAAGTCACAGTTAATGCTACAATGCTTTTTGGATGTACAAAAAGTGTTCAAAGAATCGCTTTTGAATGCCTTTGAGTTTGACACATGCATCTTAGGATCATTGCTTTTCTTTTAAAGCTCCAAGGCTATCTGGAAATGTCTCGCTCAGTGTTATTTGGAACATGGATTGTTATGATACGTAGAATAGGAATGGGAACGTAAATCGTCATTTGTTATAAAATGTGGTACATTAAGGGTAGGGTTTTTTGGATTGCTTTATTGAAACGAAATACGTTTTTCTGGAACACGATATACTTTTTGATTGTATTTGTAACAATAAACACACACACAAAGAGGGAAAAAAAATCCAACAAATCCAAGCTATTATAAAGTTAAAATTTCAATGCTGTATGTATTTTGTTGTATGATTTTTTGGAACTTTTGATATTTTAGATTGGAACATTAAATCTCACATTATAAATCGTGAATGATCCATGTTTGAAAATTTTAGAAGATGAAGCAAAAGGCATATAAATTCTATATAAGAAATTATGAAGATTTCAAACTTTAAGAAAGTGAGACAGCTGAAAATGTCTAGTTACAATATGTTGGGAAGCTTAAAAATTAAAGCAAAATAATGGACAAAATTGAATCTAGAATTGCACAATGAGCTTCATATTTCGCATAAGAGAATGAATAGAAAATTTGTGGCCAAACTTGTAAAATGATGTGGGTAGATTCAAAATGCCCAAGAATGATGAGTCAAGTCTGATTATGTTGATCCTATGAATCTCAAGTTGTTCCATCAATCATCGTGTATGCTACAGGATCAACATGATAGGGTTCTATGCTTTAGATTGGGAGTTTCTGTGGTCATTGGCCATCTACCTTGAGTGTTCATGCTTGTTACGTCCATGGCCATACATTCTTTTTTTGATACATCTAGTATGGTAAATATTCATAATCACTGTTTTCCTTAGTAAGTTCTTTTTTCTATCATTTCTTTAGTTCCTTAAGAAAGTGTCTATAGTTGTTTGTCCTTTTCTACTGCAAAGAGTAGCATGTATCTCCATCTTTGCTTCTTGTGTACCCATCTATCATCATACTTACCTGTGGTTCTATTCTTGGCTCTGGAAATTGTTTCCTAGCATAAAATTTCTGAATTTTGGTTAACTAGGCAGATACCTGTGTTTTGGTCTTTGGGTAGAAGCAAGCTACAGGTTGGAAACATTTTAATTTTTAAGGAAAACTTTGGCCCAATATATAATGGAAAAATGATTTATATGCTACCATGAATGTGGGCATGCATGTTGAATTAATCCATCAGGATTCCCTCACAATTTATAAAATTATTTCAGATTTATTTTTAGTTTTTAGTCAAATATATTCTGATGTTTCTGTACTTTTCTAAATTTTGTATAACTTGATAACTCAAATTGGCCTTCCCAAAATACTATTGGTTGTTCAAATCTTTTCTGTCACCTTGTTACATGAAGGGCCAGATTTTTGCTAAATTATTGGTAGTGCTTTTTCTCATAGTCAACTTTTCATTAGTCTCTTGGCCTTTCCCTTATTCAACTTCAATCTATTCCCGTTATTGGTCTCGGTTTCCTGTGAAAATTAACTTTTCTCATCTTGTTCTCATTAGATCACTCTTAAGTTCCAATATTGCATCCTGTTTATTTATGTGTGTGTGTGTGTGTGTGTTCTTGTGGTTCCTTCTCAAAAAACTCGCCTTAGTTGCACAAGTCATGCCAGCAATTTTCTAACATGAAGTGAGGATGGCCTATCTCAATTGAATTTACTTGCAAATAACACAATACTATAGAAGTTTTTATTTACACAATCCATCATGCTCTATATGTGCAACTACATTCTGCAACCTTTTCATTCTTACTACTGATTAGACATGAATAATAATGGTTGTTCTTGGGTAATTTTTATAATTAACGCTCTTTTTCTACTTGATACACTAAGATTGCCTTGTCCCATATATGACCCTCCTGTTGACATTGCTATTCGTTCATTTTCTATTAAAATCTTCTTATGGAAAAGTTGATCAGTGAGCAGGAAGTGGAGTTTCCTTTCTGCCTTAGGAGAAGAGTCCCTGTAGGTAGCCATCTAGCCAATAATCTGAAGATGTTTTTCCACATAAATTTTAAATGTTATCATATGTAGTGTGCTTTATCGATCCTGTTTCAGTTTAGACACACACATATGAACACCATTATGTACGTTTTGGTTAAAGGGCTAATGTACATAAATTAAATGTTCCTTGCATGGAAAACAGATGAATTGTGGGTTGCACCTGAGTTTTCTTGCCAAGCATTCCATTATTTCCTACCTGCATAGCCTGTTACACATTCCATTATTTACACCCCTTTTTTTTTTTTATTTTGTGGTATTCGCCAATCGTTAGTCCCATTTCACACAACTTGCCTGCATTGTAAAAGTTTCACTTAAAAGTCTCGAGGTTGTGACTAAAATGGTAGTGTTACGTGTGGATTAGATGCGCAACTATAGCGAGGTAAAGTGTATATTATCTATGAAAAAGAAAAGGAAAAAAATAGGTTTTCCATGTTATCGGAATGTTCAAGCAATAGTTGGTGTGTTAATAGGGTGTGCGTTGTCAAGGGAGAATGGACTTTGTTACTAGTATGGAAGTGAATTCCATATGTGCAACAGTGGAACTGGCTGACTGAAAAATTTGATTGGTGGCTTGACTGGACTCAATCCTATGAAGGTGCAAAATTAGGTTTAGAGTCCTTTTTTTGGGGGAGTTTTTGCTTTTGCATGTGTTTGTAAAAGTTGCTTTGGAAAATGGGTTTGTTGATTTTGTTTTTCAAATTATACTTTTCTGCCTTCTAAGAAGCTCTTTCAAACATTGTTTAAAGCAACCTAACAAAGTCTTGTCTTGTCATTCTGTTTATGTGGATTTATGTTGGCAACATTTTGTCCTTAATCCAACAAGTAAATAGCAAGAGACTCACTAATTAACTTTTGTATATGTTTTGAGTCAACAGTGGAGAATTGTGATAATCAACAAGTAAATGAGATTAATAAAAGTTGCAAATCAAATTAACCCAAGTGAATACAGGTTAATAGCTACAATCTACTGAGTTACCATGGTTCGATAGATATAGAGGTTATGATGGAGGGTAGGGAGGATAGGAGAATTTGGATGCAGGATAAGAAATTTTTTTTTGTTAGTTTTTTTTTACAAGAGCATGTTCAATTCAGATAACTCTCTTTTTCCTTAGAAGCTCACTTGGCACTCTAAAGCTTCTTCAAAAGCTTCTTTCTTTGTCTGGGAAGCCTCTTGGAAGGTCATCCTAACTGCAGAGAACTTGAAGAAAAGAGGATTTCGTTTGGCTAGTAGATGCTCTTTTTGTAAGATTCATGAGGAGATGGTGGATCACGTCCTCATTCATTGTTATGTTTCTTGGAGCTGTTGGAATCTTGTCTATGCCTTGTTTGGTTTTTCATGGGTTATGTCAGGCTCAGTCAAAGATCTCTTGTTGGCTTGGAAAACGTGCAACCTTCCAATTGAAATTAAGAGAATTTGGAGACTGGCTCCTATTTGCCTCTTGTGGAGTCTTTGAATTGAAAAGAACATCGTGTCTTCGAAGATTAAGAGTTCTCTGTCCCTTTCTTTAAAGATGTTTTTTTACGTCTTTTAATTTTTTGGGCCAAAGAGGCTTTTCTTGTAAATGTCTCTTTTTTTGTAGGTTTTTTGGGTTTTTAAACCATATGTAATCTTTTGGGTTTTTTACCCTTGATGCCCTTCTTGGGCACCTTTATATATACAACTCTTATCGAAAAAAAAAAAGGTTACGACTCTTTAAGAAGAGAGATGTGGACAAAATTAATTCATTTTTACTGCATTTAAGAAGTTGGGATTAAGGTTCTGTTGAATTGAATTAGAATTAACTACTGGGGAAGAGATAGTTGAATCAAGAATTATCGCTGATTTTCAAAGAGAATAGTAGGATTTAAGTCTTCAGAAGGACAAGGGAAGGAAGTAGTCCAGTGGCATTATTGTTGAAGAGTAGGGACCAAGTTCCTGCAAGGGCAAGGGAAGGAAGAAGGATAAGGGTTTAAACTCTAGCGATTGGCTAGACTTAGAAAAAACTACTGAGAAAGAGAAGGGGCAGGGGAATGAAGTGGTTTAGTAGCATTGCCTGCTCATTTTTAGAAGGAAGAGCAGGGTTCAAATTCTTGTAGGGGCAAGGGAGAGAAGAAGGTTAGTAGGATTTAAAATCATCGAGCTTATCAATTGGTTAGTCTTCAAAATATATATATATATATATATATATATATATATATATATTAATAGGAAAGGAAGTATTTCAGTGTGACATTACTTGCTTATTTTTATGAAAATTATTTAATTTTTTTTAAATATATACATATGAAGTATCTAAAATTAAAATTTTATTTACAAATCAATTACAAAATCTAATAACTACAATCACAATATTTTAGTATGTGATTGTGCAAATATTATTTAAACTATAATAGTCTCTCACTTTTAAGGTGAATAAAAAAAAAATCATGGATTGTATTGTTAAGAATCATCTAAATCAATAATTACTTACATGCATATATATATATATATATATATATATATTTAAAAGAGTCCATTTATTGATACAAAAAATACATTAAAAAATTTGAAACATATCAAAAAAAATTGAACAATGAAAAAAAGAAAAAAATCTGATTTTTTAACTTGACTTTTTGACATTTTTTTCTATTTATATTGCGTGTTGTAAATTTTTTTTTTTTTATGATGTCATATTAAATTTTTATTTTAGTGGGATGGAATAATTTTAATACCACCATCCTTTTGAGATAAGTTATATTTTACTCAATTGGGATATAAATGGTTCACAGGATATAATATCTAATCTAATGGAAGACACCAAATATGAGATATGATAACATTTATCCTATCTAACCCTCTTATTCTGCCGTCAAAACATAGTTCAAGGGGTTACTTGAGATGACGTTGGATTGGGAGTTTAGGGGCTTCCCACCCCAAGCTCGCAGGACGAAAGTTCTCTTTCGAACTACAGAAACTTAATTTGGTATACGCAAATTACCCATGATACCCTACTTACCAACCAAAAGAAAAATGAATTTAAATCATCGATACAAGTAATTGATTAGGCTTAAAAAAAATCTAAGGATGAGAAAAATCTGTTTATTATGATTTTAATATTTGAAAGTTTCCTTGCAATTCAGGGTCATTGATGGAAGTATAATAATAGTCATACAAGACAGTGTGATAGTTAGATGGAAGGAGGAAAAGGAAGGGAAAAAAATAACTTCGGATTTAGGAAGAAGTTGGTACAGGAGAAATATGAGGCAGGGGACGGCAATAAATGATTCGTAGTTCGTTATATTAAAGAAATTGCATGCAGTTGGACATGTTGGGCATTTGGTCTAGTGGTATGATTCTCGCTTTGGGTGCGAGAGGTCCCGAGTTCGATTCTCGGAATGCCCCACATCTCATCAAGTTCGATTCTCGAAATGCTACACATCTCATCAAATCGTTGTAGGCTTAAATTTTTATTTTTTACCATAGATGTGCCTCTTTGGCAGTAATCTTTATTTATATTGCTGTAAAAGTTTCAATTACTTAATTTGCATAACACTCTTGTTTTTCTACTTATATTTTGATTTTTTTTTTCTTGTATTAGAAGAAAATAAAAATAATGTGAAAAACATGTTTGACAAAGCACTTCATTGCAGAAGAAAATCCTAAAATAATTTATGCATTAAAAACTTAAAACCAACTTAAGAAGGCTAAAATTTTATCATTTTTTCACTAAGAATTAAATTTTTAAAATCACAAATGAAAATGAGACTTGAAATTACACCATATGAGCTTATATGAAAAAGTTCGGCAAGAAAGCATGGTGTTATTAATTGGACTCTCAAACTGTTTGACTTCAAATTTTCAGCCGAAACTTGATATCTACGTCTTTCTAAAAAAAAAAGATCTTATTATTTCTTTGACTTCTTTTAACAAAAGAAGTGGTGAGAGTGAGAACTGAACTCTATGCGCGAAAGAAGCAGTCAAACAATCAAATTCTCTCAAAAATTAAAAGAAGAAAAAGGTTTGACTCTCTTTGGTTGTATCATTTTTCAACACATTGTTTCAATTTTATTAATTAAACAATAACACGTGTTTGACAAAGCACCTCTTTGAAGAACAAAATCCTAAAAGCTTTGTGCCCTCCGTTCCTCTTTCTGCTTCGATCGCTCCTGTATCAATCTCATCAGAATATTTGAAACAAAGAAAAAAACCTCATAATCTCTCTCTCTCCTTATGTTATCATGAGAAATGGCTGATTAGATTTATAAAAATTTAGTAAAATAAAAACTCAGTGCCGTCTTTTGATCAAGCTTCTGTGCAAGAGAGGGAGTTTCGCCCAAAAAAGTTTTTGCTCAGATCTATTGGTCAATAGTTTGAATGTAGAGGCAGTGAATGAATTCAGTGATTAAATGGTCAAATATGTAGCAGAGCAAAGGATCATGCCTCCAAATACTTGGTAGACCCAATAGAGTATGACCTCATGGAGATTTCTGTTAATAGAGCCTTTTACAAGTTGGAATGGATATATGCATGTGTAGAGACCCTATATATATATATATATATATATATATATATATATATATATATATATATATACCTACAATATTTTAATGGAATGGAACCAATAAATGATAGCTACCCAAAAATCTCTAGAATTATATACCTGTAATATTTTAAAGTTTTTGATGGAACCTTTTATTTCCCAAGTTGAAATAAAACCATTTTTCTTTTCACTAATTCTTCCTTAGATTCATGTCAGCGTGCTTGGATGCAGTGCAGGAAGAGTATGGTCTCGTGAAGAATTTTGGAGATTGAAGAGATCAAAGAAGATGAAGAGAGGCGTGGTTGGACACTTTTTTCTTCTTCCTTTTTTTTTTTTGTTGGATTTTTTATGGACAAAAGGTTGAGCTATCATTAATTGAAGATAACAATCAGTGAAGTGTAAAATTTTATAATTTCAAAGGTTCCGTGATATATTCTTTGGATTGAAACTTTTTAATCAAATATTGTGAGTTTCAACAGTGTATTCTTAATCACTCGTACTTTAAGTACTAATTTTTTTTGAAAAAAATTCCACACCCTTGAAAGTTTATTCCGAGCATCCAAAATGTGGCAAAAGATTAATAAAACTAAATATAACTAAGAATTTCTCAATTTTTATAAAACTGTAAAATTTTATACTTTCAAAAAATTATAAAACTTTACATTTTCATTAGGATGAAGATTTTTACATGAAAAGTGTAAACTTTACATTTTTACTAAGACGAAATTTTACAGTTTTGGATTGATTTTTTCCGTCAAAATTTCATATGTAATATAAATCTTGTTTAATAGATCTCGATTTTTAAAGTCTAAATATATAATTTTTTTATTGAAAACGGGTTTATAATTTATAAGTTACTGAATTTTGAAATCTTAATTTTTGTTTTTGTTTTTGTTTTTGTTTGAAAAGGTGTATCATTCATGGGCTGTTTTTTTAAAGTTGGTGAACTAATTAGGAATGTAAGAGTATTTTAGTCATTTAAAGTTTTAAGAATTTGGTGAGTTACTAAGTTTAGGTTAGAACTTCATGATAATTTTTATACTTTTTTTGTGGACTTCTAAGTGAACGACCCTAGGAAAAAAATGAGAAATGACGTCAACTTAAAACGTTTAGTCAACTAATAATTGACTAACGAATATGAGGTCGAGGGAATGCTAGAATAATTTTTCAAACTACGAAAAAATGTATAATTTTACCTTATCTCAAGAGAGATTAGTGTAATTTATCTTAAATTTAATTTATCATTGTATTCAAATGGCAATGATATTTTCAAATCAACTACAAGTGGCACCAAAATTTTTCGATTCCTCAAATATCATTTACAATACTATTTAAAAATAATTTGCAAAATCTCAAATTTAGAAATCCAATAATATAATTTGATCCAATAACATCATCTCACGAGAGTACATGATGTACCATATGTCAAAAGTCCCATACATAATATCATATTTTAATATGGCCTTTTGTTTTGATACCAAATGTTACGAGGCTTACTAATACTCCAAAAGTCTTACAATTGATAGAATGCATAACATTAAACCCTATGATTCTTTTAGGATAGTAACACCCACACATGAAAGTATTACCCCAAGAAAAGAAGAACAAAGTAATTTGAAGCCTAAAATTGATTGTGAATGAAATTTGTACTAGACATTGTAGAGCAATGGAAACTTTTACAAATATTCAAAGTCATAAAATTGAAAAACTAAACTGAAACTCATCATTTCTTCAAAGTCCTCAAGGATATTTTTGTCACTCGCAAATGTCGGATCTTCGTAGATTCGATCATTCGTGTATTATATGCAGGTGCATGATTTGGACGCATTTAATACATGAACAATTAGATCCGCAATGATTCATCTTCATGAGTGATGATAGCATTACTCCATTTTAATTGATTGTAAGAGAATTTTTTTTACTAAATATTGTAGATCAATTGGGATTTATGTGAAAACTCAAATCCCTAAACTAAAACTTCCAAAAAGAAAAACTTGTTTCTTAAATCTCATTTTAATTGATTGTAATAGATGTGTTTTTTTACTAAGTATTGTAGATGATTGGGACCAAGGTTCCATTTTAGATGGCAAAGTCCTCTCTTTTTATAGACGCAACTTAGGTTTGAGACTCAACGCATGGGTACACCTAGGTAGAATTTTTCCCTTCTTCATCATTTTACCCAAAAAAAAGTACAATAGATTATCAAATAGAAAATGTAGACAAAAATCTGAACCCCTAAATTTGAAACACTAAATGGAAATCTAATATTAGGAAAAACCCTCTTTCTTAATCCTTGCATGCATGGAATGATGACCGTACCACTATTCAGAATTTGGAGAAACTGTGAAAGACAATTATTATTCCCATCAAAATATGATGTTTTTAGTCACCTTTGAGCTTGTTGTCATGAAAGAAGTCTGTTTTTGGTCTTTATACATTTTGTGACCATGTTTTACAATTTTATATCCCAAACAATTCGTTTTTGATAAGGGAGTAAGGAGAGGAGAAGACGAGTGAACATTAGTTACGAGGGAGATGAACTTACTTCATGTTTGGATTACTAGCGAGGTGAGGCAATGGTGGTCTAATCCTCACATCTTATTTGAGAAATATAGATGATAGAATTAAAAAAAAGGAATAGAATGTTTTGCGAAAAAATTATAATTTGGCTCAATAGTTACAAAAATTTTCATTTTAAGCTAATAAAGAAAAAAATGAATTATAATTAGGCTCAGAAATTTACACTTAAGTTGTACCCGAAGTTTGCCATTTGATTGCCGACAGTTAATTATGTGCTACCAGCATGGTACATAACACACAGTAAATTGTTACTAGCCCATTAATTTAAGTACAATTTATTTTTTTTGTGTTTAATTGTAATTTTTTAAAACTACTGTATTGAGCCCACTTATAAATTTTCTTTTTTTTAATTATGTGAATAAAAAGAGTAAAATAGAATTTCACTTATTCGGAGCTGTAATCACCAACTCTCAATCCTTTCCATCTCTCCTCCCACCCTTGAAAGGAAAGCAAAATGAATTTTTAAACTCATCCCTCTCCTTTACTCTCCATTATTTTCAAATCTAACATAAAATAAACTCTCATTCCTTCTATTTCTTTCCGATTCGTTCAATCGTACCGCAATGTTTATGCTTATGCTTCCACTCTTCTCACTAGTAGTAACTATGTTCCTGAGACCTGGGAACAGTTTATTGATTTATTATTTTTCTTTCCTTTAGTTTTTTGGGGTTCAACCATTCCAGAGCCCAAAGTAGTATTTTAACAAGTGTGAGTATTGTGGTTGCATGTGTAAATTATAGTTATTCCATCACATCTTTACCTTCACCCCCCCCATTTAAACATGGTCCAAATTTCTTCTTCTTGCTAAGACAAATCATATTTGAAGTGCCAAATTGATTCTAGGATTTCTACTTCCTGATGACAATTCTAAGTTGTTTCTATATATATATATATATATACACACACACACACACGAAGTGGTGTCACGCTAGGCTGAATGAAGATGAGGATTATTAAGCATCACTAACAGAAATTGTGTGTTGATTCAGACTCCATACGGATGCCTTTGAGCAGAAGTTTGTGCTACATTATCTGCGCGTGGTTTGATGTCTCTACTCCGCATGTAAGTCAAGAACTGCCCAGGTAGCTCTTCCAACAGAGCTTGAACAATGGAGATTTGCCCACCTGGACAAACGGGAATTTTTTTTATCAGTTACAGTGAGGATAGATAGGCAGAAATCAAAAGATAAAAATTCCAATTCGTAACAAGATACAAATATACGATGCGAAGGATCATCTCTCATACACACTCCCCACCACCTCAAAAAAATTGAAAAAAACACTGAAGCATGAAAAAGGACACAGAACAAGCTATAAGGTGAAGCAAGCAAACTGTCTCAGGAATGGCAATGTTTAAACTAGGTTCAAGCATGTTTACCGGTTGGAAACAAAAGTTATATCATTATTTGAGATTAAAAACTCAAGATGAGGCTGAAGCAACAGCATGCTTGGCCTTTGATGTATAAAAGAAATATAAATATCCTAGTCTAACCATGTCCCTGAATCAGGTGATGGCAATGAAAAAGAAGTTGAATAGTTCTACAACCTAGCTACTCCTTCCAAATCCAACTTCAGAAGTACAAATATCACGCAAGCCACAAATGGCAGCAAGGACCAGTGTAGTCTGTCTACCTAAAACATTGATCAGCTTGTTTTTCCTTCAAACCCACCAATCCTCACAGGTTAGTTCAAAGCAATTACAACTACACAAGGCTCATTTTTAAATCCATCTTGCACATGAGCTTCTCTAGCATTAGCCAAGCGAAAAGTTCAAAGCATCATACGAGGCTGGCTGGCCCAATCCAAGGTCGAAGCAATTTAAGTTCAGCTGACCTGAACTTAGACAACCAGTACCCTACGGTAAAACCAACATATGTATTTATAGTGTGTGCATTTGTGCGCATGTAAAAACTTATATCATATGAATGCCATATAACTGCACTAGTTGGCATTTGTAATCAAGAATATCCTAAAAATAAAAGCATGGAAGGAACTGATTGTTTTAAAATTGCATGGGTCTTTAAAAGTAGGTGGACTCCAATTTATTATTAAATTTCATGAATTCCTTAATATGTACTGCCCAAATGGGGCAAAAATCTAAATGTTCTACTGTCTTTAAAAACTTGTAAAGAAAAATAATTATGAACTTACCATGCACTTCACGCATTGGAACAAACTGTACAATGTCACGTGCAGCTAACTTTCCTGTAGAACTCTCTAATCGATGTCCATTATCAGCATCGAGGATCTGCCACATAACAGTAATTATACGATATACCAATTCTAATGGAGAGATTTATAGAAGGAAAAGATACAATGGTCTCAACTAAAGTACTCAAGTATAAATAAAAAAAGAATTAACTGTAGTAAAAATTTCAATATGGAATACATGGATATATGTACCTCCATTTGTTGAAAATCTGCACCACCCACCCCAACAATAAGAATTGAAAGGGGTAAATCAGATGCCCTCACCAAAGCATCTTTACTTTCCTGAAGATCAGTAAGGATTCCATCCTACAAGTGTTAAAATATTTTATTACAAACACAATAAGAATGAACAGAGAAAAGCAAATATAGGAGGTATGATTATCTACCGTTATGATCAACAAGATGAAATACTTGCTGCTGTTGTAGGTGACAGGATGGCCAGCAATTTCTGCAGCCTTGTTGATCACTTGACCAAATAAAGTGGGTCCAGCAAGAGCAACGTTGTGCAAAGCACTTGCATAAGCAGCCATTATGCCTTCTACTCCTTCAACCTGTAACATGAAGGGTAATTGACCATCACATATGTATGAAAAATGGAAGTATCACAGATGTCTGTGGTGATCATTATTGACGGTGGAATCATCATCCACATAATCTATCACTTGGTTGAGAGATGAATATATGAAATTCAAGGTAGCAGACTTTCACGAAAAAAAATGCTTGCAAATGACAGGGCAATATAACTCTCCTCGACACTGGTCCTTATGGAAAGAGGTTTCTGAACAATGTTCCACGCAAGGAAAAAAAACCATTGCAAATGACATCTAGATTCCCTTATTAGCCCAATCTGACAATTACTCATTCCCATATGATAAACTCAATCTAACACTGGCAGATTTTTAAATTTCTGAAGTTTTGCAGAAATGGCCTATCAGAAAATGTTTCATAGAGAAGACCATAGCCATTTGAAAAAATCTAAGAAGCATGGATACGGACAAAAACACGGAAGAGGATAGGATATGACACAAGTGGACACATCATTTTTGAAAAAAGTAGTACATGAATACATTAGAGACCCGTTGAACATTTTTTTTATATTTTTTATATGACCATGTAATAAAAACCTAAATTATTTCAATCAAAATTTGCATAAAAACACAAATCACAACAATAATATTAAGATATCAAAATGAAGAAACCATTAAATAAAAATTCAAGAACTTCTTCATTTAATCATCAAGACCCATGATCCAAGTTCCAAAACAAATTTGCTAACTACTACATAGAAAACACATACACAATTCCCACCACCACCCCCCCAAAAAAAGGGAAAATATCTAGGGAAAAAAATCTAGAAAATGTGCTCCTAAAGTGTCTAGGACATGCTCAATATTCAGAAAAATAAAAAAAAATTGGACACTCTTTTTTGCATGTCCATGTCACAAATGTATCCAACACCAATATGTAAGCCAAAATAGAGAATCTATGCTTCATGGAAAAAAAGGCCTATATAGTAAGCAACACCAACAATTGTGTGGAAAAGACCCATTACAAGGGCATCTTATTTTCAACTGTGGAGCCCACATGACACAGGAGCAAAAGAAAATGTGACAGAAATTGTTATTTTAGAACTCAATAGAACAGGAGAACTTGGAGGACAGGTGATGAGGGGGAAATAAATGAACAATGAAGTAACCCACATTATGTTTAGAAAATAGTCACACTTATGAAAGAAAGAGACACGGAATTGGGTTAAGAATTGTTTAAAGAACTACACTACTTTTGACTACAAGAAAAGACTTCTTTCATCTCTTCCACCCAATCTCAGATCATCTTGCTAAGAGTCTTACACAGACATAAATCAATGCTGCAATTTTTTCTCTTGAAGATCATGTTAAACCTTCAATTTTTCAAAAGGCTATTTTGACCTTTTCTTCAAATATCACATAATTAACTTGAAATATGAAAGCATTAATATGACATTTACATTAACTTTTCTAAAAAGTTTATGCTTTCATCAATTATCAAAGTTTCAGAAGCTCGTGTCATTGTTGTAATCAGTTATTGTATTACAATTCAATGGACAACAAACAATACTTTGCATGAGGCAAGGAGGATACCAAACAATAAGTAGAAAGCAAGGAGAACAGGATACCTCTTACATCCATTAAGCTTCAAAAAAGAGTTTTACCTCAGAGCCACTTGCACTTCCATTTAAGTGGAAACAATGAGATACTGAGCCGTCGTGTGTCTTTCCTCCAAAGCCCCAAGCAGGAAAACGCTTATCCGAATCATAGAATTGTATGACCTCCCCAACCTCCATTATAGCCTGTGAGCAGTTACGTCAATAACTTATGCACACAGTATATCAATCAATGATATTTTCTACTAGTGGAAACAGAAGACTGCACATAACAATTAAGTCGTTAATACACCAACAACATGGTCTACAAACAACTACTGCTAACAGCTTGAATAACTCTGTTTGATAATCAAAACATTCTGACTTATCCTACAGACAGTCATAAAACTATCAGCAGTACACAATAGGTTGTTAGTAGTGTACATTGAGAGACAGTTTGTAATTTTCTTATTATTTATATATAAAGGATTGTCTCATCATTCTAGGATGAGAGACCACTTCTTTCCCTAACCTTCTTTTTTCTCTCTGTACAACTCAACACAGATCATATCACTGTGAATCTGTGATCAATTGGTAAAGGTCTGTTTAGAAGAGTGTATTCCCAAAGAAGACCTCAGGGGTATCTGACTGAATTGTTGGCTGTTTATTCCCATAGAAGCCAGTGAAGGCTTGTACAATTTTTTCAAGTATAGAAATTAGATACTTCCAAATGTGAGGAAACCAAAGATGGCACCACCTTACCTGCTGGTAAGCATTCAGCCGGCCTGAAGGATCAAGGTAGTGCAAAGAATTGGGACTTCGAGGGTTTCCATTTGAAGCTGAACACAATTGAAACTTCAATGCATGAACCAAACAACTTTGAATAGAAAATAAATATCAACTCAAATTAAAATAGCTTCTCTAAAATGCTGAAGGTTTATTACCAGTAAAATCGACAGCAACCATAAAGTTAAGCTCAAATCCACTAGAAATGTAATCAAGAAAACTGAAAATTTTCTTCTCAACAAATCCTTCCACAAAAAGTTGACCCTTCATAACCTTTATAGATAGATAAATACATTACGGGTTCAGACATGAATATGTGGCTAAAATCTTAAACATACAATAAATACCTTTTCATGACCCCGGTGAGAAGGTAAAATGAAATTTGCTCCAATTTTATCTTTGTGAAGTTTTTCCAGGTCTGCTACTGATTTCTGTACTTTACTGTTTGAAATGAAGTGTAGAATTAACATTTATGATGCAAACAAAAAGAAAAAAAATGATAACATAAAGAATGGAAGAAACAAACAAAAAGAGGAACTCAGGGGCAAAATAAAATAAAATAAAAAGAACAACAGAAGAGAAAAAAACCTATAAGTTCAACAGTTACCCGATAAGTACATGATTGCCACTGCTATTGAAATCAAAACACTCAATAACTAATGGGTTATCCTGCATCAAAGAGAGATGTTATCAGTAAACAAGCAAAAATAGAGGTTTTTGTAACCTGCAGTTGTACCCATCGTGGCATGTTGGCTAACAGATGTATGATCTGTGACACAGTTTTAGTCAAAAGATAAGATAGTTCAGTGATTTCTTCAGTTACAATTCCAACATTAAGAAGTCCAAAATGCAAAATCCTAGGGGCCCTTATGTTAAGGTAGATCATCATATGTCACTGCCACAAAAAATGAGACAACCAAAGAAATCAAACATTGGATAAAATCTATTTTAGCAACTACTCATAAAGAGGTGACAAGCTTGCCTTGCTCACAAATTGCTGCATAGTGAGACAAAGAGGCAGCCACATTGGATTCAAGTTGTTGTTCACGACTTCTGTCTTGCAAATTGGAACAGAACCTTCACTCTCAATAATCCTAGATATTCTCAAGAAAGGATCCTATAAGGAGTCAAAAAGAAGAGAAAAGAAATATAAGAGCCAAAATATCCTAGTAAAACAATGCCACATAGGAACAGCTGCTTGGTAAATACATACACTTAGGGAAAATAAATCCTTGTTTTCCAAGTGGGAACAACGGAATGTTATCTCAACAACGTTCCGTGAAGCAACAGTTTCCTCTGCATGAACAGTAAGCGTCCCTAAGTCTTTCAAACCGCCATGCCCATTTTTATTGTGAAGATTTAAGGTTAAAGTTCGACTTTGTTTGGTCACTATCTGCCATAAGTAAAGGAAAAAAAGGTAAACATATACTATTGCAAAATATGCTAATATACAAATCTCTTTACAGAAAAAGGAAAAGTTTGCATGTGGCAACTGCCTTCATTTCAACTTTGCAAGATACAGTCACAAATTAAGATAATTATGCGAACATGCCTCATTGAATTAGGGAAAAGATCTACAGAGTATGGAAACACCAAATGTTGACCACAAACCTTCAGTAAAGAAATCTATTGTGCAGTTTTCAATATAGATGCATGTCCAATTTCTGGTAAACCACAAGCAGGTCCCATCAGAAAAAGTCCATAACAAATATGTTGGTGTGTGGTTTCACACACGGTTCAAATTGAGTTCCTTAAGCATATAAAACCAAACATGTTCCCATAATTTAATGCGTGTAATGGAACCCTCTAAGGGGCCCCTAGAATTTAATCACACTATGTATTGGGAGACATGCCACTAAAGTACAAGAATGGGAACAGTCTAAAAAAGCCATGTCACACAGACTTAGGTGCAGGCATGTGTTCAAATGTCATATTATGCTTCTCAAAGCTTTATCACTTCTTACCCAAGCCCATGCTGTGTTGCATTGACATGGGTACTCGACGGGTGAAGTAAAAGGATCAGGAAATACAGATGACCAGTACATGTGGGTGCTTGCATGATAACATTACTTCTATGGTTCACCGTATTTTTATTACTTAAATTAGGCTTCTTTTTGTAATAATTGAAAACTTCTTCTGAAATGTACAATAAAATGAGGCAGCAGCCACTTGTACTTTTTCCCAGACAAAAATCACAAGACTTTCAAGACATATGCATACGATGAACAAACTTTTAAAGACACAGAACATATACACCAAACCAGACAAGTTCATAACTATACAATGGGAAGAGCCGTTGTTAGCAACATTTTGACTCCTTCCACAGCAATTTAATGCTAATTATCCAAAATATCACTTCGACATCCTGGAAGGAATCAAACATGACTATGGAATAGCTGTTCTCTTATTTTTGATTTAAAAAACGGATTACAACATTGCATTACATAACTTTACACAAGAACTGCGACAGCTTATGTAACATATGGAGTCAGTATCATCAAAAAGGCAGATAAAGAGAATGAAAAGTTATAGCTGCAGCGCCCCTATTTTCTGCTTGGTGGCTTCTAGGTATGCCCCATGATTTTGCTTTGCATAGTTTTGCTATTTTAATATACTCTAACTTACCAAAGAAAGAAAAAGAGCATGTACAGTCCGCAGGCATGATTTCAGTGGCCTAATGAATTCAACACAACTTACCTCAGACAGAACACACCCGGCTTCACCAAGAAATTCTTGATCTTTCAATTTCAACATCTGCAAGGAAACTAGAAGATTTAACCTCACGCATCAACTTCTGCATTACTATTATTATATGTTCACACACAATCTCATTGTTTTGTTGGTTGAAGGTGATTCCATCTCAAAAACTGGGGAAAAGCAACACCATTCCTAGTCATAAAAAAATAAAGGACTGTCACTGAAGAATTTCTCACTACTAGAGTGCTCCTAAACAATAAGAAAAACCTGATGACTAAAATTGGAATGGGAATGAGCTTTAATCTTACTTTGAACTGCAGAATATTTGGCAAAAAATAAAAGATAAGAAAATATCATGCAGCTGTCATAATTATCTTCACCATAAAACACTGTCCCGCCTCATGGACAAACAAGCTGATCCCTAGCAGTGCTAGCACCCCTAGCTAGAGCTGCCATAACTTTGTCTCAGCCACTTAAAAGATCCAACAACACTTTTTTTGAAGTTAAAGGAACTACCAACTTGGCATTATACAACTAATTTGAATTACCTATTGGCATTAGGTTGAATCAATTAAAAATTTTGTCCATTTTTTCAACAGAATGCCAAACCCAAACTGCATCATTTGGTGCATACCATTAACAAGATTACTCTTTAGGCACTTGCACACAAAAAAAAAAAACTCTTTAGGCTAATCTTCGGCTTTCATCTCTAACATCAGTATATTGAATTTTTTAGGCATCAGAAAATACAGAACAAATCCCAGCTATGTAGTGAAGTTAATTGAATTCAAACTAAAATAATATATGAAACTTAGAAGCAGACATAATGTACCTTCACTGGTATATTGTCAAATTTCGTATCAACATCATACACATGAAAGCTGAAAAAAAAAAAAACTAAATGGGTAAATATGTGAGAACTTGTTAAGGTTGAAAAGAGACCAACCAGTTGTAGCGAACCAGATAAATCTACATAAAGATGAGCTTAAATATAAAAAGTTTACATCAATAGCTGCACAATCTCAAACTGATAAGCAATATTAATTTTTTCAATCCAAGCAGGATCCAAATTGTTCATTATTACTTCTGTGCGACCAAGTTCCGCAAGAGTTCCATCTCTTTTTTTCGCATATACTACTGCAATAGGATCACTCTGTAAAAAAAAAAAATAATAATTCAAACCATATTGTGAAAAAGCCATGGTCAAATACCTTGGTATACTATGAAGTGTGGACACGGACATAAGACATGGCTACGATATGATATGAACACGTGATTTGGCAAATATTAGAAAAACAAGACAAACACAATAAGGATACAACAAACAAAATAGTAGAGTAAGCTGTAACATAAAATTTTTGTAACTTATGAATCTAAATAATTAATAATCATCCAGTCGCATGACAAAGGCATAGCAAGAACACAACAAAATATTAGTACAGGGTGCGTGTGTGTACTCACACAGTCATTATAACTCTCTCCTGCCACGCTCCCTAGTCCCTCCTTAATTCAACCTTCCTAGTCTTACTTTTGCTTTAAAAAGAATGGTTAAATTTTTTATAAATTTAATATAAACCTTTCATCCAATTTTTTTTATAACTTTCTCCATACTGAGAAAGTATCAACCAACTTCCAAGATCTATCAATTACATGTTGTCAAGAGTCCAAGAAGTATCGACAATGTATCCAAACCTAACAACCCTTTTTCAAATAAATAAAATGGTCTATATGTGCCCAGGACATGTCCAATGTGCTGTCAAGTGTCATGTCCAACATGGACACACTCCATAGAAATGTCAGTTCTTCACAATGTCAATTCTTCACAATTGGTGAAAATCAAATAGTAGATATCTATTAAACACCGCCTTTTGGTCTCTAGCATGGTCTATTACTTGGAAACTATCACAAAAATTCATAGATTTCTTTCTCATAAGCAATTGAAAATTAATGGCATAAGAGGACTGAGGGTCCTATCCGAGTGGTGCAAGGGCCCATTCGTCACGCAATTGGATTGGGTTCGATTCCCCCTCCCCCATCACTATATCATAAAAAAAAAAAAAATTAATGGCATAAAGGTCAAATATTTGATAAGGGTTATCCCCCAAGCAAGCTTTCTTATATATCTTGAGAGTAGAGAAAAGATAGTGACATGTGTAGTGTATGTGGTAGTTGACCATTTCAGAAAGTTAACTTGTAGTAGGATAAATATTCAATTATAAATTTGGTTTTAAGTTCATGTATTTAATTTATTAATGTAGGGGAGCATTAGAGGATATATAGTGAGCCCCAATTATTTAACCCATCTTCAGTCTTCACAATTAATAATCTAAGTTTGACTATTATTATCTTAATAGTACATAAAAAAACCTTTATAGGTGTGGATATGGGATTTGTGAACATGAAATCCATATGAGAAATATTGAAAGATTACCGTGGACACAGCTCGAACAAGTCGAGCCAATGATAAAGAACGAAGTGTTACTTCGAGTATGATTCATTATGAACTTATGTCGAGCTAAAGATAGATTTACAAGTCTTGGATCGAAGGGGAAGGCAGCCTAAGATCTGTAATACGGGATACTCTTGATCGTTTGGATTGGTGGCTAAGGTGATTGGTTCGCTAGTTCGGCTCTACTAGTTCGACTCCAATGATAGAACCAAACTAGCCCTTCCAGACTATGAAGGAATCTTCTTGATTCTTCTAAGAGTTTCTATCACTTTCTGGAAGTACACGTGGAAATCGATCCATGACCTCGACGAAACCATTATGATGCATAAGAATGTCACGCGATCATCCTATATAAATAGGTGTTGGTGTGAGTCAATGCTCCTTGTATGGTTAGGAGATGATTTAGCTCCTTGTTTGGTTAGGAGATGATTTTGTAATTATTAGGATATGATTTTGTAATTATTAGGATTCCTTGTAATTAGCTGTCTTTCCTTTTTTTGTTTTGATTACTAAGTCAACTTGTACTCCTATATATATTGATCCTCTAATAGTAGAGAAATATACACTGATTTAAATCCCAAAACCTAGTATTCTTTTTGTCTTGGTATCAGAGTCGCCACCTATACCTTGGTCAGCTAGCCTCAACCCCGACCCTCCTACAGCTGACCATCTAGTGTTTTCTGGCCAGAACCTAAACACTACCCTACAACCAATTGAACAAATTCTACCCGAATTTCTTCCCACCATGGACAAGGAGACTTCTCAAAAAAATTTCCTCTTCCATTGTACCGGTTATCAGCCCGTTTGTGACTGTCCAGAACAATTCTTCCACAATGCCATTTGGGTTCAAATTGAATGGTTTCAATTATTTAAATTGGTCTCAAATGATGGAATTACATGTTACAGGACAAGGAAAACTTGGTTACTTGACTGGAAAGACTCCTCAGGTTGATGAATCCGATTCTGGTTTTATGAAGTGGAATACAGAGGATGCAATTGTCAAAGGATGGTTACTGAAAACCATGGAGCCACATCTACTTGGGCTATTCCTTAGGCTACCGACTGTTAAAGATGTTTGGGAAGGCGTTTCCCAGATGTATTATGATGGATCTGATGAGTCACACATCTATGAGTTACGTTGTAAGGCTACCTATATCAAACAAGGTGGTCGCCTAATTCCTCTGTATTTTGCAGAATTAAAGAGTATATGGCAGGAGCTTGACAAAAGATGCCCTATTAAGATGATATGTGCTGCTGATATAAAGGTTCGCCAAGAAGAACTGGTGAAGGATCGTGTCTATGATTTTTGGCAGGGTTAGATGACGGATTTGATAAGGTCCGTAGTGATCTTTTGAGGATGAAGCCACTTCCTGGATTGGAGGAATCGTTTGCATATGTCCATCGAGAAGCCCAATGTCAAACTACTATGCTTGGCTCAGGGGGAAATGTTGGTGACCCATCGGTTGCCATAGTTTCCAAGGCCCCTGCCATCATGGCCCCTCGTATCCCTCATCCATCTGTGATAGAAAACAAGGATGCTTTGCATTGAACCTTTTGCAACAGTAATAGACATACCGAAGATACTTGCTTTAAGAAACATGGGTTTCCTGAATGGTATTTGGAGCAAAGGAAGCAACTTAAGACGAAGCAGGCTGCTAGACGACTTGGCCATGCCAAGATTGCTGATGTCGGGGTCGGAGTTGCTGCTGTTGCCTCTAGCCAGTCTAGACCTACTACACCGGTCCCAGGTAATGCAAGACCTGTAACAACCTGAAAAAAAAAATTTTTTTTTTTTTTAAATAAATAAAATTCTCAAGTTGTTGTTATTATTTTTATTATTATTATTATTATTATTATTGTTATGATGGATGTGTATCTATATATATATATATATATTAAATTGTTTGGTGTGCATATGTGTGTACATATGAGTGTGTATTTAAATATGTAAATATATATATGTATATGTATATATATATGTATAAAACAGTGTATATATATATGTATAAAACAGTGTGTGTGTGTGTGTGTGCCGTGTGTGTGCATGTGTTGAGTGTTGCACACTCAAAGGGGCATGGGTTGATGTTGTGTGTATGAGTGGAATTCAGGGCATGGGAGGTGCAGGTCTGGTCAGATGGTTAGGTTGGTCTTAGAGAGAGAGAAAGAGAAAGAGAGAGAAGAGTGTGTGTGTGTGTCATATATGCATTGTATGCACGGCTAAGTGGGAAAGGAAAGTAAAGAGAGGAAGAGAAGAAGGAGAACTGAGAGAAAGAGAGAGAACAAGGAGCTTGAACCAGAGGTGAAGTAGGAGAGAGAAAAAGAGGTCGGCTAGAGAGAGAAGCAACAGAAAAACCGTGAGTAATCTTCTTCTGTTTCAATTTTTTTTAAAGCATGCTACTTTAATTTAATGGTAGGGACTTGTAGAGGGAATGAAATGGAAAATAAAGCAAGAAGAACTAGTTAAAATGGTTAAGGGGAGAGGGAGAACTCCCCAGTTGCAGGTCACGGTTTTAAGAGATGGGTCTTGTGATTTTATGTGTGAAACTTACTTTAGATGATAGGAAATGGAACCTAGGAGATGCAGAAGTCATTTGGAATGAAATTGGTAGAAAAACCGTGACCAAACTATCAAGAAAATGGAGAAATGGAGTTGGCCGGAATGTTGACCGAGGGTTTGACCCTCTATTTCGTGAAAATCCAATGGGTGGGAGCCAAAACTAACTTTAAATATGGAATCTACTGGGAAAATGGAAAAAAATCACATTTTGAAAACCCTAAGAAGTCACCGGAAAATGGTCGCCGGCGCCGGAGAAGGCGCCGGAACCCTAATGGCCCATCACCGGAAAATCGGGGACGAAGGGGGCTCATCCGGGCTTGGGTCGGGTTGGTTCGGGTCGGGTCGGGCTTGGGCCGAA
The DNA here is from genome assembly GCA_008638375.1 of Nyssa sinensis. NCBI lineage: Eukaryota > Viridiplantae > Streptophyta > Magnoliopsida > Cornales > Nyssaceae > Nyssa > Nyssa sinensis. The sequence goes on along the minus strand of CM018039.1, from coordinate 15,900,723 downwards.
CCGCCCCTGCCACGTGTCACCCCCTTGTTTTAAATTAAAAGGAGAGTGGGAGTGTTTGGCAACGGATGTATGAAATTGAAAATTTTAAATTGAAATAGGAACAGGGATATCCTATCCCTGTTCTGGATAAACCCTGTTTGGTTAACCTGATTTAGAATAACAAATTAAACTAGTTTTAATTTGAACCTTTTATTTGAATTTGAACCCTTTGGATTTGAACCTTTGAATTTGAACCTTAACCTGAACTTTCAGAAATTACGAATTGACCCCCCCAACTATTAGAAATTACACTTTGACCCACCTGATTAAAATATTAATAAAATATTAATTAAATTAATTAATTAATTATTTAATTAAATTAATTTAATTAATTAAATATTCAAAAACATCCAGGAGTCCAAATGGGACAAGTCATAGGTGTATTTTGACTATCTCGACCATTCTGAGACCAATGGTGAGGTCCGTTTTACGAGACGGGGTCCCAAAAAATAAAAGACACGTAGCAACGTGTAAAATTACCAAAATACCCCTAACTTGAAACACTGTCAGACGAATTCCGAATTAGGTAAACAAATAGTGGAATTTTATTATCTCGAACATTCCGGACTCAACCGTGGAGTCCGATTTGTGAAAAGAGATCGCGAAATGTAAGGACCCGTGTAAAGTGCAAAATGACTGTTTTGCCCTTTTTGACCCAGATGCCCAAATTGAATTCTACGAAAGCCTAAACTTATTTTCTTCAACGTCCCGGATTCAACAGTAGAGTTTAATTTAGCAAAGTAGAAGCTTATAAGATAAAGACGTAAAATTTGATGAATAACATAATTCAAGTGACGATTAAACTGAGTTTCATGTTATGAATTTTAGGGACACGGAAAGGCAAAGAGAAGGTGACCTGACCTTCAGTGTTCTTACGGTGGTTTCACTTGACTACGAGTATACCTTTCTGGTTTGAGATCGATTACCAGGTACGATATATTGTGCTAAGTAAGAAATAGAATTGAGATTAGGAATACTTGCTTTGCTGTGTAAATTGTTCACATGTTTGCCCGAGTGTTCACATGTTTACGTGCTATGTGCTATCTTGTTTAGTTGAATGATGATTATGAGTATATCGCATGTATTAACGTGGTGTGTGAATTATCTGCTTGAAGAACTGTCGATGTTATGAATTGTACACTTGAAAGCATATTTTATGTATGACTGAAATGTATCATTGGGATTGTATTATGACATGATGAGATTAGAACATATTGGCATGGTGTAATTCCTTGGGCATGGCGTGGGTAAGCACTTGGTGCTTTGCATTATGAGGGTGCAGATCCTGTGGTGAAAAACCCAAAATCGGCCATTAGGTACTTGCGAGCCTGACGGATTCCGGACCGTGAAGCGAGACATAAGTGGCGGTACTCATGCCAGCGGAGAATGACCGTATCATGAGACATGGGTGGCATAGAGTCGCATGGGTGTGTCATGCATATTGCTCATATACTGTATACTGTCTATATACTGTCATCATGATATAGAATGCCATATAGAAATAACTGTACACTCGCACATGCCACGACCTTAGTTTTGTTTCTTGCATTAGCATTATATTGTACCAGCATGTTGAGCTGACCCCTTTAGTGGGGCAAACATTTCAGATGATGTTCCAGCTGTGCGGGATATAGAGATGGTCTGATTGAGGATTATATTGGGCCCGATGGGCGCTTGTGATATTATGTAAGGGCATAAGCCCGAGACTGTATTTCATTTTGAATGTTGTGAACCAACGGACCAGACTTTATGTATGTATTAGAACTGTGTACGGAATGTATGAGAATGTCATTGTTATCTTTCATTTCGTTATCATTTTATTTCTTTATTTCTTTTTGTCTCGTTACTCACGCCTCGGGTTCGCTGGAATTTGGGGCGTGACAAGACCAATTTTGTCCCATGTTTCCCAACTGTCTCTCTCTGATTCTCCAGAAGATACAAGTAACTTAAAAAGGGTTCTCATTGCGTCTGATGTTCGTGACCCAGGTTGGATTATTGACTCCGGTGCTACTGATCACATGACTTATGATAAATCGTTGTTCCAATATGTTACTACTCCTCACAAAAATAGTGTAGTTACTGCAAATGGTGAAACCCCCCGTGACAGGGGCTGGTTCTATTGCCCTCACTCCATCCCTATCTTTGCACCATACCTTACTTGTTCCTACTTTGTCAAATCACTTGTTGTCTATAAGCCAATTTACGAAACAATTGGATTGTATTGTATTAATGTTTCCTACTTTTTGCTTGCTCTAGGATATCCAGACTCGGGAGATCATTGGGCGTGGTACTAAAAGAGGGGGATTATACTACGTTGATGATATTGCATCAGGTCGGGTCCATCAGGTCTGTGGGACAAAAAGTGAGAAGACTAAGAAAATTTCGTTGTGGCATCGTCGCCTTGGTCATGCCTCTTTTGGTTATTTGCGTCAGTTACTTCCTTCGTTGTTTAGTGGAGTTGGTGACTCAGAGTTAAAATGTGATGTTTGTATTTTCGCTAAGAGTCATCGAGTGTCTTATCCTTTGAGTTTGAATAAAAGAACTGTTCCATTTAATTTAATACATTATGATGTTTGGGGGTCCTTCTCCAGTTTCTACCCATTCCGCGATTAGATGGTTGGTTACTTTTGTGGACGATTGCACTCGAATGACTTGGTTGTATGTGATGAAAAAGAAAAGTAATGTTGGCTCCATCTTTCGAATTTTCTATTAGATGATTAGGACCCAATTTTCTCTTCCCATCAAGGTGTTTCGTTCTGACAATGGTGGCGAATACGTTAATGCTGAACTATCTCAGGTTTTTTAGGAAAAAGGAATCCTACATGAAACTACTTGCTCTTAGACACCCCAACAAAATGGAGTTGTTGAGCGCAAGAATCGGCATATTCTGGAAATTGCTCGAGCTCTCCTTATTGGTGCCTCAGCTCCACAGGATTACTGGGCAGATGCTGTCACGTATGTTGTATACTTAATGAACCAAATGCCTTCTCGGGTTCTGGAATTCCAAACTCCTATGGGGGCCTTGGCTCTTCACGTCTCTCTGCCTTCCACCTTACATCTTTCCTCGCGTATTTCTGGATGTGTGGCATATGTTCATTCACACAAGAATCAGCGGAGTAAATTGGATCCCTGTGCCATCCGGTGTGTTTTTCTTGGGTTTGCTTCACAACAGAAAGGATATCGATGTTATCATCCTTCTACACGAAAATTTTATATTACCATGGATGTTACCTTCTTGGAAGCCAAAATGTATCTCACCACTGAGTTATCCAACTATGCCCTTCAGGGGGAGATGAGTACACTTGAAGGACCTACTTGGTTTGAGGTTGCATTGAGAAAAGGAGAAGGAGGAGTTCAAAATATGCATATTGAAGAAGATAGGCCTGGCAGCTCGGCAACTCCTAGCTAAGCCGAGCCTAGGCCTGGTAGCTCGGCAACTCCGAGCCGAGCCGAGCCTAGCCTCCAGTCAAGCCGAATGGATCCAACCCGAGTTGAGACAAGTCAGTGCTAGCCAATCCAAGCTATCTGAAGAGAATCTGAAGGACCTTGATGACTCCGACCCGACCCAAGAGGATCCGAGTACTACAGCTACTGTTTTTCATCCCTCTTCTCTCGATTCTTTGGTACCCGCTCATACTCCTATAGATATTTCTGAGGTAAGTAATTTGGAAATTAATACATTAACTAATCCTAATATGGTTAAAAGACCTTTTCAGTTGCCCTCTAGACAGAATTGTGGGAAACCGCCAAACAGATTTTCACCACGAAGTATTCTATTGCCGAGTATGTGTCTACTCACAAATTGTCACCACAGTATTAAGCCTTTGTGAATCAAATGGCAGCAATTAAGATTCCGAACAGAGTTGAAGAAGCCTTGAGGGACCCGAAGTGGACAAATGCTATGAAAATAGAGATGGAGGCACTACAAAAAAATAGGACTTGGGATGTAGTCTCACTACCAAAAGGAAAGAAAACAGTGGGATACAGATGGGTATTCACCTTCAAACATAACGCTGATGGAACGAACGATAGATACAAGATGAGATTGGTAGCCAAAGGGTAAACACAAACATATGGTGTGGATTACCAAGAAACCTTTGCACCAGTGGCAAAGATGAATACCATTCGAGTATTATTGTCTTTAGCAGCTAACTTAGATTGGCCCCTGAAACAATTTGATGTGAAGAATGCTTTCTTGCATAGAGATTTGGAGGAGGAAGTGTACATGGATTTTCCACCTGGTTATGGGATGATTGATGGATTAGAAAAAGTGTGTAGGTTGCGGAAGGCACTCTATGGCTTGAAGCAATCTCCTCGAGCATGGTTTGGGAGGTTTACCGGAGCCATGAAAAAATATGGATATTGCCAAGGAAATTCTGATTATACCTTGTTCATCAAACACAAGGGTGGTAAGATTACCTTATTGATTATCTATGTTGACGATATGGTGGTCACAGGTGATGATGCTGATGAGATTCAAAAGTTGCAAGGATATTTGGCTTCTGAATTCGAGATGAAGGACTTGGGAAGTTTGAAGTACTTTCTGGGCATTGAAGTAGCTTGTTCTAGTGGTGGCATTTATCTATCACAACGAAAATATGTGATGGATTTATTGGCTGAAATTGGTATGTTAGGGTGTAAACCAGCAGATACTCCTATTGTGCAAAACCATCACCTAGGGATATATCTGAATCAAGTTCCGACTAACAAGGAGAGATACCAAAGGGTAGTTGGGAGATTAATTTATCTATTGCTCACTTGACCTGATATTGCATATGCAGTTAGTGTTGTTAGTCAATTCATGCACTCTCCAAGTGAGGACCATATGGGAGCTGTAATGCGCATTCTGAGTTATTTAAGTCAGCTCCTAGGAAGGGTTTGATATTCCAAAAACATGGACATTTGGAGGTTGAAGGATACACAAATGCAGATTGGGCAAGCAATGTTACTGATAGGCGCTCCACATCTGGTTACTTTATGTTTGTGGGAGGTAACCTGGTTACATGGAGTAGTAAGAAACAAAATGAGGTCGCTCGCTTTGCAGCTGAGGTCGAGTATAGGGGTATGGCTTAAGGAATTTGTGAGCTTCTTTGGCTGCATATATTGCTTACAGAGATAGGTTTTAAGCCGCGAGGTGCTATGCAACTTCATTGTGATAATCAAGCTGCTCGAGTAATAGCAAATAATCCTATTCAACATGATCGAACAAAGCATGTGAAGGTGGATCAACATTTTATCAAAGAGAAGCTGGATGCAAACTTGGTTGATATACCTTTTATTAATTCCAAAGGACAGCTTGCAGATATGTTGACACGTGCAGTATCAGGGAAAGTTTTCCATGACTCACTCGACAAGTTGGGCATAGGAGATGTCTACGCACCAACTTGAGGGGGAGTATTGGCGTGAGTCAATGCTCCTTGTATGGTTAGGAGATGATTTTGAAATTAGCTGTTTTTCCTTTTTTTTTTGTTTTGATTACTAAGTCAACTTGTACTCCTATATATATTGATCCTCTAATAGTAGAGAAATATACACTGATTTAAATCCCAAAACCTAGTATTCTTTTTTACTATAGGTTCTTCACAAAGATGCGTACTTAGAAAAGAAAGAATGGAGAGAAGCCTTCCTTGTGGATTTTCTTGTCTGGATTGCTTCACCTTTTTCCTAGACACACCACTTTGAGATCCTTTCTTATGTGTAATCTCCACTCCTATATGCTATTCTGAACCCTATACCTACAATAGGGATCCCAGAACCTAATCCACCAGCTATGTATTGATACAACAGCCCTTTACATGTGATAAGGATCCTGTTATTATGGTATTTTTACTTGGCATCTAGAATTTACTTACATTTGCATACATTATCACAAACAAATTGAGCTATGCTGGAATAGTAGTATTACATAGGACTATTTCTACGATTCTTACATTGAGATAAAATGTAACAACATAATGCAAGTTCAAGATAACATACATAGTTATCTTCAGTCATAATTTAACAATATATGTACAATGAAGTATAAACATGTTAATTTATTTTCACATCACTTATGAAGGTTCCCAGATAAGAATTGGTCTCATTAGATGGTTGGGTGCTCGTTAAAGGTTCCCAATGGAGACTAAGGCACAAAAGCAAAACCTTACAACCACACCCTAACTAGAAAGAAAGAGCATATATTTTGTGTTATAAATGTTGTAATTACCAATCATCTTGGTTGTGTTCCTCTAGGCTCCATTTGGTTGTGGGGAATATTAAGCAGGAAAGTGATTTTGAGAAAATTTAAAGAAAGTAAAGTAAAAAGAAAGGAAATTTTTATTTTCTTTTTGTAGAAAGTTTTCCGGAAAATAAAACCTCTTCCATGAAACATAATCCTGAATTAACGGTATAACATAATTTAAGGAAGTTATTTTGCACAATCATACACAAAAAAAAAATGAAGGAAAATAGTTTTTTAATCTAAACATTCCAAAATGTACAGAAATTGCAATGTAACAAATAACAAGTTGTGTTGGTGAAAATGATGCAATACATAATGACACTTTATAAGACAAGCATTGACTAAAAAAATAGGCAACCTAAAGGTTTATTAACAAGGTGTTTTCGCACCACTCCTTGAGAATCAAGATAGATAGAAGGGGTATCAAGACACAAACACTATGAGTATGACAAACTGACACAACAAAAGAAAAGAAAAAACATGGTGAACCCACCACAATAATACAACATTAATAAATGAAGAACGCTAATTGTGCCCCCTAGAATGCATTAGATCCTCGCGTGAGAGGACAGGTGCTCCCTAAGTTAATTGGATCAAGCTCTTCTCTATTTCAGGGATGGAATGGAGATCTCTAGTGCATTAATACATAACAAAATGTCTTCTATCAAAAAATAAATAGATTATCAAATCAGCAAATTGAGTTGTTTAAAACTTACCAAAACTACTCATTGTACTAGTTTTATTTGGTGCATTTATTTTCTTTATATATGATGTATCCCTAGAATTTAATGCAATATAGATCTCCATTCTGTTCATGAACTGAAGAGGAGCCCAATCCAAATTATGGCACCATACAAGACGATTCTAAGAACAAAAGAATTCAATAAGACCTTTGCATAAAGAAGATAAGACTTCAATAGGAACCATGCATAAAGGGGATATAGTTATCGCATAGAAGATTTAAATTGCATATGTAGAAACATACCTTTGAAATGATGTCCCGGTCACATAATTTCGAAGCTGATAAGGATAACTGCAGCACAATTGAAACACATTATTACATCATGAACAAGGAAACCAAATATTGTATAAAAGAGTAAGGCTGGTTTGGGGAGTTGTAACTTATTAAAAAGTGATTGTAGATAATTGATTATGGATAAAAATTGACTCTGATTATAATCAGCATAGAATTTGGATGTTGTTGTTCAGAAGTGATTGTATTGTCAATGTTACAGAATATACGTGTATACATAGAATTATTCTAGAATATACAGCCTGTAGGGTTGACTGTATAGGCTCAATTATAGGGATTTCTAATTAGTCTACTTTCCTAGTTTAGTCTCTCCATTTGTGTATAAATACGCTTGTATCTTTGAATGAGAAATACAGTGAATTATTTTCTTTCTTGATTACACGGTATCAGAGCCTTTCTGAAAGATTAGAATTTTCTTTTCTTTCATCTTTTTTTTTTTTTCTTCTTCTTCTTCTTCTCTTTCTTTCCCACTGTTCTGCCCACAGTGAGCAGAGTTGGGAAATTCCTTGAGTCACCCTGTTCGAGTGACCCTTGATTCTCACCGCCACTCAGGATCAGTAGCCCACCTACCGATCGGCCTGTCCCTGAAGTCCGGTCACCGGAAACCCAGCGCGTGAGCCTCACGGGCCACCAGAAGTTTCTGCCGTCGTTAGCTACTTCACGCCCCGGCGCGTGCGACTGCGCCTCGACCTCCGATCACTCTTCCTGGAGTTGTCTCTCTCTCTCCGGCACTTCTGTGTATCCAGTTGCTTTGCTACTATTGGTTTGGATACTCTATGTGTCCTTGTTGCTTCACGGTTGTTCGTTTGGACCCTCTGTGTACTGTTGCTTCACTGTTGGTGCTTCCCTGCTGCTTCATTGTTCATTTGGACCCTCTGTGTGTCCTATTGCTTCACTATTGGTGCTTCCCTGCTGCTTCACTGTTCGTTCGGACCCTCTGTGTGTCCTGTTGCTTCCCTGTTGCTGTTCTTGGTTCATTGCTTGCTTCTTGGTGGTTTTGTTTCTATGGCTGACGAACAAAAGAATTTGGTCGTGACTGATGTCATTCCCGTGATGTCCAAAATCACAGAACATAAATTAACTGGTCCGAATTATTTGGATTGGTGTAAGACTATTAGGATTTACCTGCGGAGCATTTCTAAGGACAATCATCTCACTGACGATCCACCAACGAATGAGACTCGCAAGGAATGGTTGAGAGATGATGCTCGCTTGTTCTTGAGCCCGGCCATACCAAACGCACGTGCAAGAAATTGCAAAATAAATCTCAGAAGTCTCACTCAGCTTATGTTGCGGTTACTCGTACACCTAGCTCATCTGAGCCGACCATTACAGTTTCTGCAGATGCATTTGCTAAATTCACTCAGTACCAGGAAGCATTGCAGCATTCATCTCCACCTATCACTGCCATTGCTGAGTTAGGTAAACCAAATACGTGTCTTCTTTCCTCTTCCTCACAATGGGTCATTGATTCTGGTGCTACAGATCATATGACAGGTAATCCTAATCTTTTCTCCACTTTTCAGTCCCACACATCTCCCTCTAATGTTACTTTAGCAGATGGTTCCACTTCTTCTGTGCTTGGGTCTGGTACTGTTAGTCCAACTACATTGATTTCGATGTCTTCTGTATTGAGTCTACCACGATTTTCTTTCAATTTAATGTCTGTAAGTAAACTTACCCGCACCCTGAATTGTTGCATCTCATTTTTTCCTGATCATTGTCTTTTTTAGGATCTTATGACGAAGAAGATTATTGGTAAAGGATATGAATCAGGTGGTCTCTACATTCTGGATACCCAAGTGCCCAGGCCCATTGCATGTTCTAGTGTCGTAACTCCGTTTGAAGCACATTGTCGGTTGAGACATCCTTCTTTGCCTCTATTGAAGAAATTATGTCCTCGGTTTCATAATGTATCGTCCTTAGATTGTGAGTCGTGTCAGTTTGCAAAACATGATCGTTTGCCTTCAGTCCCTCGAGTCAATAAAAGGGCTAGTTTTCCCTTTGAGATAGTCCATTCAGATGTTTGGGGTCCGTGTCCTGTTGTGTCCACTACTAGATTTCGATATTTTGTTACTTTTGTTGATGATTTTTCTCGTGTGACTTGGCTCTATTTAATGAAAAATCGTTCTGAATTATTTTCCCATTTTAGTGCCTTTTGTGCTGAAATTAAAACACAGTTTAATGTTTCTGTGCATACATTACGGAGTGATAATGCCAAAGAATATTTTTCCGATTCCTTTCAGATCTACATGATTCAAAATGGCATTCTTCACCAATCTTCTTGTGTTGACACCCCATCTCAGAACGGTGTGGCAGAACGAAAAAATAGGCATCTTCTTGAGACAGCCAGGCCCTCTTATTCCAAATGCACGTTCCTAAACACTTTTGGGCTGATGCAGTTTCCACAGCCTGTTTTTTGATTAATCGCATGCCTTCCTATGTTCTTAATGGTGAGATCCCTTACAATGTCCTTTTTCTTACTAAACCCTTGTTTCCTATTGCACCCCGGATATTTGGTAGTACTTGTTTCGCTCGTGATGTTCGTCCCCAGGTCACTAAATTGGATCCCAAGTCTTTAAAATGTGTTTTTCTGGGTTACTCTCGTCTACAAAAGGGGTATCGGTGCTACTGTCCTAGCCTTCACAAGTATCTTGTGTCCGCTGATGTTACCTTTCTCGAACATATTCCTTTTTTTCCTGCTGCTTCTACTTCTTCGAGTCAGGGGGAGGATGATGATCTGTTGGTTTATACTATCACCTCTCCGCCCCCCGCTATAGCTCTTCCCTCTATTACCCCACCACCACCAAAACCACCACCATCCCCACCACCACCTCCTATTCGGTATGTTTATTCCCGACGACGAGACCCACCTGCTCCATGTCCAGCATCTGTTTCTTCTTCGCCATCGGATCCTATGGCTGGTGATCTTGATCTTCCCATTGCCTTTCGCAAAGGTATGCGTCAGTGCACTTATCCTATTTCATCGTTTGTTTCTTATGCTAACTTGTCTTCTTCTTCGTGTTCTTTTGTTGCTTCCCTTGATTCTGTGTCTCTTCCCAAAACTGTCCATGATGCCTTGTCCCATCCCGAATGGCGTGATGCTATGATCGAAGAGATGAATGCTTTAGATGCTAATGATACTTGGGATTTAGTGCCTTTACCTGCAGGAAAGAAAGCTATTGGCTGTAAATGGGTGTTTGCTGTCAAATTCAATTCCGATGGTTCCATGGCTCGCCTTAAAGCCCGTCTTGTGGCTAAAGGCTATGCTCAGACTTATGGTGTGGATTATTCTGATACTTTCTCCCCCGTTGCTAAGTTGACCTCGGTTCGTTTATTTATTTCTCTGGCAGCTACTCATGACGGCCTTTCCATCAGTTAGACCTCAAAAATGCGTTCTTACATGGTGATCTCCAAGAGGAAGTGTATATGGAGCAACCACCTAGATTTGTTGCTCAGGGGGAGTGTGGGCGAGTTTGTCATCTTCGTGAGTCCCTATATGGTTTGAAACAGAGTCCCCGTGCTTGGTTTGGAAAATTTAGTCAGGCAGTGGAGAAGTTTGGAATGAATAAGAGTAAGTCTGACCACTCAGTTTTCTATAAGCATTCTATATCTGGCCTCATTCTCCTTGTTGTGTATGTGGATGATATTGTCATTACTGGAAGTGATACTGTGGGAATTTCATCTTTGAAGTCCTTTCTTCATAGCCAGTTTCACACGAAAGATTTAGGGGTGTTGAAATATTTCTTGGGAATTGAGGAGACGAGAAGCAAGAAAGGCATTGTCCTATCCCAGAGGAAATATGTGCTTGACCTATTAACTGAGACTAGAAAGTTGGGGGCTAAGCCGTGCTACGCTCCAATGCTTCCCAACCTACAACTCACGAAAGATGGAGACTTATTTGAAGATCCTGAAAAATACAGGAGACTGGTTGGAAAGTTGAACTATCTTATAGTGACACGTCCTGATATTGCACACTCTGTTAGTATTGTCAATCAATTCATGTCCTCCCCAACAATTCACCATTCGGCAGCGTTAGAACAGATCTTGTGTTACTTAAAGGGAGCTCCTGGACGAGGGTTACTGTACAAGAATCATGGACATACTCACATCGAATGTTTTTCAGATGCAGATTGGGCAGGTTCCAAGATTGACCGCAAATCCACTACCGAATACTGTGTTTTTGTTGAAGGAAATTTGATTTCATGGAAAAGTAAGAAACAAAATATTGTGTCCCGATCCAGTGTAGAATCAGAATATAGAGCTATGGCACAATCTGTATGTGAGATAATGTGGATATATCAACTCTTAATTGAGGTTGGTCTTAAAGCTTCAATACCAGCAAAGTTGTGGTGTGATAACCAAGCGGCTCTCCATATTGCTTCCAATCCTGTGTTTCATGAACAGACTAAGCATATTGAAATTGACTGTCATTTTGTTCGTGAAAAGTTGCAGCAAAATTTGATCTCTACAGGATATGTGAAAATTGGAGAATAGTTAGGAGATATCTTTACAAAGGCTCTCAATGGGGCTCGAGTCGATTATATTTGCAACAAGCTAGGCCTGATTAATATCTATGCTCCAGCTTGAGGGGAAGTGTTACAGAATATATGTGTATACATAGGATTATTCTAGAATATACAGCCTGTAGGGTTGACTGTATAGGCTCAATTATGGGGATTTCTAATTAGTTTACTTTCCTAGTTTAGTCTCTCCATTTGTGTATAAATACGCTTGTATCTTTGAATGAGAAATACAGTGAATTATTTTCTTTCTTGATTACAGTCAAAAATGGTTGTATGTGAGTTTGGTAATATATACAAGTGAATATAAAACATGAATTGTTAGTTTTATCCCTCATCTAAAATTTAATATCAATTTGACAGTAATTAATTTAGTTAATAAGGACAAAATGAATACAATGTAATTGTTATTTTTATAAAGCATTAATTTATGATAAATAAATGTTTTCTAGTGTTGTCGCATTAATGAGAAATTTTAGCGGTAATCGGTTTCCCTCCCACCAACAGTCAACATCGTCATTGAGTATAAGCATCTGATTCATCTAATTCACTTGGTTTACCACTTCTTTTACTCTTTTTTCTTCACATTATTTTTTTATCGATAAAAGAGGTATGGATAAATATATAAAGGTGCCTGAGGGGGGCAAACCCATGGTCCCATACATACAAAAAAAAGGTACCAGCCACAAAAATTAAAACCTAAAATCCTGTAAAACTTACAAAAGAATCTAAATACATGGGATTATCTTCTTTAACCCAAAATATAGCAAACACCAAAAGGAATCTTTTAAACAAAAAACGGATTGCTCTTGCCCCTCAAAAAGCCTCATTTTTCTTTCCCTCCATAAGCACCATACCAAATAAAACTTCTGAATCTTCCTCACTTCCTCCCTGAACCAACTACATCTCCAACTCATAAAAACCTCCTAAACTATTGCTGGCATCACCCAACTACAACCGAACAAAGAGAGGGTTAAACTCCAAATATCCCTAGCCATCTGACAATGAATAAAGAGGCGATCCACAATCTCCTCCTCGCTTTTGCACATACAACATCTATCAACTAAATGGGATCCTCTCTTTTGCAAATTATCTATAGTCAAAATAGCTTTCCAAGCTGCATACCACACAAAAAGAGCAATTTTGCTAGGGCTTTAGCCTTCCAACTCTGCTTCCAAGGGAGATCCCCTTCATTGCCACCCTTCAAGGCCTGGTAGAATAATTGAACTGTAAACCTTTTGTGAATGTCCACTGCCCAATCCATTCTATCCTCCCTCTCATCAATCACCTTAAATCTACTCAACAATTCCAAAAACTCCTCCTCATCCCCCAACTCCCAATCATGTAAATTTCTTCAAAAGCATGGACTCCACACATAATCTTCACCCACCAAAAAAAAATACAATCTGTCACTAAAGCCTCCTTGTTGCAAGTGAAGTTGTACAAGCGAGGGAACTTCCTTTTCAAAGGCGAATTACCGCACCATACCTGTTGCCAAAATCTCACCCTTGTATCTGCCCCCACCTCAAAGCGGACAAATTGGAAAAACTCCTCTACACCTTTCCTAGTATGCTTCCAAACTCCACATCCATAGGACTCCAAACTTCCTTCGAGAACCACCCTCCTTCCTGCAACCCATATTTAGTAGCTATCACTTCCCACCACAAAGCTCGGCCCTCCTTTGCAAACCTCCACAACCACTTACCCAAAAGTGCCTTAATGAATGTTCTCAAGTCTTTAAAGCCTAGACACCCCCCCATGGCACTAAAGGGAGCTTAGTCTTATCCCACTGAACAAGATAAAACTTGCTTTCCCCATCCTTGCCTTGCTATAGGAAATCAAGTTGTAAATTTCCTAATTTCTTTACTGAGGGAAGCATAGGAAATAATGACATATAATACATAGGAAGATTTGCTAAAGTACTCTTAATGAGAGTCACTCTTCCCCCTTTCAAAAGATATTACAGCTTCCAACCTGCCAATCTTCTTTGAAATTTCTCCACCACAGCATCCCACACCGCCACTGATCTTGCAGATGCTCCCAAAGGCAACTAGCAACCCCAAATAAGTGGAGGGGAAAGAACCCGCTGAATATCCCATCCCTATGCCAACTCCTTTACTTCCCTTACCTCGCCCACTAGAATGATTTCACTTTTGTTCAAATTGACGCTCAACCGAAACTACTTCAAAATAAATCAAAATGTAACACAAAAGGCAAAGTTGCCTTTCCTTATCTTCACAAAAGATTAAGGTGTCATCAGTTGTTAGACTCATTGACTAGTTAACCCTAAAAGAGGTCCCTATTAAGTAATAAAATCATCAACTAATTTAGAGCAATGGAGAATCAAACATTATAAGTTATTAATGAGAAATTATTAGCAGATTTGGCCCCCAAAATGCATTATTGGTCCATGCCATGGAACTAACTGGGGCTATACCACTGGTTATGCCCTAATTAAGCAACTTCATACATGCCATTATACCAAATTCTAATTTTTTTTTTCTACCAACAGAAATTGGGGGAGGGGGAAATATAAGGCTAAATCCAAATACATCTCACAAAAGAGTACCTAACCTTTGGAGATGTGATGGAGCCTCATATCCACATCTACTCAGTGACTGGTAAGCAATGTGGGACACAAAGGCTCAAGGTGAAACTTGTTAGCTAAGAAGCACGGATACGGATACGACACGGACACGCAGACACATTATTTCTCAAAAAAGTAGGACACTGACACGCTAGGGACACGTTGAATATATAAATTTTTTGTGTTTTTTGTATGACTATATAATAAAAATTTAATATTATTTCAATTAAAATTGGTATAAAAACACACAAATTCAAAAAATATTATTAAGATATTAAAATAACAAAGTCATTAAATAAAAATTAAAGAACTTCTTCATTTAATTATCAACATCCATGATTTAAGTGTATGGACACGTGTTAGCGAAGTGTCCGAGAGTGTCGGTGTCTGACACGTGTCCGACACGAACACGTGAGCCAAAATAGAGTGTCTGTGCTTCATAGCTTGTTAAAATAATTAGCCTTATTAGTCTTTTTGTCTTGTTTAGCCCTATAAGGATTATTTTCTTATTTAGTCTTTATAGATCTTGATAGACAAATACATTCTACAGCAAAAATTTCTTCACTTCTTCTCCTTTTCTTTCCTTTTCTTTTTCTTCTCAATTGCATCGTTAGTTTTCATGGTATCAGAGTAAAACAAGATCAAAACCTGAGTAAATAAATTGTGAAACTTGTTGGAGGGAAAAAGAGGCATTCAAAGTGATGACGTTAGTGTACGGACTACAGACGTCATCACCTTTTGGGATCCATATTCTGGGGTTTTGATTGTATGATCATGGGCTATTCCCTGGTAACCAAAACAACCTATGTTTTTTTATACCACCTGAAACTGGGGCAAGGTAAATATAAGGCTAAATCCAAACACATCTCACAAACCTATACCAAACCTTTGGAGATGTGATGGAGCCTTATATCCACACTTCTCAAAGTCAAGGTGTAACCTAAAAAAACTTATTTTTTTCTACATTTGAAAACGAGGGAGGGAGAAATATAAGGCTAAATCCAAATACATCTCACAAAATGGTACCTAACCTATGAAGATGTGATGGAGCCTTGTATCCACACTTAATCAATGACTACTGAACAATTTGGGACACAAGGGGCCAAATACCAAATTCTAATCAAATACAATTTTTTTAAAGCCAGAATCTTGCTACTTATATAAAAAAAATCAGAACCACACTTAAATAAATACATTGCAAAATAAGGAAAACACAAATTAGGATATAATATATATATATATATATATAATATCCCAATTTGAAGGATTGGGACACCAAAAAATGCCATGTGGTAGGCCTTGAGAAACTAGGTGGAATGCCACATCAAATTATTCAAGGCCTCAGGTGCCAATCATGGTATAAGCGAATGGGTCCAAATTTGTAATGCCAGATCGTTAATAACTTGATAAGCATAAGAGTGTTGCATGGTTACTCAAAACTCAGTCAAAATTAAGGAGAAAAGGGATTGTTCTAAAGTAGGGACTCAATCAAAACAAATTAGGGACCTTCCAAATACTGATTACAAAAGACGGCAAAAAGTATTATGCATTGTGTGGTCGACCAATAGTCGGTCTTGCTTGACCAACCTTGATAGAAGAGTGGTTGACCCAGCACAATCCAACCACGACAGTGGCAAAAATAGTCAACACTCAATAGGATGGCCTTGCGGATGAAGATTGACCTGCTCTTTGACCATTTGGGATTTATAACTTATCTTTAAGTTGACAATTCTATACTATTTCAGTTTGTGTGCAATCTCATTTGTGCCTTTTTTTTTATTTTTCATTATTTTTTTATTTGATAGGTAAATCTCTCTCTCTCTCTCACACACACACACACACACTTTCTTTGCCCCTTAAGGGGATGAACTCTCGGCCTTCCATATGGGGAGGTGGAGAAGATACCAACCAAGCTAAAGCTTGTTGAGGCAATTAAAACTTAAAGAGAAAGGTCATCCATATTTTCCAACATCATGCAAACCACAAATTTGTTCGGGCTAGTTTCGCTACATCTCATATTTAAATCCATTTAGGATTCTGGCACACCCGATTATTAATTTTGTATTTTTATATTTTTAGCCAAACACAAATATTTATATATATATATATTTAGAGAGAGAGAGAGAGAGAGAGAGGCGTACAAAAGAGGATTAGAGTATATAAGTTATGAAATAGAAAACACACAGATAAATACATACAATATAATTATATAAATATACATAACCAAATGAAATTTAAAGGTACAATAATGCAGACTTTAGGGTCAAGAATTCAATTATTATCGCTTATCATTAAAAAAAAAAAGAATAGAATAACAATATAAATAAATTCTATATGGGTTAAAATTGACCACACTTTGAAATGGCAATAAGACTTGGGGTGCATTTGGTTGCTATATGAAGTTATATTATTGCATCATTTTCAAGGCATTATTTGTGAGATTTGAAGGCTTGGTATTAGTCATGATATGATACCTAATTTTGAGTAGAAAATAATAATAATAGGGAGATATATTATGACTTGTACAATAATTGAGATTGTTAGTATAATTTTTTTTACCAACATTGCCTCTTTTAATAATAGGGAATAGAAACATGGACAGAGCACAATTAATATACACTTTTGTCTTTGTTTTATCATGGATATAAAGTATTATTAATGCATTACAGTATGCTTATATTTCATTGTTGGCTTTAATACCAACCATTGAAAAATGTCATAATGCAATAAAATAATTAGACTTTTGTCATTTAATAATTTTTATAATATATTTTTAGACATAACATATTATAATTCTTGCTAAATCACTGATGAAGTGAATCATTAACTGACATTATTGTTGTTAATTTTTTTTTTCACAATAAACTGAGAATCTAACCCCTGATCCCAACACCCTCCCCCAAAAGGTGGCATGGAAGCACTTTACCCACTGTTTCACAGTGGCTTTGGCGTGTTATTATTAAGAAAAAAAAATTTAAAAATTAAGAAGAAGAACAATTGTATTGTCATTATTTATTGTCATAAAGGACAAAATAGAAATAAATATACAAATTTAGAAAAAAAAAATGGAAATATGATACAATAATAACATTTCATGTAATCTTCTTTCTTTCTTTTTTTAATGACAAGAAGTATTGCATTTTAATTCCATCCTCTTTTTTAAATTTTTTTTTTTTTTTTATTGATAACAATAAATAATCCTTGGTGCAACTTGCTCCATTGCAATCTAGAAAAGGTTCAAGTTGCAAAAACAACCCTATTTCTAGAGGCAAAGTTCAAATTTTTCCACCATACTACAATGGAGTTGTCAGTGGTATATTCCCATTAGTTATTATTATCAATAATAAAGATTTGAAAAGTGAAAGAAGAAAATTTAAATATCATATATAAATATTAGTACATATATATATATATATGTTAGTACTTCAATCTCTTGATATTTTGATCTCAAAAATTGTTGATCTAGTTTTGAAACTAGCTTTTCAAGCTCGCGAATGAAAGTAAAAGGGAAAATATAGCAAAATAATTGCAGAGTAGTTTAATAACACTGCTAAAAAGGTGTAAAAGATCAGTAGACTAGCATCTGAAACTGGCTATATTTGTATTTATTATGTACCATAGCTAGGGTCGAACTCCAGGCTTATAATGGTTGATATGCCTTTCTAGGACTATGATATTTTTTTTTTTTTTCATTAGAGACTGGGCAACTTCAGCTTTTTCTATAGAAATCAAATTTGATTTAGACAATTTGTGGATGAGCAAAATATTGATACAGTGAAATTTCACTATTTGAGAGAATGAAATTTCACTGTTACACGGACAATGAAATTTCACTGTCCTCAAATCTAATTTTCAAGAGTCATCATCTTCCCCCATTCATCACCAAGTGAAAAAAGACAACACTCTTTTTAGTTGGGCTTTTTTCTCACTTGTGTTTCTTTTCAGTGATAAATTAGACATATTTCTTAAATTAACTTGAATGAGAAAGTAGTGTTCTATATATACTTCTATTGATTGTATAGTTATTTTTCATTACAGATATGGCAATGACCAACAGTGCTATGAAAATCCTGACAAAGCCAAAAGATGATGTTAAAAAAAAGTGTGATATATTCTAATACAACAATATCTGAGCCTGCTATATTTGTTGTATGGTCACTACATGATCTTTATTAGAAGGTAAATTTCCAAAAAGACTCTGAAATTCAATGTTTTTTAAAACATAGTGAAATTTCACTAAGCGTTGTGTTTTCAAATTGCTATTTTTTGATCACTCTCCCTCACTAGTTTTTTTTTTTTGGTCAAGTTTATTGGCTTAACACAGTGAAATTTCACTGTTTATAGCTTTTTTTTTCAAAATTTCATATGCAATATGGATCTTGTTTGATAGTTCTCGATTTTTAGAGTCCAAATATATAAATGTTATTAAAAACGAATTTATAGTTTGTACGTTATTGAATTTTAAAATTTGTACAAAAAAAATTAAAACATTTCCTTAATTCATGAAAGGTAGCTGTAAAGATGGAAGTGTTATTCAATAAGGGGTATTTTAGTCACAAAAAGATTGAGGAACTTTTGGAGCAAAAAAGAATGGTCTTAACTCCATCCTAGTCTAAGAAGCACAGATACAGATACGAATACGAACACGAACACGTATACACGCAATTTCTCAAAAAAATAGGACACGGACAAGTTAAGGACACGTTGAATATATATAATTTTTTTTATTTTTTTATTTTACCATCCTAACAGTATTTCAATTAAAATTGACATAAAAACACAAATTACAAAAATATTATTGACATATTAAAATAACAAAACCATTAAATAAAAAATTCAAGAGCTTCTTCATTTAATCATTAACATCCATGATTCAAGTTTCAAAACAAATTTACTAACTATTATATTCTATATATATATATATATATATATATATATATATAACCAAAAAAAGAACCAAGGAGAAGAGAAAAAAAAAACGTATCCCGAACGTGTTTGGAATGTGTCCAAAATTCAGAAAAAAAAAAAAATAAAACATTTTGACATTCTTTTTTCACATATCCGACAAGTGTCTGGTAAGTGTCTAAGAGTGTCGGTGTCCGACACATGTCTGATACGAACACGTGAGCCAAAATAGAGTATTCGTGCTTCATAAATCCTAATTAAGAACATACTTGTGCACCTTTGGCAAAGGAGCCCTAAAATATTTACCAATTCACTTTAAATTGAAGAAGAGAGAGATATGGGAAAATCGGGCAAGAAGAGGGAAACTAAGGAGGCCATGGCTCCAAAAGGAATTCAAATTCTTTTTAATATTATTTTTATTTTTAAAATTTTGGAGTCGGCCTCCTCAAATTTTTTGTACACATGTAAATATCTTTCTAAAAATATACTTAAAATATAAACAAAGTTAAATCAGAAGAGATTGAGTTTTTTTTTTTAAAGCCTAACCAATTGTTAAGGTCGATAATATTAATTTCCTACTAACCCTCTCTCTTCTTGTCGTGCAGAGACTTGATATCTTTGCAAGAACTTGAACCCTACTCTTTCTTTTAGAAATAAACAATCCCCTCACCTTATCCCAATGAAATCTTAAAAAGGGCAATTAAAAATTAGTTACTTTTTTATGCATAAATTAGGAATCAGTTAATGGCAAAGAAAGAATTACAAAAATGTCATCTTAAAGAACAAAAATTAAAGGACATAAACTTTGACTGCTTTAAGATTTTCTTCCATAATTGTCATTCAATGGATTTGCAAAAAGACTATTTTGCCTATCATTCTCATCTCTTCCTCATTCAAACCCTAGATTATATACATATACATACAAACAATATGTGTGTGTGTAAATATATATATATATATATATACAGACAACATGTGCGTATGTGTATACATATATATATGTGTGTGTGTAGTATATATGTAAGTGTATAGTGTGCATGTATATATCGCGTATTTATATATATGTGTATACATGTTAATTATATTTATATATTCAATTAGATATTATCAATCTGCAACTAAATGTGAATCAGAAAGAAGCAAAAGATGAAGGAATTGTTACAAATCATAATCTCATCCCTTTAAAACACTATAAAAAATTGCCGTATAAAATGATGCTTGAGATGTACGCAATGGAGGAAATGGTCGATTCTCACTCCTCTATTTTTCAACGTTCTCTTTCCTCTTTCTTTCTTGGACTATTTATTATACTCTTTTGTATGGACAAAGAACTATCAACAACCATGACTCCCACCACGTTCGTTACTGACTTTCTCGAGCGATTCGGGTGCAACCTTCACAATGTTAAAGCGCAACTCTTTAAAACATAAGGTGAAACTTATACAACGTTTGGTACAACTCCCATAACGTTGTGCACCAATTCAATTTGATGTTATTCTTCTAAACCCGGTACAACTTCATAATATTAAGGTGCAACTCTCTAATACGTAAGGTGCAACTTACACAATGTTGGTGCAACTTACATAACACTATGAACTAATTCAATTTGATATTAGGATAAATTATACTGACCTCCCCTAAGGTTTATGACAATTATACTGACTTTCCTTGAGGTTTTTAAAATTGCACTGACCTCCCCTACTTTACCCGAGAATATACAGACAACTCCTTCCAGACAATTTTTTTCTTTAAAATGACAAAACTACTCCTTTAATATTTTTTTTAAAATTTTTTAAATTTTGACCAATTTTTATTCATTTTTCAAATAAATATTGATAAAGACCTTAAATTTATTTTTAAATCAAAAAAAGATCTTTAAAAAAATTGGTCAAAATTGAAAAAATGCAAAAATAAATAAATAAAAAGGGTAGTTTTATTATTTTGAAGAAAAAAAATTGATAGGAGGGAGGTGTGTATATTTTCAAGTAAAGTAAGGGAGGTCAGTATAATTGTCATAAATCTCAGGAGAAGTCAGTGTAATTTACCCTTGATATTATTCTTCTAAACATAGTACAACTTTCACAAATATCATAAACATTCAATGTTTATGTCTAATTTTAGATCAATTGTATATGGATTTAAGTTTTCCATAAACAAACAATATACATATATAACCAATATCATTGCTCATTCATCTCTCAACTACATCACAAATCCAAACTCCAATAATTTGACCATGTTTCTGTCTAGTTTTAACTCAATCGTGTATAGATTTAAGTTTTCTTCAATCCAATCCTAAATAGATTTAAAGTCAAGGAATGAATTGGAAAAGGCGAAGAGAAATTATCAAGTTTGATGGTAAAGTAGATCCTCAAAATTCTTGAAATTTGAAGGTTGATTGTTGAAGTCCGCTTCAACGATGAGATCATACAAAAATTTCACCACGATGCGATAACGGTAGAAATTGACGTTGGGGTTCATTGACCTTCTGTTGTGTAGAAGGATTTGTCTGCGTGAGATTAGGGTTTGTGTAAAATAAAAAACAAATATTAGTTCTATCTTTTAAGTATTTTTGTCACACAATATATGAAAAAGATAAGATTGATTTTAAAAGAGATAAAATTGATGTTTTTTTTTACGATGTCTTCTCAATTTAACCCACAAAGATAAACTTTTATATAAATCGAAGTTTGTCATTGACTGACTCTTAATTTTAGCAACAAAAAAAAAAAATTCGACTGAATTTTAATTTCCCTAGACTTAAACCCTATTTTATCTGCTTCCACAAAAGAGGTTAAATTTTTTAGAGTAATCCCAATTTATCCAGCAGACAGCATCTACGATTTTTTTTAAATTTTGATATTTATACTTACGTCCTTAATTATAATTTGAATACCATTCTACCATATAAATGTAGAAAATATATATAGATATATACCTCGATTTGAGTGAAGAGAGCAGTGAGACCTTTAGTTCTGAAAAAGAAGTCGACAGCGTCATTATGCCCGGCTCCACCACCACCGCCACCATCTATCATCGATTGGGCCCCTCCACCGACTGCTTGCTGTCCTCCCCGAACATCGGAAAAGCAACAACCCATCTCTCTAATTTTTTGCCTCTCTCTAAAATTTCGATATATCCCTTTCCATCTCTAATGATCTGGACAGTGACCTTTCAGCTTGTTTTCAAAGAGTCCAATCCCTCCCTCCTCTCTGTCTCCCTCTCAAGCAAAGTAAAAGTTTCGTACCACTAATTTGAGTCAGAATATGACAACAATTTCTCTACCAAAAGAAGAGCATGTGGAGTTTTGCGAGAAACAAATAAACCATGAACCGCCGCCTATGCCTCTTTCTAATCTGCCTTTATATACAGAGTACGAGTCAAGTCGACTCCAATTCTCCAACGCCCGGATATTAAGGGCATAGGAGCTGATGATGGTGGGCAGTTAGAATTTTGAAGTGTGGACTTGATTGCTGTTGAAAATAAGATTTAATTTAGTGCGGACTATACAAAGTTAAAATTTGTAAAATATTTGATTCCCTCTGTTTATAAATACACTTTAATGTAAGTATTCGTTTTAAATTGTTAACTGTAACTGCTACATGTATAATTGTTTAAATTAAAATTATAAGACGTTATTTGAAATACGTATTTAATTACATATTATTTTAAAAATCTCATGAAATTATAAAATACTAAAATGTAATTATGTGTAGTATTTGAAATTTAATAATTTGAGATAACCATTGAGTGACTCAAATTTCAATATAAAATTATAGGGCTGTATTTGAAATTTACATGAAAATTTAAGGTACTAAAATGTGTTTCACCCATATTTGAAAACTTTGATTTTTTCCTTTAATAAAAGGATAATGTTACTAAAAGTTCATTTGCATATACAACATGCCTCTTATTCGTTAGATCTTTTAAGAATTGAAGTTTTATTTATTACAAATATTTTATTTTCTAAGTACACCCCAATGCCTAAAAAATCTAATGAGTAAAAATCTCATAACTCTCAATAGCATTAACTCTTAATAGCATTATCCCTAATTAAATTTTTAATAATACTAAATGTCTCAAATTTATATATTAAAATTTTTATCTCAAATTATGTGGTATAAGATCATTAGTAGTGTATTAAGTACATTTTTTAATATTCAACCAATAATTACTCTCATATCATTTGAAATACAAATTTTAGTATACAAATTTAGAACAAAAAAACAATACTCTTAAACTTTTGCTAGCTGTTTATAGTTGTTTGAAAACTGACTTGAGAGATAGGGTGCTTAATACGGAACCAATGTATATATAGGTGATTAAAATAAGACCTATTGGTCCTCATCAAGAATTATTAATGCGTGTCGTGTTATTATTGTTATATATATAACTTTAAAGTAATGTTAGAGATCTCGGTTTATATTTTTAGTGTGATTTGTCAGTGTTAGAATTATAATTATATAACTTTAGAGTAATGTTTGAGATCTCGGTTTATATTTTTAGTGTGATTTGTCAATGTTAGAATTATAATAGAGTTAAGGATTACCCATATATTTTTGTGATACTAGAGTTAGGGTTAACCGTGACACGTATTACTATGTAATGAATTAGGATTTCATAATTTGTTTTCTTTATTAATATTTTTCATGTACAATCTCATGACCCTTGTTTCCTTTATTAATATTTTTCATGTATATCTTCATGACTCTTTTATATAAGGAACTCTCTTGTTTAGTTTCATACAATTAATATAATACAATGTAGTCTTTTTAGGTTTTTTCCTTCTGTCTCTTCTCTCTTTCTTCACTATTTGTTTTCTCTTTTATATGATTTTACCAAATCTAACATGGTATTAGAGTCAAGTTTGATCCCTTAATAGCACCATAGTTAATTGAAAACTCAACCTCGCTCATCATCATCTTGTGCCTTGTTAGTTAGTACAATCAACTACCAAATTAAGCTTTACCATCACAAAACTCAGCCTTGTCTTATCCACCATTATGGCATTTTAGTTTTTGATCTATTGACCACTGCCTTACACCGCGCTCTACAGCGGCCAGTCCTTTTGCAACCCCATTATCCAACAACATCACTGGTTTATATGTGCCTTTTCCACACGCACTTTACCATAAACTCTTCCATTTAGGCATATGTTCCGCTATGTGTCCAATATCTCGAAAGCTCCGTCGACGAGAGACGTGTTTTGCCATATGTCTAGCATTTTCAATCACGTGTTCCGTCACGTAAGTCTAGTCCAAGCAGCTTTGAAACAATTGTTATGCCACGTGTCTAATATCTTCAGCTACATGTTACACCACATAAGTTCTCGCACTTGTTCGTGTTACACCATGTTTTTAACTCCATTAGTTATGTGTTCTACCACGTAAACTCTCACACATGTCCATTATCTTTTACACCATGTATCATGTGTTTCATCACGTGCCTAGTTCTAACTCCACCAATTACGTGTTATGCCACGTAAGCTCTCACACTTGTTTCATTGCACTTTGAACATGTGTTCCAGCACCACTAGCCATGTGTTTCATCACGTGTCCAACTCAATCTAATTTAGCTACACGCTTCCATGCATTGCCATTAGAATCAGAATCGGCTATGCGCTTTCATGTGCCGCCTTCAATACTAGCTCTGTGCTTCCATGCGCCATCATTAACTCTATTGAGAGTCTAGCTCCACTGTTATGTCAGCTTGGCTTACATTTACATTTCAGTCACAACGCCAACAAGTCAACTGTCCACTTCCAGATTTTATTTGCAAACTCAAGTTGGTCTACCTCCTACCTTGAGTTTGAAGGGGGTGTTAGAATTATAATAGGGTTAAGGGTTACTCATATATTATTGTGATACTAGGGTTAGAGTTAACTGCCACACATATTATTATGTAATAGATTTGGATTTCCTAGTTTGTTTCATTTATTAATACTTTCTATGTACAACCTTCCTTTATTAATATTTTCCATGTATAACCTAATGACCCTCTTATATAAGGAACTCTCTTGTTTAGTTTCATACAATCAATATAATATAATGTAGTCTTTTTGAGTTTTTTCCTTCTCTTTTCTCTCTTTCTTCACTATCTGTTTTCTCTTTTATGTTATTTCATCAAATTTAACAGACAGCTTTCTTCAGTATTTGTTTTCTCTTTTATATTATTTCACCAAATCTAACAATCAGAATAAATTTCTCTTTTATGTTATTCCACCAAATCTAACAATCGAGCTAAAAGTAACTTTACAAATTATGTCACATAATCACATATCACGTTGGGATATAAATTAAGAATCTTTAACATTTTTCATAAAATAAGATAACATCTATGTCGAGAAAAGGTAAAGGTTTGTTTTCTTTTAATAGTAGATAATAGATACAGTCATGACCATGTTTAAAAAATAGAGTTGGTTGAGAAGTTTTGGAATTTTTCAGACTTCTTTAAATATAATACATAGAAAAATAACTATTTTCAAACTTTAAACATAAAATATAATTATGCTTTTATATATAATTATGTTTAATGTTTCAAAGAAAAGGATGCCTTCTTCCTTTTTTGTGGATGAATTCCATTCACGCAACAATTATTAAAACTGTCTCGTACTTTTATTTTTTAACACAAAAAATAAATATTATCAATTAAATCACGAATTTTGTCAAAAGATTCGCTCTATCTAAATTTTTTATTAAAAGGCACTTTTTCAACATACGTTTATAGACGTCTTTTCATGAGTAATAATATTCTTTATTTTAAATTTGTATATCAAATTTGGTATTTCAAATAATTTAACATTAGATTATTAGTAACGTTTCAAATATAGGAAAAAATATTAAAAAATCTCTAAAATAAAATTTTCAATCAAAAAAATTCATAATACATTTTTTCTATCTAAAAAGTTTAAAAAAGAAACTTTTAATATAAAAAGTCTAATTGTTAACTAACATCTTAACACTGTTAAAAAATATTACTGATTATACTAAAATAGCCTTCAAGATACATTTTAGAAAAAATAAAAATAAAAATTATATAAAATAAATTTTTCAATCCCAAAAAATCATAACATTTTATAAAGTAAAACTTTATTTTTTAGGCAGTTTAGATAAATAAAAAAGTCATTTTTTTTATCTATAATTTAGTATTTTTTAAAATGTATCTTGAAGGTTATTTTGGTCTAATTAATAATATTTTCTAACGATGTTAAGATAGAAGTTAATAATTGGACTTTTTTATGTTAAAAGTTTAATTTTTTAGATCTTTTAGATAAAAAAAAAAATATATCTTGAACTTTTTAAATTGAAAATATTATTTTAAAGACTTTTTAGTATTTTTTCTTTACATATATTAGGGTAAATTACACTAATCTCTTATATTTTTACTGACAAACTACAAACACCTCTTTTTCAGCCCAAATTTGTAATTTATCAGTAAAAAGATGAAATGTCAATATTATTTCAAAAATCTTAAGAGGTGTCTTTATAATTGTCAAAAATTTCAGAAAAACTCAGTACAATTTATCCAATATATTATTAATATTTTATCAATAATATACGAACACGTCATTTGTGAGATACATTTTGATAAAAATAATGTAGAACATTTAACATTACCATTTCAAAATACACTTTTTATTAAAAAAAAAATAAAAGACTTTATGTTACACATGATCCTTCACTGAAATATGTCTTTTCTCTTCTCTAAAATTTTGCCCTAAATCGTAGCAAGACTTTGAAAAATAAATTAAAAAATTGCGTGAAAATAATAAATTTAAATAAAAAATAACAGAAAGCATGTGACGTTTCACGGTGTGATGTAATTGATCCCCTCAAATGGGTTTAGCCAAGGAAGTCCAATATGCCTTTGGAAGTCATGAGAAAGTCTTTAGTGGGTATAAAATGTCGCATAATAGTATGTTTTTTTAATAATATTTTATTATATATATAAGTCATATCATACATAATATAATAATGTACCTGACCTATTAAAAGAGAAAGTGTAAAGAAATCTAATTTTCAACATTATTTTCTTATATTACACGTCATTACCGTGTGTAAAAATTGACTACATCCCTGTGAGACAGAACACAACTAATCAAATCAATAAAAAGTAATGGAATTTCTGATTGAATAAAAAAGAGGGGAAAAATGGCAATAACGTGCCATTTAAAAAAATACCTTATTAAATTAAAATTTCTATTTAATATTTCTTTAAAAATAAAAAAATATTCCTACAAAAAATAAAAAAATATTTACAATTATATCTAAATGCATTTTTATGGTTTTTAATTCAAATACTGAATTCATATTATCATATCCAAATGCATTTTCATAATTTTTAAAAAATCAATTACAAAATTTTGAAACACATTTCAAAAATATTTTACAAAAAATCATATCTGATTCACTATCCCAACACATACATGCTTTATAAGGGTTGTTTTAAAAATCATTAAGAAAAAAATTAAGTGTTTCATTTTGTTCTAAAATAACAGAAAGAACAACAATTCAAATTGCTAATATATAAGTAAGCTCCTAGTTTGAAAGAAATTTTAAGTTGTTATAATAATACAATATATCTAAAATTTTTGTATCATTTTGCATTACAAAAATTGTGTCATTATTATTAATGGTACTTTAAACATGTTATTCAATACTCTAACAATAATAATTTTTTGAGTAATGCTAGTCTTACTTTCATATTTTATCAAAATTATTTATCTTCATGAGTTGGAAGTGCTGTATTGGCTGGATATTACATCATGATACAACACTGCCAACTCATGAAGATAAACACTTTTGATAGAATTTTTAAGAAAACCTAGCATTATTGTAAATTTTTACATCATTTAAGATATAAATTTAAAGTACTTAACATCACTCTTGTTGTAAAAGATAGTTGTTAAATCTTTAAGTGATCTTAGGTGATTTGACTTAACCTAATCACCTAGGTGTCTCCATCATAATGAATTAATGATATTATTATTTTAACATTAGACATAGGAAATAAATAGAGGACCTTCATTTACCTTTCAACCAAATTCAACTGTTCATGCACGTGAGTGAATTTATATTGAAGCAAAATTTTGTGAACCCTTTCCAAAGTTCTACTTCTTGGTAACTTCAAATCATGAAGTTTCCATGTAATATTGTATGAATTTAATAGGATAACTCAATTAAGAGAATCTCTATGTACAAATTCAAAAGTTGTTGGGAAAATTTCTATGTATAATTATTCAAAAGTTGTTGGTTCGAGTCATCGAGGAGCCACCTTATGCACATTTAAAATTGGGTGTGAATTCTTTGAAAAATTGGCAACATTTATTTGTTCGATGTAGAAGCCACTCACAAAATTCATCATCCTTACATAAAAGAAAATTCTTACAATAGTAAAATATTATGTAATTTCTTTGGAAAATTAAAGTCTTAATCAATCTATGACAAAGTTCGCTGAAAATTGTGCCAAAAGGAGTGTAATTCAACCACGGAAATAAGATTTCTCAATAAAGTTGCTTTAAAAAATTATTTAAATGAAAATTGCCAAAAGGATTATTTATTTTTTGTGTTATGAAAATCAAAACGAATTAAAAATATGTGTATTTTGGAATTGTGTTTATTTTTTAATGAATTTTCATTTTTTAAATAAAGTAAAAAATTAATTTTAGTAGTTTCTTAAAAAGGGCAACCTTTACCAGATTCTTTTTTTTTGGTTGAAAATACCTTGTCAAAGATGTTTTATGTCAATGGTTTTATTATTTTTAAATTTTTTTAAGAATAAAATAAAAATTTTAAAAACATAACCAGACAAGAATCAAAATGGGTAATAAACGTAGCTTCTGGTCTGGATACAACTTATTTTATATATATATATATATATATATATATATATAAATTTTACATCTAGTAGAGGGACTATTTTTCTAGATTGAATATATAAAAGAACTTTATTTAATTTTTGTGCACCTAATTGTTGGTAGTATTTTTTTTTTTTTTATTTATCTTCTATTCTCGAAGCTGTGGGGATGACCCATCAGAATTAAATGTTTTTTCATGAAATTAATGTTGGTTGATAATTTAACATTGACCAACTTACCAAAAAAAAAAAAGACTTAAACATTGACAGAGGTTAAACTATTTTAATTATATAATAACCTTTGAAAGGAGAAGAGCCAAGTCCAAAGGAAAGGTGTTCAAGTAATTCTTGATTTTACTTTTCCTTCACGGAAAGGGGAAAAAAGTCTCTAGTTTTAAAAAATGGGTGGTAGTGCAAATTGGTTTTAAATATATGACATAAATAATGTCATGATTATGTTTTAATTTAAAATATATCGTGTATCAGAATTTAATTTACATTATCACTAAAGTTTTCTATACTATCTTATCACTAGACCTTTTTTTTTTTTTTGTTTCACAGAAAGAGGTTTTTGGATCTCTAAAAACTTCAAAAGAAAATGCAAAAGAAAGAAAAAAAATAAATAGAGAGATTGGTTAGAGGGAAAAGCTAGTTTGCGATGAACTTACAAGGAATTTGTAGGACAATACTCAGTTGAAACTTTTTGATAAGATTGATTGATTCAAGGTCCACATGGATATGTCCTTTTTCTTTTCTTTTTTTTTATTTTGAAATGAAATAGTCTATGAGTGCGTATATGATTTTATAAAGTTTGTCTGTGATGAACTTGCAAGGAATTTGTAGGACAATACTAAGTTGAAACTTTTTGATAAGATTGATTGCACTATTCATGGTCCACACGAATATGTCCTTTTTCTTTTTCTTTTTATTTTGAAATGAAACAATCTATAAGTGCCAATGTGCTTTTATAAAGTTTGTTTAGGATGAACTTGCAAGGAATTTGTATGACAATGCTCAATTGAATTTTTTTGATAATATTGATTGCACAATTCATGGTTTACACATATATGTCCTTTTTCTTTTTCTTTTGAAATGAAATAATCTATAAGTGCCTATGTTCTTTTCTAAAGTTTGGTTGCGATGAACTTGCAAGGAATTTGTATGAAAATGCTCAGTTAAACTTTTTGATAAGATTGATTGCACTATTCATGATCCAAACTGGATATTGTATTGTTTCTTTTTCTTTTTATTTTGAAATGAAATAGTCTATAGGTGCCTAAGTATTTTTTATAAAACTTGTCCGTGATGAACTTTCAAGAAACTTGTATACGTGATGTATGACAATTCTTAGTTGAAACTTTTTAGTAAGATATATAGATTGCATTATTCGTAATCAATGTGCATATTGACTTCTTCTTCTTCTTCTTTTTCATTTTGTTTTGAAATTAAATAGTCTGTAAATGACTAAGTGCTTTTATTTCATTTTGTTTTGAAATTAAATAGTTCGTAATTTCCTAAGTGCTTTTATAAAGCATAGGACTTTTTAGAAGCAAGTTTTTTAAAACCCTTTTAAAAGTTTGACGTCTTAGTATCTAAAAATTATGAGATTTTCACCATATGATTCTACGAGGTAAATAATTTGATTACTTGTGGTTAGAACTTTTTTCACAAAAGTAGAATTTTGGGTATGTTCAAAGGAAAATGAGGGAAAAAGATATTTTGCTCGAAGTAAGATTTGTCCCCTGATGAATTTTCGGAAAACTTGTATATGTGATGTGTGATAATGCTCAATTAATTTATTTTTTTCATAAGATAGATTGCGGTATCCATGGTCCATATGCATATTGTTCTTTTTCTTTTTCTTTTTTTGTTTCTTCTTCTTCTTTCATTTTATTTTGAAATGAAATAGTGTGTAAGTGCCTTCGAGAAGCACAAGACTCTTTAGAAGCAAAATTTTCTAAACCCTTTTAAAAGTTTAATTTCTTAGTAACAACAAAATGTGAAGTTTCCACACTTAATGGGCTTTGGTCCCAGATGGCAACAAAGTCATATCGAGGTTGCATTCCAAGGGAAATAATTATTGGTTTCAAATATTTAAAAATGAATTAGGGGGAAAGTCTTAGTTTGGCAATAAATGTAGAAAAAGAAAGTGATTTTTTTTTTTCAAAATTCAAACATTTTTTTTTAGCTAAAAGTGAATCTTAAACCTACGATTTTGAAAAAAAACAAAAATAACTAACTAAACTAGTCCGAGTTGGTTCAAATTTCAAACATTTAAAACTTTGTAATATAAAATTTTAAAATAACTGATGCTACACTTTTTGGCCCACGTTCACTACAAGCTCGGCTCCCTGTGGAATACTCAAAAAGAAGATCAGAGGACCACCGGGTTGGTTCCAGCGGTAGTCGCTCCGATGCTTAAGTCAATAAATTGAATTGAAAGACTTTAATGAAAGCCAAATAATGAGCATGAAAATAAAGCGTACCTCTAGGGCTTGATTTATAGGTAGTGGCATTCCTAAGTTGATTAGAATTCGGAGCCATGAAAGTAGGGATTTCACCATCGGAGATAGCAATTACCTTGTAGGATATTGTATCAAAATAGAGATAACCATGAGTGGTGGTTTCCATGTAGAAGATTGTTTTCTTATCTTCTGTTCGGCGCATATTAAGGCGGTGATGAGGTCGGATTATCGATGCATTGCACTGAAGGCTTATGTTCGGACCTGTAAGCTTTGCAGAGAAGTAGGTCTGCTTCGAAGATACGTGCTCGACCTTTGTAGGTCTGCTCTAACTGGCCGAGCATGAACTAAATGGCCGAGCTTGAGCTGAACGGCCGAGCATGAACTGACCAGTAGCTACACGTGTTAAGTGGTGATTGGTTTGTCACATTGTGGTATATCAGTTATTCCCCCCCAAGCCTTAGTTTGAGCTCGCGGCGTAACTAAGGTTTATGAGTCCCCAAAAAGTCATGCGCTCTATCGTCTCGTTTTTCGAGACAACTGTTGGTACATTATTTATTGCGCAGTCGATTCTTGGGCTTTTAAAGCCATCATTGCTTTGCCACCGTCGCGACGGTTCGCCTTGGTAGACATTATTCAGAAGTTGTTGATTCGAGTCATCGAGGAGCCACCTTATGCACATTTAAAATTGGGTGTGAATTCTTTGAAAAACTGGCAACATTTATTTGTTCGATGTAGAAGCCACTCACAAAATTCATCATCCTTACATAAAAGAAAATTCTTATAATAGTAAAATATTATGTAATTTCTTAGGAAAATTAAAATAGTAATCAATCTATGACAAAGTTCGCTGAAAATTGTGCCAAAAGGAGTGTAATTCAACCACGGAAATAAAATTTCTCAGTAAAGTTGCTTTAAAAAATTATTTAAATGAAAATTGCCAAAAGGAGTATTTATTTTTTGTGTTTTGAAAATCAAAACGAATTAAAAATATGTGTATTTTGGAATTGTGTTTATTTTTTAATGAATTTTAATTTTTTAAATAAAGTAAAAAATTAATTTTAGTAGTTTCTTAAAAAGGGCACCTTTACCAGATTCTTTTTCTTTTTTTGGTTGAAAATACCTTGTCAAAGATGTTTTATGTCAATGATTTTATTATTTTTAAATTTTTTTAAGAATAAAATAAAATTTTTAAAAACATAACCAGACAAGAATCAAAATGGCTAATAAAAGTAGCTTCTGGTTTGGATACAACTTATTATATATATATATATATATATATATATATATATATATAAATTTTACATCTAGTAGAGGGACTATTTGTCTAGATTGAATATATAAAAGAACTTTATTTAATTTTTGTGCCCCTAATTGTTGGTAGTATTTTTTATTTTTTTTTATCTTGTATTCTCGAAGCTGTGGGAATGACCCATCAGAATTAAATGTTTTTTCATGAAATTAATGTTGGTTGATAATTTAACATTGACCAACTTACCAAAAAAAAGAAATACTTAACATTGACAGAGATTAAACTATATTAATTATATAATAACCTTTGAAAGGAGAAGAGCCAAGTCCAAAAGAAAGGTGTTTAAGTAATTTTTGATTTGATTTTTCCTACACGGAAAGGGAAAAAAGGTCACACGGTAAGATAGTTTTAAAAAATGGGTGGTTGTGAAAATGGTTTTAAATACGTGACATAAATAATGTCATAATTATGTTTTAATTTAAAATATATCGTGTATCAGAATTTAATTTATATCATCACTATAGTTTTCTATCCTATCTTATTATTAGACTTTTTTTTCATAGGTTTTTGGATCCCTAAAAACTTCAAAAGAGAATGCAAAAGAACGAAAAAAAAAAACTAGAGAGATTGGTTAGAGGGAAAAGTTGGTTTGCGATGAACTTGCAAGGAATTTGTAGGACAATACTCAGTTGAAACTTTTTGATAAGATTGATTGATTCAAGGTCCACAGGGATATGTCCTTTTTCTTTTCTTTTTATTTTGAAATGAAATAGTCTGTAAGTGTGTATATGATTTTAAAAAGTTTGTCTGTGATGAACTTGCAAGGAATTTGTACGACAATACTAAGTTAAAATTTTTTGATAAGATTGATTGCACTATTCATGGTCCACATGAATATGTCCTTTTTCTTTTTCTTTTTATTTTGAAATGAAACAATCTATAAGTGCCGATGTGCTTTTATAAAGTTTGTTTAGGATGAACTTGCAAGGAATTTGTATGACAATGCTCAATTGAATTTTTTTTGATAATATTGATTGCACTAGTCATGGTTTACACAGATATGTCCTTTTTCTTTTTCTTTTGAAATGAAATTTATAAGTGCCTATGTCCTTTTTTAAAGTTTGGTTGCAATGAACTTGCCAGGAATTTGTATGACAATGCTCAGGTAAATAAGTCATATCATACATAATATCATAATGTACCTGGAGAAAGTGTAAAGAAATCTAATTTTCAACATTATTTCCTTATATTACACGTCATTACCGTGTGTAAAAATTGACTACATCCATGTGAGAAAGAACACAACTAATCAAATCAACAAAAAGTAATGGAATTTCTGATTGAATAAAAAAGAGGGGAAAAATGGCAATAACGTGCCATTTTAAAAAATACCTTAAATTAAAATTTCTATTTAATATTTCTTTAAAAATAAAAAAATATTCCTACAAAAAATAAAAAAATATTTACAATTATATCTAAATGCATTTTATGGTTTTTAATTCAAATACTGAATTCATATTATCATATCCAAATGCATTTTCATAATTTTTAAAAAATCAATTACAAAATTTTGAAACACATTTCAAAAATATTTTACAAAAAATCATATCTGATTCACTATCCCAACACATACATGCTTTATAAGGGTTGTTTTAAAAATCATTAAGAAAGAATTTAAGTGTTTCATTTTGTTTTAAAATAACAGAAAGAACAACAATTCAAAATTGCTAATATATTAGTAAGCTCCTAGTTTGAAAGAAATTTTAAGTTGTTATAATAATACAATATATCTAAAATTTTTGTATCATTTTGCATTACAAATAATGTGTCATTATTATTAATGGTACTTTAAACGTATTATTCAATACTCTAACAATAATAAATTTTTGAGTAATGCTAGTCTTACCTTCATATTTTATCAAAATTGTTTACCTTCATGAGTTGGCAGTGTTGTATTGGCTAAATATCTCATGATGTTACATCATGATGTGATATCTAGCCAATACAATACTGCCAACTCACGAAGGTAAACACTTTTGATAAAATTTTTAAATAAGCTTAGCATTATTGTAAATTTTTACATCATTTAAGATATAAATTTGAAGTACCTAACATCACTCTTGTTATAAAAGATAGTTGTTAAATCTTTAAGTGATCTTAGGTGATTTGACTTAACCTAATCACCTAGATGTCTCCATCATAATGAATTAATGATATTATTATTTTAACATTAGACATAGGAAATAAATAGAGGACCTTCATTTACCTTTCAACCAATTTCAACTGTTCATGCACGTGAGTGAATTTATATTGAAGCAAAATTTTCTGAACCCTTTTCAAAGTTCTACTTCTTGGTAACTTCAAATTGTGAAGTTTCCATGTAATATTGTATGAATTTAATAGGATAACTCAATTAAGAGAATCTCTATGTATAAATTCAAAAGTTGTTGGGAAAATTTCTACGTATAATTATTCAGAAGTTGTTGGTTCGAGTCATCGAGGAGCCACCTTATGCACATTTAAAATTGGGTGTGAATTCTTTGAAAAATTGGCAACATTTATTTGTTCGATGTAGAAGCCACTCACAAAATTCATCATCGTTACATAAAATAAAATTCTTATAATAGTAAAATACTATGTAATTTCTTAGGAAAATTAAAGTCGTAATCAATCTATGACAAAGTTCGCTGAAAATTGTGCCAAAAGGAGTGTAATTCAACCACAGAAATAAGATTTCTCAATAAAGTTGCTTTAAAAAATTATTTAAATGAAAATTGCCAAAAGGATTATTTATTTTTTGTGTTTTGAAAATCAAAACGAATTAAAAATGTGTATTTTGGAATTGTGTTTATTTTTTAATGAATTTTCATTTTTTAAATAAAGTAAAAAATTAATTTTAGTAGTTTCTTAAAAAGGGCAACCTTTACCAGATTCTTTTTTTTTTTTGGTTGAAAATACCTTGTCAAAGATGTTTTAGGTCAATGGTTTTATTATTTTTAAATTTTTTTAAGAATAAAATAAAAATTTTAAAAACATAACCAGACAAGAATCAAAATGGGTAATAAACGTAGCTTCTGGTCTGGATACAACTTATTTTATATATATATATATATATATATATATATATATATATAAATTTTACATCTAGTAGAGGGACTATTTGTCTAGATTGAATATATAAAAGAACTTTATTTAATTTTTGTGCACCTAATTGTTGGTAGTTTTTTTTTTTTTTTTATTTATCTTCTATTCTCGAAGCTGTGGGGATGACCCATCAGAATTAAATGTTTTTTCATGAAATTAATGTTGGTTGATAATTTAACATTGACCAACTTACCAAAAAAAAAAAGACTTAAACATTGACAGAGGTTAAACTATATTAATTATATAATAACCTTTGAAAGGAGAAGAGCCAAGTCCAAAGGAAAGGTGTTCAAGTAATTCTTGATTTTACTTTTCCTTCACGGAAAGGCGAAAAAAGTCTCATGGTAAGATAGTTTTAAAAAATGGGTGGTAGTGCAAATTGGTTTTAAATATATGACATAAATAATGTCATGATTATGTTTTAATTTAAAATATATCGTGTATCAGAATTTAATTTACATTATCACTAAAGTTTTCTATGCTATCTTATCACTAGACCCTCTTTTTTTTTTTTTTTTTTTTAACAGAAAGAGGTTTTTGGATCTCTAAAAACTTCAAAAGAAAATGCAAAAGAAAGAAAAAAAATAAATAGAGAGATTGGTTAGAGGGAAAGGCTAGTTTGCGATGAACTTGCAAGGAATTTGTAAGACAATACTCAGTTGAAACTTTTTAATAAGATTGATTGATTCAAGGTCCACATGGATATGTCCTTTTTCTTTTTCTTTTTATTTTGAAATGAAATAGTCTATAAGTGCGTATATGATTTTATAAAGTTTGTCTGTGATGAACTTGCAAGGAATTTGTAGGACAATACTAAGTTGAAACTTTTTGATAAGATTGATTGCACTATTCATGGTCCACATGAATATGTCCTTTTTCTTTTTCTTTTTATTTTGAAATGAAACAATCTATAAGTGCCAATGTGCTTTTATAAAGTTTGTTTAGGATGAACTTGCAAGGAATTTGTATGACAATGCTCAATTGAATTTTTTTGATAATATTGATTGCACAATTCATGGTTTACACATATATGTCCTTTTTCTTTTTCTTTTGAAATGAAATAATCTATAAGTGCCTATGTTCTTTTTTAAAGTTTGGTTGCGATGAACTTGTAAGGAATTTGTATGAAAATGCTCAATTAAACTTTTTGATAAGATTGATTGCACTATTCATGATCCAAACGGATATTGTCCTTTTTCTTTTTCTTTTTATTTTGAAATGAAATAGTCTATAGGTGCCTAAGTATTTTTTATAAAATTTGTCCGTGATGAGCTTCCAAGAAACTTGTATACGTGATGTATTGACAATTCTTAGTTGAAACTTTTTAGTAAGATTCTTTTTTTTTTTTTTCATTTTGTTTTGAAATTAAATAGTCTGTAAATGACTAAGTGCTTTTATAAAGTTTGTCTTTGATGAACTTGCGAGGAACTTGTACTCGTGATGTATGACAATGCTCATCTGGAACTTTTTCAAAAGATAGATTCACTATTCATGGTCCACACGCATAATATCCTTTTTTTATTTATTTCATTTTGTTTTGAAATTAAATAGTTCGTAA
Source organism: Nyssa sinensis (assembly GCA_008638375.1). Lineage (NCBI taxonomy): Eukaryota > Viridiplantae > Streptophyta > Magnoliopsida > Cornales > Nyssaceae > Nyssa > Nyssa sinensis. Next base: position 15,863,145 of record CM018039.1, on the reverse strand, counting down.
TTTCCTAAGTGCTTTTATAAAGCATAGGACTTTTTAGAAGCAAGTTTTTTAAAACCCTTTTAAAAGTTTGACGTCTTAGTATCTAAAAATTATGAGATTTTCACCATATGATTCTACGAGGTAAATAATTTGATTACTTGTGGTTAGAACTTTTTTCACAAAAGTAGAATTTTGGGTATGTTCAAAGGAAAATGAGGGAAAAAGATATTTTGCTCGAAGTAAGATTTGTCCCCTGATGAATTTTCGGAAAACTTGTATATGTGATGTGTGATAATGCTCAATTAATTTATTTTTTTCATAAGATAGATTGCGGTATCCATGGTCCATATGCATATTGTTCTTTTTCTTTTTCTTTTTTTGTTTCTTCTTCTTCTTTCATTTTATTTTGAAATGAAATAGTGTGTAAGTGCCTTCGAGAAGCACAAGACTCTTTAGAAGCAAAATTTTCTAAACCCTTTTAAAAGTTTAATTTCTTAGTACCAACAAAATGTGAAGTTTCCACACTTAATGGGCTTTGGTCCCAGATGGCAACAAAGTCATATCGAGGTTGCATTCCAAGGGAAATAATTATTGGTTTCAAATATTTAAAAATGAATTAGGGGGAAAGTCTTAGTTTGGCAATAAATGTAGAAAAAGAAAGTGATTTTTTTTTTTTCAAAATTCAAACATTTTTTTTTTGGCTAAAAGTGAATCTTAAACCTACGATTTTGAAAAAAACAAAAATAACTAACTAAACTAGTCCGAGTTGGTTCAAATTTCAAACATTTAAAACTTTGTAATATAAAATTTTAAAATAACCGATGCTGCACTTTTTGGCCCACGTTCACTCCAAGCTCGGCTCCCTGTGGAATACTCAAAAAGAAGATCAGAGGACCACCGGGTTGGTTCCGGCGGTAGCCGCTCCGATGCTTAAGTCAATAAATTGAATTGAAAGACTGTAATGAAAGCCAAATAATGAGCATGAAAATAAAGCGTACCTCTAGGGCTTGATTTATAGGTAGTGGCATTCCTAAGTTGATTAGAATTCGGAGCTATGAAAGTAGGGATTTGTCACGCCCCAAATTCCAGCGAACCCGAGGCGTGAGTAACGAGACAAAAAGAAATAAAATAATAAAGAAATGAAAGATAATAATGACATTCTCATACATTCCGTACACTGTTCTGATACATATATAAAGTCTGGTCCGTTGGTTCACAATATTCAAAATGAAATACAGTCTCGGGCTTATGCCCTTACATAATGTCAAAAGCGCCCATCGGGCCCAATGTAATCCTCAATCAGACCGTCTCTATATCCCGTACAGCTGGAACATCATCTAAAATGTTTACCCCACTAAAGGGGTCAGCTCAACATGCTGGTACAATATAATGCTAATGCAAGAAACAAAACTAAGGTCGTGGCATGTGCGAGTGTACAGTTATTTCTATATGGCATTCTATATCATGATGACAGTATATAGACAGTATATAGTATATGAGCAATATGCGTGACACACCCATGCAACTCTATGCCACCCATGTCTCATGATACGGTCATTCTCCGCTGGCATGAGTACCGCCACTTATGTCTCGCTTCACGGTCCGGAATCCGTCAGGCTCGCAAGTACCTAATGGCCGATTTTGGGTTTTTCACCACAGGATCTGCACCCTCATAATGCAAAGCACCAAGTGCTTACCCACGCCATGTCCAAGGAATCACACCATGCCAATATGCTCTAATCTCATCATGTCATAATGCAATCTCAATGATGCATTTCATTCATACATAAAACATGCTTTCAAGTGTACAATTCATAACATCAACAGTTCTTCAAAGCAGATAATTCACACACCACATTAACACATGCGATATACCCATAATCATCATCCAACTAAACAAGATAGCACATAGCACGTAAGCATGTGAACACTCGGACAAACATGTGAACAATTAACACAGCAAAGCAAGTATTCCTAATATCAATTCTATTTCTTACTTAGCACAATATATCGTACCTGGTAATCGATCTCAAACCGGAAAAGTATACTCGTAGTCAAGTGAAACCACCGTAAGAACACTGAAGGTCAGATCACCTTCTCTTTGCCTTTCCGTGTCCCTAAAATTCATAACATGAAACTTAGTTTAATCGTCACTTGAATTATGCTATTCATCAAATTTTACGTCTTCATCTTATAAACTTCTACTTTGCTAAATTAAACTCTACTGTTGAATCCGGGACGTTGAAGAAAATGAGTTTAGGCTTTCATAGAATTCAATTCGGGCACCTAGGTTAAAAAGGGCAAAACAGTCATTTTGCACTTTACACGGGTCCTTACATTTCGTGATCTCTTCTCACAAATCGGACTCTACGGTTGAGTCCGGAATGCTCGAGATAATAAAGTTTCACTATTTGTTTACCTAATTCGGAGTTCATTTGATTGTATTTCAATTCAGGGGTATTTTGATAATTTTATACGTTGCTACGTGTCTTTTATTTTTTTTTTGGGACCCCGTCTCGTAAAACGGACCTCACCATTGGTCTCAGAATGGCCGAGATAGTCAAAATACACTAATGACTTGTCCTATTTGGACTCCGGAATATATTTGAATATTTAATTAATTAAATTAATTTAATTAAATAATTAATTAATTAATTAAATTAATATTTTATTAATAATTTAATCAGGTGGGTCAAAGTGTAATTTCTAACAGTTGGGGGGTCGATTTTTAATTTCCGAAAGTTCAGGGTTAAGGTTCAAATTCTAAAAGGTTCAAATTCTAAAAGGTTCAAATTCCAAAAGGTCCAAATTAAAACTAGTTTAATTTGTTATTCTAAATCAGGTTAACCAAACAGGGCTTATCCAGAACAGGGATAGGATATCCCTGTTCCTATTTTAAATTTAAAAGTTTTTAATTTCTTATCTCCGTAACCAAATGCCCCAATTTGGTTTTTAATTTAAAACCAGTGAGCGACACGTGACAGGGGCGGGTCAGCCCAAGCCCAACCCGACCCGAACCGACCCGACCCGGACCCGGAACAGTGCCCCCTTCGTCCCCCGTTTTTCCGGTAGGGTTCCGGCGGTCTCCAGTCACCTTCTCCGGCGACGTCGCCGGAATTTCAGAAAAATCAAGTTTTCAAACTTGATTTTCTTGGTGTTTTTGATGCCCCTTTCAATCCCAAACCATTCTAAAACATTTTTGGAACCTTTTAACATTGTTTTGAAGCTCTTAATCACAATGAAAGGCCTAGACTCCCCCCCATGGCCGTGACCTGCACATTCATTTTTCTCCCTCATTTCTCAACCATTTTGGTTGATTCTTGTCCCTAAATTCTCCATATTTCATGCTCTATAAGTTCCAACAATTAAATCTAAGCAATAGGCTACAAAACAAGTTGGATATTTGAGAGATTTTCTAGAGAGAGAAAGCTTACGGTTATGGGTTTCCAACCCTGTGATGGTGCTTCTCTCCTCTTGCTTTGCCTCTGTTCTCCCCTTTGGCCTCCTTAGCTTCCTTCTTTCTGCTTCTCTTTCAAAAACCAGAGCACACACATCACTCTCTCTCTTTCCTTTCACTTTCTCTCTCTACACTTCTCTCTCTCTCTCTCTCTCTCTCTCTAAAATTCCACGACAGGTCTGCTCTTCTCCACTCTCTTCACTCACTTATACACACAAAATCTCACTCATGCACTCACCTAACCCCTTACACACCCACTGCCATACACCACCTCAAGCATGCTCTCTTGAGTATGCCACACTCAACACATACACACACACACGGCACACACCTGACACACACTGTTTTATACATATATATATATATATATACATATATATATATATTTACATATTTAAATACACACTCATATGTACACACATATACACACCAAACAACTTAATTTATATATATACATACACACACATCATAACAATAATAATAATAATAAAAAAAAAAAAAAATAATGATAACAACTTGAGAATTTTATTTAAAAAAAAAAAATTTTCAGGTTGTTACAGGATTTCACCATCGGAGATAGCAGTTACCTTGTAGGATATTGTATCAAAATAGAGATAACCATGAGTGGTGGTTTCCATGTAGAAGATTGTTTCTTTATCTTCTGCTCGGCGCATATTAAGACGGTGATGAGGTCGGATTATCGATGCATTGCACTGAAGGCTTATGTTCGGACCTGTAAGCTTTGCAGAGAAATAGGTCTGCTTCGAAGATACGTGCTCGACCTTTGTAGGTCTGCTCTGACTGGCCGAGCATGAACTAATGGCCGAGCTTGAGCTGAATGGCCGAGCATGAACTGACCAGTAGCTACACGTGTTAAGTGGTGACTGGTTTGTCACATTGTGGTATATCAGTTATTCCCCCCCCCCCCCAAGCCTTAGTTTGAGCTCGCGGCGTAACTAAGGTTTATGAGTCTCCGAAAAGTCATGCGCTCTGTCGTCTCATTTTTCGAGACAACTGTTGGTACATTATTTATTGCACAGTCGATTCTTGGGCTTTTAAAGCCATCATTGCTTTGCCACCGTCGCGACGGTTCGCCTTGGTAGACATTATTCAGAAGTTGTTGATTCGAGTCATCGAGGAGCCACCTTATGCACATTTAAAATTGGGTGTGAATTCTTTGAAAAACTGGCAACATTTATTTGTTCGATGTAGAAGCCACTCACAAAATTCATCATCCTTACATAAAAGAAAATTCTTATAATTGTAAAATATTATGTAATTTCTTAGGAAAATTAAAATAGTAATCAATCTATGACAAAGTTCGCTGAAAATTGTGCCAAAAGGAGTGTAATTCAACCACGGAAATAAGATTTCTCAGTAAAGTTGCTTTAAAAAATTATTTAAATGAAAATTGCCAAAAGGAGTATTTATTTTTTGTGTTTTGAAAATCAAAACGAATTAAAAATATGTGTATTTTGGAATTGTGTTTATTTTTTAATGAATTTTAATTTTTTAAATAAAGTAAAAAATTAATTTTAGTAGTTTCTTAAAAAGGGCACGTTTACCAGATTCTTTTTCTTTTTTTGGTTGAAAATACCTTGTCAAAGATGTTTTATGTCAATGATTTTATTATTTTTAAATTTTTTTAGGAATAAAATAAAATTTTTAAAAACATTACCAGACAAGAATCAAAATGGCTAATAAAAGTAGCTTCTGGTTTGGATACAACTTATTATATATATAAATTTTTCATCTAGTAAAGGGACTATTTGTCTAGATTGAATATACAAAAGAACTTTATTTAATTTTTGTGCACCTAATTGTTGGTAGTATTTTTTATTTTTTTTTATCTTGTATTCTCGAAGCTGTGGGAATGACCCATCAGAATTAAATGTTTTTTCATGAAATTAATGTTGGTTGATAATTTAACATTGACCAACTTACCAAAAAAAAGAAAGACTTAACATTGACAGAGATTAAACTATATTAATTATATAATAACCTTTGAAAGGAGAAGAGCCAAGTCCAAAGGAAAGGTGTTTAAGTAATTCTTGATTTTACTTTTCCTTCACGGAAAGGGAAAAAAAGTCTCAGGGTAAGAGAGTTCTAAAAAATGGGTGGTAGTGCAAATCGGTTTTAATATATGACATAAATAATGTCATGATTATGTTTTAATTTAAAATATATCGTGTATCAGAATTGAATTTACATTATCACTAAAGTTTTCTTTCATATCTTATCACTAGACTTTTTTTTCACAGGTTTTTGGATCCCTAAAAACTTCAAAAGAGAATGCAAAAGAACGGAAAAAAATAGAGAGATTGGTTAGAGGGAAAAGTTAGTTTGCGATGAACTTGCAAGGAATTTGTACGACAACACTCAGTTGAAACATTTTGATAAGATTGATTGATTCAAGGTCCACATGGATATGTCCTTTTTCTATTTCTTTTTATTTTGAAATGAAAGAGTCTATAAGTACGTATATGATTTTATAAAGTTTGTCTGTGATGAACTTGCAAGGAATTTGTACGACAATACTAAGTTAAAACTTTTTGATAAGATTGATTGCACTATTCATGGTCCACATGAATATGTCCTTTTTCTTTTTCTTTTTATTTTGAAATGAAACAATCTATAAGTGCCGATGTGCTTTTATAAGGTTTGTTTAGGATGAACTTGCAAGGAATTTGTATGACAATGCTCAATTGAATTTTTTTTGATAATATTGATTGCACTAGTCATGGTTTACACAGATATGTCCTTTTTCTTTTTCTTTTGAAATGAAATTTATAAGTGCCTATGTTCTTTTTTAAAGTTTGGTTGGATGAACTTGCAAGGATTTTGTATGACAATGCTCAGTTAAACTTTTTGATAAGATTGATTGCACTATTCATGATCCAAACGGATATTGTCCTTTTTCTTTTTCTTTTTATTTTGAAATGAAATAGTCTATAGGTGCCTAAGTATTTTTTATAAAATTTGTCCGTGATGAGCTTCCAAGAAACTTGTATACGTGATGTATGACAATTCTTAGTTGAAACTTTTTAGTAAGATATATAGATTGCATTATTCGTAATCAATGTGCATATTGACTTCTTCTTCTTTTTCTTTTTTTCATTTTGTTTTGAAATTAAATAGTCTGTAAATGACTAAGTGCTTTTATAAAGTTTGTCTTTGATGAACTTGCGAGGAACTTGTACTCGTGATGTATGACAACGCTCATCTGGAACTTTTTCAAAAGATAGATTCACTATTCATGGTCCACACGCATAATATCCTTTTTTTATTTGTTTCATTTTGTTTTGAAATTAAATAGTTCGTAATTTCCTAAGTGCTTTTATAAAGCATAGGACTTTTTAGAAGCAAGTTTTTTTAAAACCCTTTTAAAAATTTGACGTCTTTGTATCTAAAAATTATGAAATTTTCACCGTACGATTTTACGAGGTAAATAATTTGATTACTTGTGGTTAGAACTTTTTTCACAAAAGTAGAATTTTGGGTATGTTCAAAGGAAAATGAGGGAAAAAGATATTTTGCTCGAAGTAAGATTTGTCCCCTGATGAATTTTCGGAAAACTTGTACATTTGATGTGTGATAATGCTCAATTAATTTTTTTTTTTCATAAGATAGATTGCGGTTTCCATGGTCCATATGCATATTGTTCTTTTTTTTTTTTTTTTGTTTCTTCTTCTTCTTTCATTTTATTTTGAAATGAAATAGTGTGTAAGTGCCTTCGAGAAGCACAAGACTCTTAGAAGCAAAATTTTCTAAACCCTTTTAAAAGTTTAATTTCTTAGTACCAACAAAATGTGAAGTTTCCACACTTAATGGGGTTTGGTTCCAGATGGCAACAAAGTCATATCGAGGTTGCATTCCAGGGGAAATAATTATTGGTTTCAAATATTTAAAAATGAATTAGGGGGAAAGTCTTAGTTTGGCAATAAATGTAGAAAAAGAAAGTGATTTTTTTTTTTCAAAATTCAAACATTTTTTTTAGCTAAAAGTGAATCTTAAACCTACGATTTTGAAAAAAACAAAAATAACTAAATGAACTAGTCCGAGTTGGTTCAAATTTCAAACATTTAACTAAACTAGTCCGAGTTGGTTCAAATTTCAAACATTTAAAACTTTATAATATAAAATTTTTAAATAACTAAGCTTGAAATATGAAAAAAGGGGTGGGATATATATTTTTCTTGGTACAATGGTTGGGCAACACAACAAGGGATAATCCTCCACTCACCATAGACTCTTGCGTCACGTTTTGTACAATGAAATGGACGTTTCATAAATATTCATTCTTAACTTTTTCATTCCTTATTATTGTTTGGTATGATTTGGAATGGTTATTCCATGAAATGAGCATTCTATTAAAAATCATTCCAAACATTCATTTGACCTAGATGAGTAATTTTTATTTCATTCTATATCATTTCGATTCCACTTCCTATTTCATTCCATAAAATGACTATTCCATTCCAGCGTACCAAACATGGCCTTACAATTTAGATAAAGGAAAGATTTGATTCCAAACTCAAGTATAGACTCTTTATAAAGTTGCGACTTTACCAACTAAGCTAGTTGGCATTTTCATAATTAAATTTATAAGGTATGATCTCTCCTGAATTTTCTGACAATTACAAAGATTCTTTTTTGAGACTTCTGAAATTACATTACCCTCTCCTGTTATTACTAACAAACTACACATACGTCCCCTCTAGTCCTTTTTTTAAAATGACAAAAGTGCCCATTTTTTATTTGATCTTTTTGCATTTTTTCAAGTTTGACCAATTCCTTTTCACTTTTTTTTTTTAAATTTTCAAATAAATATTAATTAAAACATTCTTGATCAAAAACAAAAATTATTACTTTAAATTTATTTTTATATAAAATGAAAAAAATAAGTCAAAATTGAAAAAAAAAAACATGAAAGGGGTATTTTGTCATTTTGGAAAAAAGGTTGGATAAGAGGGGAGGTATATGTAGTTCGTCACTAAAAATAGGAGAGACCAATATAACAGTAATAAAGTTCAGGAAACGTCTTTGTAATTATTTGAAATCTTAAGGGTACGTTTGATATGTTAGAATGGAATGACAAATGAATGGAATGAACTAAGGAATAACTTGAGTTAGGAATGGAATAAGAACGGTCATTCCTTGTTTCATTCCATTATTTTATTTGGTAACAACTAACAATTCTACTTAATTAATAATATTAAATACATACATGTATGTATATGTATATATATGCACGTGCATATTTATCATAATTATATGTATATATAAATTTAAATATCTTATATATGTATTTATATACTTACAATATATATTTATTTGTTTTTATATACTTAATTATATAAATATACACACACACACACACATATATATATATATGTATTTAAGTATGTACTTACATATTTATATGTATATATGAATTTAAGTATACTTATGTATGTACGTATTTATATACTTACATTATATTTTTGTTTGTTTATTTTTACATACTTAATTATATATATATATGTGTGTGTGTGTGTGTGTGTGTGTGTTTTGAGTATGTAATACATATGTATATTGCCACGACCCGCGACCCACCTTGTGCGCGACTATTCTTTCTATAACTGTATTATTAGGCAGCGGGCTACAAGTCGTGCCCTTACTTGTGAATTTGATACACTGTAAAAAAAATTTACTTTGCATGTCATATCATCATATCAACATCTATCATCATCAGAGTTTAGCTTTACATGTTCAAAAATAAAAGTATTTATATACAGATCCCAAAAGTATACATATACCTATACCTGTACCCAAGACCTAGACTCATGGGAGAATTAAGACTACTCTATACTAGTCTATATCATCAGTATAACCAAAAATGTCCATCGTGCTTGCCAAAAAGGACTGACAGTAGCAAGTGGAGCAGCTACTCTATGTGTATGTCTAGCAGTCCCTCAATCTCTTGTTGTCCTGAAAAAGATAAGTAATACAAATAGAATGAGCTAACAAAGCTCAGCAAGTAAAATCCCTTCCTCTGTCATGGGTCAAGATGTCACGCCCCGAATTCCAGCGAACCCGAGGCGCGAGTAACGAGACAAAAGAAAATAAAATAATAAAGGAATAAAAGACAATTAAGGACGATCACATACATTCTACATACTGTTCTGATAAATACATAAGGTCTGGTCCATTTCTTCACCACTTACAAAATAAAATACAGTCGCGGGCTTATGCCCTTACACGATATCAAAAGCGCCCCTTGGGCCTAATATAGTCCCTAATCAGTTCATCTCCACGTCTCGTACAGCTGGGACATCATCTGAAATGTTTGCCCCACTAAAGGGGTCAGCTCAACATGCTGGTACAATATAATGCTAATGCAAGAAACAGAACTAAGGTCGTGGCATGTGCAAGTGTACAGTCATTTCTATATGGCATTCGATATTATGATGGCAGCATATAAACAATATGCAGTATATGAACTATATGCGTGACACACCCATGCAACTCTATGCCACCCATGTCTCATGATACGGTCATTCTCCGCTGGCATGAGTACCGCCGCGTATGTCTCGCTTCACGGTCCGGAATCCGTCAGGCAGGCAAGTACCTATTGGCCGATTTTGGGTTTTTCACCACAGGATCTGCACCCTCATAATGCAAAGCACCAAGTGCTTACCCACACCATGTCCAAGGAATTACACTATGCCAATATGCTCTGATCTCATCATGTCACAATGCAATCTCAATGATGCATCTCATTCATACATAAAGCATGCTTTCAAGTACACAATTCATAATATCAACAGTTCTTCAAAGCATATAATTCACACACCACACTAACACATGCGATATACCCATAATCATCATCCAACTTAACAAGATAGCACGTAGCACATAAGCATGTGAACACTCAGGCAAACATGTGAACAATCAATGCAGCAAAGCAAGTATTCCTAATCTCAATTATATTTCTTACTTAGCACAATATATCGTACCTGATAATCGATCTCAAACAGGGAAAGTATACTCGTAGTAAAGTGAAATCACTGTAAGAACACCAAAGGTCAGGTCACCTTCTCTTGCCTTTCCGTGTCCCTAAAATCATAACATGAGACTCAGTTCAATTGTCATATGAATTATGCTATTCATCAAATTTTATGTCTTTATCTTATAAGTTTCTATTTTGCTAAATTAGACTCTACCATTGAGTCCGGAACGTCGAAGAAAATAAGTTTAGGCTTTTGTAGAATTCAATTCGGATACCTGGGTTCAAAAGGGCAAAACAGTCATTTTGCACCTTACATGGGTCCCTACATTTCGTGACCTCTTTTCACAAATCGGACCCCACGGTTGAATCCGGAATGCTCGAGATAATAAAGTTTCACTATTCGTTTACTAAATTTGGAGTTTGTTTGACTGTGTTTCAATTCAGGGGCATTTTGGTAATTTTAAAGGTTACTACGGGTCTTTTATTTTTTTTTTTGGGACCCCATCTCATAAAACGGACCTCGCCATTGACCTCAGAATGGCCGAGATAGTCAAAATACACTAATGACTTGTCCCATTTGGACTCCGGATTATTTTAGAATATTTAATTAATTAAATTAATTAATTAATTAATTAAATTAATATTTTATTAATATTTAAATCTGGTGGGGTCAAATTTTAATAAGTAATAGTTGGGGGGGTCAGTTTGTAAATTCTGAAAGTTCTGGGTCAAAATTACATTTCCAAAAGTCCAAGGGTAATTCCGAAATTTGAAAACCCTTATCCCACATTTGGATAACCAAACAACGTATAGCGACAGAACAGGGATAGGATATCCCTATCCGGATTTCAATTTCTATCTTAATTTCTTATCTCCGTTACCAAACACTCCCAACCCAATTTTAATTTAAAACAGGAATGTGACACGTGGCAGGGGCGGACCGGCCCAAGCCCAACCCGACCCGAACCGACCCGACCCAAGCCCGGATCAGCCCCCCCTTCGTCCCCGACTTTCCGGCGGTGAACCAGTAGGGTTCCGGTGCCTTCTCCGGCGCCGGCGACCGGATTCTGATCGATTTTTGCCCCTTTTCCTTTGCAGTTTCCTTTATGTTTTCATGGGGATCTCATATCTAAAGTTGGTTTTTGGTTTGGCCCCTTGGATTTTCACGAAATAGAGGGTCAAACCCTCGGTCAACATTCCAGCCGATTCTATTTCTCCATTTTCTTGATAGTTTGGATCACGGTTTTTCTACCATTTTCATTCCAAATGACTTCTGCATCTCCTAGGTTCCATTTCCTATCATCTAAAGTAAGTTTCACACATAAAATCACAAGACCCATCTCTTAAAACCGTGACCTGCAACTGGGGAGTTCTCCCTCTCCCCTTAACCATTTTAATTGATTCTTGTTGCGTTAAACCCCATTTTTCAAACCCTATAAGGCCCTACGATTTAAATCGACCACCATGCTAGAAAAAAAATAAAACAGAAGCTAGGCCTAGGCATACCTATTTTCGGGTTTCTCCTTGTTGTAGCTCCTCCCCTCTTTCCTTCCTCCTCTTGGTCACTCCTCGAGCTTCCTCTCCTTCTTCACAGTCCAGAACTCTCTCTCTCTCTCTGTCTCTCTTTTCTTTCTCTTTCCTTCCTAACCGAGACCAACACCCTATGCACCACTCATCCACTCTCACACGTTTTTCTCTCACATCAGCCCCTTTGTTTGACTTCCTCCCTTCTGCTCAGCCTCTTGCTTCTCCCCAAATGCAGCTTTGCATTTAATGCAAAGCTGCCTATACACCTATACATATATATCAATCATCATATACTAGTTACACACACTAAACACACACACACCTAGCTGCCACCTCACACACACTCACACACCAGGTCTGTGGCACACACACACACACACTGCCATATAACACATACTTACACATATCTATTATTTTTCACATGCACATACATTACACTTGTCACGCCCCGAATTTCGGTAAACCCGAAGCGCGACTGACGAGACAGAAAATAAAATAAATAAAAGGACAAGGTAAATAAATCCACTAAACATGGGTCCATCCCCATCCATACATAAGATAACATGAATACATCGTTCATAGGTCATTCGGGCTTAAGCCCTTACATTACAAAACATAGGTCCCACGGACCAATATACAACAAGTATCTCCTCCTATCAAAGCATCACTGGGTCTCAAATAGCTGGAGGGTCCTCATCTGAAAATGTTGCCCACGAATGGGTCAGCTCAACTGCTGGTATGATGAAGTGCTAATGCTAGAAATAAAGCTAAGGTGTGGCATGTGCAAAGTGTACATTTATCTCTAAATGTCATTCAAAGCATCGCAGTAATATATGAATGGTATGCATGACGCACCCATGCACAACTCTATGTCACACCCATGTTTCTCTTCCGGGTACTCCCCGATGCAATAGCCGATTTTGGGTTTTTCACCACAGGATCTACACCCTCATAATGCAAAGCACCATGTGCTTACCCACGCTATGTTCTCAAGGAATTCATCATATGCCAATATGCCAATGCAATCTCAATGAACATGAATCCCAATAATGTAACGTGCTCGGACAATAAGAAGTAAATCACTAATCAGTTTCATATACATGCATATCTCATATGTTCGTACATCATGATTCATGTTCTTCACTTTATTAATTTGCAAGTAACACATAACACGTGAACAACCAATTCCAAATAAACAGGTAAACACATTACAGATAAACACATACAGCATTCCAGTCATTCACAAATATTCCTAACTTAACTTCATTTCTAACACTAGCAAAACACCATACCTGATGGGTTGGTATCAACCCTAGAAGATCGTGAACTATATGTAACTGAACGGGCGGATGAGACTGTAGGAGATCAGATCGCCTCCTCCTGTCCTGTCAGTGTCCCTAAAAGTAGAAATTACAACTCAGTCCATCGTTGTTTGAATTTATGCTATTCATCAAATTTTATGTCTTTAATTTATAAGTTTCTATTCTGCTAAATTAAGCTCTACCATTGGTTCTAGAATGTTTAAGAAAGTAAGTCTAGGTTCTTGTAGAACTCAATTCGGACACCGGGGTTTAAAAGGGCAAAACAGTCATTTTGCACTTTACACGTGTCCTTACATTTCGTGATCTCTTTTCACAAATCGGACTCCACGGTTGAGTCCGGAATGTTCGTGATAATAAAATTTCACTATTTGTTTACCTAATTCGGGGTTCGTCTGACAGTGTTTCAAGTTAGGGGCATTTTGGTAATTTTAAGGGTTACTACGGGTCTTTTATTTTTCGGGACCCCGTCTCGTAAAATGGACCTCACCATTGGTCTCGGAAGGGTCGAGATAGTCAAAATACACTAATGACTTGTCCCATTTGGACTCCGGGATATTTTTGAATATTTAATTAATTAAATTAATTCAATTAAATAATTAATTAATTAATTTAATTAATATTTTATTAATAATTTAATCAGGTGGGTCAAAGTGAAATTTCTAACAGTTGGGGGGTCAATTTGTAATTTCCGAAAGTTCAGGGTTAAGGTTCAAATTCAAAAGGTTCAAATTCAAAGGGTTCAAATTCCAAAAGGTCCAAATTAAAACTAGTTTAATTTGTCATTCTAATTCAGGTTAACCAAACAGGGGATAGAGCTAAAACTGGGATAGGATATCCCTGTCTCCAATTCGATTTTCCAATTTCAATTTCTCATCCCCGTTGCCAAACACCCCCATTCCCCTTTTTAATTTAAAACAGAATGCGACACGTGGTAGGGGCGGTCCACGCTCGCCCGAACCGGACCCGACCCGAACCCGGAACCCGACCCGGTGGCCTCCCTTCTTCCCCGTTTTTCCGGTGAAGTAGCGGTAGGGTTCCGGCGCCTTCTCCGGCGCCGGCGACCGATCTCCGGCGAGATTTTCAGGGTTTTTAAATGTGTTTCTCTTCGGTTTTTCGCATAGATCCCATATATATGTTTGGTTTTGGATTCAAATCATCAGGTTTTCACAAAATAGGGAGTCAACCCCTCGGTCAAACTTCCGGCCGACTCTATTTCTTTATTTTTCTTGGTCATCTTTCAAAGTTTTTAGCCCCATTATTTTACACTCTTCTTCCCGAACCCAGCACGCCCCCATTCTCATCATTTTAACAAGTTTTTACACATGAAATATTAAAACCCGTCTATCTCTCTCTCTACCTGCAACTCCTTAGTTCTCCTCCATTTCTCAATCATTCTGGTTCATTCCCTTTGCAAAATGATGCACATTTTATATACTATGAGACCTAGTGATTTAAAACCAACGAGTATGCTTCAAAATTTTCAAAACAGAGCCGAAGCTAATCTTACCTTTTCTTGGGGTTTCTGGATGCAGTTCTCTCCCCCTCTCCTCTTTCCTCTTGGTTCAGGCTTGGTTCGAGCTCCAGTATCGCCCTCTGCTTCTCAGTCCCTATCTCTCTTCCTTATCCCCTCTGCCTTTCTTTCCTTTTTCTTTTCTCTCACCCGAGACCAACTCCTTTTCTTTCTCTTCACTTCCTCTCTCTATATCTCTCTCTCTCCAAGACCAGCCTCTCTGCATCAGGACTGTCCCTCCCATGCCCTGAATCCCCCTTCTACACTCCACCAACCACACCTGCTACACCATCCCTTGTTGAGTGTTACACACTCAACACATGCACACACACACACACGGCACACACACACACACACTGCTTTATACACATGTATATATTTATATATACTTACATATTTACCTATTCTACACACACACTCACATGTATACACCTATACACAACATATAATTTAAATTATATATATATATATACACATATATATATATATATATACACATACACACATTACCATTTTAATAATAATAATAATAATAATAATAATAATAATAATAATAATAATAATAATAATAATAATCAATAAAAAAAATATATAAAAAAAAAAATATTTAATAACCAACGAAAATTTTATAGATAAAAAAAAAAATTTCCGGGTTATTACAACACTACACATATATACATACATACTACACATACACCATGCATATATATAACATATGCATCAAGAATTTAATAATAATAATGATAATAATAAATAAAATAAATAAATAAATAAAGTATTTAATAACCAAAGAAAATTTTATAAAAAAAAAAAAATTTCCGGGTTATTACACAAGATCAGTCCAAGAAGTAAGTATGAACAAATACCAATAGAATGTGATATATCAATGCATGTCATAAGAGAAGACATAATAGAAGCCACAATAGCCAGTCACCAACGTATAAATTGATAGAAATGACCTTCAAGTCCTATAGGCGCATCCCAAGAGGAGTTAAAAAAAAATAACAACAAGGAATAGCCAAATAATATGCTGTCGAAATCAGAAAACATCTATATAGGCATGCCATCACATCAAATAGCACAACAAGGAGTATTCCAAGGAAAAGCTCACAAAGCATATCAAGGATCCAAGGAATACAATATCAGTATCCAAGCATCATGGAAATACGTACTGATCATATCAGGATGTTGACATGCTACAACTCAACAAGTCCACAAGATAGACAATATCAATTGTGGAAATCAAAACATATCAGATAATAGAGTACAAGGTGGTAACATGAAGAAATAATGGTGACATGGCTAAGGTAGGACCACATAACAAAGTTCGGGTTTACTTACCTTCAAAAATGGTTCCTTTTTCCCTTTTGAGAAAAGTCACGTCTCCTTCTCATTTCCTTTCGATGTTCTTATAAATTAGGAAATATTATTAAGTTATTGACATTTATTTAACCTGCTTTATTTACTAATTGCCTATCATTTAGTTCCATATGTCGTATTTTAGCTCATAGGCTTAATTTCGCCCTCTTAGTAGTGCCGTCGTATTTATAACATGTCTTAAAATTAGCCTCATTTTATATATCAATACCTTACATATTTTATTTGGTAAAACGGATTTCGCCGTTAAGTTCGAAACTTCGAATAAAATAATTTTAAGCTTTTACGGCTTTTCATTTGGCTTCGGGAATCTCTAAGAGCGATATGGTAATTTTACATTTTTATAGCTTAATTTTTCGGAACCTCAGTTCATAAAATGGACCTCACCATTTGGTCTAGAATGTCCGACATAATTAAAATAGACTATCTTTTATGTTTAATTGGCATTGGGTATCATTAGGGGCAATATAATCATTTACAATTTACGTGTCTATATTTTTTGGGACTTAATTTCACTAATTGGACTCCACCATTGAGTCCGGAATGCCTGAAATAGTAAAAATACACTATGTATTTATTTTATTTGGGTTTCGTTTGACTTATTTAGTGTCCAAGCGTAAAATGGTCATGTTACCAAATTAATAAAATAATAAAATAAAATTTTTTTTCAGGGGCTTATTTGAATTAATTCTTTAAAATCTGGGCCATAACAAAATTATTGGGAAGTGTTGGGGTCAAATTCTAATTTCAAAAAGTCTTGGTTTTTCACTTTAAATTTAAAACAGTGAACCACTTGGTTCAGTTGACCTAACCCTAAACCGGTTCACCATTCCCATGAACCGACTGGTTTAGGCTTCTCCAATAAACCAGAATTAGATATTCCACTTAACCCCTTTATCCACGGTTGGGTTAGCCCCTTATTCCCAATTTCCAATTCCTTATAGCCGCAACCAAACAGCCCCGAACCAATCTAGATTCACCTCATTTCCCACAAAAATGGTGTCGTATTCCAGAGACCCACATGGGTGCAGTCGGGCAAGTTTGACCCGACCCACCCAAACCGCCCGACCCGACCCGTCAACTACACATCTTCCACGTTTCTCCAACGTCGGCGAAGGTTTTCCGGTGAGCTTTCAACTTCTAAAAAAATATAAATGCTCTATTTTTCCAAAGGATTCCATTTTTCTGGCCAAAACTATATTTGGACAACTCGACGGTCGTCGAACAACCACTTTTAGTGGTTGCTCTAGCGAGAAGCCATTTTTTGGCAACTTTTTGTTTTTATTTTTCTCGCTATTTTGACACCCATTTTTGAAGTATATTATATCAAAACGACTCTAGGGAACTCAATAATTCATTTGGGTTTATTTTCAGCTTCAAACATGACACTTTTCTTCCACCCAACACTTTTGGCCACCTTTTTTTCTCTTATTTCTCTACCAAAAAACCTCTCATTTCTTCCTAAATTTATCATTTTTCCTACTCTTTTTAACCCTCTGGTTCTTTGGGAGTTTAGTTTCAGTTTTTAAAAAAATTGCTAAACACAGTAAGAAAATATAAAGAAGAAAAATGGGAAAAAGTTTACCTCTTTTCTCCCTTCTTGCCTCTGATCTTCTTTCTTCCTCTTCTTCTTCTCCTCCTCACTCACAGCAGCTTTCTCTCTCTCTCTCTCTCTCTCTCTCTCTATATATATATATATATATTTTGGTGTGGCCGAATGGCTTGTGTGTGTGTGTCTATATATATATTTATGCAGTTCAGATTTTCTCTAACTACTCCTTGTACTGCCCCATTTAGAATTCTCTAGCTCTCTCTATCATCCAACCACGCGTACACACACATATATTTAAATAACTTTGGGCCATGCTGCTGCAGCAACATATATATATATATATGTCTATCTATAGATCTATATTTTATGGGTTTTTTTTTTTTTGTTCTAAGTTATTCACTTATGTATATACATATGTAACATATATCACAAAATGGTTGGTAGCCTAAATGGTATTTTTTGGGGACTTAAATACTTCACTGGTTTTGGTTAAGGGTTCAAAACCCATCCATTGCATTTTTAGCATTTTTGTTAGGTTTTTGCCTTAAGGCTTTGTTTGAAAATCGGAAATACATATTTTAGCTTTTTACCTTTTATCTCTCTTTTTATTTTTCTTTTTGCGAAGCGATTTCTTTTAGTAGTTTCCTACCCGGGTTGGCCTCGATATTCTACGCTTCGCATTGTATCTATTTTCTTGTGGTCTTCGTGACTCGCTAATTCAAATTTTTGTAGTGTTAAAATTAGGCTAAGATGACTAAATTAACACAATAAATTCTAAAAAAGACATCATTACATTAATTAATTGGTAAACTGGGTTCGGGGTATTACATCCTTCCCCTCTCAAAAAAAAGTTTGTCCTCAAACTTGGAGCATCTCACATTGCGAAGAGGTGTGGATACTTGGCATGTACTTCATCCTCTTGTTCCCACGTGGCTTCTTTGATCTGATGGTTCCTCCAGAGTACCTTCACAAGAGGGATGGTCTTATTTCTTAAAACTTGCTCTCGGCGATCTAGGATTTGCACTGGATGCTTAACATATGTCAGATCCTCCTGAACATCTAGTGGTTTGTGCTTGACTACTTGGCTGGGATCATACAGACACTTTCTCAACATGGAAACAAGGAAGACATTATGCACGTGTGTCAACTCTGCTAGTAAGGCAAGTCGGTACGCCTCTAGTCCGACTCGTTTCATAACCTCAAATGGTCTAATGTAGCGGGGTCCTAGCTTTCCTTTTTTCCCGAATCTCACTATGCCCTTCATGGACGAAACTTTCAAAAACACAAAGTCGCCCACCTCAAATTCCAGCTCTCGTCTCCATACATCGGTGTAACTCTTTTAGCAGCTTTGAGTTGCCAGTAGCCGCTGCCGAATCAGTTAGATCTTTGTTGTAGTCTGCTCCACTATCTCAGGGTCGTACAACATCCTCTCGCCTACCTTTGTCCAACACACTAGGGATCGGCACTTCTTATCATATAATGCCTCATATGGAGCCATACCAATGCTAGACTAATAATTGTTGTTGTAAATGAACTCTACTAGTGGAAGCTGATCCTCCCAACTCCCCCGGAAGTCCAGAACACAAAACCGTAACACGTCCTCTAACGTCTGAATTGTCCTCTTGAACTGTCCGTTAGTCTTAGGATAGTAGGTTGTGCTGAGGCTAAGCTTCGTGCCCATTGCTTTCTGTAAACTTCTCCAAAATCTGGACACGAACCTTGGATCTCTATCGGACACGATAGACACTAGGACTCCGCGTAGTCGGACGATCTCACGGATGTAGAGTGCTGCCAACCGTTCTAATGTTTAGGTCATCCTAGTCGCAAGGAAATGAGCCGTCTTCATCAATCGATCCACAATAACCCATATCGAATCACTTACTCGCGGTGTCTTGGGCAACCTCGATACAAAATCCATGGTGACATGCTCCCACTTCCACTCCGGTATTAGGAGTGGCTGCAAAAGTCCACTAGGCCTTTGATGCTCGGCCTTGACTTGTTGACATTTAACACACCTGGCTATGTATTCAGCAATTTCTCTTTTTATCCCTGACAACTAATAAGTGCTACGGACGTTGTGGTTCATTTTGGTGCTTCCGGGATGCATAGCAAACTTTGAGGGGTGTGCTGTATCAAGGATCTCCTTCCTAATCTTAGGTGTGTTTGGCATACATATTCGGTCCCGATAGTACAACATTCCCTCTCGGATAACAAAATCTGAGTTTCTTGCTGACTCCGCTTCTTCACGGAGCTTGGCTAATTTCTCATCATGGATCTGCTGCTCTCTGATCTTGCCCACAATTGTCGGTCCGACTGTGACATTAGCAAACATTGCTTTGGAACATGAAAGAACCACCTTTATTTACAGTTCCTCTAGCTCCTTTAGTAACTCTCGTTGCGTGGTTAATAAACAAGCAAGATTCCCTGACGACTTTTGGCTGAGAGCATCGACCACTACATTGGCTTTCCTTGGGTGATACTGGATGCTGAGCTCATAATCTTTAATCAGTTCTAGCCATCGGCGTTGCTGCATGTTGAGTTCCTTCTGTGTGAATAGATACTTGAGGCTTTTATGATCTTTGAAGATCTCACATGTCAACCCGTAAAGATAGTGCCTCCAGTTATTTAACGCGAACACAACGGCGGCGAGCTCAAGGTCGTTGGTGGGGTAGTTCTTTTCATAGGTTTTCAATTGCTGTGAGGCGTAAGCTATTACCCTGTCTCTCTGCATCAGGATGCATCCCAAGCCTCTTTAGGATGCATCGCTATAAATCACAAATCCCTCCGGTACCATCAAAATAGGAGCTGTAACTAGACGGTGCTTAAGTTCCTGAAAACTTTTCTCTCTTTCCTTGGTCCATACAAATGGGACATTCTTCTTTATCAATTGGGTAATCAGTGCGACTATCTTTGAGAAATCTTTTACAAATCGTCTGTAGTAGCCAGCTAGTCCTATGAAGCTACGGAGCTCCGTGACATTAGTTGGTTAGGGCCAATTGACAATAGCCTCTATCTTTCGGGAATCTACAAAGATCCCATCTCTAGTGATCACGTGTCCGAGGAATGAGATGCTAGGAAGCCAGAACTCACATTTCTTAAGCTTGGCGTACAATTTCTGCTCCTTTAGTCTTTGCAAAACTCTCCCCAAATGTACTTCGTGCTCTTTAGGGCTTTTGGAAGAAATCAAGATGTCATCAATAAAAATGATCACGAAGTCATCTAAGAATGGCTTGAAGACCCTTTTCATCAAGTCCATGAATGCCGCTGGGGCATTAGTCACCCCAAATGGCATCATAAGGAACTCGTGGTGCCCATATCTGGTCCTGAATGCCATTTTTTCTATGTCTGGAGGTTTGACTTTCAGTTGATGATACCTTGATCTCAAGTCAATTTTTGAGAAGACCTACGCCTCTTTAGTTGATCAAACAAATCATCCACTTTCGGCAGAGGGTACTTATTTTTAATGGTGACTTTGTTTAGCCCACGATAATCAATACACAATTGCATAGTCCCATATTTCTTTTTGACAAATAGCATTGGGGCTCCCCACGGCGAGGTGCTGGGTCGTATGAAACCCTTGTCGAGCAACTCCTGTAGTTGTGCTTTCAATTCTTTCAGTTCTATTGGCATCATCCTGTATGAAGTCTTAGATACTGGTCTTGTGCGAAAGAATACATCAATATTGAACTCAATCTCTCGATCAATAGGTAGTCCAGGTAAATCATCTATAAACACATCGGGAAACTCTCTAGCAATGGGTATCTGGTCAAGAGTGGGTTCTGATGAGCGAGTGTCTAGAACGCTACACAAAAAGCCACGACATCCTTTGTGAAGCAATCGCCTTGCCTGGATGGAGGAAACAAAGTAGGGTGGAGAGACCACTCATGTGCCCTTAAATGCTATACTCGGCTGGTTTGGACTTTGGATGAGGACTTTCTTGGCTAGACAGTCAATAATAGCGTGATTAGCAGTTAGCCAATCTATGCCGAGTATTACATTAAAGTCGCATATTTCTAGAGGTATCAAATCTGTAACTAACCGATGACCCATAATCTCAATCCCACAAAATCTATGTATCACTATACCCAATAATGAATCTCCGGAAGGAACCAAAACAGATAACATGTAGCCTAGAGGTTTAGCAATCAAGTTCAATTTTGCGACAAATGTGGGAGACATAAATGATTGGGTGGAGCCAGTATCGAATAAAACATGAGCAGTTTGAGAACAGATTGGAAGAGTACTTGCAACTACAGACGTGGTAGCCTGCACATCTCCGGGGGTAATAGCGAAGACTCTTCCTAGTTGTTGCTGCTCGGTTCTCGGCCCATTGTTACGTGGCTGAGGTCTAGCCACTGAAGCAGATGCAGTCGGTGCAGAACTAACTGTAAACTTACTCTCATTGGGGCAGTATCTCATATAATTCCCAATCTGACCACATATGAAACAAGCATTGATGTCCTTGAAGCATTGCCCCTTGTGAGCTCTATGACAGGTAGGGCATTTTGGGATGCTTTCATTGTTGGTGTTGGCCCTTTTCTGGCTAGGTCTTGTTCTAGAGTTGCGTGATCCACTGCCAAAATTGAATGTCGATGATCCCTGTCCTTAGCTTCTATTGTTCCCAGACTTCTTATTGTCTTGCCTCCTTGCAAACTCCTCCCCTGCTCTGTTCTATAATCTTGGCAGTCGTCACTACTTCATTGTAGGTGGTAAGTTGGTAGGGCCGAATTCTGTCTTTAATGGCCCATCTGAGACCGCTCTCAAATTTTTGGGCTTTCATGTCCTCAGTGTTCACAACATTTGGGGTGAATCTGGCCAATTCGATAAACTTGGCCTCATACTCTTCAACTGACATGCTTTCCTGCTGGAGGACCATGAACTCAGTAATTTTCTGATTTCGGACTTCCCGTGGAAAATACTTCTGATTGAAGATCTCGATGAATCATTGCCAAACCATATTGGGATCCCTGACTTTCTCTAATAGCCACCATTTGTGTGTAGCCCCTTTGAACATATAAGTGGCGTAGGCCACCTTTTGAGTCTCAGTACATGTCAGAATACTGAAGACTTTGTCCATTTCTAGCATCCATTCTTCTGCTGCTGAGGATCCGCCTTTGCCATCAAAAGTAAACAACTTTATGTTCTGAAACCATTTGTATAGGTAGGTCGGATCGCTGTTATCTCTTTGTCTGTCCCCGTGGGCTGCGGGATGATTTTGCCAAGCCGGCTCATTCACTTGAGCCTGCATCCTAGGTAGAGCCTCTACAACTTGGTTCAAGAAGTGTTCCATTCTGTCCAGTTGCTCTCTATCTGATTCCATAGCTGCACTACGTGTAAGGACCATCTACTGTAAAAAGAAAACATTTAACAGTCAAGTAAGTATCTAATCGTTATAATAGATTCACTTATTACTTGACTCTTAGACTCTATAGGTCTTAACATCCTAGTCCTAATCTCCCATGAACCACTAGAACCTTGGGCTCTGATACCACGCTCTGTCACAACCAAAGAACCACCATGTGGGGATCGAGGTACGCAACAATTCTTTCTATAACTGTATTGTTAGGCGACGGCCCACAAGTCGTGCCCTCATCTATGAATTTGATACATTGTAAAAAAATTTCACTTTGCAAGTTATATCATCATATCAACATCTATCATCATCAGAGTTTAGTTTTACATGTCCAAAAATAAAAGTATTTATATACAGATCCCAAAAGTATACATATACCTATACCTGTACCCAAAACCTAGACTCATGGGAGAATTAAGACTACTCTATACTAGTCTATCTCATCAGTATAACCAAAAATGTCCATCGTACTTGCCAAAAAGAACTGGCAGTAACAAGTGGAGCAGCTACTCTATGTGTATGTCTGGCAGTCCCTCAGTCTCCTGCTATCCTGAAAAAGACAAGTAATACAAATGGAATGAGTTAATAAAGCTCAGTAAGTAAAATCCCTTCCTTTGTCATGGGTCAAGATCAGTCCAAAAAGTAGGTATGAGCAAATACCAATAGAATGTGATATATCAATGCATGTCATAACAAAAGACATCATAGAAGTCACAATAGCCAGTCACCAACGTATAAATCTATAGAAATGACCCTCAAGTCCTATAGGCGTATCCCAAGAGGAGTTAAAAAAAAAACAACAACAAGGAATAGCCAAATAATATGCTACCAAAATCAGAAAACATCTATATAGGTATGCCATCACATCAAATAGCACAACAAGGAGTATTCCAAGGAAAAGCTCACAAAGCATATCAAGGATCCAAGAAATAAAATATTAACGATGCACAAACGTATACAACATATCGTAAATCAAGAGCGTGTCATGTAAGAGATAAAAAGAAGCTATCTGTCAGATGCTATCTATCAAGGCCTGGCATACCCTTTCGTGCTTACAGCACATCGCTTTCAAACTTTTCGTGTCCTCTAGGACCCAAGTCGTACGTCATACCTCGCATGACTACGTGTCGATCGTGCGATGTGACACTCACAACCATGCGTAGACTATCAGCATCTTGTCCCTAAGGACTGAAGTGTGTAACGTGTCAAATACTACCACGGATAAGAATCATGTGATGCACAAATAATGCACAAATTCGTGGAGTAATACTTTTCTCAACAACATGTGACATGTATTGTTCAGTATCCAAGCATCATGGAAATACGTACTAATCATATCAAGATGTTGACATGCATCAACTCAACAAGTCCACAAGATAGAACAATATCAATTGTGAAAATCAAAACTTATCAGATAATAGAGTACAAGGTGGTAGCATGAAGAAATAATGGTGACATGGCTAAGGGAAGACCACATAACAAAGTTCGGGTTTACTTACCTTCAAAAATGGTTCCTTTTTCCCTTTTGAGAAAAGTCACGTCTCCTTCTCATTTCCTTTCGATGTTCCTATAAATCAGAAAATATTATTAAGTTATTGACATTTATTTAACCTACTTTATTTACTAATTGCCTATCATGTAGTTCCATATGCCGTATTTTAGCTTATAGACTTAATTTCGCCCTCTTGGTAGTGTCGTCATATTTATAACATGTCTTAAAATTAGCCTCATTTTATATGTCAATACCTTACATATTTTATTTGGTAAAACGAATTTCGCCATTAAGTTCAAAACTTCGAATAAAATAATTTTAAGCTTTTACGGCTTTTCATTTGGCTTCGGGAATCTCTAAGAGCGATATGGTAATTTTACATTTTTATAGCTTAATTTTTTGGAACCTCAGTTCATAAAATGGACCTCACCATTTGGTCCAGAATGTCCGACATAATTAAAATAGATTATCTTTTATGTTTAATTGGCCCAGGGTATCATTAGGGGCAATATAGTCATTATAATTTACTTGTTTATATTTTTCAGAACTTAATTTCATCAATTGGACTCCATTGGGTCCGGAATACCCAAAATAGTAAAAATACACTATATTTATTTTATTTGGGCTTCATTTGACTTATTTAGTTTTCAAGGGTAAAATGGTCATTTTACCCAATTAATAAAATAATTAAATACATTATTTTATTTTTTTTCAAGGGCTTATTTGAATTAATTCTTTAAAATCTGGGCCATAACAGAATTATTGGGAAGTGTTGGAGTCAAATTCGAATTTTAAAAAGTCTTAGTTTTTCACTTTTAATTTAAAACAGTGAACCATTTGGTTCAGTTGATCTAACCCTAAACCGGTTCACTATTCCCATGAACCGACCGGTCTAGGCTTCCCCAATAAACCGGAATTAGATGTTCCACTTAACCCCTTTATCCACGGTTGGGTTAGCCCCTTATTCCCAATTTCCAATTCCTTATAGCCGTAACCAAACAACCCCGAACCAATCTAGATTCACCTCATTTCCCACAAAAATGGTGCCATATTCCAGAGACCCATATGCATGCGGTTGGGCGGGTCTGACCCAACCCAAACCGCATGACCCGACCCGTCAACTGCACATCTTCCATGTTTCTCCAGCACCTTCTCTAGCGTATTCTCCGACGCTGGCGAAGGTTTTCTAGTGAACTTTCAACTTCTTAAAAAAATGGAAATGCTCCATTTTTCCAAAGCATTCCATTTTTTCGGCCAAAACCATATTTGGACAACTCGACGGCCGAACAACCACTTCCAGTGGCTGCTCCGGCGAGAAGCCATTTTCCGGTGACTTTTTGTTTTGATTTTTCTCGCTATTTTGACACCCATTTTGGACGTATTTTATATCAAAACGACTCTAGGACCTCAATAATTCATTTGGGTTTGTTTTCAGCTTCAAACATGACACTTTTCTTCCACCCAACATTTTTGGTCGCCTTTTTCTCTCTCATTTCTCCACAAAAAAACCTCCCGTTTCTTCCTAAATTCATCATTTTTCCTTCTCTTTTAAACCCTATGGTTCTTTGGGTGTTTAGTTTCAGTTTTCAAAAAAATCAGTAAACACAGTAAGAAAATACAGAGAATAAAAATGAGAAAAAGTTGACCCCTTTTCTCCTTTCTTGCCTCTGATCTTCTTTCTTCCTCACTCACAGTAACTCTCTCTCTCTCTCTCTCTGTGTATTTTTTGGTGTGGCCGAATGGCTTGTGTGTGTGTATATATATATATATATATAAATATATATATATATATATGCAGTTTAGATTTTCTCTAATTGCTCCTTGTACTGCCCCATCTAGAATTCTCTAGCCCTCTCTGTCATCTAACCATACGTACACACTTATATATTTAAATAACTTTGGGCCATGCTGTTGCAGAAGCATATATACATATACGTATATATATATATATTGTGGAAATTTTTTTTGTTCTAAGCTATTCACTTATTTATATACATATATATATATATATCACAAAAATGGTTAGTAGCCAAATGGTGTTTTTTTTATACTTAAATGCTTCATTGGTTTTGGTCAAGGGTTCAAAAGCCATCCATTGCATTTTTAGCATTTCTGCTAGGTTTTTGCCTTAAGGCTTTGTTTGGCAATCAGAAATAAATATTTTGGCTTTTTACTTTTTATCTCTCTTTTTATTTCTCTTTTTGTGAAGCGGTTTCTTTTAGTAGTTTCCTACCCGGGTTGGCCTCGATATTCTAAGCTTCGCATCGTATCTATTTTCTTGTGGTCTTTGTGACTTGCTAATTCGAATTTTTGTAGTGTTAAAATTAGGCTAAGATGACTAAATTAACACAATAAATTTTAAAAAAGACATCATTACATTAATTAATCGGTAAACTAGGTTCGGGGTATCACATATATATAAATAAACCAACATATAAATATACAATTATTTATATATATATATATGTAATTATTTATATTTATAATTATTTGTATAAGTGTATTTAAGCATATATATGTATTTATATATATATATATATAAATGTACATAGGTATACACCTACATATATTTATATATATTGTATTTATTTATATATAATTATTTATGTATATCTATATATACATATATTTACTTTTTTACATACTTATTTATATAAATATATGTATATTAATGTGTGTATATATATATATCTGTATGTATATATATAATTATTTATGTATGTTTTATATTTAAATGATAGATATTTATTTTATATATACATGTATTTATATATACATATTGATTTATGTGTATATATTAACTTATTTATATATACAATTATTTATTTATATATATATATACACATATATGTATATTGTGTATATATTTATATATACAAGTATTTATTTTTAATTTTATATATGTATAACTATATGATGTTTCACTTTCTGATTAGTGGGGGCTTCGTTCTTTGTCCTCTGTTAAGCACTCGAATAATAGGATTAGAGGGCAATCGAGTTGGTTCTGATGGTAGCCGTTCCGATGATAAAGTCATTAAAAGATAAAAGAAAGACTAAAATTGAAAGTTGTAATAACCTGAAAAATTTTTTTTTATATAAATAAAATTTTCAAGTTATTATTATTAATATTATTATTATTATAATTATTATTATAGTGAGTTGTGTGAATATATGTGTACATGTATGCATGTGATAGATATGTATCTATGTATGTATGTGTAAGTGTGTATTAAAAATTGTTAAATTATATGTGTATGTATATATATATATATATATATATATGTGTCAGGTGTGTGCATGAGTGGTATAAAAATATATATATATATATATATATATATATATAAAACACACAATGTCAACTTTGCATTTAATGCAAAGCTGCAATGTGAAGGGATGGAATGGTTAAGAACAGTAGGGAAATCAGAGAGGGTAGGGTTGCTGCAGGTGGTTGCGTGAGAGCATGTATATACCCATGTGTATATGGACGTGTGTGTCGGTTAGAGAGAGAGTCAGAAAGGGGGAAGTAGTGGTGAGGTTGTAGATGGTATGAAGGGGCTGAGAAGACCATAGAGAGACCTTGGATTGAAGCAGAGAGGAGAAGGAGGAAGCTGCCCAGAGAAAAATTAGAAAACTTGGTGAGTTCACCCATTTCTGGTTTTAAATTTTTAGAAACGTGATGATTAATTTTAATTATGAGGTTTTGTTAAGCACGAAATATAGAACACATTACGAAAAGAATGAGCTAAAATGGTTGAAAAATGAGTAAGAGATAAAGAGTTGCAGGTCAGGGGGGATAGTTACTGTTTTAGGGTTATGCTGCATGAAACTTAATTTTTTTGATGAGAGATTGTTCCTCAATAGTGCAGAAAACAATTAGGACGAGATTAGAGATGAAACCGTGAGGAAACCATGGTGAAAAAGGAGCTCACCAGAAAATTGTAATGTTGGCCGGAGCTACTGTGATTGTTTGTTCGCAGAGTTCGGTTGACTGAAATGAAAAACCCACGACGGAAATGGGATCTCCATGAGGAATCAAAGAAAACTGTATAAATTTCTATGTGGAAATTGATCGGAAAATTTCTGCCGTCGCCGGAGATGGCGACGGAACCCTAGTGTTCCCTCGTCGGAAAACCGAGGGAGACGACGGGTGGTTGGGCCTTCCCTCTTGGGCTGTTGGGTTGGGTTCTCTTTAAATGGTTTGGGTTTGTTTTGTATCAAAAAGGGGTGGGCTGGCCTGTTGGGTTTTAAAAGAGTTTGGGCCAAGTTAATTTTAAAAAGGTCTTGGGCTTTTGAGATTTGGGCCGGTTAGGATGGGAATGGACTGAACCGGTCGGTTCAGTGACCCCTTAAACCGGTTTAGGGTTTTGGTTTGAAAACCCCCTGGTTCAAAACAAAGTTTTGGATATTTATATTTTGACCCCAGCACTTTTAAATAATTATATTTTGACCCAGAACTTACAGAAATTACAAACTGACCCCCCCAACTATTAAATATTATGATTTGACCCCACCAGAATAAAATATTAATTAAATTTATTAATTAATTAAATTAATTTAAATTATTTAAATATTCAAAAATAACCCAAAGTCCAAATGGGACAAGTCATTAGTGTATTTTGACTATCTCGACCATTCTGAGACCAATGGTGAGGTCCGTTTTACGAGACGGGGTCCCAAAAAATAAAAGACAAGTAGCAACATATAAAATTACCGAAATACCCCTGAATTGAAATACAGTCAAATGAACTCCGAATTAGGTAAACAAATAGTGAAACTTTATTATCTCGAGTATTCCAGACTCAACCGTGGAGTCCGATTTGTGAAAAGAGGTCACGAAATGTAAGGACCCGTGTAAAGTGCAAAATGACTGTTTTGCCCTTTTTAACCCAGGTGTCCGAATTGAATTCTACGACAGCCTAAACTTAGTTTCTTCGACGTCCCGGACTCAATAGTGGAGTCTAAATTAGCAAAATAGAAACTTATGAATTAAAGACATAAAATTTGATGAATAGAATAAATCCAAATGACAATGAACTGAATTTCCTGTTATGCTTATAGGAACGCGAAAGGGCAAGGAGAAGGTGCTCTGACCTTCAGTATTTTCACAGTGATCCTACCACACCTCGAGTGCACTTCTTGAGTTGAGACCGATTTACAGGTACGATATATTGTGCTAAGTAAGAAATAGAATTAAGATTAGGAATACTTGAATTGCTGCCTTGATTGTTCACTTGTTGCTTGAATGTTTACATGCTTATGTGTTCCATGCTATCTTGCTGATGTTGGGTGATGATGTGGAAGATGATTATGTGTATATTGAATGTGTTAGTGTAGTGAATCACATGCTTGGAGAACTGTTGACATTATGAGATATGTACTTGAAAGCATATTTTATGTATGAATGAGATGCATCATTGAGATTGCATTATGACATGATGAGATCAGAGCATTTTGGCATAGTGTGATTCCTTGGACATGGCGTGGGTAAGCACTTGGTGCTTTGCATTATGAGGGTGCAGATCCTGTGGTGAAAAACCCAAAATCAGCCATTAGGTACTTGCGAGCCTGACGGATTCCGGACCGTGAAGCGAGACATAAGTGGCGGTACTCATGCCAGCGGAGAATGACCGTATCATGAGACATGGGTGGCATAGAGTTGCATGGGTGTGTCACGCATACTACTCATATACTGTATACTGTTTATATACTGCCATCATGATATCGAATGCCATATAGAAATAACTGTACACTTGCACATGCAACGACCTTAGTTTTGTTTCTTGCATTAGCATTATATTGTACCAGCATGTTGAGCTGACCCCTTTAGTGGGGCAAACATTTCAGATGATGTCCCAGCTATACGAGACATAGAGACGGTCTGATTGGGGATTATGTTGGGCCCAAGGGGCGCTTTTGATATTGTGTAAGGGCATAAGCCCGAGACTGTATTTTATTTTGTGTGTTGTTAACCAATGGACCAGACCCTATGTATGTATCAGAACAATGTACGGAATGTATGAGAATGCCATTCTTATCTTTCATTTCTTTATTATTTTATTTTCCTTTGTCTCGTTACCCGCGCCTCGGGTTCGCTGGAATTCGGGGCGTGACAAAAGTAATTGAAATAGCCTAATTGAAAAGTGCACCTTAGGATTTAATTTATAGGCTGTGGATCTCCTAAGTTGTGTAGGATTTAGAGCCCCAAAGATGGGGATTTGATGATATCCGAGGATGACAGTTACCATGTAGGACTTTATTTCTTTCTTTAAGGCCGATAGGGCATGTAAGGCGATGACCAGCTCGGGACCTCTTTATATGCATGCCCTGCATTTCCTGTTCTAGAGGGAAGACCAAAGATCTTGTGGGACTCCGAGCAAAGAGGCTCTGAACCCTGCGTGCATGTCTGTTCTAGACAGGAGAGCTTTCCTTGGTTTGTATGCATAAGTGCTCTGTGTGTGTACGTGTCATGTGGGGGCAGGTCTGTCCTTTTTGTGGCATATCAGCTACTCCCCCAAGGCCTTAGTTTAGTGTGTCGCGTGACTAAGGCTGAGAGTTTTGAAAGAGTTACGTATTATATCCACGTGTCATGTCGCTTTGCTTTCTACGATAGCCATTGATGCAACACTTATTACGTTAGCCGTCGTTTGGGATTTCGAGGTCATCATTCCTCCAACTGTCGCGACGGTTCGGGCTCATGGGCCCCCATCATTTTGGTCCTCCATAAAAGGAGAAGGGGGTACCCGTGTGCCCTTTCTCTTCATCATTTGCATCATAAGACTTTCTGTCACATTATTGAGAGAAGTAAAGTGAAAAGACTGTCGCCATGAGAAGGCCACTTCTAACCAAATCTTTGATCAACAACAATTTGCTTCTGATCATTCCTCTCATTTCTATTCTCCTTCCCTTCCTTTCCTTTATTTTCACAATGTCAGCATTAGACGTCATGTCGGTCATAGGTTATAGCACATGAAGCTCTTCTGAGATGACTGTGCCAGCACAAATTCAAATTATAGGTAGTAGTTCCTTCGAGGACGTCGAAAATAGGTGATGAGTGTGCGAAAGTGCACTCTAAATACCTTATTATTAGATTAAAATGCTAAAATATGAATAAAAATGTTGGGATATATTTTATATTATTTAATTTAATTTCTATTTACGGTGGGATATATTTGAGCATTATTTTATGACATATTTTCTGTTTAAGTGAGCTAATTAATATATTTATTGAATTAGAGAAGCATTGAAGGCCAAAGAAAAAAAAAAAGAATAAAGTTGCAGCTAAATTGGGCAGAACGGCTAAAGAATGATGGAAAGAGGGGTGCGGCGCTGACTAGGCAAAAGGGAGTTTGGGTATTTAAAAAGAAAGCAAGAAAAAAACAAAAAGGAAGAAATGAAGATTGAAAAGTCAAAAGGTGCTAGGCTGAATCAGAATGAGGCGTGAGGCGCTATGCTTGGGCTGTGCGATGTAAGGACAAGACGCTCAGGGAGAAAGGAAAAGAAAAAAAAAAAAAAAGGGAAAAAAAGTGGGGTCCAAGCGGCTGACGTGGGGATTGTTTTGCTTGGAGATTAGAAAAATAAAGAAAGAAAAGAATCAAAAAAGAAGGGAGCTAAACGGCTGAAAGAAGGTGGCTAAAAAAAGAGGTATGGTGCAGCGCTGTTTTAAGAGGTGCGTCCGGACCAAGGCAAGGAAGAAAAAAAGAATGGACTTGCGGTGTGGCGCTGGGCTGGAGAAGGAGGAGAGGCCCAAACATTGAATGAGCTAGGGCGCGAAGCCAAAGGAGAATAAAGAAAAAGAGAAAAAGAAAGAAGGAGGTGGTTTGCGCGGCTGAATAAGAAAAAGAGGGGAAAAAAGGTGTGGCGCAGAGGCGCTGTGCGGTCCTGACGCAGGCAAAAGAAAAGAGAAAATAAAAAAGCAACATGCTTCATGATTATTTTTCTTTGAGATTTATGTTGTCCATCATATGTATGGGTAACTAAATTTTCAAGTAGGACAAGGGATGAACTTGCACACTAGATGGTATTTTTAATTTATTTTTGATTCATGTACTTGATTTTTATTTATTAAAATTCTTTGGTTTTATCATTCTCAATTTATTGTTGGTGTTTTCTTCTTCAAATAATCATAGAGTTTATTCCGTTTATAGATTCAGTCATGCTTTTTCTATTGAATGGTTCTTTGATTATGTTTGGATCAATTGATTATTTATATTGATTTAATTCTTTGCTGCAATATTGCTCCTTGGGTATATTGTCGTCATTGGGTTCTTTCAATGTGAATAATAATTTGCGTGATTTAAAGGTGATGAATGATTTTTTAAAAGGTTACATTTGGTTTAATTTTGGTTTATAATTCTATATCTTTCGATTAGGATTTTTGGAATTAAATTCTCAATTGAGTTATCAGTAAATTAAGAATAATTAAATTACCGAATATGTGCAAGGGATTCCCGACGCTCTATTGTTCGTTAATTTGAGTACTTTTTTCGTTAATCACTTTGTTTAATTTTAATTTGCATTTAAAATCATTTTTTTTATTTTCTTGTTAATCATTTAATATTTTCTTCAACTTCTTTATTTTGTCTGTTATTCTTTTAATTTGTCTCCCTGTGGAATCGGCACCCCAAAGCTGTATTACAACTACCGCGTTATTCTTTGGGTGCAATCAAATTTTGGCGCCGTTGCCAGAAAGACGGTAGAAGAATCATTAGATAGTTTTTCTTTTTAGCAGTTTGTAAAGGCGGTAACTTCGTTCCCTCTTTTTACTTGCTGCATTATTATTTTATTTTATTTATTTTATTTATTTTTTTATTATTGTTATCTTACATGCATAATAGGTATAGGGACGCATTAAGTCGATTTGCTTGTAGGCCAGTGTTAGAGTAAGATTTAGACTCTAATTTTTCCATTTTTTTCTAATTTTTTTGTTTGATAATTCTTCTAATTCTGAAAATATGAGTGAACACGAGGATCAACCCACTAGGACCCTTCAGGATTACCTCCACCCTACACGCACAGCCACACTATCATGCATCATGTTTCCACCCAATACTCGTCAACCTGACGTTAAAACGGGGGTGATACAGTTACTTCCTACATTTCATGGTTTGGAAAATAAAAATCTATATGTGCACATTAGGGAGTTTGAAGAGGTAGTTGCGACTTTCCATAGTCAAAATGCAACAAATGACATTGCGAGACTTAAGTTCTTTCCTTTCTCTTTGAAGGATAGAGCTAAGAGTTTGGCTATACTCACTGAGACCACGGTCGATTGGATCGTGGAATGAGATGACTCAGGTTTTCTTTACTAAATACTTTCCCCAACATAAGACCAATGCTTTAAAAAGACAGATCTCCACTTTTGCACAAAAGGACTGTGAGACTTTGTATCAGTTCTAGGAGAGATTTAAGGAATTATTGAGCATGTGTCCTTACGATGGGTATGAGAGTTGGCGTCTAGTGAGTTACTTTTATGAGGGACTTACACCTAGAAAGCGCCAATTTGTAGAGATGATGTATAATGGTGAGTTTTTGCAGAAAAATCTTGATGAGGCCATAGAGTACCTTAATGAGCTTGCTAAAAAAGCTCACACTTGGACAGGACCTAGTGCTCTTGAGAGCACAAATAGGTCACGACCTATAGGGAACCAAAATGGTGGTGGAATTTACCATCTTATGGAGGAGGACAACTTGAAAGCTAAGGTAAATGTACTCACTAGGGAGTTAGAGGTGTTAAAGGCTAGAGACTTAAAGCCAACACACTTGGCTAATCATGCAGAGTCTTTTAGACCATGCTCTGTGTGTGGCGGGGTAGATCACCTCGCCCAAGAGTGTCCTACATTTGTTGAGATAAGAGGGATATATGATGAACAATGTAATACCTTAGGTATGTACAAAAAGCCTTTCACACCCTTCTCTGAGACTTACAATCCGGGGTGGCGCAATCACCCCAATTATAGCTGGAAGTTTGAAAACCAGCCACCTGCACCACGACTTGCATAGCCCCCTAGATCATACCCTGCACCATATCATACACCTTCATCTTCTAGGAATTCTTTAGAAGACACATTGCATGCTTTTATTGAAGCATAGGATAAGACTAACCAAAAGTTTGAATCTTTGATTACGCAGGTTGGTGAAGAAAATAAGGAGATAAAGAGTCAAGTGTCCAAATTGATGAGCTCTTTGAGTGTGAATGAGCGAGGTAGATTCCCTTCTTAAGCTCAATCCACACCCCATGGTCAACACATGGCGCAAGAGAATTTGAAGGATGCGAACGCCATTGTGACTCGAAGTGGTAAGTCATTACACATCCCAACAATGGACAAATCGAGGGATGTGGAAAAGGATCAAGATAGTAGTAATGCCGAGCTGCCTAAGGAACCAAAGGTGACAAAGAGCCCCGTTAAGGTACCATTCCCACAAGCTTTAAAATCAATCAAGCGAACTTTGGATCCTAACAATGAAATCCTAGAGAATCTCAAGCAGGTAAAAATCAATCTTCCTCTTTTGCATATGATTAAACAAGTTCCTACTCATGCAAAAGTTCTTAAAGATTTGTGTACAGTTAAGATGAAGCACTATGTGAAGAAGATAGCGTTCCTGACAGAGCAACTTAGTGCTCTAATTGAGTAGAGGATTCCTCCCAAGTACAAGGATCCCGGTTGTCCAACCATTGCATGAAGCATTGGAAATCATGAGTTTGGGCAAGCTTTGCTTGATTTAAGAGCTAGTGTGAATTTAATGCCTTATTCTATTTATTTGCAAATGAGGCTGGGAGAAATCAAACCAACTTCTGTGATATTGCAATTGGTTGACCATTCAATCAGAGTGCCACAGGGTGTGGTAGAGGATGTTCTGATTCAAATTGATAAATTTTATTATCTTGTTGATTTCATAATCCTTGACACTAGCTCTGTTGTTAACTCTACTTCAAAAATTCCTTTGATTTTAGTTAGGCCTTTCCTTGTCACTGCTAATGCTCTTATTAATTGCAAGAATGGGCTCATGAAGTTGTCTTTTGGAAACATGACTCTTGAGATGAATATCTTCCATATTGCAAAACAGCAAAAGAGGAGGACGAGGACTGCCAGACGTACATCATTAATTCACTCGTTGATAGGGGAGTTCCTCCAACTCGTGATGTTGATCCCCTTGAGCATTTTCTTGTTGAGCATTTTCTTGTTATTTCTGAGTTTAGTTATATTACTGATCCATCTGATGTGGTTGATATTTGTGTTATTTTTTACAGAACTTAGGATTATGGAGCACGAGCATGGTAACCGAAGTTTGAGGAGTTGCCTAAAAAAAGTGAAGAGCAGATTCCTTTAAGTGTGGAAGTACCCAAAGTTGAATTGAAGCCTTTGCCCAAGGGTTTAAAGCATGCCTTCCTTAGTCCAGGTGATACTTTTCCTGTTACTATCTCATCTAAATTGTTTGAGTCTCAAGGTGAGAAATTAATTCAGACCCTAAGTAAGCATAGGTCAGCCATAAGTTAGAGGATTACTGATATAAAAGGTGTTAGTCTCCTGGTCTATTCACATAAAATCAATTTGGAGGAAGGAACTAGCCCTCGTAGAGACCCCCAGCATAGGCTTAATCCCACTATGAAAAAAGTGGTGAAAAATGAAGTGTTGAAACTATTAGATACAAGAATCATATATCCTATTGCTGATAGTAAATGGGTTAGTCCTATACAAGTTGTCCCTAAAAAGTCAAGTGTTAGTGTGGTGAAAAATGACCTAGGAGAGTTAGTCCCTACAAAACTTGTGACTGGATGGCGGTTGTGCATTGATTATAGAAAATTGAATGCTGCCACCCGGAAATACCATTTTCCTCTCCCTTTTATTGATCAAATTCTTAAGCGTGTGGTTGGTCATCCTTTTTATTGTTTCTTGGATGGTTATTCTGGTTATTATCAAATTGAAATTGCCTTAGAAGACCAGGATAAAACCATTTTCACTTGTCCTTTTGGTACTTATGCTTTTCGTAGAATGCCATTTAGATTGTATAATGCACCTGCTACTTTTCAACATTGCATGATGAGTATTTTTAGTGATATGGTTGAAAATTGCATGGAAGTTTTTATGGATAATGTGACTATTTTTGGATCTTCTTTTGATGCATGCCTATTGAATTTAGAGAGAGTGTTGACTCGGTGTGAGGAGAAGGACTTGGCTTTGAATTGGAAAAAATGCCACTTTATGGTACCTTCAAGTATTATCTTAGGGCATATTATTTCTTCTAAAGGGATAGAGGTTAATCAATCTAAGATTGAATTAATCTCTAAATTGCCTACACCTAGGACAGTAAAGGATGTAAGATCCTTTTTTAGTCATGCGGGCTTTTATAGGAGGTTCATAAAAAAAATTTTCACCATATATAGACCACTATGTGACCTCCTTGCTAAAGATGCCCCATTTGAGTGGACACAAGCTTGTCAAGAGGCCTTTAAAATGCTAATTGGCAAGCTTACCTCAGCACCCATAATGCAGCCACCTGATTGGACTTTGCCTTTTGAGATTATGTGTGATGCCAGTGATTATGCTGTAGGTGCTGTTCTTCGATAGCGAAGGGAGAGGAAGCCCTTTGTCATTTACAATGCTAGTAGAACTTTAAATAATGCTCAGATGAATTACTCTACTACTGAAAAAGAGTTGCTAGCTGTAGTATTTGCTTTGGATAAGTTTCGTGCTTATTTAATTGGTTCTCCTATTCTTATTTTCACAGATCATGTAGCCCTTAAGTACTTTCTCACAAAGAAGGATGCTAAGGCGCGACTAATACGGCGGATTTTACTTTTACAAGAATTTGACATCGCCATCAAAGATAAGAAAGGAGTGGAGAATGTAGCAGTTGACCATCTCTCGAGGCTCACATTTGAGGACACCTTTGACCACCTGCCAATTAGGGATGATTTTCCCGATGAGCATTTACTTTCTATTACTTCTCTACCATGGTTTGCTTATATTGTGAATTATTTGGTTGCAAGTGAGATACCGGTGGATTGGAGCACTCAGGATAAGAGGAAGTTCATGACTGAGGTACATAATTTCTATAGGCAAGTTCCGGAAGTGGAAGACATTCCACTTATAGACCCAGTCTATCAACCTTGATCGCGCTATGCAGGTATGTTTTTTTTTTTTTTCTTTATTTTATTTTATTTTTTATTTTTTTTTCTTTTTGTTTGCTGCTGTTTTCTTTGTTTTTCTTGGCAGGTTCATTTCATTTTGTCAGTTCAGGTTGCCATATTTGGTGCTTAGCGAGCTGCCCACGTCACACATCAGGTGTTCTACCCTTTTCAGTACCCTCCATTCAATTTTGATTGTTAAACATTGAGGACAATATTTCATTTAAGTTGGGTGGTGGTGGTGCAAATTCAACATTTAATATCCATGTTGGAACTCTGTGGCATATTTTCATATGTCAATTTTTTTTAAAAAAAAAATTTGCATCACACGTTCATCTTTTTCACATGAGTACTCATTTTCATTCATAGCCATCTTCATGAATTCACCGAATCCATCATAATCATTCTGCTGAGGCATTCACAGGACTTTTAATGCGCTTATCCAAACTTTGTAGTAAGATGGTGATTTGACACATGTAGCTAGAGAACTCTTTTGCTTAAGTATTTATGTGAGTTTTGGGGAGAATTGATAGCCCACAAATGCAGGAAATTGTGATAAGCGTTCATTGATCTATTGAATTGGGCATTTCTTTTTAGAATATCATTACATGGTTGGTGGTATGACGACAGATATACTTGGGATATGACGAAGGTCAACTTAGGATTAACGTTTGAGCCTTTCAAGCTAACCCTTCTCATCATAGACCCTTAGTAGCCAACTTTGAGCCAACAAACATGTAGTTCTTTTTTTCATGTGCCCACATCATCCATACCACTCTACATTGGAGTATAGCCTATATCTTGATTTTCTTACCCTTTTTGCTTCCAAGTGTGTAGTAGGTGTGAAATTTGCTTTTCTTTTGTTTGTGTTGAATTGAAAGAGAAAAGAACAAGGGAAGAGTACAAGTGCAAAATGTTCAATTGAGTGAGCTTCATTCTCAAAAAAAAAAACAAAAAAGAAGAGAAAGAAGAAGGAGAAGTATTGTTATTCAATGATCTGAAAAATTGAAGAGTACATCAAGTGAAAAGTTTGGTTTGCTACGATTTTTAAGAAAATTCTCTTAGTATGTACTTCGAAATTTTTGAATCCTTTTTATCCTTTTCTTCATATAGCCCCTAACCCGAGCCATGTTACAACCCTTTTTATGTTGATCGTTCTGATCCTAAGTAAGCTTGTGAAAAGAGTGGTGGAAGTCTCATTTATTAGTGTGCCTATCAAAAGATCAATGTTTGTTTGTTTGTTGCTTGTACATAATTGCCTAATTCTTCATTGAGCGTGTACACCTCTTGTCAACTCCATAAAGAAGACTCTTACATGAAACACTTTTATACCTGTGAGATATTGAGTTAAACATTTTACTTGAGATGTTCTTAATGTTGCATGTGTCATGGGTTGTGATTAGATGGATATGGTTTGGAGCACACACACACTCTGCGAATTGCTATAAGTGGATTGATTGTTATAGGGTTATTGAATTCCTGAAATTGCTTTAATATACAAATCTGAAAAGTGTGATTAGATGTCTTCTGTGTGTGATCTTCTTTGGTCTCTTTTGGCACTTTTGCATGGAAATTGCTAGGAACTAGCAATGAGCAAGGGGGTGTGAGGAGTGCGCGAAAGTGCACTCTAAATACCCTATTATTAGATTAAAATACTAAAATGTGAATAGAAATGTTGGGATATAATTTATATAATTTAATTTAATTTCTATTTACAGTGAGATATATTTGAGCTTTATTTTATGACATATTTTCTATTTAAGTGAGCTGATTAATATATTTATTGAATTAGAGAAGCATTGAAGGCCAAATAATAAAGTTGCGGCTAAATTGGGTAGAACAGCTAAAGAAGGAAGGAAAGAGGGGCGCGGTGCAGACTGGGCAAAAGGGAGTTTGGGTATTTAAAAAGAAAGCAAGAAAAAAACAAAAAGGAAAAAATGAAGATTGAAAAGTCAAAAGGCGTTGGGATGAATCAAAATAAGGCGTGACGCGCTGGGCTTGGGCTGTGCGATGTAAGGGCAAGACGCTGAGGGAGAAAGGAAAAGAAAAAAAAAAAAAAGAAGGAAAAGAAAAAAGAAAAGAAGGAAAAAAAAGTGGGGTCCAAGCGGCTGACGTGGGGATTGTTTTGCTTGGAGAGTAGAAGAAGAAAGAAAGAAAAGAATAAAAAAAGAAGGGAGCTGAACGGTTGAAGGAAGCCGGCTAAAAAAAGAGGTGCGGTGCGGCACTATTTTAAGAGGTGGGTCCGGGCCAAGGCAAGGAAGAAAAAAAGAATGGGCTTGCGGTATGGCGCTCGGCTGGAGAAGGCGGAGAGGCCAAAGCGTTGAATGGGCTAGGGTGCGAAGCCAGAGGAGAATAAAAAAAATGAGAAAAAGAGAAAAGGAGGTGGTCTGCGCGGTTGAATAAGAAAAAAAGGGGAAAAAAGGTGCGGCGCGGAGGCACTGTGCGGTCCTGATGCAGGCAAGAGAAAAGAGAAAAAAAAAAAAAAGCAACATGCTTCATGATTATTTTTCTTTGGGATTTCTGTTGTCCATCATATGTATGGGTAAATAAATTTTCAAGTAAGGCTAGGGATGAACTTGCACACTAGATGGTATTTTTAATTTATTTTTTATTCATGTACTTGATTTTTATTTATTAAAATTCTTTGGTTTTATCATTCTCAATTTATTGTTGGTGTTTTCTTCTTCAAATAATCATAGAGTTTATTCCGTTTATAGATTCAGTCATGCTTTTTCTATTGAATGGTTCTTTGATTATGTTTGGATCAATTGATTATTTATATTGATTTAATTCTTTGTTGCAATATTGCTCCCTGGGTATATTGTCGTCGTTGGGTTCTTTCAATGTGAATAACAATTTGCGTGATTTAAAAGTGATGCATGATTTTTTAAAAGGTTACATGTGGTTTAATTTTGGTTTATAATTCTAGATCTTTTGATTGAGGTTTTTGGAATTAAATTCTCAATTGAGTTATCAGTGAATTAAGAATAATTAAAATACCGGATATGTGCAAGGGATTCCCGACGCTCTACTGTTCGTTAATTTGAGTACTTTTTCCGTTAATCACTTTGTTTAATTTTAATTTGCATTTAAAATCATTTTTTTTTCTCGTTAATCATTTAATATTTTCTTCGGCTTCTTTATTCTGTCTGTTTTTCTTTTAATCTGTCTCCTTGTGGAATCGACACCCCAAAGCTGCACTACAACTACCGCGTTATTCTTTGGGCATAATCAATAAGATAGTCGAGTACCCTTCCCTGATTCCTGAACTTAGGATTATAGACGCATTCATCAAGCCCAGAAATGTAATGGGGGAAACCTTAGGTAGGCCATCCCAAAGGGAGGAGGGAGAAAATGCCATTACTCAGGGCATGCTAGATGCTTTGAGAGCTGTTTTTGACTTCCCCCAAAATGTGACATGTAGGGCACCAGTATCATTAGATTGGCCGTCCAATATAGGTCAAGGCAAGATTTGTGCCTATCTCGAGTGGTTCGAGCTAAGACTTAGGTTTCTTCTTCCCCCCCTAGTTAGATATTTTTTCAAATGGTTCAACATCTGTCCCACCAACGTTAACATCAATAGTTGGAGGCATTTGTAGGGTTCATAGTTTTAGGACATTTGAATGGCGTTGAAGTAGATCTTGAGCTGATCCATAGTAATATGGATCTAATGTTTTTGAGGTCAAAGGGCTTGTTTTACATGTCTTTTGACAAGGGGTTCAGACCCCTCTCCTTAATACCCATTTCCAACAAGACTTGGAAGAAGTGGTACTTCTTCATGGGAAGAGGATGGGAGCTAGAAGACTACGAGGGCCAGACCTCGACTTTCTTCCAGAGTACTGGAATTAAAGGTGATACCCCCATTTTTAATCACTCTTGCCTCTGGTTTTGTCCCATTTTACTTTGTTTGTCACCTAATCTTTGTGTTTTCTGTGCAGATAAGAGGGTTTGGAAGAGGTCAATTTTTACCATTGACCTTCAAGACAAGTACCGAAGGCTTCTTCAAACCTGCATTCGCGCCCACACTGCCATTTTTTCTTCTGAACACCTAATGGAGGCTGGGTTGACAAAAGTAAGAGTTGGCAACCTGAAGAAGTCCCTGATGTCCAACTAGGCACCAAGGAAGAAGAAGAAGATGATGAGGGAGACCTCTTCCCTTGCCGAGCTACCTTTCCAAGTGAAGGGGAGGAGGCTCCTCTCTAATTCCCCAGACCAAATAGTGTCTGAGGATATAAGGGAGTCTCTTGCTCCAGAGCCTACCCTTTCCCCTGCCCCTACAATCCTCATGAAGAAAATGGGGAAAGGGAAGGCCACCGCTACTGTTGTTGCTATCGTGTTTGATGACTCTGGCTACTTAGCCACGAAGAAGGCTTTTGACGAGTCTTGGGCTTCAAGATCAAGCAAATACAAGGGTCTGAAGGCGGAGAAGATCGCCAAG
The DNA here is from genome assembly GCA_008638375.1 of Nyssa sinensis. Lineage (NCBI taxonomy): Eukaryota > Viridiplantae > Streptophyta > Magnoliopsida > Cornales > Nyssaceae > Nyssa > Nyssa sinensis. Next base: position 15,821,021 of record CM018039.1, on the reverse strand, counting down.
GACCTGTTATCCTTCCAGTTGAAGGTAACTTAGAGCTTTTTCCCTTGGTTTCCTTTTTTTATGTTTTGATGTTCTGTCTTCTATTTTGACTTGTTTGCTTGTTTTCTGCTTTCAGACTATACACAGCCTTGCTGCCATTGTTGAGTTTTCAACAGATTTAGAGTTGATTGATAACCTCTAATCCGAGCTGGATGAAGCCAGGTTGCTGCTTGGGACGACCTAGTCTACTACCTTTACAGCTGAGGAGAAGTTGAAGGAGGCTGGGAACTCTTATTCCATCCTAGAGTCTGAATGGGATTCCCTTGCTCTGAAGTTGGAAGACCTCCAAAAGAGGTTTAAAGACTTTTAGTCTGCCTCCCTTAAGAAGGCCCAAGACACTACTAATTATGTCAAAGCTCAAACCGAGGCTGATATGAAGGTTGAGGTCGAGGGCATGGGTGGAGAGTTGATTGAGCACGGGTACCGCACCTTCAGAGCCAAGCTCCTCAAGAAATACCCTGACCTTGATCTGGTTAGGATTGACAACATTGAAGTCTCTCTTGGTGAGATCGGGGTGCAGGACGATGATGATGAGGTAGTGCCTCTCGACCTTCCTCCGGCTGACGTACTAGAACAGACTGATATGGATGTAGTGTGTAATATCCCGACCCGGGATAACGGGTCATATGGCACGCATTACGAGACAATGAAATAAATTGTGTAAAGGTATTTACACTAAAGAGAAAAATTGATTAATTAAATAATTAATTAATTTAAAATATTTAAAATATTTAATTGTAAAAATTAAATTTAAATAAACACACATATACACATATTATGGTGTATTGTGTGTATATATTATCAAATGTGTATAAATATGTATATATATAAATACATGTACACAAGGAAGGATATATATATATATATATATATATAATATGTGTAAAGTGTGAACAGTATGTGCAAGTAGGTGTGTGTGTGTCGGTTGTGGTGTGTGGTGTGTGTCTTCATGTGTAAGTATGTGTTATATTATATGTATATATATACAAAATATCTTACAAAAATTTAATGTAAAGTAGAAAAGAGAAAAAGCAAAATTGATGAGAAGTGAGGGCTAGTGTAGGGCTACAATCAGAAAGAAGAGAGAGAGAACAGTAGAGAGAGAAAATGAGGAGAGAGGGAGGTCGGTTTTCTTCCTTTATAAGACAAACCAAAATATGCAAAGCATGTTGTTCTCTCACGAAAGAAACCAAAGGAAGGGAAACTGAGGAGAAGAGAAGAAGAATCAGAGTAAGAGGAAGGGGGAAAACAGTGACAAAAAGGTGAGAAAACTCAAGTTTTTCATTTTTCTCTCTCTAGAATATTGCATTATTAAGAACTGTTTTAGAGTTATTCTTTTAAGCATGATGTTTAATATATATTTAGAAGTGTTTTAAACATGAAAGGAAGCCTTGAAAACACCTAAAACCATAAGACCCAGAAGAAACCGCCATTGAAGACCATGCTATAGCAGGTCTGAAACGAGGGGAGCCAAACTCTTTTTGGTGTATATGGACTTCAAGAAGAAGTCATGAGGGTTATAAAAACGTGTGACCGCGACAAAAAATCACAAACAATGGCCTCCAAATATTCACTTGCAAGTACGGGTTCAAAATCCCAACCTCACAAATTTACTTTTAAATCCATTTTTTTGAATGGAGAATAAGACCCCATGAAGAGGGGATCCCAATGAAACAAATCCCACTAGATTTGGCTCAGAATCGAACATTTATGACTGACTTGCAGGTTCGGATTATCAAACCTTTTAACCGAGCATATGAACTAGTTTTAATCCCCAAATGAATGCCAAATCAGTTGGTTATGTCTTAGGAATGATTTGGAACCAAAACAGTGGTGAATAGCTGAGTAGAAAGTCACGAAATAGGAAGAAATGAATTCAAAAACTAGGGTTTTCAGTTGGGTCTCGTGGGGAAGACGAAGACGAGTCAACTCGGTTTTTAAAAATCAAGCTGAGTCAACTCGGACAGGTGGCAGCCTCTGGGCTTGCCACCGATTAATTGGAACGACGGCGTTTCATCCCTGTTTTAAATTTTTAAAACGGTAGGGCTGACGTCATCATGACGTCAGCAACACGCATAAAACCGGATAGACCGGTTGGTTTGCAACTAAACCGGACCGGTTCACTTAAGACCCAATTGAACCCCTTGGTTTTCAAGTTATTTAAAAATAAATAAACCATGACTTCCTATATTTACGGATTGACCCCTGGGCTTTAGAAAAATTATACTGAGGCCCAACTGAGGAAAAATTTATGCATTTAGACCCCTGAAAAATAATTAAATAATTAAATAATTAATTTAATTATTTAATAAATAAAGTTAAATTACTATTTTGCCCTTGTGGCATAAATAGAGCAAATGAAGTCCAAATTAAACATATGAATAGTGTATCCTTACTATTTTGGATATTCTGAGACTAATGGTAGGGTCCGTTTTACGAGACAGGGCCAGAAAAATAAAGACACGTAAGGGGTAAATGACCAAAATACCCTTTAACCAAAATTTACAAGTTATTAGTGTATTCTTACTATCTCGGACCTTCTGAGTCCAATGGTGAGGTTCACGACACGAGACCGAGTGCCGAAAAATAAAGACACATAAAAGGGTAAAAAGACCAAAATACCCCTAGTACCCCTAAAGCCGAAATGAGATCAGAGAATGTCTAAATTGACTTTCCTTGACATCCCGGACTCAATAATGGAGTCCGAATTACGAAACGAAGTACAGAAAAAATATGACACGTAAAACGGTAAATGACCATTTTGCCCTTTTACATATAACAGTCCGAATAAAATGTTAGGAAAGCCTAAACCGACTTTCTTGGACACTCCGGACTCAATGGTAGAGTCTATTCGACCAAAAGAAATGTCTAAAATAAAAAGACATAAAATTTGATGAATAGCATCTGTCAGATGACTATAAATTAAAGTAATGCCGAAGTTTTAATACTAAGGCGTATACGAGAAATGAAATACGAAAAGACACGACACGTAAACATGTCAAATAAATAACTTTAAATTAAAGTTAATGGAACTCCCAGAAGAGTATAAATTGAAATAAATTCAATTTTTAACACATTAAATTATGTCATAGGTTACAAGTACGAGTTAAATTAAGTACCTATGAAATTGTGAAATCGTTTTAGGATCTAATACGGTTTAAGCATAAGTTAAGGAATATCGAGATGATATTACAATGAATGTGAAGTTGATGAGGTGTTTATGAATTGTTCTTAGGAACTACAAGGAAAGTGGGAAAGCGCATTTTTAGCACTAACCCTAAAGAATCAAGGTGAGTAACCCTGTGTTTGAATTGGAGATTTAACTCCATAGATTTGAAAAAGTTTTAAGTTCAAAGATATGAAGTATTTGAAGTTCAAATTCAGTATTTACATGATTCAGCTTTTAATTGTACTATTTTATAACTCTATATGACATGCTCAGTGATTGGTATTTATCATAGTTTTCTTAAAACGTATTTCAGCATGTCTAAAGTTTTAAATGCCAAATTATGTTAAATATCCTGAATTTGATTGTTACAAGTATTTGAAGCCCTATTATAGAAATTATACATTTCATGTTTTAAATATTCATGAAAGTATCTATTGAAGAAGTTATGTGATAAATGTTTTACAAGATAAATGGTACTAAGTACCACCCCCTTATGATGGTTGAAATCCTTCGGGATTCAACAGTAAATGCCCGGTAGCAGGATCTAATCCCCCAGGCAAATGAGATCGACAGTATTGGCAGTAAAATGGGAGTCTGGTTCGAAACAGATTTCACCTAATTAAAGAGAAAAGATGACAAAGTGATTTGGAAATGAAAGCAGGTTTTACCCTCATTTTCAAATACATATTTCTGTGATTTAAAGTTTATATACTTTATCTGATGAAGTACGAGTTTTGCTTGGATACCTTAAATGTTTCCAAGTTATTTGAAATGCATATGTTTTGAGTTATATACTCTATTTGACGAAGTACGAGTTTAGCTTGAATACTTTAAATGTTTCAAAGCTATCTGTTTATGAAATGCATATGTTCGAGTTATATACTCCATTTGACAAAGTAGAAGTATAGCTTGAATACTTAAAATGTTTTAAAGCTATTGTTTTAAGAATGCATGTACTCTGTATTCTAAATTGTATAAGCAATTGGCAGTGAATGTTTTACAACTCTTATGTACTAAAAACCACTGCTAATTGAAAACCCCATGACAAATACTGGAATTGCTCACAAGCTTAGATTAGCTTACCCGGACTTTGTTCGGACCCCCCTTTCAGGTGATGCAGCAGACAGGGTCTTAAGGACAACGACGATGAGTCTAGCTGATTTTTGAAAGGATATGTTTAAGTAGTTTCTTTTGAAGAACCTATGAACACTAGTAGTATGTTTTGTATTAGTAGACAATGTAAGAATATGTAATAAGCCCTCAGGGTAATCGAATATGTATTGTATTAATGTATGAAGCCTTTAAGTTTTAGTTATACTCTGAATGTGTAACCATGTATGTTAAGTATGGAACAGCAGTATCGGACGGATGTGCATAATTTAAAAATGAAAAAAAAAAAAGTTTTTCACGCTTCCGCAATCATGTGTAGCACATCTATTCGATACCGCTGCAGATGCGAGCCTTATCTCGGGGCCTTCGGGTCTCGGGGCGGCGGTCGCGATCCGGTAATCCGCAGAGGGTGGGTTTCGGGTCGTGACATAGTGTGCTGAGTTTAAAGAGAATGAAGAAGAGGAAGAAGAGACTAATCTTGCTATGGTGCATAATGAGTTCTTCTTCATTTATGATACTCCAGACGTTGTCAAACTAGCAGTAGACTAGGAATTTTGGTACTTTGTTTTATTTTCTTGTAATTTTCCCAAGTTTAGGCTAATTATGAATAAAATTGACTTCTTCAAAACTTTGTGTATTTCAAAGCACTTGTGTTGTTTGTCAATAGAGTCTCCAGAGTAGTCACGCTTGTAGGTTTGACATGTTGCTGGCCATGATGTATCGAGCTTTATCGCTTGTAATGAACTTCAGCAGTTTAAACAAGTCTTGATTTCAAATTATCATAGCTCTGTAAAACTTTAAGGTTGATCCTCATAACTTGTAATTAAACTAAGGAAGAATCTTTGGGACTTGAAAATGAATAAGGTTTTAAGCCTTAGATCTCCTCAACTTGTAATTAAATCATGTATGGATTTGTAATTGACTTCTGAGCATAATAGCTTGTGATTGGATCAAGCGCAGGTCTTTAGAACTTACAATTAAATCAAGAACTTCACAACTTGTAATTAAATCAAGCGTAAAACTTTGAAATTGAATCAAAACCTTTAACACCTTGTGATCAAGCATTGATCTTCAGGAGTAACAACTGAGCCAACATTCGTAATTAAATCTGGTGTAGATCCTTAAGAGTAATGATTGAATCAAGATCTTCAACAGAGGTCTTCAGATCTCGAGACTAAGTCAAAGTATTTATAGCTTGTAGTCAGATCAAGCTTTAATCCCATAAAAATGGAAGGCCACGGCAGGTTGAATAGCCCAGGCCTCTAACACTTTGATTGCTTTCTAAATGAAGAATGGACCAAGCCTATAGCTCTTGTAGTGGGTACAAGGCCTTTAGGGGCCTGTTTGTTGAAATGGACCAGACGAGTGACACTTGCAATGGCTACAAGGTTTTTAAGGATCTGTACATTGAGATGGACCAGACCTATAACACTTGCAATGGCTGCAAGGTTTTTAGGGGTATGTACATTGTGATGGACCAAGCCTACAACACCTATAATGGATACAAAGCCTTTAGGGGTCATTGAAATGGACCAGACTTGGGGGTCTGTGCATTAAAATGAGAGCACTTAGAAATAAAAAAAAAAAAAAAAGAACCCTTTGTTGATAATATTTTTGTAAGTGCTCAACATTCCAGGGCCTGGATATAGGCTTCCCAATTACATCCTCCAACCAATACGTCATAGGCCTGACGATCTTAGTTACCTTGTAAGGCCCTTCCCAATTAGGGAGAGTTTTCCCATGGTGGGATCTTTGGTATTTGGGAACACTCTTCTTAAGACGAGGTCCCCGACTTGGAAATAGACAGGTTTTAGCCCTTGGCTAAAGCTTTTGGCCATTCTCTATTGGTACGCTTCAGTCCTGATCCAAGCTTGCTTGCGTTTTTCCTCAAGCAGATCAAAGTTTTTTATGAGATGATGGTCGTTGGCTTTCTAGTCAAAGGCATTCGTCCACAAGGTCGGCATGCCAATTTCGACAAGAATGACTGCCTTAGAACTGTATGCGAGTGAAAACGGTGTCTCTACCGTTGGTGTTCTTCTAATGGTACGGTAGGCCTAGAGCACTTCAGGGAGTTCCTCAACCCATTTTCTCTTAGCTTCTTCTAACCTCTTCTTTATGGCATTAAGAATGGTACGATTGGTGACCTCGGCTTGCCTATTAGTTTGGGCGTGCCCTGGTAAGGAGAAGTGGTGACTGATGTGCAAGTTTTCACAGAACTTCTTAAATACCTTTCCAGCAAACTGCATACCATTGTTTGAAATGATGACGCGAGGTATGCCGAACCTGTAGACTGTGTTCTTCCATGCGAAGTTTTTTACCTCTATTTCTATTGTATGAGTTAGAGGTTCGGCTTCTGCCCATTTGGAGAAATAGTCAATGGCGACCAATAGGTACCTTCTGTTTGGAAGGGTTTTTGGTAATGGCCCTATGATGTCCATCCCCCATTGAGCAAAGGACCAAGGGCTGGCGATAGGAATGAGCTCGTGATGGGGTTGGTGTTGATATAAAGCAAATAGTTGGCATTTATCGCACTTCTAGACATACTCTTTGGCTTGTTTTAGTATGTTGGATCAGTAGTAACCCGAAGTTAAAGCTCGGTGGGCTATGGTTCTGCCATCATTATGATTGTCGCAGATTCCTTCGTGTATCTCAACTAGGACATATTGAGATTCCTCTAGAGATAGACACCGTAAGAAGGGTTGCGTGTAAGACCTTCGGTATAGCTTCCCATTTAAGATTAGGTACCGAGTTGCCCTAATTTGAATCCTCCGGGCTTGATTTTTATCCTCTAGGAGTGATCCTTCCTTTATATACTGGATTATGGGAATCGCCAAGTTCTGGGTTCGTTTTGAAACCTGAAAGGATTGTACCTCTTTCGATGCTTGGCTTTAGTTGGTAAGAGACCCTCATAGTTGAATCCCTTTCAAATATGACATGGGAGGCCATATTCGCCAAGGCGTCGGCCTTGGAGTTCTAACTCCTTTCAATTTTCTGAATGGTGAACTTATGAAAGGAACGTTTTAATGATCCCATCGGTTCTGAATATCGGATCATTCTGTCATCCTTGGTGGAGAATTCTCCCAAAACTTGGCTTACCATAAGTTGGGAGTCAAAGAATGCTTCGAGGTTCTGTGCTTCGTATTCTAGGGCCAACTTCATCCCAAGGAGGAAAGCTTCGTACTCAGCTTCGTTGTTAGTGGCTTTGAACACCAAACTGACTGCTTTCTCAGTTATGAGCCCGTCGGGGGACTGAAGTACTATGCCGATGCCCGAACCTCTATCGGTGGATGACCCATCGGTATAAAGTTTCCATACCAAGGTGTCCATATTGGCTTGTGCTTTATCGTGCAACGCTGGAGTGAATTCAGCAACAAAATCTGCTAGTGATTGCCCTTTGACGGAGGTCCGTGGTATGTAGGATATATCAAATTCTCCCAACTCTACAAACCACTTGACCAGTCGTCCTGAGACTTCGGGCTTATGAAGGACTGATTTCAGAGGAGAAGAGGTAGGGACCTCAATGGGATGCGCCTGAAAGTAAGCCTGAGTTTCTGAATAGATGTTACCATAGCGAATGCCAGTTTTTCTATTTCAGAGTACCTTGTCTCGATGTCTAGAAGTGTCTTACTTACATAAAAAATAGGCCTTTGAATTTCTTTGTCCTGTCTGATTAGTACAGAGCTGACAACATTTTCTAAAACTGCAAGATATAGGAGTAGTTTTTCTCTCTGTACTGGCTTTGAAAGGAGCTCGGGAGATGCCAAGTACTATTTTAATTCTTGAAAGGGTTTTTTGCACTCTAAGGTCCATTCTAGGGCCTTATTCCCCCATAAGGCTTTGAAGAACGGAATGCATTGGTCGATAGACTTGGAGATGAATCGGTTCAGAGCTGCAATCCTTCCATTTAGGCCTTGAATGTCTTTCTTGGTTTTTGGTGACTCTAGTTCAATTAGAGCCTTTATTTGTATAGGGTTTGCCTCAATTTCCCTTTAAGAAACCAGAAAACTTAAGAACTTCCCTTTAGTGATCCCGAAGGTACACTTTAAGGGGTTCAATTTCATCATGTGCTGACTCAAGATATTAAATGTCAGCTCAGATGTTGGATGTGGTCGTTCTTTTGTAAGCTCTTGACCAACATGTCGTTTATATAGACTTCCATCGTGTCACCAATCTGGGGGCCGAACATTTTGTTTACCAAACGTTGATTTGTAACTTCGGCATTCTTTAGACCGAACAACATCACTCTATAACAATAGAGACCTCGTTCAGATATGAAGGCTGTTTTTCTTGGTTTGGGGCTACATTTGGATCTGGTTGTATCTAGAGTAAGTGTCCATGAAGCTAATGAGCTCATGTTCAGCGGTCGCATCAACTAGCTGATCAATCCTCGGAAGAGGGAAGCTGTCTTTGGGACAAGTTTTGTTGAGGTCTATGCAGTCAACGCAAACCCTCTACTTTCCATTCTTCTTCTTGGCAAGACTGTGTTGGTGAGCCATTCTGGATAGAACACCCCTTTTATCATTTTGGCATCTAGCAGCCTCTAAACTTCATCATTGATGATCTTGTGGCATTCGGGAGCAAACGTCCTCATCTTTTGCCTCATAGGAAGGTGATTAGGATTAGTCATTAGCTTGTGGGAGATAAGGTTAAGGTCTATCCCTTCCATATCCTTAGTTTCCCAAGCGAATACCAACAGGTTATTCTTCAGAAATTCCACCATCTCCTTTTGCTCGGAGGAGAATAGGTCTTATCCATCTGCAAGTATCGTCCCCCCCTTCAAAGCTGACGAGCACCTTGATAGGATCTTCCATTGGCTTGGCCATGCTGTTCTTTCGTTTAGGGCTCAATGGCTCGTCAATTTCGAAGGGCACTCCTCTACCTCATGAAGGTGGGAAGGGGCAGGACTCCCTCCTTCATAAAGATGTTGTGATTGCTATTTGGGAGCCTTTTTCTTCAGCGTGAGAGCGTGGCATTCTTAAGGAGTTGGCTGGCAGCCCTTAATGGAGTAGACCATGTTATTATGCATGTATTTCAGGCATTGATGGAGGGTCGAGGTGACCGCTCCCATCTGATAGAGCCAGGGTCTTCCGATAATGACATTGTAGGGGGACTTGGAGTCTAGGATCATGTATTCGGAGATAAAGGTCTTTTGTCCGCCTCTTTCTTCTGTTGTGGTCGGCATGTCAATTTTACCCAATGGGGTGCTGAGGTTCCTATCAAATCCTGCAATTACAGCGGTGGTAGTCTTGATGTCATTGGGGTTGAGCTTCATGTGCCTGAGAGGCCCATAGAATAGCACATTGGTGGAACTCTCCGTGTCCACCGAGACCCTTTTGATCTAAAAATTTGTAATTATGAGCGAGATGACGAGGGCGTCACTATAAAGACCCTGCACCCCTATAAGATCCAGCTCTAAGAACTGGATTTGTGGTGCGGGCTTCAGCCTCTTCTCAATGGCAGAGATCTAGAGGACGTTAGGTATTGCCCTGGCCTCCCGAGCATATCGCTTTCTTGCACGGTTGGACATTCCTGTCGTCGAGTTGTCAGCGTGGAGGACAAAGATGACCTGGTTGTTCTGTTGCGGTTTGCTCATTCCTGATCTCCTTCTGTTCAGGCCTCTGTTCTTGCCTACTCTATTACGGCCTGTCATTACGGGGGTTCTACCTCCCATCTTGTCGGACGAACTCCCGCAGCTGCCTTCGCCTGATGAGTTGCTCAATCTCCTGTTTGAGGGCTCTGCATTCGTCGGTAGTGTGCTCGTGATCTTTGTAGAAATCACAGTACTTGTTTTGATCCCTAGTATCAGGATTGCTCTTTAGTGGCTCCTGCCACTTTAGATCCTTACAGGTTTGTACCTGCTAAAGTATGTGAGTGAGAGAGGGGTTCAGAGGAGTGAATGTGTCGTATCTCCCAAAATTAGGATTATTCTGGGTTCTGGGTGCCATCCTTCTATCAGAACTTTTGACCCTTTTCTTAGTTGCATTGAAGTCTTTCTTGTGATAGTCCTTTTGAGCTTGCTCTTTGGATTTTCGGAAGGATATCTTCGTGTTATGTACTTTTGTGCTCGTTGCATGAGTGTTGCCATGTCAGCGGGAGGATTCTTTGTTAAAGAATCCTGAAAGCGCCCCGCCCCCAAGTTAGAGGCGAGAGCTGCTACCAGGAAGCTTGGGCTGTAATTTGTTATCTCCGTGAACTCAGCATTAAAACGAGTGATATACTCCCGAAGTGACTCGCCCTTGGCCTGCTTTATGGTTAGCAAAAATTCTGGCCCCTTTCTCAACTTCCTGCCGGTTAGGAATCGATCGAGGAACTGCTTGCTGAGCTCATAGAAGTTGGTGATCGATTCTTGAGGAAGGCTGTGGAACCACTTCAAAGTAGTACCTTTGAGACTGGTTACAAAGGTTCAGCACATGAAGGCGTAAATGGCTCCATGTAGAGCCATGGTGTGCTGATAGTGGGAGAGGTGGTCCCCTGGATCCTCAGACCCGTCATACAGGGTGAACTTTAGGACAACAAATTTCTTGAGCCGCTCCTCTGCCTTTATGGCAGGAGTGAACGACCTAGTAAACCTTCCGAGCAGTTTTGCTAGTTCGTCTTGCTCTGGAGGAACGTAGGTTCCTTTGGTGATGATGGTTTGATCCATAGAGTCTGCTATTTCCTCCGCCCTTTGTGGAACTCTAGGCTGAACAGGTTATTGTTGGACTTGTCTTGTAGTCTCTGTCCCTATATGGAGGGGACAATTCTGTCCAGCAGTAATAGGAGGACGTTTCTCTCTTTGGACCGTAGGAGCTAGCACCGGTGGAGGCTGAAATTCAGGTGGTGCTGGGTTGGCCCCCGAAGCTGCTGGAGTTGGGATCCTAGTCCTGCTTTGATAATGGACGGCAAGGTAAAAGGCTAGCATCCCTCTCCCCACCATAGTGGATGGCTGGGGATCACCCCTAATATGAGTGGTGCCATGGTGGTGCACCGATTGCTCGTTGAGGGCTTCCGTGGGAGGTCCTCCACCCATGGTGGTGGCAGGAAGCCGAGCCCCTTCATTAGCGACGTTGGTGGGAAGACAAATGGGATTACTTTGTTGATTCTGGGCCAGCGACTCCTAGGTTTGGGAGATGGCGAGGAGCTGTTCCCGTATCTGATCAAACTATTGTTGGACCCGATCGAGTTGTTGCTGTAAGGAGTTGGATGCTTGCCCTCTTCCTCTTCCAGCAGAAAGCTGGTTTCTGGAGTTTTGGGAACTTTTTCTTGGACGAAGATTAGGAGCCATCGTATTTTAGTAAGAAAAGATAAAAAATGTTGTCGTAGTTGGAGAAGAAATTTAGCAAGAAACGATTTTCGCTTCCCACAAACAGCGCCAAACTGATGTTGTACTTTCTGATCAGTGGGGGCTCCGTTCTTTGTCCTCTGTCAAGCACTTAAAAAATAAGATTAGAGGGCTATCGGGTTGGCTCCAGTGGTAGCCGCTCCAATGATAAAGTCAATAAAAGCTAAAAGAAATACTAAAATTGAAAGTAATTGAAAAAGCCTAATTGAAAAGCGCACCTTAGGGTTTAATTTATAGGTTGCGGATCTCCTAAATTGTGTAGGATTTGGAGTCCCAAAGATAGGGATTTGATGATATCTGAGGATGGCAGTTACCATGTAGGATTCTGTTTCCTTTCTTCAAGATCGGCAGGGCATGTAAGGCGATGACCAACTCGGGACCCCTTTATGTGCATGCCCCGGATTTCCTATTCTGGAGGAAAGACCGGAGATCTTGTAAGACTCTGAGTAAAGAGGCTCTGAACCCTGCGTGCATGTCTGTTCTGGACATGAGAGCTTTTCTTGGTTTATATGCATAGGTGTTCTGTGTGTATACGTGTTATGTGGGGGCAGGTCTGTCATTTTTATGGCATATCAGTGTACATATACATATATTTACGTTTGTTTATTTGTATCTAAATTTATATTTATGTGTATATATATATATATTTTAGTATATATATATATATTTGTGTGTTTATGTAACATATATTATATGTGTGTATTTTATTTATTTAGTCTCATTTTATTGGAATTTATCATATTTCTTAAGTTATGAGAAGGAATGGTTTTCCTACTTCTTGTAGGAATAGTCATTCCTTTGTAAAGGTCGTTCTGTTACATTGGTTATACCACACATAGGAATGGAATAGACTTTACAATGAGCATTCCATTTCTGACTCCATTCCGGCCTATCAAACATGTCATAAATGAGATTAGTGTAATTTATCCTCGAGTTTAATTGTCAATGAGTTGTTAGTAGTTTATGCGCCCACGAGACTGAATGCGTGCAATGACAATAATTTTCATTAACATGGAGTAGGGGTGCACAAAAAAATTAGAAACCGAAGACTCAATCCGACCGAAACCGAACTGAGCTCCAATGATTCGGGTTTAGAAGAAGTCAGATTGATTCGAGTCGGATATTTTAAGAATTTAATTTTTTTGAGTCGGTTCTGATTGAATGCTCGGTTATCACCAAAATGATTCTAAACCTAATTTCAATTCAGCCGACCTAATTGGAAACCGAAGACTCAATCCGACCAGAACCGAGCTGTGCTCCAATGATTCGGGTTCAAAAGAAGTCGGATTGATCTGGGTCAGATATTTTAAGAATTTAGGTCATGTTTGGTTATAAATTCAAAAACAGATTTTTTGAAAATCATATTTGAAAACCTGTTTATTTAGTCATGTTCTAAAACAAAATCCTGAACATTATTTTAAAAGTATTCTAAATATCTTTTGCATCCCACTTTTTATTTTCAAAAATAATTTGATTATTTTTTACATAACATTTTCAAAACTTTAAAGTAATTATTAAATTGTTCTGTGATCCTAAAAAATATGAAATGATAAAAATAATAATATTTCTATTTAAGTATTAATTGAAAAAAAAATGATTACATCTCATTTATTTATGGTTAGAATTGATGACGTTTTATCCATATTTTTTTGGTTAGTTATATCTATAGTTTGTTGATAATATCTCAATTAAGTAAAATCAAATAAAAATAATAATTAATAGATAGATTATAATTTTTTTCTATTTTTGAAAATATCTATTCAAAAATGTTCCTAAAAGACACGTTTTAAAGAAGAATTGAGTACTTTTTTAAAAATTATTTTCTGTCTTTAAAAAATAAAAATATTAACATAAATTCCTTTGGAAAGGAATTTTCAAAAATAAAAATAAAAAAAAAATCTGATAATAGCCTCTCTTTAGGAAACAACTAACAGTACTTTTAGTTTTAAAATTTTAAATTCATTAAAAAATGAAATTACTAGATAACGCACATGTATTTTTAATTTTTTTTATAATTATTTTTGTTGTTGAAACCACAAAAATTAAAAACAAGAACAAATCCAAGTACACGGGTTTTACAAGAACGCTATTATTTTCATTTTTAAGAACAAAAATACCAAAAAAAAAAAATTTCTCTCTCTTCAAAAACAGGAAACATAAAAATATTAACATAAATTCTTTTGGAAAGAAATTTAAAAAAATAAATAAATCTGATAATAGTAGCCTCTCTTTAGGAAACAACTAACAGTAATTTTAATTTTTTAAAATTTAAATTCATTAAAAATGAAATGAACCGAAAACACACATCTATTTTTATTTTTATTTTTAAATTTTTCATGGTTGAAAACACAAAAATTAAAAAGAAAAACAAATCCAAGCAGGCAAATTTTACAAGAACATTATCATTTTCATTTTTTATTTTTAAAAACAAAAAAAAAAAATGCTCTCTCTCTCTCTCATTAGACTAGAAAAATAGTGACAGAACTTCTTAAGTCATGCCCCCTCTCTCTCTCTCTCTCCAAAAACAAAAAACATAAAAATATTAACATAAATTCACTTGAAAAGGAAGTTTTGAAAAAAGAATTCTGATAATTATAATCTCTCTTTAAGAAGCCATTAACAGTAATTTTACTTTTAAAAAATTTAAAAAGAAAAATTTATCTTAAAAAATAACTTATCTAAATGCATTTTCATTGTTTTTTATCTTAAAAAATATGAAATCAAATTTTAGATCAAAATATATTTTCATAGTTTTGTTCTCAGAAACTTAAATTCAAATATTATATTCAAACGCATTTTCACAGTTTTAACTCAAAAACTGAATTCTAATTAGCATAACCAAATGTATTTTTGCAATGTTTAAAAAATAATTACAAAATTTTAAAATATATTTTAAAAATATTTTTTAAAAAATTATATTTGAATCACAGTTCAAATACACTCTAATTTACTTTTATTTTATTTTATTTTTTGAGTCCGATTGAATGCTCGGTTGCCAAGACAATGATTCTAAACCTAATTTCATTCAGCCGACTCACCCCCCCCCCCCCCCTCTCCCCAAAAAAAAAAATGCTCTCACCGTCTCACGCCTCTTCTCTCTCTCTCTCACGCCTATCGATCTTCAGTCGCTCTCTCACACCCATCTCGATCTCCAGATCTCCGGTCGCATCTCTCAATATTCTTGTCATCCCATCTAGATCTCCACTCGTTCGTCTCTTCAAGTTAGGGTTCTCTCTCGATTAACAGATGATCGATCCGATCACCGCAACATCTTACAATCTCCTTATCTACTCATCACGCTTCACAAATCACTTGATTCAAGGTACTTCTTCTACTTCTATGCTCTCAATCTCCTAAAATCTTATGGTTTTTTTTTTTTTTTGTGGCTGTGATAGTGTGAACTGAAAGTTCAGTTTCAGTGTGTGTATCATATACGTGTGATTTTTTCTTGGCTAAGACTGGTGGGTTTACTGTAATTAATCATCTGCGTTACGCCTGGGTACTTGGAATTGATAGACCAAATGAATTGAGAGTTGAGATCATTTCACTTGGAAAGTCTTTGAGTGTTTCGTGTGCAATTTTTACTAAAACTTCTTTGACAATGAAAGTCTGTATTTTTGGGCTTATGTGAGTGTGTTTTCTTCTTTTTATTTTATTTTTATTTTTTTATGTGAGGACCAATATGTTGTTTTTCATGTCGACCAATATGAAGTACGAGTATTTGACCAATATGTTGTTTTCTTCTTGAAGTATATATATATTCTAAAAAGAAACACATTCTTGTTAGGCTCTACCCCATTCCCCTTGAAACTCAGAAAGGCCTACAATGACAATCCATGGTGAACAATTTTCAATGATTAACAAATACCCAATTGTGTAAGCTGACAACATTTAGATTAGAGTGCAACAATAATGTATATTTTTTGTTTAGAAAAATATTAAACATAACTAATTTTTTTTAATGCATTTCTCATTCTTACATACAAACAAGTGGTATAACATGTATTTATTATAGTAAACTTTAGGGACGGAGCGGGGACCCATCCCGCCCCGTCGGAAACCCTCCCCGTCCGTCCCTAATGGGGGCGTTCATAAAAGGAGTCGGGGTATTTTGGCTCCTCATTTTGCCTATCCCTTTGGAGTCATGTCATGATTCTGATACATGTGTATGTGGGCAGAGTGCAACTCTGTTTTGTGTTAAATAAGACTATGACTGACAAAAGTGTTGCTTGCTTCTTCGAAGGAATTTGCTTTGCGCAACCATGTTGAAGCATGTGCATCGCAGGTTATTTGCACATGGAGGTGATAAAATTCGGCCTTGCTATTATACACAAACAATTGATTTCCACGGTGGACAGGTATACACTTGATTTTTCTTTTCTTTTCTTTCTTTTTTTCATGGAAAGATTTGAACCCAAGACCTACCTATAAAAAAAGGATTTGAACCCAAGACCTATTGTAACCCCGTTTCACCCCTTCACCACCTGAGCCAAGGCCCAAGGACAAAGGTACATTCTTGAATTTTTATAGGTAATCTAGTTTAGTTCTCTTGAATTCTAGTATTGCTTATAGAAAATATAATGATATTCTTTTTAACTTTTAGAACCTGTGCCCCTTTCAACTGACATGGCAGCCTTATTTCTGGAATCAAGGAAAAGTTAATGTGCATTTTGTTTTAAAAAAAAAAATTGGAATTTGGTGTTGTAATGAAGAGTCAGCTTTTACCTGCAAACACTGTATGCTGCACAGGATTTTTTTTTCTCTAAAGAATTATAGTATTAAGTCCTGCTTTTCCATTTAAATTTGCTACCTTATTTAGGATATAATTATACACCAATGTTTCCCCCTTTTCTTTTATATGTCTTGTTATTGACTACAAAATATCAAAGGAGAAATAGGTAGGGAGATGAGAGTGGGATGTTGAAGAATTTGCTGGGATCTAGAATGAATAAACATGAATAATTCATTACTATAATTAAAAAGGTAGATATAACAAACAAATAGTATAGAAAGTGATTGTAATCCTAATAGTTTAATTTTATTGAACCTCGAATTGGATTGAAACTGGTTTAGGCATCATATATTGGAAAAGAGGTCATATGAGGATTAATGTAAGCAAAGTAGAGACTTACTAGGAGAACTGGTCCTCTTGTCATGGATATTTGTATGGCTTGGCAAACTCTTAGTTACCCTCTGGAAAAAAGGAGTGTTGAAGATCCTAGATTTCCAATTATCACCCTACAAATATGTAGCGATCGCAAGGGAAGCTAGAACATGATGTAATTTTACATCAAAATGCCTGAGAGCCTTGGCCACTTTAGTGAACAAATAGAGTGGCCATTTTCCTCTCAACTGAAGTAAGTAAAATCATGGTTTTAGTGTTGGAGCAGACTCCAGGAAAGGTCTTAGAATCTTGACCAACTAGGTTGTGGAAATTTACCAGTGGTACTGTAGTTGAGATGCGACAGATGTGGAAATGCTTTAGGCCAGCTGATTAAAATGGTTTAGCTTTCATGCAGTGGTTTTTGAGGTGGGGACTATTCCAATTTAGTGGCTGAAGTATTTCAATGGATCCTCATGAATTAAGAGGTGGTGGATGAAGTAACATGAATTTTAAAAAATCAAGAGAAATTAACTTCCGAGGGGAGTGACAAAATTCTTGTAAAATCTACCAAAAATGTTGGAATTGAGTATTAAAAAAATTGTAGTTTGGTGTTTAAAATTTAGCAAAATGTCATTTATTTTAAGATGTAAAATCATTGATGAGAAGTGAAACTTGTGATTTGTTCTTTGTTTCTCACTTGATAGCCCTTGGATTGACTTTACTTGTGTCTCAAATCTCAAACTTGATATCACCAAAATGACAAAAATTCTTTTAAAATCTACCAAAACGTTGGGATCGAGTATTTAAAAAACAAAGGTGAAGATTCAGCCGCTTTACTAGGAGCTTGTTAAGAAGTCAAACTTGCTTATGATGTGTTCTTGGTTTCTCCTTTTTATCGTATCACAGCCTTGTTCTGCACCCAGAAGCTTTTTTGGGGTAGAAGATTTCGTTGATGATGACAATAGCAGGCCATACACATACCAGAAAGAGAAGAAGTCAAAGAACCCAGACAAGCATGTATCATTCAAACAACGTACAATAGCTTACATGGAACCATTTACACTTGATGTGTTCATCTCAAAGCGCTTTGTTTCAGCCTCACTCACCCACAGGGTAACTAGTAAGCAGGTTGCAGTTGCCGGTACCAACTCCAAAGACATCAAAGCTGCGCTCCCATCACGATCAGACATACCGGCATGTTTGGCCGTAGGCCGGATTTTAGCTGAGAGGGCAAGAGAAGCTGATGTGTACACAGCTTCTTATACTCCAAGGGATAGGGACAAGTTTGAAGGGAAGATAAGAGCTGTTGTTCAGTCCCTCATTGATAATGGGATTGATATTAAAGTCTACCTTGATTAAATTATAGTTCTTTTTCTGAAGTTAGGACCATTGAGGAATGGAATGTATAATTTTTGTTTGCGGAAACGGATGCATTGCCTGCCATCGAATTGTATAATGTTTGAATTATTAGCTTAGCAATAAACTAGGGAAATGAGCAGCGACTCAATTTCAGACAGAACAAGTCCTTCAGTGTTATCTAATTATTATCTCTTGTTACCCGGACAAGAAGTGTTTTAAAAATTTAATTCTTCAGCAATTTTTAAATAGGATGAAACAAATTTATTATCCACGTGCCAACAGATAATTGGAGAACCTAATGAACAGGACTGAAGGGTATGTATTGAAGTTGAATCAATATTTATAAGAAGTCTACTTTTATTTAGTGTAACTTTTGTCCAAATAATATTTTAAATCTAAAATATCATTAAAATATAACAAATTTAAGAATTTGAGGCTTAAGTATTATATTTCATTTAAAAGAGGAAAATAAAAGATAGACAAATAAAATAATTGAATATAATATTTATAAAAATATAAAAAAAAAAACCGGTGATTGAATTCAAAATTTCAAAAAATCTAGATGTTTCATTCTAATGAGTGCAGGTTTTGGGACAATGATAAGGTTATTTTTATTATGGCCTGATTGTTCATAGATTTGAGTCGTGGAAATAGTCTTTATTGAGCTAATCTTTGTGTGTTTCATTCTAATATTGGAGTTCTTGATTTATGACAAAGAAAACATAACAATATAAGATAAAAATTCATCTTTAAAGTTAATGATGTTGCTATATAAATGAAGATAAAATACAGCAGGAATTAATAGGATTGAAGATGAACTCTGGAACAAAATGTATGAATTAATAATAAAATAAAAATGTTAGATTTACAATTTAGGACTTGTGTTAATGGAACTCCTCTTTTTACATTCTAAAAGAGTAGTACCATTAACACATTTTGGAGTACTATATAATAACAGTATGCTAATATTGGAAAATGACTTCACATCTGATAATGGTTTTTGATATTGACTAGTGGTAAGATGTCACTGTTAGATAACCAAACTTATTGAATTGTGTTACATGTAGATGTAGTTAGGTACATAATTTTGAAATGTGTTTTACATGTAGTTAGGTACATAATTTAACCTACTCAAACTTCTTCTTTCACTTCTCCCGCCTACTTCAACTTTATTGCTTCCTCCTAGGTCCTAATGTTATTTTTGGGTAAATTACAATTTTTCCTTTAAAGTTTCTTAAAATTACAATCATCTTTTTTGAAATTTCTAAAATTACACTAAGTTTTTTTTTTTTTTACTTGAAAAATTACAAATACATCATCTAGTCAATTTTTTTTCTTCAAAAGGACAAAATTGTCTCTTTCATATTTATTTAATTTTTTTTTACATTTTTTAAATTTCAAATAAATATCGATTAAAACCTTAAATTTATTTTTATATAAAATAAAAAATCTTTTATAAAAAAGTTAGAAAATTTGGTCAAGGTTGAAAAAATGTAAAAAAAAAAAAAGAAAGAAAGGGACAATTTTTGTCATTTTGAAAGAAAAAAATTTGACTAGAGGGAGTATCTATAATTTGTCAATAAAAGTAGAAGAGGTCAATATAATTTTAAAAATTTTATGAAAAATCAATATAACTGTCAGAAACCTCAAGAAATATCAGTGTAAATTACCCTATTACCTTTTATAATTTTTCTAAAGCATTCTTTGCTTTTCCTGAGTCACCAGTTTCAATCTATAGAAACCCTCTTATAATTGATAAATTTGGGAGATTGAAAGTTGATTAATTATTAAATATTTCATACTTTTATTAACTAATAAACATTTCTTACATGTAAAAAAATAAAACCTTATATGCAACTTTTCAACGACATTTTAGTTTTGCATAAAAAAACACATATAATACTTAACTTAAGACATAAAAAAGCTCATGATGTCTTTTTCAAATAAAAAAGTTGTGTTTCCTGATATCATAATTTTTTTATAATACTTTTTACTTCAATTATATTGAACAAATATATATAATTACCAAGACATGTTATAAATGGGATATATACGAGTACATATATAACTCTTTTATTTCTTTAATAATTAATCTTATAAATAATTTTTTTGAAAAAATTATTAATTATTTGATTACATGCCGATACTTGACTTTAATGGTCGCCATACTCCATTTACACTGTAATGAAAAGTATGGAGAAATTTCATGATCTCATACTACAAAAGAAGTTTAGTGATAAGGTAGTAAGAAGAAATTTCATGATCAAGCAAATTAATTTATGACGTGTGGTTTATATTTTAAATTAGAATATCATCATGACATTATTATGACGTGTGGTTTATATATATAACCATGAAATTTTTTCATGCTACCTTATCACTAAACTTTTTCCCTCCATGCTCCTGTGGGTGC
The DNA here is from genome assembly GCA_008638375.1 of Nyssa sinensis. Lineage (NCBI taxonomy): Eukaryota > Viridiplantae > Streptophyta > Magnoliopsida > Cornales > Nyssaceae > Nyssa > Nyssa sinensis. Next base: position 15,800,506 of record CM018039.1, on the reverse strand, counting down.
ATAAAGTATTGGTGACTCATTGACACGTGGACAATAAGGGTTAAACTCAATTATGAAGTATCAACTAGTTTAGTTGGTAAAATTTTTTACTCTATTAATAACTATACTTGAGCTTGGAATCCCATCTAGACTGGAAGAGTAGCCCAACCATTGTACCAAATAAAAACCTTAATCCCACCCTCTATTTAATATTTCATGTTTAGTTATTTTAAATTTTTTTTACTATATGGTTTTAAATATTTGAATTTTGAAAAAAAATTGAGGATTTTTTTGGCCTAAATTTATGGCCAAACTAAGACTTTTCCGTCTTTTTCTTTTCCAAATATTTGAAACCAGTAGTTATTTCCCTTGGAATGCAACCTCAATATGACTTTGTTGCCATATGGGACCAAAACCCATGTGGAAAGTTCATAATTTGTAGGTACCGATAAGTTAAACTTATAAAACTTTCAAAGGCACTTACAAACTATTTTATTTCGAAACAAAATAAAAGGACAAGAAAAGAAAAAGGACAATATGTGTGTGGACCATGGATAGTAAAATCTATCTTATGAAAAAAAATTAATTAGCATTATCATACATCACATATACAAGTTCCCCGAAAGTTCATCGGGAGGACAAAATTTTGCATCGAACAAAATGTTTTTTTCCCTCCTTTTCCTTTGAAGAGACCCAAATCCCTAGAAAAAAAATAAACCATAAATTATTTACCTCGTACAATCGTATGTATGTAGAAACTTCATAATTTGTAGATACTAAGACGTCAAACTTTTAATAGGGTTTGGAAAATTTTGCTTCTCAAAGTCTTGTACCTTATGAAAGCCTTTGGGCACTTACAGATTATATCATTTAAAATCAAAATGAAATAAGAAAAAGAAAAAGGACAATATGCATGTGTGAATCGTGAATCGTGAATCGTAAATTTATCTCACAGAAAAAGTTATAATATTTTAGCATTGTCATACATCACATGTCCTAGTTTCTCGCAAGTTTATCGGAGACAAACATTATAAAAGCACTTGGGCACTTAACAACTGTAAAGATTCGAAAATCTGGAATAAATTTTTTTTTTAGAATGCTATGTGAATGTCCTTAATTCCTAATTAATTTAAAATTCAAGAAAAAATAATAATAATAATAAATAAATAAATAAAAATATGACGTGAGACGTGAACGGACACCCAGAGACGTCAAAACAAATAATACTGATATTGAGCCAGCTCTATACCAACTTTATTTACATTCAAAATTAATATATGAAAAATAAAATAAAATAAAAATAAAAATATGTGTAATAGTATACATGAATAAAATATAAAGTATGGTATAATATATATATATATGGGTGTGTGGTAGAAAATGAATAAAAGAGAAAAGAAGAAAAGAAGAGGGGCGGTGAACTGGTCGCGTGAAAACAGAAGAAAAGAGAGAAAGAGAAAAAGAGAGAAAGAAAGAAGAGGGAAAGGAAAGGGGGTGAGGCGACGGTGGTCGCGAGAGAGAAACGGAGGGCACGACGGCTTGGCAATGGGTTTTGATCGCGATTGGGCTGTGTGTTGTGGCTTGGAGGGATGCAAAGCAGGAGACGGGTTTTGCGATAGTCGGTGAGATGAGAAATTGATGACGACGATGGTGGAGGAGGTTGCGGTGTGTTGGTTTGGGGGTTTCGTCACGAGAGTTACGATAGGAGTGCGATGACGGTGCTATCGCAACGGTGTAGGGATTTCTGTTGGTTCGATTGATTTCCGAAGCAGGAACGCCACTGATCGATCGTGGCAAGCGGAGCTGCGGCAGGTGGTGAGTATGTATATTTGTGTATGTGTATATATATATATATATATATATATATATCTTTATCTATGTGTGTGTGGATGCCGGTTGGAGTGGCTTAGCTTGGTTGAGACGTGATTTGGTGTTGTGTAGTGGTGAACGGTGTTTGTTGTGGCAGGGGTTGCGTGAATGCTGTTGGGGGAAGAATAGTGAATGGTCGTTGGGTCTCTTGTTCAAGTAGGGATGTTGTGGTTTTGTGGGATTTCCCTGTTTGGCCGGTTGCTTCAGTTTGAGAATTTGGAGCAGGCTGATAGAAGTAGTAGAATTGGTTGATGGCTGATTTGGGATTTGTTTGGTTTGAGTTATGGACGAAGACGAGAGTCTTCAAATTGAGAGGCAGACTTCCAGGGAAAGAGTTGTGGGATTTAGGGGCTAGATTGTTGCTGCGGCATTGTGGGATTCAGGGGCTGGACTGTTGCTGCGGCATTGATCGCCATTTTACCCGGTTACATGTCGAGGTTTGGGTACTATTGCTCTTGGTTTTGAAGATCAATTTATTAATCTGATCAATGAAATTGTGAAGAGTAATGGCCAAGGGAAAATCATGATTCATAAAAGCCAACAATACCAAGAGGTTATTGTTCTATGACATCTGATGCACTGTGATCCAATGACTGCTTGATCTGTTATGGAGCTCAGCTGGGGTTGAGTGACTGTTAGGCCATTGCAAACTAATGGGAGGTGGTCTAAACATTACTTTGAAGAAGAGTTGTGAAATCAGTAGTGGAAAAGTTAGTTTCATTCTCTTAGCATTTGTTGACAGCAGGTGAACAGGTTTTGTCTCCATTTCTTTCCTTTTGATTTGGTTGCTATCGTATGTATATGTGCGTGGGTATATTTGTGTGGCGTTGAAGCAGGGGAATGAAACTGCAGATGACTTGTTTGTTGTTATGATGGACTATTGTATTGAGGGTTGAATGATGATGTTACGGTTTGAGGAAAATGAAGCAGAATTTGGGTTTTGATAATTTGTTTGAAATGGTGCGGTTGTTATGGACAGTGAGGGTCAGTTGCCCTGCTTGATGGGTTCTGTTAGGGGCTCGGTTATTGTGGCTGTGGGTATGTAGTGATGCATAGAGGGAGACGGAAGCAACAGATGGGTTTCATGAGACTAATTGAAGAATCAGACCCGTATAGGCAGTATATTAGCATGATTGAAGCAATAAAAAGACTTGGGTAGCTTATGATGGAGGATCTTGTTACAATGCATATGGAATTCAGGCAGTTTTATGGATTGGAGGAGTTTGGTTTCTCTCAATAGTAAAAGGGGAAAAGCTTGAAGTACTGAAGAGTGAAACAAGAAGTGGTCAACCACCACTTACAGACCCTTGTAGCAGTTAAGTGTGAGACACTTGAGAAGCCAATGTAACTGGTTGGATGGCCAACGTCTGTCAGACCAATTTGGTTGAGTGGTTTCAACTCCTGAAGTCTAGTCTGAAAGAGCACAAAAGGATTCTTCAAGGTCCAATGGGTGAGATGCAGCGAATTCTGGGAAAAGGCATGACTAGTCAGAATCCTGGACAGCTTTGGGAAAAGGCTGAAGAAGCTGATGAAACTGGATTTAAAATGGCTGGCCGACTCGATCAACCTGCCGGTGTGTTTTCTTCAACTGCTGAACCATGGACTGGAGAGCAACCTCAAACTCGGGATGCACGAGGGTTTGGTTCACGCTTGACTGCAAATTCTCCAAAGATTGGCTGAGTGGAGATAAGCATAAGCTTGATATGATTCCATTGGAGGACTAAGTTACTTACGGGTTGATTGGATTGCATAGTGGACACCGCTTAGTAGGGTTGTGACCAACCCTATCAGGTATGATATTTTACTAATGTGAGAAATGAGATTAAGCTTAGGAGTATTTGATAAGATGATTGAATGTTCTCTATGCGTAATTACTATTAGGAAACCACTTAGAATTTGATTGTTTATATGCTTACGTGTTCTTTATGAATCTATGGGTGTTATGATTTACTTCTTGAGTTGTCATCATATGTGATTTATGTTTTAGAAGGATCGCTGATATTGCGACATGTAGAATTGTATAAGTGTTGGGATTGATCGAGCATGACACGTAGATTTATGGATGAAATCTTGTAATTTAAATGCTATTGTTAATCTTAAATGTGATGCATTATTTAAAGCATGTTGCATATGCTTATGAAAGAGATGTTTCATTTGAACTGTATCATTGCATGATGAAATCATGGCATATTGGCATCGTGTGATTTCTTGAAAGCATAGTGTGGGTCAGCACGAGGTGCTAGTGCATTATGAGGGTGCAGATCCTGTGGTGAAAAACCCAAAATCGGCCATTAGGTACTCGCATGCCTGACGGATTCCGGACCGTGAAGCGAGACATACAAGGTACTCATGCCGACGGGGAAGGACCGTATCATGAGACATGGGTGGGCATAGAGTTGCATGGGTGTGTCACGCATCCTGTTCATATATTGCATACTGTTTATATACTGTCATCATGACATCGAATGCCATATAGAAATAACTGTACACTTGCACATGCCACGACCTTAGTTTTGTTTCTTGCATTAGTATTATATCATACCAGCATGTTGTCGCTGACCCATTCATGGGCACAGGTTTCAGATAAAGCTCCTGGTACGCGGGACTTGATGAAATCTTGGAGAAAGGAGAGGAAATGAATTTGGAAGAATATTTGGACCCTTGGGGCGTATTTAGATATTATAAAAGATTAGTGTGTTTCTGAAAAGAATGGAAATGACATTGTATATTGTAATAAATAATGAATTTGTGATCTTTTAGTTTAAATGTAGGAGTAGACGTGATGGATTGTATAAGTAGGCGATGTATATTTAACTTTGATAGAGTTGTGGCCATCGAGTGAGGATGGATTGTGACTGTTGTATATATATATATGTTGTATTGTGTTTATCAGGGGGAAAAGGTTCGAAAAACAAAGGAGGTGCTGCCGAAATTTTTAGAAAATTAATGAACTCTATTTAATTTGTCGTAAATTCGTAAATCTATTTAATTATCTTTTATTTTATTTACTTTCTGTTCGTCCGTCGCACCTCGGGTTTCGGTCAGAAATTCGGGGCGTGACAACAACACTATTTTATTTCAAAACAAAATGGAAAAAAGAAAAAAGAAAAGGACAATATGCATGTAGATCATGAATAGTGCAATCTATTTTACTAAAAAATCTCAAGTGGGCATTGTCATACAGCACCTATATAGGTTCCTCGCAAGTTCATCAAAAAAAAAACTTTAAAAAGCACTTAGGAACTTAGCACTATTTCATTTCAAAACAAAATGAAAAAAAGAAAAGAAAAAAATAATATGCGCGTGGACTATGAATAGTGCAATCTATTTTATGAAAAAGTTTCAACTTTGCATTATCATACATCACCTGTATGAGTTTCTCACAAGTTCAACAAAGACAAACTTTATAAAAGTAATTAAGCACTTACAACATTATTTCATTTCAAAACAAAATAAAAAAAGGAAAGGAAAAGGACAATATGCGCGTGGACTATGAATAGTGCAATCTATTTTACTAAAAATTTCGGATTAGGCATTATCATACATTATGTATACAGGTTACTCGCAAGTTCATCGGAGACAATCTTTATAAAAGCACTTAGGCACTTACTATACGATTTTATTTCAAAACAAAATGAAAGAAAAGATAAAAGAAAAGAGAAAAACAAGATGCGCATGGACGATGAATAGTGCAAGTTATATTACAAAAAAGTTTCAACTTAGTATCGCCATACATCATGCAGACAATCTCCTCACAAGTTTACTGGAGGCAAACTTTTTCTTCGCACCAATTTTTTTTTCTATTATTTTTATCATTCTTTCTTTCTCGTTTTCGTGGTAGAAAAATCAAATAAAAAATTACTAAACACCTTTCCTTTGGACTTGGCTCCTCCCCTTTCAAAGATTATCCAGAGTTTTGAATTAATAATAATATGGTTTAACCTTTGTCAATGCTGAGTTATCAACCAACATTTCATCAAAGAACAATTAATTCTGATGAGTCATCCCCCCACAGCTTTGAGAATACAAGTTGCTAACAAACATTACAAACAATTAGGTGCTCATATATATATATATATAGACACACACACACACACACACACACACACAACCAAGGAAAACAGTCCGTTTACCGGATGTAAATTTATATATAATAAAAGTTGTATCCAAACCAGAAGCTAATTTATTAGCCAATTCCATTCCTATGTGGGTATGTTTTCAAAAATTATTTTTATTTTTGAAAACAAAAAATTGACAGAAAACATATTTGACAAAATATTTATTTAAAAAAAAATAATCTGAGTTTTTAAGAAACTATTAAAATTAATTGTTGTAATTTCAAAAAGTCGAATTCATTAAAAAATGAAAACAATTCAAAAATACATGTATTTTAAATCGTTCCGATTTTCAAAAACAAAAGTAAAAAACAATTAAAAAGACACAATCACACAAATAATTTTCATTTAGATAATTTTCAAAACAATCTTATTGAGAAATCTTATTTCCATAGTAAATCGCATCCCTTGGCTCTGTTCTTTCATAGAGCTCTATCAATTGAGCAGAATTTGTTGATTTTTTGTTATTCAATCTTTGTAATAAATTTTTCGAAGAAATTACATAATATTCTACTATTACATTTTTTTTTTTTTGGTATTAATGAAAAATTTCGTAGTACGGCTGCGTCTCAAACATCTAAATGTCACTAGCCTCTTAAACAGTACAGGCTTGAGGTGACTTCCGATTACCTGAATCAGCAACCTCCCTGTCACGACCTGAAATCTATCCTGTGTGGATCTCGTATCGCGACCGCCACCCTTCGGCCCGAGAGCCTTAGGGCAAGGTTCATATAAGCAACGGTATCGGACGACGGTGCTGCCTATGTTTGTGGAAATGTGAAAAACTTTTTTTTTTTTTTTCATTTTAAATCTTTCGCACAATCGCCCGATACTGCCGCTCTTCATAATGGTACACATGATTATATATTTAGAGCATAATTAAAACTTAAAGGCTTTATAATTAATACATGTTTAACTGCCCTATGGGCTTAATACAAAACAGTTCACTACTTCCTAATACAAAAGTTACTACTAAAAGTCCATAACGTTCCACAAAAGAAACTACTTAACAATCCCTCCAAAAGAAAGCGGCTAGGTTCATTATCATCTTCATTAATATTAAGACTGTCGTCGATCACCTCTGAAAAGGGGAGCGGATAAAAATCAGGGTAAACTAAACTAAGCTTGTGAGTAATTCTAGCATTTGTCATGGGGTTTCAATTAGCAGTGGTTTAGCACATGAGAGTTTATAAAATACTTACCACCAATTGCTCATATTCTTTGAACACAGAATTTATGCATTCTTTAAAACAGATAGCTTTGAAACATTTAGAGTATTCAAGCTAAACATGTACTTCTTCAAATAAAGTATATGAACTTAAAACACGTAGATATGCATAGAAAAATGAGAGTAAAACTTGCTTTCATTTTCACACGTATCATCTTATCACTTTCATTAGTAGAATCTGTTTCGAACCGGACTCCAGTCTTACTACAATGGAGATATCTCATGCCTAAGGGATTAAATCCTGCTATCTGGCATTTTACGTGTCATAGTTGAATTTTAAAGAAACTCAATGTCGCATGTGGTGCTTATGCACGAGTTATCTTACATTATCAGTGGCAACAAGAGGTATAAAACACTTACAAGTAGATGCTATTTAAAAGCATTAAAACATGTCCTCCCTGTAGTTGCATTTAAAACATATAATATACAACTTCTTCAATAGAATTTCAAATATTTGGAATAAGCAAATTCAGCACATTTAAAGAAATTGGTATTTTACTTAGACATGCTAAAATATTTTTAAGGAAAACTATAGTAGAAACCATTCACTGAGCACGTCACAATAGAGTTTATAAGAACAGAATAATTTAAAATAGGAATCATGTAATACTAAATTTGATATTTAAAGTTTCAGATATTTTGAACTTAAAACTTCTTCAAATCCATGGAGTTAAATCTCTACTTCAAATGTAAGGTTACTCATCTTATAGGTTAGGCTGGCTCTCAAGAGGTGCTTTCCCTTTCTCATTCTCTCTTCTTAACCTAAAATAATTTATGAAATTTTCATAAATTTTCATATGCAATTAAATCAACTCGTGCTCTTGATCTATTCTTAGACTGTGTAAGTCTAATTCTAAAAACCAGTCTGACTCATTACTGTATTATATATTTAGTTAGACAGTACCTCTGGAGCCATTCATTTAATGTTTCTGTGTTTTCTCATTCTTCTTCCTCTTTTAGTTTTGCCTCAGCAAGTCGTCTTGCTGCTGCTTCTTGTGCGAATCGGCTCGTGGGGACTATTGGGGTTTTGTATATAAATGGTCTGACTGAGACGACTTCGGCTGTCTTGGCAATCCTAATTTTCCTGGAAGTCACTTTTTGTTGCCACAGCAAGTCTTCCATGAACTCCTGCTACTTTTTATCTGTTGCCCTCTGAGCCTTGGTCATAATTATAAATTCCTTCTATTTCTTATCCATTATAGTTTACTTGTATTTTAGCCTAAAACACAATTTAGCGTGTTAGGGAAATCAATTTCATTTTAAAATTATACTCTTCTGGTAGCTCCATTAACTTTAAACTTGATTTATTTACTTCACATGTTTACGTGTCACGTCTTCTTCGTATTTTATTTCAACATACGAGCCTTAGTTTAGTACTTCGGCAATATTTTAGTTCATAGCCACCTGATTGATGCTATTCATCAAATTTTATGTCTTTTTATTTTAGACACTTCTTTTGGTTGAATAGACTCTACCATTGAGTCCGGAACGTTGAAGAAAGTCAATTTAGGCTTTCGCGGAATTTCATTTAGGTTTGATAGCAGTAGGGGCATTTTGATCATTTTAGCATTTTTACGGGTCTTTAATTTTTTGGGACCTTGTCTCATGACGTGGACCTCACCATTTGACTCAGAAGGTTCGAGATAGTAAAAATACACTAATAACTTGTTAATTTTGGACAACGGGCATTTTTTACATTATTTAATTTAATTTAATATGTATTATCTATAATATATACATTTTGGTGCACCATTTTGGCACGGGATTGTCCTGTCCAAAATGGTTCGCACGCTTCGCTTTACTCTCTTGGTTCCCTGTTCGAGTCCCACCAAGTGCAATTGCACCTTTTATTTTATTAATTTTATAAATATTAATTTCATAATATATATATATATATCTTGCCCCATATGTATCACATGCGAGCACGTGGCCAAGTGGAAGGGATGGGGGTTTAGGCGTGTGGGGTCAGGGGTTCGAACCCCAGGGCTTATGCCTTTTCATTTTTTTCCTATTTTCTTGAAACCAAACGACGGATAAGTTCCTAAAACACGGACAGGCTATCCCCACTCGCGTATCGTTTATTAAATTGGGCCCTATTTGCATATCCAAACAGTCGTCTCAAGGTTTTAAAAACCCTTAAACAAAACGACGCAGTTTCATTTATTCGGTAGCAGTTTTAAACATTGCCACGTGTCCCGAAACACCCCACCCGTTTAAACAAGTCGCGAGTCGATTCAATCATCTTCCCCATACGACCCAACACTGTTGCCCTAATTACAGATTTCCTTCTTCTTCATTTTCGTGAAGTTTGGATCAATGGATCCTTACTGTTTTCATTTTAAAGCGTTTCTGGGCCATCGTGTAAGGGTTCGGCATTCATTTGAGGGATCAAACTGGTCTCACTAGCTCGGTTAAAGGTTTGATAATCAAACCTGTAACTTGATCGCACATGCTCACTTTTGAGTCAAAATCGATGGGGTTCGTTCTGTTGTGATCCCCTCTTCATGGGGTTTCATACCTCATTCCTTAAAACTAGTTGTGAGGTGCAGTTGAGGTGTTGGGTTTAAAACCCGAAACTTGCAACTTGATATTTGGAGGTCTTGCCTTATGTTTCTTGGTCGCGGTCACATGTTTTTGAGGTACTTGTAGGGTCTAGTTAAGGTCTCAATGCACCAAACATGATTTGGTTATCATCGATTCAGATCTGCTATAAGCAAGGTCTTTCAATGGCTGCCTTCTTAGGTTTGATGTTTCATGTCACGCCCCAAATTCCAGCGAACCCGAGGCGTGAGTAACGAGACAAAAGGAAATAAAATAATAAAGAAATGAAAGATAATAATGACATTCTTATACATTCCGTACACTGTTCCGATACATACATAAAGTCTGGTCCGTTGGTTCACAATATTCAAAATGAATTACAGTCTCGGGCTTATGCCCTTACATAATATCAAAAGCGCCCATCGGGCCCAATATGACCCTCAATCAGACCGTCTCTATATCCCGTACAGCTGGAACATCATCTGAAATGTTTGCCCCACTAAAGGGGTCAGCTCAACATGCTGGTACAATATAATGCTAATGCAAGGAACAAAACTAAGGTCGTGGCATGTGCGAGTGTACAGTTATTTCTATATGGCATTCTATATCATGATGACAGTATATAGACAGTATACAGTATATGAGCAATATGCATGACACACCCATGCAACTCCATGCCACCCATGTCTCATGATACGGTCATTCTCCGCTGGCATGAGTACCGCCACTTATGTCTCGCTTCACGGTCCGGAATCCGTCAGGCTCGCAAGTACCTAATGGCCGATTTTGGGTTTTTCACCACAGGATCTGCACCCTCATAATGCAAAGCACCAAGTGCTTACCCACGCCATGTCCAAGGAATCACACCATGCCAATATGCTCTAATCTCATCATGTCATAATGCAATCCCAATGATGCATTTCAGTCATACATAAAACATGCTTTCAAGTGTACAATTCATAACATCGACAGTTCTTCAAGCAGATAATTCACACACCACGTTAACACATGCGATATACTCATAATCATCATCCAACTAAACAAGATAGCACATAGCACATAAGCATGTGAACACTCGGACAAACATGTGAACAATTAATGCAGCAAAGCAAGTATTCCTAATCTCAATTCTATTCCTTACTTAGCACAATATATCGTACCTGGTAATCGATCTCAAACCGGAAAAGTATACTCGTAGTCAAGTGAAACCACCGTAAGAACACTGAAGGTCAGGTCACCTTCTCTTTGCCTTTCCGTGCCCCTAAAATTCATAACATGAAAGTCAGTTTAATCGTCACTCGAATTATGCTATTCATCAAATTTTACGTCTTTATCTTATAAGCTTCTACTTTGCTAAATTAAACTCCACTATTGAATCCGGGAGATTGAAGAAAATAAGTTTAGGCTTTCGTAAAATTCAATTCGGGCATCTGGGTCAAAAAGGGCAAAACAGTCATTTTGCACTTTACACGGGTCCTTACATTTCATGACCTCTTTTCACAAATCGGACTCCACGGTTGAGTCCGGAATGTTCGAGATAATAAAATTCCACTATTTGTTTTCCTAATTCGGAATTCGTTTGATTGTATTTCAATTCAGGGGTATTTTGGTAATTTTACACGTTGCTACGTGTCTTTTATTTTTCGGGACCCCGTCTCGTAAAACGGACCTCACCATTGGTCTCAGAATGGTCGAGATAGTCAAAATACACCTATGACTTGTCCCATTTGGACTCCGGGATGTTTTTGAATATTTAATTAATTAAATTAATTTAATTAAATAATTAATTAATTAATATTTTATTAATATTTTAATCAGGTGGGTCAAAGTGTAATTTCTAATAGTTGGAGGGTCAATTCGTAATTTCTGAAAGTTCAGGTTAAGGTTCAAATTCAAAAGGTTCAAATTTAAAGGGTTCAAATTCCAAAAAAAGGTTCAAATTAAAACTAGTTTAATTTGTTATTCTAAATCAGGTTAACCAAACAGGGCTTATCCAGAACAGGGATAGGATATCCCTGTTCCTATTTTAAATTTAAAAGTTTTTAATTTCTTATCTCCGTAACCAAACGCCCCAATTTGGTTTTTAATTTAAAACCAGTGGGCGACACGTGGCAGGGGCGGGTCAGCCCAAGCCCAAGCCCGACCCGACCCGGACCCGTACAGTCATCATCTCCCCCCCGTTTTTCCGGTAGGGTTCCGGCAGTCTCCGGTCATCTTCTCCGGCGACGTCGCCGGAATTTCAGGAAAATCAAGTTTTCAAACTTGATTTTCTTGGTGTTTTTGATGCCCCTTTCAATCCCAAACCATTCTAAAACATTTTTGGAACCCTTTAACATCATTTTGAAGCTCTTAATCACAATGAAAAATCAGATTTCCCCCCCCATGGCCGTGACCTGCACATCCATTTTTCCCCCTCATTTCTCAACCATTTTGGTTGATTCTTGTCCCTAAATTCTCCATATTTTATGCTCTATAAGTTCCAACAATTAAATCCAAGCAATAGGCTACAAAACAAGTTGGAAAATTGAGAGATTTTCTAGAGAGAGAAAGCTTACGGTTATGGGTTTCCAACCCTGTGATGGTGCTCATCTCCTCTTGCTTTGCCTCTGTTCTCCCCTTTGGCCTCCTTAGCTTCCTTCTTTCTGCTTCTCTTTCAAAAACCAGAGCACACACCTCTCTCTCTCTCTTTCCTTTCACTTTCTCTCTCTACACTTCTCTCTCTCTTTCTCTCTAAAATCCCACGACAGGTCTGTTCTCCTCCAACTCCCACCACACACTCATATACATACAGACCACACTCACACACCTCCAACCACTCTCTTACACACACCATGCCTCCCATGTCTTGTTTGAGTGTATCACACTCAAACTTACACACACACACAACCGGGTACACACACACACCTCACACAACCTGATATATATATACATATATATATATATATTTACATTTAAATATACACTCATCTTGTACACATATACACACACAATTAAATTTAAATTATATGTATATATATATACACATATATACAAAGATCATCATAATAATACTAATAATAATAATAATAATAATAATAATAATATTAATAAAAAATAATAATAACAACTTGAAAATTTTATTAAAAAAAAAAAAAAAAAATTTCAGGTTGTTACATCCTTCCCTCCTTACAGAAATTTCGTCCCGAAATTTAAAATAACTAAAACAAAAGAAAATACATCACTAATCAAATAACTCGGGGTATCTAGCACGGACCTCGGCCTCACGCTCCCAAGTAGCCTCCTCGACCCCATGATGGTTCCAACGAACCTTGACCAAAGGGATGGTCCTGCCTCGCAAAACCTGGTCCCTCGAGTCCAATATCTCTACGGGTCTCTGGTCATAGGAAGCGTCCCCCTCTAGCTGAAGATCTACCCAATCAAGTACATGTGAGGGGTCGGGATGGTACTTCCTCAGCATCGATACATGAAAAACGTCGTGAACCCCAGATAGCTGTGGTGGTAAGGCTAGCTTATAAGCTACCTCACCCACTCTCCCCAGAATCTCAAAGGGGCCAATAAATCGTGGCGACAGCTTCCCACCACGTCCAAATCTCCTCAAGCCCCGTCTGGGAGACACCTTGAGGAACACATGGTCCCCCACCTTAAATGCCAAGGGCCGCCGCCTCCTATCCGCATAGCTCCTCTGGCGGCTCTGAGCTGTCAATAGACGCTGCCTGATCACCTGTATCTTGTCCGTGGTCTCACGGACTATATCGGGCCCCAAGGCAGCTGTCTCTCCCACCTCAGTCCAACATACCAGGGAGCGGCACGGCCTACCATACAACGCCTCAAATGGTGCCATCTCTATACTGGACTGATAGCTGTTGTTGTAGGCAAACTCGACCAAGGCGAGGTGATCCTCCCAGCTACCCCTGAAATCCATGACACAAGCCCTAAGCATGTCCTCGAGGATCTGAATGGTACGCTCTGACTGGCCATCGGTCTGGGGGTGAAAGGCAGTACTAAACTGGAGCTGTGTCCCTAAGGCCGTCTGGAGACTCTACCAAAACCGGGCAGTGAAACGTGGGTCCCTATCTGAAACAATGGATACCGGTACCCCATGTAGTCGTACAATCTCTCGAATATACAACCTACTGAGGGTATCTGATGAATCAGTCACTCTGATAGGCAAGAAGTGAGCAGACTTCGTCAGCCTGTCCACGATAACCCAAACTGCATCATGGCCCCTCGGTGACCTAGGAAGACCCATCACGAAATCCATAGTAACGTGCTCCCACTTCCACTCGGCCACTGGCAATGGCTGCAACAATCCCCCAGGTCTCTGGTGCTCAGCCTTCACCTGCTGGCACGTGAGACATCTCGACACGAACTGCGCCACATCTCTCTTCATCCCCGCCCACCAGTACTGACGGCGCAGATCGTGATACATCTTAGTGCCCCCTGGGTGCACTGCCAGACGTGAGTGGTGAAAATCTCTAAGGGCCTCAGCCCTGAGAGACTCTGGGACAAAAACTCTACCCAAATACCTCAGACTAAGGTCAGAATGCACCGTCCATCCCACAAATCCCTCGGGACTAGCAATCCGTACTCTGATCTGATCTGCCTCAACATCCACTAGCTGTGCCTCTATCACTCTAGTCAAAAGGGTGGGCTGTGCACATAAGCTGAACAGTGTGGCCTGTCCCTCAAACTCAGCAATATCTAGATCAAACTCGCCAATATCTCCCATCATCTCCCACTCCCTGATGGCGATACTGGCAATAGTACCCCTCGACCTCCTGCTGAGTGCATCAGCCACCACATTGGCCCTCCCTGGGTGGTACTGAAGGTCAAAATCATAATCCTCCATGTACTCCATCCACCTCCTCTGCCTCAGATTCAGGTCCTTCTGCGTGAAGATATACCTGAGGCTCTTGTGGTCAGAGAATACCTCGAATCTCTCCCCGTATAAGTAGTGTCGCCAACTCTTCAGTGCAAAAATGACAGCAGCTAACTCCAAGTCATGTGTGGGGTAGTTCCGCTCATGGTTCTTCAACTGACGAGAACCGTAGGCTACCACTCTGCCATCCTGCATCAATACACAACCTAATCCCTCTCGGGAAGCATCACAGTACACAGCATAGCCCACTCCCCTCTCAGGTATGATCAAAACAGGCGCTGAAGTCAACCTCCTCTTCAGCTCCTGAAAAGACTGCTCACAGTCCTCTGTCCATAAGAATCTGATGCCCTTGCGCGTCAGACGAGTCATCGGCGCGGCAAGACGGGAGAAACCCTCCACAAATCGTCGGTAGTATCCGGCCAACCCCAGAAAACTCCGAATCTCAAATACACTGCTCGGTCTCTCCCAGCTCATGACAGCCTCAATCTTGGAGGGATCCACAGATACCCCTCCACTAGATACTACATGTCCCAAGAACTGTACCTCTCGAAGCCAGAACTCACACTTCGAGAACTTGGCAAATAGCCGATGCTCTCTCAAAATCTGCAGTACAGTCCTCAAATGATAGGCATGCACATCCTCGGCAGGTGAATACACTAAGATGTCATCTACAAATACCACGACGAACTGATCCAGGTAAGGACTGAAAATGCGGTGCATCAAGTCCATGAATGCCGCTGGGGCATTCGTCACTCCAAAGGGCATGACCACAAACTCATACTGACCATAGCGAGTGCGGAAGGTTGTCTTCGCTATGTCCTCCTCCCTGACCCTCAACTGGTGGTAACCCGATCTAAGATCAATCTTCGAGAAGCATCTCGAACCTCTCAGCTGATCAAATAAATCGTCGATCCTCGGCAACGGGTACTTATTCTTGATAGTAACCCGGTTCAGCCTCCTGTAATCTACACATAGTCGTAGTGTCCCGTCCTTCTTCTTCGCGAACAGTGCCGAGGCACCCCACAGAGAAGTGCTAGGACGGATAAACCCCTTCCGCTGTAGATCAGTCAACTGCTCCCTCAGCTCTCTCAACTCAGCTGGAGCCATGCGGTAAGGTGGTATGGAAATGGGTGTAGTACCAGGAATGAGCTCTATAGTGAACTCGATCTCTCGTCTAGTGGGTAAACAAGTCAAGTCACTCGGGAAGACGTCGGGGAACTCATCCACGACTGGGGGTAACACAATCTCTACAGTCTCAAAATCACCCGCAATCAGACTAGCCAACATGTAACTGTGGCCTCCCCAGCTCCTAGAATCACGCACTGGAGGAATCAAGAAATCCCCCCGATCCCCTGTGAAATAAAAGCAATCTCCCTCCGGAGTGCATACAGTCACCCTCCCCCTGTAACAGTCTATACTCGCCCGATAGGTGAACAACCAATCCATCCCCAGAATCACATCAAACCCAGACATATCAAGTACAATAAGATCAAAGTGGAGAATACGATCAGCTATCTCTATCGAGCAATCTCTACAGATCCTCGTCAGTACTACAACACCCCCAACTGGCGTACCAACATGCAACGGGGGGTCCAACCAAGCTATATCCAGACCCAATGACATGGCAAGTGCAGTAGAAATGAATGAATGTGATGCTCCTGAATCTATCAATACACTGGCCCATGAACTGGATATGAGAAATGTACCTCGGACTACTGACGGTCCGGCAGCAGAGGTCTCCGGGGTGGCTACTGCGTAGACTCGGCCCTGTATGGTCTGGCCCTGTCTGCCTCCCCCTCTCTGTGTCTGCTGACCTCCTCCCCTAGGTGCTGGAGCTCTAACGCTCTGCGCGGAGGGCGTAGGCTGATGATAGGGCGCTGGGAGTCCCTGAACTGACTGTGGCTGTGGCAGAGGCACCTGTGTATGCTGATAATAGTGTGACCTCGGCGCACTCTGCGAAGTCTGCCCCTGAGGGCAGTTGGCCCTAACATGGCCAGGCTGCTGACAAGTGAAACAAATCGGCGGGGCCCTCTGACTCGGTGCCGGTAGAGGTAGTGGAAATGACCCCTGACTGGATCCGACACCCTGTGCACTGCTGGGTCCCCTCAAGGGACAGTCAGCCCTCCTATGGCCAGGCTGCCCGCAGGTATAACATGTGCTAGGTCGCTGTGACCCTCCTCCCCTAGGAGTAGATGGCAAGGCAAGACGAGGAGCTATCGAATGAAGGGGTCCGGCTGGTGGCTGTGAGGAAGAAGTACTGGCTCGGTACCTCTTCGGCTGTCTATATGTCGGGGCAGGTGTAGAGGTCTGTACTGTGGGTGCCCTGCCCTGTGCTCTGGTCTCTCTAATCCCTCTAAGATCAGCTAACTCCCTCTCCACCTTGGAGGCCCTGATCACTGCCTCCTCGTAGGTCTCTATAATATGCCCAGCCAGTCTGTCCCTGATAGAGGTCTTCAACCCCTTGAGGAAATTGTACACCCTCAAATCCTCATGTGCAATAATGTGTGGGGCGAACCTCCCCAAAGCAGTAAACCGTGACTCATACTGAGCCACTGTCATGTCCCTCTGCAGAAGTGCCTCGAACTCCTCCCTAAACCCCACCCTGGCAGATATCGGGAAGTAGTGGTCATTGAACATGGCCATAAATGCATCCCATCTCTCTCCAAACCGATGCAGTCTGTCAGCAGCTACCTCCCACCACTGACTAGCCAGGTCTGTAAACTGAAATGTAGCGCACCTGATCCTCAGATGGGGCTCAGTGATCCCCTGTGAATCCAAAATCTGGGTAATCTGTCTCAACCACTCCTCTGCAATAAGTGGGTCTGGCTGCCCGGCAAAGGTAGGTGGTCTCATCCTCTGGAACACCTTCATCACGAAGGTATCCCTGGTCTCTCCGTCAGTGGTCCGCGCCTCCATCACGGTGCGGAGACACTCCTGCAAAAGAGCCGCCATATCTCTGGCGCCAATCATCTGCTCTACCTCCTGTGCTGGAGCGGGAGCAGGAATAGGGGCAGGGGCGGGAGCAACATCCTCCTCAGCTGCACTGTGCTCTGGTGTGTCAGCCGGGGCAACGACCTCCTCAACTATATCGGGAATAGGGGCAGCAGCTCTAGGTCTGCCACGACGAGGCTGGGCGGCGCCTCTAGGCTGGGTAGCACCTCTGGGCCTGCCCCTACCCCGTCTGGGCGGTCCAGCTCCCGTAGGAGCTCGTCTGGGAGGCATATCTACAAGTCCAAGAGAAAAATTTCAATATCACTTTTTCATATTCAATATATGGGCATTCAAGTGTGATCCTAATCATGTTCCCATCAATGGCCTATGCTTCTACAGGTAGTACACATAGCATGTCATGATACTTATACTTAACAAGTTTTTCACACATCACACATGTCATGCATCCAACATAGCATAAATCAGCACGTAGTCACAATAAGTCATGCATCAGGACATATAAAACCACATAGCACACAAGATCCTATCACATGCTGCTAAAGGTTCATACTAAGTCTCATTCTTTTCTCTAGGGTCTCATGGTGTTAAACAACACCCCACGGTCTCTAGGTATTCGAACCTAAGCTCTGATACCACGTTGTCACGCCCCAAATTCCAACGAACCCGAGGCGTGAGTAACGAGACAAAAGGAAATAAAATAATAAAGAAATGAAAGATAATAATGACATTCTTATACATTCCGTACACTGTTCCGATACATACATAAAGTCTGGTCCGTTGGTTCACAATATTCAAAATGAATTACAGTCTCGGGCTTATGCCCTTACATAATATCAAAAGCGCCCATCGGGCCCAATATGACCCTCAATCAGACCGTCTCTATATCCCGTACAGCTGGAACATCATCTGAAATGTTTGCCCCACTAAAGGGGTCAGCTCAACATGCTGGTACAATATAATGCTAATGCAAGGAACAAAACTAAGGTCGTGGCATGTGCGAGTGTACAGTTATTTCTATATGGCATTCTATATCATGATGACAGTATATAGACAGTATACAGTATATGAGCAATATGCATGACACACCCATGCAACTCCATGCCACCCATGTCTCATGATACGGTCATTCTCCGCTGGCATGAGTACCGCCACTTATGTCTCGCTTCACGGTCCGGAATCCGTCAGGCTCGCAAGTACCTAATGGCCGATTTTGGGTTTTTCACCACAGGATCTGCACCCTCATAATGCAAAGCACCAAGTGCTTACCCACGCCATGTCCAAGGAATCACACCATGCCAATATGCTCTAATCTCATCATGTCATAATGCAATCCCAATGATGCATTTCAGTCATACATAAAACATGCTTTCAAGTGTACAATTCATAACATCGACAGTTCTTCAAGCAGATAATTCACACACCACGTTAACACATGCGATATACTCATAATCATCATC
Organism: Nyssa sinensis; assembly: GCA_008638375.1. Lineage (NCBI taxonomy): Eukaryota > Viridiplantae > Streptophyta > Magnoliopsida > Cornales > Nyssaceae > Nyssa > Nyssa sinensis. The sequence continues at coordinate 15,781,486 of CM018039.1, read as the reverse complement.
CAACTAAACAAGATAGCACATAGCACATAAGCATGTGAACACTCGGACAAACATGTGAACAATTAATGCAGCAAAGCAAGTATTCCTAATCTCAATTCTATTCCTTACTTAGCACAATATATCGTACCTAGTAATCGATCTCAAACCGGAAAAGTATACTCGTAGTCAAGTGAAACCACCGTAAGAACACTGAAGGTCAGGTCACCTTCTCTTTGCCTTTCCGTGCCCCTAAAATTCATAACATGAAACTCAGTTTAATCGTCACTCGAATTATGCTATTCATCAAATTTTACGTCTTTATCTTATAAGCTTCTACTTTGCTAAATTAAACTCTACTATTGAATCCGGGACATTGAAGAAAATAAGTTTAGGCTTTCGTAAAATTCAATTCGGGCATCTGGGTCAAAAAGGGCAAAACAGTCATTTTACACTTTACACGGGTCCTTACATTTCATGACCTCTTTTCACAAATCGGACTCCACGGTTGAGTCCGGAATGTTCGAGATAATAAAATTCCACTATTTGTTTTCCTAATTCGGAATTCGTTTGATTGTATTTCAATTCAGGGGTATTTTGGTAATTTTACACGTTGCTACGTGTCTTTTATTTTTTGGGACCCCGTCTCGTAAAACGGACCTCACCATTGGTCTCAGAATGGTCGAGATAGTCAAAATACACCTATGACTTGTCCCATTTGGACTCCGGGATGTTTTTGAATATTTAATTAATTAAATAATTAATTAATTAATTTAATTAATATTTTATTAATATTTTAATCAGGTGGGTCAAAGTGTAATTTCTAATAGTTGGGGGGTCAATTCGTAATTTCTGAAAGTTCAGGTTAAGGTTCAAATTGAAAAGGTTCAAATTTAAAGGGTTCAAATTCCAAAAAAAGGTTCAAATTAAAACTAGTTTAATTTGTTATTCTAAATCAGGTTAACCAAACAGGGCTTATCCAGAACAGGGATAGGATATCCCTGTTCCTATTTTAAATTTAAAAGTTTTTAATTTCTTATCTCCGTAACCAAACGCCCCAATTTGGTTTTTAATTTAAAACCAGTGGGCGACACGTGGCAGGGGCGGGTCAGCCCAAGCCCGACCCGACCCGAACCGACCCGACCCGGACCCGTACAGTCATCATCTCCCCCCCGTTTTTCCGGTAGGGTTCCGGCAGTCTCCGGTCATCTTCTCCGGCGACGTCGCCGGAATTTCAGGAAAATCAAGTTTTCAAACTTGATTTTCTTGGTGTTTTTGATGCCCCTTTCAATCCCAAACCATTCTAAAACATTTTTGGAACCCTTTAACATCATTTTGAAGCTCTTAATCACAATGAAAAATCAGATTTCCCCCCCCATGGCCGTGACCTGCACATCCATTTTTCCCCCTCATTTCTCAACCATTTTGGTTGATTCTTGTCCCTAAATTCTCCATATTTTATGCTCTATAAGTTCCAACAATTAAATCCAAGCAATAGGCTACAAAACAAGTTGGAAAATTGAGAGATTTTCTAGAGAGAGAAAGCTTACGGTTATGGGTTTCCAACCCTGTGATGGTGCTCATCTCCTCTTGCTTTGCCTCTGTTCTCCCCTTTGGCCTCCTTAGCTTCCTTCTTTCTGCTTCTCTTTCAAAAACCAGAGCACACACCTCTCTCTCTCTCTTTCCTTTCACTTTCTCTCTCTACACTTCTCTCTCTCTTTCTCTCTAAAATCCCACGACAGGTCTGTTCTCCTCCAACTCCCACCACACACTCATATACATACAGACCACACTCACACACCTCCAACCACTCTCTTACACACACCATGCCTCCCATGTCTTGTTTGAGTGTATCACACTCAAACTTACACACACACACAACCGGGTACACACACACCTCACACAACCTGATATATATATATACATATATATATATATATATTTACATTTAAATATACACTCATCTTGTACACATATACACACACAATTAAATTTAAATTATATGTATATATATACACATATATACATACATCATCATAATAATACTAATAATAATAATAATAATAATATTAATAAAAAATAATAATAACAACTTGAAAATTTTATTAAAAAAAAAAAAAAAAATTTCAGGTTGTTACATTTCAGGCTGTTTTTATGGCCAAATTTCATGCTTATCTTAGTTTAAATATACTCTAAATATCATATATACATGATTTAAGACTTTAAACAACTTGTGCATATACAAAATTATAGAGAGGGAAAACATGGTAAATTTGGTGTTTACCTGTTTCAGTGGTTTCTCCCTCCTTCTCCTTCTGATTTTCTCCCTTCTTCTTCTCAGAAGCTCTCCCTCTCTCCCTCTCTCCCCCCTCTCTCTCTCTCTCTCTCTCTCTGTATGACTGAATGGTGTGTGGCGTGTGTATACAATATGTATATATGTCTATAGATATATACATGATTATTACATTTCTGGTTGCCCTAACCACTAGGTTACCCCCTTTGCTTGCTGCAGCATCTCAAATGAGTGCTTCTCCTTACTGTTTTGGGGCAGGCCATCGTTTGGCCGTGTGTGTGTGTGTAGATTATATACATATAATATAACACACACACACTAACACACTTGGAGACACACACGCCTCTCAACCGACACACATACACACTCAATTTCACCCTTCTGCACACACTTTAAATATTTGTATCATTTATATACTACATATATATATATATATATTTAATTATTCTTATATACAACCATGTATATATATATATACTTACACATATACATACTTGGCCATGTACTCACACACATTACACCTTTAATGTGTGTATGTGTGTGTCATCATATTTTCTATTAATTATAACTAATAATTAATTTCTTATATTTAATCAACTAATTATATTTAATTAATTAATTATTCTCTTAAGTGTATAATCTTCACACTAATTTTTCATAACCTCGTAATGCGTGTCATATGACCCGATATTTTTTTGGGTTAGGGTATTACACTCCCAATGATACAACTACAAATTCTCCTAGTTAAACTATACAAATACTTCTTTTACTTTATTTAATAATATACATGTTAGAAGTATGTTAGAGTTACCTATATATTATTGTGATACTACGGTTAGGGTTAACCACCACATATATATTATTGTGTAATGCTAGTGGGATTAGGGTTTTATAGTTTGTTTCCTTTATTTATACTTTTCATGTACAACCTCATAACACTCCTATATAAGGAGCTCTCTTGTTTAGTTTCTGTACGGAATTCAATCTAATACAATGTAGTTCTTTGAGTTTTTCCCTTCTCTTTCTTTCTTGTCTCTTTTACGTTATTCCACTAATTCTAACATGGTATCTGATGAGCCATAAAATGCGCCTCCAAAGCTAACAAACTTAGCAGAGCAACTACCTTCAGATCTGCCTTCAGAGCAGCTACTAGCAGAGCTGCCTACAGAGTAGCTACGAGCAGAGCTGCCTCTAGAGCAGCTACTAGTAGGCCTCCAGAGCAGAGCTGCCTCCAGAGCAGAGCAGAGCTGCCTCCAGAGCAGCTACCAGCAGGCCTCCAGAGTAGAGCTGCCTCCAGAGCAGCTACCAGCAGAACTGCCTCCAGAGCTGAGCTGCCTCCAGAGCAGCTACCAGCAGAACTGCCTCCAGAGCAGAGCTGCCTCCGGCAGAGCTACTACTAGCAGAGCTGAGCTGCCTCTAGAGCAGCTACCAGCAGGCCTCCAGAGCAGAGCTGCCTCCAGAGCAGCTACCAGCAGAACTGCCTCCAGAGCAGAGCTGCCTCTAGAGCAGAGCTGCCTCCAGAGCAGAGCTACTACTAACAGAGTTGAGCTGCCTCCAAAGCAGCTACCCAGCAGGCCTCCAGAGCAGAACTGCCTCTAGAGCTGAGCTGCCCCTAGAGCAACTACCAGCAGGCCTCCAGAGCAGGAGGAGTTCCGAACTGGTCACCGTCTTCCATAGACTTCCGACCTCAGAATAAGGAATATATCTTGGAGTGCAAGTCTTTCAGATAGGAAAGGAATCCTACCTCAATCAGGGAAGATTATCACATATCTTTTAAACCTTATCAAACAAGGAAAGGAATTCTATTCAATGTAGGAAACTGTTAAAATCAATGACTCTCAACCCTATAAATAAAGGGGGCAGGTACGCCTAAATAGGGGGATCTCACATTGAATCTCAGATTCAATCACATATACAATCACTCTCTTTTACACATATTATCTATATTTATTTTATATATTCCCTCTTTACTGACTTGATCGTCGGAGGGTCCTCCTTCTCTTTTTTGCAGGTCCTTCTTGCCGAATCATCGAATCGACCGGTGCTGTTTTTTGCAGCATCAGTTTGGCGCCGTCTGTGGGAACGACGGTCAACATGCCTCGTTCTCTACTACTAATATCGCTCCCTATGATTATTTAAATTCTCTCAAATTCCATATAATTTGATGAATGCTAAACACGATTGAATTAGATTAAATCCTACCATATCAGCGTAGAAATCAAATTCTACATATTACCCGCAAGATTTTATATATATACAAATATATAGTTGTATATATAATCTCAAGATATTTTTTGCATATACATATATCTACATGTATACACATATACGTTAGAATCAAGTCAGTACAATATATAGACTAATCAAGCTATTGATCTATGATTTTTTAGTATATCAAATCATTACACATGATTTAAATTTTTATTTGTTGGTGCCCAAAGAGAAGCACCCTTAATCTGACTTTTTAATATTATTTCACGCAACAAATAAGAATTATTTTTGTTCTTTTTGCCATTGCAAGTTCTGAAACTGAGCTATAACCCAAGGGAACGGAAGTTTGCAATCTTCAGATTCTCTGCTCCTCTATGTCAAAATCTAATTATCAAGATGCTCAGTATCAAAGCATTTGCAAGACTATATACATACAAATATATATATATATATATATGTTAATATATAGTCGCAGGATTTTTATATGCATATACATGTATATATATATATATATTCACATCAATATGAGCATCAATCTCGAGATCTGCATTAATCTCAAAATCTTTTGAGTAAAATATGAGATATTTTGAATACAGGACCAGTTCACATCAGTATGGGCATCAATCTCGAGATCTGTATCAATCTCAAAATTTTTTGAATAAAATATGAGATTTGTTTGAATTCAGGAGGATCATTATTTCAATGTTGAATTTGAATGCTTTTGTGAAAAGCATGTCAGACTCTTTATTGCATCCCTATCTCTTTATGCCTGCATCCACTGTTTATTATTTCAATTCTCTGAACTATTTTGACTCTTGGAGAACTCACAAACACCATATTTGGCAAAATATATATATATATATATATATATATATATATATACACACATGCCATAATCAAATCAGTACACTGATCAAGTCAGAAACCATTGACATATAGTTTCTCAGCAAATAAAATCATTATACATGATTTAATTTTTTATTTTTTATTTTTTTGGTGCATGAAAAGAAGCACCCCATGATGTAACCCTTTGAAGATTATTTCAGGAACCCTGGTTCTCTCATCTCTTAAAATTTCCTCTTTTAGTTTTGAGCCAGAGAAGGAGGATTGTTGCCGACTCTTCCATGTCCTCACGATCAGGTCAGGAGTGATGCCAAGCTGATGCTCGAACAACGGCCATAGCTCTCGGACGTGCGCCACCGAGTCATCTGCCGTCTCAGGAGGCGACAACGGTGGTTCCAGCGAGATCATGCTGCTCGGTGCCCCAGATATTCTGGTACACGGCCTACGAGCCCATCTTTCTCCTTGGCCGCCAACACTTTTCCGGCGTCAACATCCAGATCCGGGTTAATGATGGGGGTCACACCTCCCAGATCAAAGCCCTCCATCATCATCGCTGATCAGCAGTCCCACCAGCATCGACTACGCTCACCACCGTCAAGCCCGCGCACGTCCCCAACGCCAACACGGCAACAATCAAAACTCCCACAATCTTCCTTTGCTACTTCTCAAAAAAAAAAAAAAAAAATGGGTACCTCTCGCTGCATCAAGATCTAATCTGGTTCCTGAACATGTCCAGAAGTTGGGCATAGGAGACCTAATTTTGGCAGGTCCACCTCCAGCAGCTCGTTCTTCAATTGATGCTATGCCCACTATTAAGATCACCCAAAGGCATCTTAAACTCCGATTCACACTGCCCTGTTTGTAGAGATAAATTTGATTTGGGCTCTGAAGTAAGGCAGATGCCACGTGACCATATTTATCACTCTGATAACATTGTTCATGGGTTGGTTCAGCACAACTCACAACCCGTGTTTCAGCCGTGTTCCATAGCCGTCTCCGGTTGACCTTCCCCACGATTAGAGGGGTCAAGACAGTCTCATTGGCTCATCCCAAGCTCAAAAAATTGAGCCTTAATTTGTTGCAGATTTTCTGCTTTATCTCAAGAGGTTTATCCCTAATCTATTGCAAGTTTGCGGCCTCATCTCAATAGCTCATGACCAGTGTCCAACCAGTGGAGGGCTCTCAAACGTTTATCAATTTTGCTAAGCTGATTCGAGTACGAGCTGAGCCAAATTCCAACCAAGCCAGGCCACAGTCTAGGCCAAATAAGGCCAAGCCGAGCCCAGAGATCAGATGAGCCGACCCAATATTCCAACTGAGCCACATCAGAAATTCAGTCGCACTATGTCGACTTTGACCGATTTTCTTTCGAGTAAGAAGAGCACCCGACAACGGCAAAACGCCCCACCGCTTCTATAAATAGCAATGATCTCCAGAGCTTACCAATCTACATCGGAGGGGCCTCTCTATTGGCTGTTCTTCTTCTAACTCCTGCTGCCGATGCTAGCGGTCCACAGTCTAGACCCGGACCCACTCATCGCTGCTCAAATCATAGTGCCCCTCATGGATCCCTTATATCTTCGACACTTGAGATCAAATGAGTACAGCCCTCAATGACCCATCTATGGATGCGGAATGTATCAGTAATTCATACTTGGATTTAATTGGACTTCGGAAAGCTTACCTTGGGTCACTGTTTCCACCTCAGAAATCACAGTAATTTCTGATTTTCTTCTTACAATTTTTAGTAACAGTAATTACTCTATTCTCCTCATCTTCACTATTCACTGACGAGGATGGCAACTCCAATGATGAAGAAATGACTAAGACACATCAGAGCTAGTGAAAAGCAGTCTGATCTGCCATATTTCATCAATTTTTCTCTTTTTTACTAGCATTGGTTGACCCCGGTCAAAGCGTGTTTATGGCTCTTCAGCCTAAAATGATTACATATGGGAACTTAGTCGCTGCATTCGCCGTAAGGACTCTCACTGGCCCAATAGTAATGACGGCATCTTCCATTGCTATTAGCCCACGGGGTGACCTCCTTTGTGTTGATATTGTATAGTGGACAACCCAAAGAGCACGATTTTATGCAGCTTGCCTTATGTTCACTAAATCCGGTTGCCAACTCAACAGCTCACAGTGTGTCAAGAGGAATTATTTTCCAGTTGACTTTCTCCATTATTAACAAGATCAATATTTTACAAAGGGAACCTCTCAAGCCAATTGACAAGAAAGATATTGGCATCATTGGCGGTACTCTTATCAATTTATACATTCATGTACAGACCTTTAGGTCTGATCCAACAAATGTACAGACCCACAGGTCTGGTCCATCAAATGTACAGGCCTTCTGGTCTGGTCCATCTTAATGCACAGACCCTCAGGTCTGGTCCATCTCAATGCACAGACTCAGGTCTGGTCCATCTTAATGCACAGACTCAGGTCTGGTCCATCAAATGTACAGGCCTTCTGGTCTGGTCCATCTCAATGCACAGACTCAGGTCTGGTTCATCTTAATGCACAGACTCAGGTCTGGTCCATCAAATGTACAGTCCTTCTGGTCTAGTCCATCTAAATGCACAGACCTCATGGTCTGGTCCATCTTAATGCACAGACTCCTAGGTCTGGTCCATCTCAATGCACAGACTTAGGTCTGGTTCTATCTTAATGCACAGACCCCCAGGTCTGGTCCATCTCTAATGCAGAGGCCTCCAGTGCCTGGTCCATCTCTAATGCACAGGCTTCTAGTGCCTGGTCCATATCTAATGCACAAACCTTCAGAGTTTTGTCCATCTCTAATGCACAGGCCTTCAGTGTCTGGTCCATCTTTTAATGTACAGACCTTCAGAGTCTGGTCCATCTTAATGCACAGACCCCCAGGTCTGGTCCATCTTAATGCACAGACTCAAGTCTGATCCATCTCAATGTACAGGCCTTCTGGTTTGATCCATCTTAATGCACAGACTCAAGTCTGGTCCATCAAATGTACAGGCCTTCTGGTCTGGTCCATCAAATGTACAGGCCTTCTGGTCTGGTCCATCTAAATGTACAGACTCCTAGGTCTGGTCCATTTTTCTTACCCTACCAACTTTTATAAAAACCCTGTTTTATTTCTAAGTGTTGCAGGCCAGTATATCATAAATCATCAAGTACGCGTGACTCTTCAAAAATCCTAAACCTCAGCTCTGCATGGATCTCACAGAACTGAGGCTTGGGGGGGGGAGTAACTGATGAGCCATAAAATGCGCCTCCAAAGCTAACAAACTTAGCAGAGCAACTACCTTCAGATCTGCCTCCAGAGCAGAGCTGCCTCTAGAGCAGAGCTGCCTCCAGAGCAGAGCTACTACTAACAGAGTTGAGCTGCCTCCAAAGCAGCTACCCAGCAGGCCTCCAGAGCAGAACTGCCTCTAGAGCTGAGCTGCCCCTAGAGCAACTACCAGCAGGCCTCCAGAGCAGGAGGAGTTCCGAACTGGTCACCGTCTTCCATAGACTTCCGACCTCAGAATAAGGAATATATCTTGGAGTGCAAGTCTTTCAGATAGGAAAGGAATCCTACCTCAATCAGGGAAGATTATCACATATCTTTTAAACCTTATCAAACAAGGAAAGGAATTCTATTCAATGTAGGAAACTGTTAAAATCAATGACTCTCAACCCTATAAATAAAGGGGGCAGGTACGCCTAAATAGGGGGATCTCACATTGAATCTCAGATTCAATCACATATACAATCACTCTCTTTTACACATATTATCTATATTTATTTTATATATTCCCTCTTTACTGACTTGATCGTCGGAGGGTCCTCCTTCTCTTTTTTGCAGGTCCTTCTTGCCGAATCATCGAATCGACCGGTGCTGTTTTTTGCAGCATCAGTATCAGAGCCTCTCCTTCCTTGGTCTGATTCTTCTCTAATTTAATTTACCTTGGCTGGTTCTGGTTTAACAAGTCTACGGCTTCCCTCCCTTTGATTTTCTTTCTCCCAGCTGCAGCTTCTTTTGCTTTTCTTTTTCTTTTTTCCCTGTTTCTGTTCAGCCCAGTGCCGCTTCTGTCTTTTTTCTTCTTCTATTTGCACCGTTCTTCTTCTTGTTGGATTGTCCCACATCGCTCGTCTCTAGCTCCTCTAGTTTATGTATATGGCTGGCTGCCCCTCTCCTTAACATCTGGGTTTTAAGGAATTGAATCACTTGGGCCTCCAATTTCTATATGGTAATAAAGCCAGACCAGAGATTCAACCTTGAGCTAGATACACGGGGCCGCTCACCTGACTTCCCTCCGCGGGCAATATAGTCCAGGAGGCGTGTTGGATTGTCTCATATCGCCCGTCTTTAGCTCCTCTAGTCTATCTATATGGCTGGCTGCCCCTCTCCTTAACACCTGAGTTTTAAGGAACTGAATGGGCTGGGCCTCTAATTTTCAACAATACAAATACCTCATTTAGTGATATTTTTTCTCTAAAATAACGAAACTGTGGGGTTTCATTTTTATTTATTTTGACCAATTTTTTTATTTTTCAAATAAATATTAATTAAGACATTAAATTTATTTTTATATAAAATAAAAATAAGTTATTTACCTTTAATTTATTTTTATATAAAAAAAATACAAATATTTATATAAAAAAAAAGATAAAAAAAATTGGTCAAAATTGAAAAAATGCAAAAAAATAAAATAAAATAAAATAAGAGGGGCAATTTTATCATTTTAATTAAAAAATTTAACTGGAATAGAATATTTGTATATTGTCGTATAAAGTAGGGGAGGTCAGTGTAAATTCAGAAACTTCAGAGAAGGTTAATATAATCTACCAAACTTATAAAGTAAGGTTTTGACCCGCAATCTTGTTTTTCTTCTTTTAAGAAAGTGTTATTAAGTGATGAATTTGTGTAGGAATTTTCATTTCAAGAATTTTATTTAGTTAATAAAGTTTTGGAAGAATTTTCATTTTTAGTACTGTTTGTTGTAAAGTTGTTTAAGACCTTGAATTATTAATTTTTTTTCTTGTTATTTACAAGTTATATACGGATTAAGATTAGAATTATAATTAGAATTAGTCCTCTATATATATAGAATTATAAGTTTCCAAAAAAAAAAAAGGTTAATTTCCAAAAAATTCTCAAACCTGCTCAAAACTCTAATGAGTTAGATATAATTTTCTCTAGAATCTAAACCCGTTCCATTAAAAATAAAATATGACGAATTCTAATGGAACAGTATAAATTGTCATTCCTGTGAAAAAACAAAATCATCACCTAAATAATGAAATTGAATTGGGATGTGCCTCTCTTGTGTGTGTATATATAGTTAAATGATTTAGGACTTGGGTTAATGGAACTCCTCTTTCTACATTCTAAAAGTGTAGTACCATTGACACATTTTGGAGCACTATATAATAACAGTATGCTAATATTGGAAAATGACTTCACATCTGATAATGGTTTTTTATATTGACTAGTGGTAAGATGTCACTGTTAGATAACCAAAGTCATTGAATTGTGTTACATGTAGATGTAGTTAGGTACATAATTTAACCTACTCCAACTTCTTCTTTCACTTCCCCCGCCCACTTCAACTTTATTTCTTCCCCCTAAGTCCTAATGTTACTTTTGGGTAAATTACAATCTTTCCTTTAAAGTTTCTTAAAATTATACTCATCTTTTTTAAAATTTTTGAAATTACACTAAGGTTTTTTTATTTGATTAATTACAAATATCTCATTCAGTCAAATTTTTTTCCTCAAAATGACAAAAGGACAAAATTGTCCCTTTCATATTTATTTTTTATTTTTACATTTTTTTCAATTTCAAATAAATATCAATTAAAACCTTAAATTGATTTTTATATAAAATAAAAAATCTTTTAAAAAAGTTAGAAAATTTGGTCAAAGTTGAAAAAATAGAAAAGGGGCAATTTTTGTCATTTTGAAAGAAAAAAATTTGACTGGAGGGAGTATTTGTTATTTGTCAGTAAAAGTAAGAGAGATTAATATAATTTCAAAAATTTCATGAGAAGTCAATGTAACTGTTAGAAACTTCAAGAAATGTCAGTGTAATTTATCTTGTTACTTTTTATAATTTTTCTAAAGCATTGTTCGCTTTTCCTGAGTCACTAGTATCAATCTATAGAAACCCTCTTATAATTGATAAATTTGGGAGATTGAAAGTTGATTAATTATTAAATTTTTCATACTTTTATTAACTAATAAACATTTATTATAAGTAAAAAAATAAAACTTTATATGCAATTTTTTAACAACATTTTAGCTTTTCATAAAAAAATACATATAATACTTAACTTAAGACATAAAAAAGCTCCTGATGTCTTTTTCAAATAAAAAAGTTATATTTCCTGATATCATAATTTTTCTTATAATACTTTTGACTTTAATTATGTTGAACAAATATGTATAATTATCAAGACATGTTATAAATGGGATATATATGAATACATATATAACTCTTTTATTTCTTTAATAATTAATCTTATAAATAATTTTTTTGGAAAAAAATATTAATTATTTGATTACATGCCAATACTTGACTTTAATGCTCGCCATAATCCATTTACACTGTAATAAAACGTATGGAGAAATTTCATGATCCCATACTATAAAAGAAGTCCAGTGATAAGGTAGTATGAAAAAATTTCGTGATCAAGCAAATTAAATTATGACGTGTGATTTATATTTTAAATTAGAGTATTATCATGACATCATTAATATCAAATGTTAGAAATTGATATATATATATATATATAACCATAAAAATTTTTCATGCTACCTTACTACTAAACTTTTTCCCTCCATGCCCCCGTGAGTGCATAAAGTACTGGTGAATCATTGACACGTAGACAATAAGGGTTAAACTCAATTCTGAAGTTTAGTTGGTAAAATTTGTTACTCTATTAATAACTATACTTAAGAGTTTGGAATCTCATCTAGACTGGAAGAGTAGCCCAACCATTGTACCAAATAAAAAACTTAATCCCACCCTCTATTTAATATTTCATGTTTAGTTATTTTAAATTTTTTTTACTATATGGTTTTAAATATTTGAATTTTGAAAAAAAATTTGGGGATTTTTTTGGTCTAAATTTATGGCCAAACTAAGACTTTTCCCTCCCTTTTTTTTCCAAATATTTGAAACCAGTAGTTATCTCCCTTGGAATGCAACTTCAATATGACTTTGTTGCCATATGGGACCAAAATCCATGTGGAAACTTCATAATTTGTAGGTACCGATAAGTTCAACTTTTAAAAGGGTTTAGAAAATTTTGATTCTAAGAGTCCTATGCTTTTCAAAGCCACTTACAAACTATTTTATTTCGAAACAAAATAAAAGGACAAGAAAAGAAAAAGGACAATATGTGTGTGGACCATGGATAGTGAAATCTATTTTATGAAAAAAAAATTTAATTGAGCATTATCATACATCACATATACAAGTTCCCCGAAAGTTCATCGGGAGGACAAAATTTTGCTTCGAACAAAATGTTTTTTTCCCTCCTTTTTCGTTGAAGAGACCCAAATCCCTAGAAAAAACATAAACCACAAATTATTAACCTCGTACAATCGTATGTGGAAACTTATAATTTGTAGATACTAAGACGTCGAACTTTTAATAGGGTTTGGAAAATTTTGCTTCTCAAAGTCTTGTACCTTATGAAAGCATTTGGGCACTTACAGATTATATCATTTAAAAACAAAATGAAATAAGAAAAAGAAAAAGGACAATATGCGTGTGGATCGTGAATAGTAAATTTATCTCACAGAAAAAGTTATAATATATTTTAGCATTGTCATACATCACATGTACTAGTTCCTCGCAGGTTTATTGGAGACAAACTTTATAAAAGCACTTGGGCACTTACAACAATATTTCATTTCAAAACAAAATGGAAAAAAAGAAAAAGAAAAGGAAGTAGATCATGAATAGTGCAATATATTTTACTAAAAAATCTCAAGTGGGCATTGTCATACATCACGTATATAGGTTCCTCGCAAGTTCATCAAAGACAAACTTTAAAAGCACTTAGGAACTTAGCACTATTTCATTTCAAAACAAAACTAAAAAAAGAAAATAAAAAACTAATATGTGCGTGGACTATGAATAATACAATTTATTTTATGAAAAAGTTTCAACTTTGCATTGTGATACATCACCTATATGAGTTCCTGGCAAGTTCATCGGAGACAAACTTTATAAAAGTACTTAAACACTTACAACATTATTTCATTTCAAAACAAAATGAAAAAAGGGAAGGAAAAGGTCAATATACGCGCGGACCATGAATAGTGCAATTTATTTTACTAAAAGTTTCAGATTGGGCATTATCATACGTTACGTATACAGGTTACTTGCAAGTTCATCGGAGACAAACTTTATAATAGCACTTAGGCACTTACTACACTATTTTATTTCAAAACAAAATGGGAAAAACAAAAATAGAAAAAGGAAGTAGATCATGAATAGTGCAATATATTTTACTAAAAAATCTCAAGTGGGCATTGTCATACATCATGTATATAGGTTCCTCGCAAGTTCATCAAAGACAAACTTTAAAAAGCACTTAGGAACTTAGCAGTGTTTCATTTCAAAACAAAACGAAAAAAAGTAAATAAAAAATTAATATGTGCGTCAACTATGAATAATGCAATTTATTTTATGAAAAAGTTTCAACTTTGCATTGTGATACATCACCTATATGAGTTCCTGGCAAGTTCATCAGAGACAAACTTTATAAAAGTACTTAAACACTTACAACATTATTTCATTTCAAAACAAAATGAAAAAAGGGAAGGAAAAGGACAATATACGCGCGGACCATGAATAGTGTAATTTATTTTACTAAAAGTTTCAGATTGGGCATTATCATACATTACTTATACAGGTTACTCGCAAGTTCATCGGAGACAAACTTTATAATAACACTTAGGCACTTACTACACTATTTTATTTCAAAACAAAATGAAAGAAAAAGAAAAAAAACAATATGCGCATGGACCATGAATATAGTGCAAGTTATATTACAAAAAAGTTTTAACTTAGTGTCGCCATACATCATGTATACAATTTCCTCACAAGTTTATTGGAGACAAACTTTTTCTTCGAACCGATTTTTTTTTTTCATTCTTTCTTTCTCGTTTTCGTGAAAGAAAAATCAAATAAAAAAATTACTAAACACCTTTCCTTTGGACTTGGCTCCTCTCCTTTCAATGATTATCCAGAGTTTATTAATTAATAATAATATGGTTTAACCTTTGTCAATGCTGAGTTATCAAAGAACAATTAATTCTGATGGGTCATCCCCTCACAGCTTTGAGAATAGAAGTTGCTAACAAACATTACAAACAATTAGGTGCTCATATATATATATAGACACACACAGAGACACACACAACCAAGGAAAACAGTCCGTTTACTGGATGTAAAATTTATATATAATAAAAGTTGTATCCAAACCAGAAGCTAAATTATTGGCCAATTCCATTCCTATGTGGGTATGTTTTCAAAAATTATTTTTTACTTTTGAAAACAAAAAATTGACAGAAAACATATTTGACAAAATAATTATTTAAAAAAAAAATAATCTGAGTTTTTAAAAAACTATTAAAATTAATTTTTGTAATTTCAAAAAATCGAATTCATTAAAAAATGAAAACAATTCAAAAATACATGTATTTTAAATCGTTCCGATTTTCAAAAACAAAAGTAAAAAACAATTAAAAAGACACAATCACACAAATAATTTTTCATTTAGATAATTTTCAAAACAATCTTCTTGAGAAATCTTATTTCCATAGTAAATCGCATTCCTTAGCTCTGTTCTTTCATAGAGCTCTATCCACTGAGCAGAATTTGTTGATTTTTTATTATTCAATCTTTGTAATAAATAAGTTATTTTCCTAAGAAATTACATAATATTCTACTATTACAATATTTTTTCTTTTGGTATTAATGAAAAATTTCGTGGTACAGTTGTGCCTCAAACATCTAAATGTCACCAGCCTCTCAAACTGTACAGGCATGAGGTGACCTCCGATTACCTGAATCAGCAATTTCCGAATGATACAACTACAAATTCTCCTAGTTAAACTATTCATAATTAGTATTACAACAACTAAATACATGCTAATCCACATTGATACAAGGAGAAATTCTACTAGTTGATCCACCCAAAATTAGTATTATAAGAATTAAATACATCATAATCCTTTGACAAGCTAGAATTATTATTAAATGGATATCAATATATATATATATATATATATTAGTATTATAAGAATTAAATACATTATAGTCCATTGACTGAACGTGGACCGGCTTGTTTTTTTCCATTAGACACCCACATCAAAAATATTTTTTTTCAGTGACCTCCGGGTCATCCAATTAATATTACAAAAATTAAATACATCATAATCCATTGACGGAGAGTGGACCGACTTATTTTTCCACAAGTCCCACATATCAAAAATATTATTATATATTTAGGGGTCATGGGTTCAACAATATTATTATCATAATCCATTGATATTTAAAAAAACAAAAGAAACCAATGGGTTTCGACTCTCACCATCTATATTTCTACGGCCAATCATCAGTCCGGGCTAGTAACTCAGTCGTTTAACGACTCTACGAGACGATAATCTTACATAGAAAAAGAGGAATTAGTTACGTCTTGACAAAAAAAAGTTGGCCACCATATCTTGAGGGAGAGATCACGGGTTCAAATCTTACTCCTTTATTGGGAGATGTGAACATTATTTATGTTATTATTAGGTTTGATTGATTAATTGTAGCACTCATTGCTTTCATAAAAATAAAAAATAAAAAAAGAGACCAAAAAAAGCAAAAGAAGTTATTAATTAAACACTAATAATCTTATTTATATGGATTTTGAGAAGAAAAAATTGTAAAAGATGTAGCATTTAACATTCTTTCTGATTATCACACATTATTAATTATTAAAGACTGTAAAACTGACTAACCCATGAGACAAGAACCCAAACTAATCAAACCAAACCAAACCAAACCAACAAACATTAATGGAATTGCTGATATTATTGAATAAAAGAAAGAAAGAAAGAAAGAAAATGACAACCACCTAACCCCCTCTTGTACTAATGAAAATATGGACAACCATTCAATGTGCAGAAAAGTCATTAGTTTTATGATTTTATCTCTTGGAATTGTGACCATCCTGCCTATGACTTCCAAATGTAGCTGGACTTCCCTGCCAAAACCCATTCTAAGGGATCAATTACATCACACCAATAACGTCACCAATGCTTACGCTTTTAATTTGAATTTGAATTTTAAATTTCAAATAAAATAGGTGAGACAAGTATTAGTGAGTCTTACCTTGTTTCACAAATAATTCTAATGGTCACTTACTTATAAAGTAAAAATATTTAAGAGACTCTAGGTTCTAAAAACTAACAGGACCAATAGCTTCTATTTTTATTAAGAATTGTTCAATATAAATAAAAACTCCTTTTCTTTTTTTGTTTTATCTTTTTATATCAAAATTACAATGAAGTCAAATATATATTTTTAATTTAAGAATGAACTAAAAATAAATTTGAACTTAATTCTTAGTTTTCTATTTCTAACAATTTTGCTTACATATAGATGACACGGACATGTCATCATTTTTATTTATTAGTTTTATAATATAATTATACTTTTGTACATTTATTTGAATATATATATATATATAAATATTTAAGAAAAAATATTAAAAAGTCTCTAAAATAAAAAATTCAATCCAAAAAGTTCATGATATATTTTATATATTTAAAAGACCCAAAAGAAATACTTTTAATACAAAAAAGTCCAATTGTTAACTTTCATCTTAACACCGTTAAAAAATATTATTTATTAGACTAAAATAGCCTTCAATATATATTTTAAAAATACAAAATAGTTTATAAAATAATTTTTTTAATAAAAAAATATATATAATATTTTTTATTTATCTAGAAGGCCTAAAAAACAAATTTTCACTTTATAAATTGTTATGTTATGTTTTTTTTGGATTGAAGAAGTTATTTTATATATTCTTTAGTATTTTCTTTCTAAAATATATTTTGAATATTATTTTAGACTAATTAATAATTTTTTTAATGGTGTTAAGATAGAAGTTAACAATTGGACTTTTTCGGTATTACAAATGTTTTTTTGGATCTTTTAGATATATTAAAATACCACTTCTTAACTCATGCTTTAAATTAAGAGGGTAAAAGAGGAAGTGAATTAGAATTAATACTTTTTTGGAATCATTTTTTTTTTAAATGGCTTCTTTGACATAATACAAACTTAAGAGGACTTTTTAGTCGTAGAACTTGTTTGGGGGAGCGGATGGGGTCCAGTTCACATGCGGGCTAAGCGAATGGACTTCTGAAGTGTCTGCGTCCTGGGACGGCGTGGGGCGGGCTCAAATTGCATGGGAAAAAGGCCAGAGCAGTAGGGAGGGCAGCTCGTGATTCTTCTCAAATCTTTGCCTCAGAAGTTGGTTGTTATTACTAAAATACCAGGGCCATTATTCCATGTGCGTCCAAGATCTTTTCCAGTAATGTCGGCTGTGTCTCAACGTGCTTTTACCATTTCACCCCTCAACTTTCCAGTTTACCATCCGGCCCAAGTCTTGTTTGCTAATCCCCTTCATGTCCTAACAAGACAAAACATGTGCAATTTACCTTGTTATAGTTAATATTCAATAAATTAATAATCTCTGATAATTAATAAATTTTAAAAAAACCGACTTGATTTTATAGTAGATAATTAATAATTCTATTACTTAATAATTAATATTTTTTAAAAAATCTTTTATAATATTGATTGTTAGATAAATAAAATAGGTATACATGTACTGATATATATCCCATTTATAACATGTCATGATAATTATATTTATAAATTTTACTTAAATTGAAGTTAAAAGAATTGCAAGTGAAGAAAATTATGACATGAGTAAATTTAGAAATATAACTTTTTTAGTTCAACACCGTATTAGAAATTTTTGTATGCTTTAAATTGAATATTATATGTATATTTTTTTATAAAATATCAAAATAATGTTGAAAAGTTGAATATATATGTATGAAACAGTTTTTATTAATATAAATATAAAAAAATTATAATTAATAAATTATCTATCTCCCAAGTCTATTAATTATAAGATAGTTGATTGTACCAGATTCCTTTTTGCTCTTCTTTCTTCATCCTCCGACACTAAGACCATCTTCAAGGGATGGAGCAAAAAAATGGTATCAAAGTTGTCCTTTGCTACCGCAATATAAATTTTTTACCTACATTAAAATTTGACACTCCAATAGTAATAGCAAATTTTAATAATTTTTTTATCTTTAATATTTTATATTAACATGTGAGTCCCAACCAAAGTAACAAATTTATAACTTTTGAAAGAGAGTAGCAAATTTGAAGATTGGATTGCTTCCTCCGTGAAACTCTAAAAAGTGACGTGACACATCAAATTTAAATGTTCTATTGATTTGATTCATCCCTTTGGAGATGACCTAAGAGCATCTCCAATGAGCTTGCTAAAAAACCAACCCATTAGTTGTCACATATACATGTTAAATTCACATATACAAGTTATATCAAAAGTTAAAATTAGCAAACCCTTCTCCTTTCTCTTACCCGAAGTCCACACTTTCCTTTATTGTCTTGACTTTTGTATCTTATTCTTTGATATACCACGAAATGACGGACCAGTCTTCAAGTGACACGTGTAACTACAAAACAACTAGAGCTCAGCTATTCAGAGCAGGGTTAAATACTTAGCCTCCAGAGCTCGTAGATCGAAAGCACATGCTCACCTCAAGTTCGGAAGGTGTTGCGCAATGTTTCTAAAGAGGGTTTTGAGCTCATCACTGCTTTAAACATCCTATCGAGCTAAGGATAAGGAAACTGCCACTCTCAAATATCTCTCAAAACGCAGTGTCTGACTTAGTAACTGTCATTCTCTGATGATCAAATCCCCACTTTTATGGCTCCAAATCTTAATAAACTTAAGAAATCTACAACTTATAAATAAAACTCTAAGGTACGCTATCACATTCATGCTCATTCACTTGTTTACAATTACAGTCTTTCAATTCAGTTTTATTGACTTAAGCATCGGAGCGGCTATCGTCAGAGCCAACCCGGTGGCCCTTTGATCCTATTCTTTGAGTGTTCATTAGGCGACGGAGTTCGGAGCCCTTATCGACCAAAAAGTGCAGCATCATTCTTATTTTCTTTTTCTTTCCTCTTTCTCTTTATTTTCTCTCTCTACTCTCAAACACAAGATATTTAAAAAAAAAATTTTGTGTCACTGTAACTAGTCAAAAGATTCATCACAGTTAACAATAAATTTAACTACTGATACATGGGACTCAAATTTAACATACAAAATAACTTATCCATTAAAACACATTTTCTATACACTAACATCTGAGACTAACTTCATACATAACATGTCTATTGTTGATGCTTTAAACCCACCCCGCAGCCGCTCTACCTTTTTTTTTTTTTTTTTTTTTTGTTTCCATTGTTTGCATCTTCCATTTCTACTTGCTTTATTGTGAAACAATTTTTGGATTAGTTAGATTAGTTTTATTTGAAATAAAAATATTAATTTTATTTGATTAACATTAATATGTACATGTAGTAAATATATATATATATAAAATAAATTTCATTTATTTCAAATGATAAATAATAAATAATAATAGTTAATATTTAAATAATTATTTAATATCAATATTTGTGTATAATATATAATCATATAATCATTATTATAATAAATGATATAATATTTATTATTAACTAGTCTTTATTATATTAAATAAATTATATATTGTAATAAATATTTTTTGATTATAATATAAAAAATTATAACATGTTACCAAACAACAGTAATACTACTTAATAATATAAAGGGTAAAATGAACTTTCATATCATATGGTTACTTTCAAATAATTTTATCCAAACACTTTATAAAATAATATGTGATCATAACTTATTCTCGTTTAAACACCTATAATCTATTCTGTAAAAATCATTCATATTTTTTGTAAAATTGTGAGTGAAAATACGAATAACATTATGAAAATTAGAGGGAGTGAAGATAGGCCTACCCAACATATATATATATATATATATATCTATATGATATACCATAAAAGAGCAGGCCAATCAGCACTTGACACGTATGATCATGAATTCAACTCATGCTCGGCTAACTCAGCTCTTGCTCGGCCAATGGCTAAGCTCTCGAGCATCCAAATCTGCACAAAGGATCGAAAGTGACCAAGCATATGCTTTCAGAGCACATATATATCCGGATAAGGATCTCAGAGTTAATTACAGGATCCAGACCAACACTCCAGACCTCGTCACCGCCTTAACGGATGCTGAGCAGGGAATAAGGAAGCAATCCTCAACACGGAGACAGTCTTCAACAAGGAAACAGTCTTCAACAAGGAAACTATCATCTATGATTATCTCTATGTAATACTCCACAAGGTAACTGCAATTTCCGATGATCAAATCCATACATTCATGGCTCCGAATCCTAATCAACTTAGGATGGCCACGGTCTATAAATTAAACCCTAAAGGTACGCTTTATTTTCATGCTCATTCTTTGGCTTTCAATACAGTCTTTCAATTCTTTTTACTTACTTAAGCATCGGAGCGGCTACCGCCGGAGCCAATCCGGTGGTCCCATGATCATCTTCCTGAGTGTTCTATAGGTCACGGAACTCATACTTATTGTGAGTCGAAAAGTGTAGCGTCACTATATATATAATATTTCAAAATGTACTTACTCACATTTTTCTAAATATTAAATTTAGTTTTCAATAAATTATAAGTATAATTCATACAAATATGGAATTATTATAATTTTTTTTCGTGATACAAATAATTTTGATCTGTACATAGCCCTATCTCTAATGTTAGTTTTCAAACAGCCACGAACGAATAGCAAACAATTAATTAAGTTATTTTATTAAAAATTTGTAGTGTTCAAATATGTAGAGATTTAATATCATCATCCTAACATTTATTTAGGTTTTTAAAAATAATTTTTTTCTCTAAGTATATGTATCGACAATGACGTGCAATTTGAGCGTGCTATGCACGGACCTGACTCGTGCATATGTATATATAAAGGCCGATTAGCAAGAGCCAAGAGGCATGGAGACTGATAGACGTTATACGGTTTATTTGCTTTTATAGTGGTAGAGAGATTGATTTTTATTTTGATTCTTTTTCTTTTCTGAGAAGGAGGGAGAGGAGGGAGGGAGAGGAATTTTGAAAAAGAAGTTGAAAGGGTTACTGTCCAACATTTTAGAGAGAGAGAGAGAGAGAAGAAAGACAGAGACAGAGAGACAGAGAGATATGGGAGGTTGCGTTTCGGACGTTCGGGGAGGACAGCAAGCAGTCGGTGGAGGGGCCCAATCGATATCCCAAGCGACGAGAGATGGTGGTGGTAGAGCCGCGCACAATGACGCCGTTGACTTCTTTTTCCGAACTAAAGGTCTTCCTGCTCTTTTCACTCAAATCCAGGTATTTATATATTTATCTAAAAGGTTGCGGACGGGGAGTTTTTGACTGTACTGTGTTTTAAATCAAAATTTTCTAACTTGTAATCTTTTTTTTTCGTAGTCAATAAGTTAAAAGTGCCCTTTAAAAGACTCAAGATCATGTTTCACGAATTGAAAAAATGTGAATTAGTTCTCCCCTTTATTAATAATAATTATAGAATTAATAATTATAACATTTCCCTCTCAGTTCTAACACTATGTTTGGATGGAAAGAATTAGAAGAAAAGGGAAGGGAACGAGAAGGAAGCTTATATCATGTTTGTTTAAAAAATTAGAAGGGAAAGGGAGGGAGAGCTTAACCCTGAGCAATTTTGTTATCCTTCCAAAAGTGTGAGGAAATGGAGGGAAAGAAAACAATGATTTAATGAATTTTTAATAATACTAATATTATCCTTAAAATTGTAAAAGTTAAAATAAAAATGACACCTCTATCCTGGGGCATCCAAATACACATTGTTTCCCCTTTTTTTTTTTTTTTTTATACACAACTTTGCTCCTCGTTGTTCTTGTGCATTCTCACTTTTCTTTCAGTTCAATTTCTCTCTTATTCAATCCTTGTACAACACACACACACACACACATATATATATAAATATATTAGATTGTATTATATTATAATAGTCAAAATAGTAGTAGGATATTTTTATAGCTACAATAGATTATATTTGTTCTTGATATTATATATACAATGTAAAATTAGTGTAATATTGCTAGTAAAAGTTGTCATGGAAGATTCAGTCAATGTCCAATTTACCGAGGAGGAGCAGGTTGCTCATGCAATAATCAGCCATTAAACTTTATTAAGGCATAATCCTGCAATAGGTTGGAACACACTTTAGCTACAGTTAAATTACTAATTATTAGTATGCTTAATTTAAAAGGGTATAATAGTAAAATAATATAAAATCTTTTCTTCTCTTTTTCTCCTTTATCATTTCCAAACAAAATGAAAGGATTATATTAGTCTTTCTTCTCATTTCCTTTCATTAGTTATCCAAACATAAAGGAGGAATTACCCTCTTCTCTCCTCTCATTTCCTTTCCCTCATAACTAATACTTTCTTCTCCTTTCCTTTCCCCCCTAGTTATCCAAACGAACTGTTAACTCATTATTTTTTCTAGGTTATTATTTACTTTCGTAATTATTAGTTAACTTTTTTTTTTCTTTTCAAATACCAACTTCACAAACAGACAAACAAACATAGTAATTAAGGCATGCTTCATCCGCTCCAACTCAAGAGTTAGCTGCAATCTTTGTTATTTAACTAGTCATTTAAAAAAACAAGCTCTAATAACTTATCAAATGCTTCTTCAAAATTTGAGTTTGGATAAGAGTTTATAATTTAATGAATAATTTTGAACTCACAAAATATTTGTTGTTGTATATGAGTTTATAATTTTAGCTTGGAGGCAAATCTGGAAAAGATGCTTATTGATGTCTCTGTCAAAGAGATGCCTAGGCTTCAAGTTGAGAGATGATTCTTTCCTATTTTATTTTATTTTGTTAAGAAACATCTCTCTAGAGATGGCCTATGATGTGAGGACGGGCGGATGCCCCACTGCCTCCACTAAATTTTTTGAAAAAAAATTAGGTTCATTTCAATATTTTAGAAGTTCTAAAACTTTTTGAAGTTTCTACTAAGAAGAACGGATACAGACATGCCGACACAGAATTTTTCAAAAAAGTAAGATATGGATATGTTAGGGACATGTTGAATAATATATATTTATTTTATCATGTAATTTAATTCTAATATTATTTCAATCAATTTCAAGATTACTTAAAAAAAATTAATATTAATAATAAAAAATTTATTTTATGACATGTTTCATTAAGTTGATTTATTAAAAATTAATATAATTTTTTTAAAACTAATTTAGTGATATAAAATAAGAATATTGTTAAAATACACAAATTACAAATATAAATTATTATTTGATTGAGCAAATAATAAAGATGAAATTGGTACCCAAAAAAAAATTATTATTTTTAATAATGAAAATTTTAAGAAGTTAAATATACATAAAATTAATTTAAAGAAACTTTTTTGATATCAAAATTAATTTAAAGAATTGAATAAATGTTATAAAAAAAACATAACTTAAGAAGAGGAGGAGAGGTGACACATAATCAAGATTGGGGGGTTGGGTTTGATGCGTCAAGATAAAAGAGACGAGGGGGGGGGGGGGGTGTTCGTCAAATACAAAAGAGGGAGGGGCCAAAAACAGGGGGACATCTTCTGACAAAATATGGAGACATGATCAAGCGATCGAGGAGGAGAGAGATAGAGAGAGAGGAAACGATCGATAGAGATTACAGAAAGGGGAAGAAGAAGGAGGTATTACCTGTTAGTCATTTTGTATAAGAAACATATTCTCTCTTTCTTTACCTTTTAATGATTATTCACTCTTTAATCAATTTCTTCTTCTTCTTTTTTGAATAATCATCTTCCTTTACTATCATCATGTCCGAGTGTGTTTGGATTTGTCCTAGCGTGTCGAAAATTTAAATAATAAAAAAAAAAATCTAATTCTCAAATTTAACATGTCAAACACGTGTCTGTGTTCCAAATGTGTCGAACATAGACACCCTGGTCTCCCATGTTGGAAAAATAGTATAATAGATGCTGAAAAAACAAAATACAGGGAAGAATGAACTTATCAATTTAGCTGAGACGTGTGCGAGACACTATCCTTAAGAGTAGTTTCCGCCCTCAGAGAATGTATCTCGGTGCAGAAGGTCTCAGCTATCTACCCTCTAGGATTCAATAGTCTGTCTTCACTATCGTACACTTGTACAGCGAAGGTCTCAGGAATAGCCTTAGAAAGCAGTGATCTTTCTTCAATGGAATGCACTAATAAAAACAAGTAGACAGCAACAGGAAAACGAACAAGAACAGAACTTTGGGAAACTCTGAAAGCACTCTCTAAAACAGAACTGATATGAACTCTCACAGATGTAAAAAACTCTCTATAATTATGTGTATAGAACTGTTCTGGGATTCTCTATTTATAGTTGTAGCCACTGAATTAATTGTGGAAGTCGCATAGACAAATTACACAATTGATGCAAGGCGCGTCCATAAAGAAAACCAATTGTGTAACGGCTGTATTAACCTTTCAAGATGGAAATGTAAAGATTTGGATACGGTAGAGTTGACCCAACTGGTATGGAAACTGTATAATAGGATGCGTGAATAAAATTAAATATGGAAGGAACAACAATGGCAAGTCAAGGCCGTAAAATAAATATAGAAGGAACACAAGTTTACACACCAAGGGAAATCTTTGTCTTTGAAATACCCATAATCAAAGCTATATATACAACATCCCAAACGTGTTCATGCTTCTTAGGTTTGCTCCCACTGAATATTTTTTTTTTAAACTTACCCCCACTAAGTTTTAACTCAACTCAACAAAATCTTATCCCAATTATTTGAGATTGGCTACATAAATTTTATCTCGCCATTCTTCTCTATTTAAGACAATTCTTTCAGTTAGACTGCACATTATCATGTCTTTTTTTACTACCTTTACTTGAGTTAATTTTGGTTGCCCTTGTCCCCTGACATGACCCTCAATATCATCCATGAAGCTCTTCCTTACTGGTGCATTTACTGGTCTTCATTATTCATAGCCGATTTTTGCTCATTTTATTTCCTATAGGTGCTACTCATACTCGCTCACGAATTTGTTCATTTCTAATTTTATCTTTTCTTGTTTTAACGCACATCCATTTCAACATCCTAATTTCGGCTACACTCATCTTATTAACATGTTTTTTTTTTAACTGTCAAACATTATGTTACATAAAACATCATTGGCCTAATAGATGTTCTATAAAATTTACCTTTCAATTTTAGATGTATACGTTGATTGTACAATACGTCAGATGCACTCCTCCAATGAACCCATGTTGCCTTAATTCTATGAGTAACATCATCTCCAATTTCTCTCTTTTGATTAATATGTGAACTTATATAACAAAATTTTTCAATTTCACTCCATCCCTGTTTGTACTATTAGTTTTACTGAAGTTACTCAAGATATTCAAATTTTGTCCTACTTATCTCGAACCCTTTTGATTCTAAAGCGACTCTCTAGACCTCTAATTTATCATTTATCCTTCTTTTAGTTTCATAAATTAAAACAATATTATCAGCAAAAAGCACACATTACAAAACTTCATCTCGTATATGCTTAGTCAACTCGTCCATTACTAAAGCAAAAAGGAAAGGACTTAATGCTAACTCCTAATGTGGGCCTACTTTGATTGAAAATTCACTTGTTTATCCAACAATTGTCTTTACAATGGTTACAGTCTTATAATACATATCTTTTATCATTTTAATATATCGTTTTGTAACTCCTTTCGTTTCTAAGACCCATCAAATTAGATCTCGAGGGACTCTATCATAGGCTTTCTCCTAATTGATAAAATGTGAAGATATTTTATCATTTCTTTGTACCTCTCCATAACTCTTCTTAATAAGTAAATAGCTTCCATTGTCGATCGCCCTGGCATAAATTCAAATTAATTTTCCGATACAGTTGTCTCAAGTCTTAATCGGTGTTCGATCACTCTCTCCTAAAGTTTCATAGTTTGACTTATTAAATTAATGCCACGATAATTTTTGCAATTTTAGATATTCCCTTTATTTTTATATATAGATACCAAAATACTTTTTCTCCACTTATCAAGTATTTTCTTAGTTATTATGATCTTATTGAGTAGAATTGTTAGTCAAGACACGCCTACCTTCCCTAATCACTTCCAAACCTCTATAGGAGTACCATCTGATCCTAAAGCCCTATCAGTTTTCATCTTTCTTAATGCATTTTTTTTTTTTACCTTGGATGCTCTAATCCTATGAAAAAAATATACTCTCTTTATTGCTTGTAGAGTTTTCTATACTTACGTTTTCTCTATGATTTTCATTCAATAGCTTCTCAAAAAAACTTTGTCATCTGCCTTTAATTTCATCATCATTCATCAAGACTCTTGAATCTTCACTCTTTAAATATTTAATATTATTAAAATCTTTGATTTTTCTATCCCTTTACTTGGCAAGTTTGTATATATATATATATATATATATTTTTTTTTTTTCTCTCTAGCTTTTGTACCTAATTTGATATAAAAATCATCATATGCCCTATATTTAGTATCTCTTACAATCGATAAAAAAAATCTTCTCTTACAATTTTCTTTACTTCATTCCTTGCATTTTTATATGCTTCTTAACTTGCTTAATTTCTATTTTTTTGCCAAGTTTTATAACATTCTTTTTTTACCTTTTGGACTTTCTCATTCCATCACCAAGTTACCTTACATGAGGGTGCTATTCTTTTTTATTCCCCAAGAACCTCTTTTGCTATTCTTATAATGCATGTTGCCATCACATTCTACATTACATTAGTTTCATCATTTAGGTTCCATGGTGTTTCTTTTAGAATCTTACTTTTAAATTTCTCTACTTTCTCATTTTTTTAAATTCCACAATCTAATTTTTGGTTCTTTATTTCTTTATACTTTTGCACGCGTCTTTTAATAATTGTCTAAAACCATCAAACTATGATGCGAGGTTAGGCTTTCTCCAGGAATAATTTTACGGTCTTTACATAATAGTTGATCTATTCTTCTAGTTAGGAAAAATTCTATTTGACTTTTATTTGATCAACTTTTAAAAGTTAATAAAATATGTATTTGTTATTATAAAATCATATGCAATTGCGAAAAAAGGTGGAAGTCGTGGCTGCAGGGCTTGAACTAGGGACCTGGGCGAGCATGGGGTTAAACCAAACCACTTGGCCACTAAGGGCCTTTGACTTGCCCCCATTGAGTTTGTTTTTACAATTTTTTTAATTAGTCATATTGGCAAATAGACATCGGAAAAAAAAATCAAGTATTGAAGTTGTAAACAATTAAGTTACATCATTTCTATTAGTTTAAACTTTCTAAAAAGTTGGTGGTTTAACATGGTATAGGTAAGCAAAGGTCTTAAGTTCAAACCTTACCTAATAATTATAATTGATGTACATGTTGACCACTCATGATGTAGAATCTAGCCGCATGTGAGAGGATCTATTAAATGATTAAATAATTTAGTTACACATTTTTTATTAAGTTTTGAGATGGCTTGGTGGTTTAATATGAAGAAAGAGTGAGAAACGTTGCTTCATTTTTCAAATATTACTTCAATTGCTTACTCCTGCTATACTATCATTCAACACGCAAATTATATCATGATTTAAGATTTAAATATCATGATTTAAGATTTCAACACTAAATTTTTTATTTTCTTTAATTTTATTTGTTCAATATATTTAAGATTAGGACAAGAATTAATCATTTGTTTTTTAATTTTCATTATGGTACCATTCATGGGTTAATTAAAAAAACTCTTTTTTAAATGCTTAAATTCTTATAATTTGGCATTCGAAGGAGGAATCAAAAGATATATATACTAATGAACATATGATTATATATTTCTTTCTTTTTTATTTTAGATTTTTGCTAGTCTAAATCTCAATTAAAGGACAATCATATTGGGTTCTTAATGTTGTTTTCCTTTCAATTATTATTATTGGTAGAGAGAGAGAGAGAGAGGAGAGAGAGAGAGAGAGAGAGAGTGTCTTAAGGCTGCTTGGAATTGATTGAAAAAATAGAGCAAAAGTACCCTCAAAAGGACCTTAGTAGATATTTAGATCCCAGTTAAACAGTTACAACTAGTTTATACTCATCCAAATAGGAAACTATCAAGTTATTAATATGGCTCCTCCAAGAGGCATTAAAAATTTTAAATAAAAGAGAGAGAGAGAGAGAGAGAGAGAGAGAGAGAGAGAGAGAGAGAGAGATCTGTGTTTGCTGAAGAAAAGAACACTCTTGGGAATAATTAAATTAAGAATTTTGTTATACATGAATTAGGATTAATATTTTTATAGAAGTAATGTCAAAATCTTGTGCAAATCTTTTTTTATAAATAATAGTAAAACATCTATTAAATGCACCCAAACGAGGCGAATCCCATGTACAACTTGTATGAAAGTTGTAACTTTCCAAATTATAACAAAAAAGTTATAGTTGTTGGATCCAACTTATTCTTACTTTTTGTTAATGTTATGATCAAACTCATGGTTACCACAAAGCATGGATCATTAGCGATTTGAAACGCAAGATTTAGCGTTCCAATCTAAAATATCAAAAAGTCCCCAAAAAATGATACAAAATACACATATCATTGGAATTTTATTTTATAATGGCTTGGATTGGTTGAAATCATTTGGTGTATAGATATACATACCAATATTATTATAAATACATTTAAAAATCATATCACGTTCCAAATAAACGTATTTCGTTCCAACAAAACGATTCAAAGAGGCCTACCCCTAACGTACCAAGTTTTATAACAAGTAACGATCAACGTTCCCGTTCCCGTTCCCGTTCCCCGTACTATAACGATCTACGTTCTAGGTAACATTGATAAAACTTTTAAATTTTTATTCTTTTAAATTATTCAAAATACATTTAGTAACAATTAACTTTAGAGTCATTCGGTTACAAGGCCTTCATTAAGATTTCAACTATAGTAGAGTCCAACTCCAACTCTTATAACCCAGGAAGTCCAGTTGACTTTCATGGACAATATAGTCCCCAAAAAAAGCTATCAAAAGACAAAAATGGCCCTTTGTAACCGTGTAATACGGGAGAGATTTCCGTTACTAAAAAAGGCAACCACAATCCAATCCATTAATCCTTCTATTTTCGGCGCTAAAATTGGAATTTCAAAATACCTATATATTTTAATATCATCAAAAAATTGAGAAGGATAAACAAAAAAGATAAAATAAAGAATTTTTATACAATATGAAAATTTAGAATAGTTCTTATGATAGTCAAGAAAATTTTAGGAGGTCAATTCTTAATTTTTAAAGAATTCTAATAGAAATAGTGTTAAAAAGGATTTTTTTTTTAGGCCATGGCGTCTCCTTAGTCCCCATCTTTCTACTGGGGCCTTCTCCTATACTTCTCTTCAAATTAAGGTGAATCAGTAAATATTTTATGTTATAATTGGACTCATGTGACTTTCATTGTAATTTTGTTATTTATGTTTGGTTCTAATAGAACTTATAAAATTTTAAATTATAATAAAAGTTAGATGTTGTAACAATCTCATCAAATAATAATTTTTCATGCATCAAAGTGCTTGAGGTTTTTTTTGCCTCTCAGGATGTAATATGCGCTCTTGATATCATGTATTTGTTATTTTAATTATTCTAACTATTTTATATAATTATGGTAATATTATCTATATTATATTTTCATCATTTTTAATTGTTCCCTCCCAATCGACCATAGACCTTCCACAACCTCCTCCCATGCGTCGACATGACCCCTTTTGAAGCTCAACCACCCCATACTCACAAGCAACAATGTTTTTCAAAAAGCATCTCTTTCCACAGTAAGCAGCCACAACCATTTCCCTAACAAAACTTTATTAAATTCAATAAACTTTTTAATACCCAAACCCCTTTGCTTAAAAGAACAACAAATCTTCTTCCAATGTACTAAGGACAGCTTTCTTTCTCCTTCCACATCCTCCTCTCCAAAATCAAAAAATCCTGTTGTAATTTATCCAACTTTTTCTCCACTGCCATGGCAATAGAAAATGACAACATGATGTATGTTGTCAAACTTGACACAGTTCTTTTTATCAACGTCAACTATGCCTCCTCTGACTATACTTCTTCTTCAATCCTGCTAAATTCATTTTAAACCGCTCCCCCACTTAATCCCAAACCACTTATCTTTTTCAAAATGACTATTTTAATCTTACATAAGCATTGTTTATATTAGATTTCCACCCTACAACTTAATTTAAAATGCCTAATATATTCTACATAATAATTTATTTTCCTTATTTTAAACTTTTATTTTTTCATTTCATACATTCTAATTTGCAATAACTATTATGACGGCCCCATATACACACACACATATACAAAATTATTTGAAAATTTGCTTTTAAAGATTTAACTTTATGCCTTTATTACATTATTTATAAAATTTTATTTTTGTGATTAGTCTACTTTATTATTATGCTAATATAATAAAACATATTGTCTTTCCCTTAATACTAAATAGCAATTGTGAGAACACTTAGATTTATGATAATTTCATTTTATCCTAAATGCCAATTATAATTATAATAGCATTATAAAGGGTGTGTTGTATATATATGTACTAATATTTATACATGTTATTTAAACTTTCTTCTTCACTTTTTCATATCATTATCATGGACAACACCATTGTAGTATGGTCTTTGCCTCTACAAATAGGGTTGTCTTTGCAACTTGAACACGTTCCATGGTGCAATGGAGCAAGTTGCACCAAGGGTTATTCATCATTATTAAAAAAGAATTGAAAAAAAAGGATGGAATTAAAGAGCAATACTTCTTGTCACTAAAAAAAGAGAGAAGAAGAGAAAGGAATAGAAGATGCTTTGAAGGAAAATCTACTCCTAGTTGTAGATTTAAAGATAGTTTTTTGAAAACATTATACTTTTGGATTGTAGAGGCATACCCCTCGTTTGTGCATTCTTTTGTAAATTCTTAGATGGCATGAGGCTCTAGTAAAGAGCTGTTTTTTATTCATTGGGATGGCCCTCCCCCTTTTGGTGGGTGTTTAATGCAGACTATCTTGCTTATCAGCAAAAAAAAATTATTTTATTGCATTATGGCATTATTATTTTCAATGATGATTATTAAAGCTAATAATGAAATATATCCATACTGTAATGCATTAATAGCACTTAATATTCATGATAAAACAACGATAAAAGTGTATATATATGTGTGCTACACATGTTTCTACCTCCTGCTATAAAATTGGCAATGTTGTGAATTTTATTTTCAACTCAACTCAATTCAACAAAGCCTTATCCCAATTATTTGGGGTCTGTGTTGTGAATTTTATTTTATTAATAATTTTATTATTATATATGCAATAATTTTAAAATAATATTACTAATACTTATAAAAAAAATGTAACTAATATATTCTATTGTTAGAGCTTTTTTGTTCCTCATTTTTTCCATGTTACATAATTAAATAATTAAGTTACCCTCTTTTTAACATTTTAAACTTATGGGGTAGTAAGTTAATAACATGATATTAGAGGAAGTAAAGATCTTCTACTCAAACCTCATCACCGTTTTGTTAATTGTAATTGATGCACTAGGGGATTAAATAATTAATTCACACTCTATCTAAAAGATTAAGTTTTTCAACCAGTTAATTATTAACATCCCATAATACTGATAATGATGTGATTCAGTGATTGTTAATTAACAAGTACTGTTTTTATGCATAAGATATGTATTGAAATTGTTAGAGAATATAATAATAAAATTACACCCTCTCAAACAGTTTAAGCTTTTAGATGAGTTGGTGATTTAATATGGTATCAGATTAGGCAAATTCAAACCTCACCTTCACCCTGATAATATGAATTGACTCGTATAGGCTCAGACTGGCCACATTTGAGGGGGCGTGTTAAAGAATATAATAATAAAATTACACCCTCTCTAACAACTTAAGCTTTTAGATGAGTTGGTGATTTAACAAAAACTACAGACAACTATCAAATTATGACTTATATATAGAAACAACTAACTATAATTGTGTCACCTACACTTTGGTTGTGGCATGGGAAATGGTGGGATGAGCCGTATGGCTATATGTCTCGTTATAGAGATAGTTTGTTCTGTTAATATTTTTATATTTTTTTGTTAGCAAAGGTATATGTCCAATATACCCATTATACTAGTCATTTCTTATTTGGACAAGACTTGGTAAATGTGCTACAAGTGACGAAAGTGACAGTTACCTTAGAGAGAAATGACAGACGGTTGGTCAAAATTTTAAGGAGCATTGTTGGTATAAAAAATTATACTATCAATCCCAATTATTGGTACAAGTCATAACATTTCCTCCTATTATTATTTTATACTCAAAATTAAGTATCAAATTATGACTAATACCAAGCCTTAAAATGTCACAAAATGTAGTAATGCTGTAAAAATGATGCTATAGTCTCACTTCGTATAGCACTCGAATGCACCCCAACTCTTATTGTCATTTCAATGCATGGTCAAAATTAACCCTTATAGTCTTTCTTTCCATTGTTGTTTTATTCTAATATTTTTATTTAATGATAAGCAATCATAAATTTTTTTTTGATTGGTAAAAGTTAGATTTGTATTATAAACAAGGTGCCCAAGAAGGGCAAACCCATTTACAAAAAAAAGGAGAGGTTACAAAAATCAAGGCCTTAGCTCTCCCCCCCCCCCC
This sequence comes from Nyssa sinensis, assembly GCA_008638375.1. Lineage (NCBI taxonomy): Eukaryota > Viridiplantae > Streptophyta > Magnoliopsida > Cornales > Nyssaceae > Nyssa > Nyssa sinensis. Next base: position 15,748,186 of record CM018039.1, on the reverse strand, counting down.
CCAAAAAAAAAAAAAAAAAAAAAAAAACCTACAAACGTATCTAAACACATGGGATATTCTTCTTTACACTAAAAATACCATAGACAAAAAAAAAGAGCTCTTTAGAGCCCATGAAGAAAGCTCCTTATCTTCAAAGGTTTTTCGGTTCCTATCTTTTCAAATGCACTAAGCACGACATAAAGGCGCCATTCTCCATGTACCCCGTAACTCTTTTGCAACCGACTTGATCTCCAACTCAAAAACACCTTATGAAGGGTGGCCAACATCACCCACCTATAGCCAAAAAGCGACATCACCAAATTCCACATATCCTGTGCCACACTACAATGCACTAGAAGATGATCCACCGTCTCCTCCTCTACCTTGCACATGTAACACCAGTTAGGAAGATTGAAACCCCTTTTCCTCAAATTATGCATTGTGAGTATAGCTTTCCAATCCACCTCCCAACAAAAGAATTAGACCTTTTTGGAATTCAAGTTTTTCAAATCAAGTGTCATGGGAACTCCTCTTCCTTTCGTCCAAGTAGAAAAAGATAGAAGGATTTCACTATGAGCACCTTATTCTTGTTCCCTGCCCAAACCATAACATCCTCCCTAGTCCCTACCCTCCCTCAACACACAATCATATAATAATGCCATTAACTCCTCCGCCTCCCTCAATTCCCAATCATACAAATTCCTCCTAAGCAAGGGTTCCAAACCCCCCCACTTGTTCCATGTAATCTGTCACCCTAGCTTCCTTATTAGAGGTAATGTTTTCTTTTTTACCAGTGTTATTAGAGGCAATGTTGTACAATAGTAGGAACTTATCCTTGAGCTTTGTTTCTATGCACCACAAGTCTTCCCAAAATTTGACCCTTACAACTTGGCCTACATCAAAGATAAGCGGTCAAAATTGAATCCTTGACCCTAAAGTTTGATTGTTGTACATTTATACTTCATTTGGTTGTGCATATTTATATAATTATATATGTATGTGTTTATATGTGTTTTTTCTAATTTCATGATTTATTTACTCTAATCCTTTTTGGTATGCTCCCCCCCTTCTCTCTCTCTCTCTCTATATATATATATATATATATATATAGATATGACGAAAATGAGAAAGTTACCCTAGAGAGACGGTTGGTCTAAAATATAAGGAGCATTGTTGGTAAGAAAAATAAAATTATACTAACTATCCCAATTAGTGGCACTAGTCATAACATCTCTCCTTATTATTATTTTATACTCAGAATTAGGTATCATATTATGACTAATACCAAGCCTCAAAATGTGGCAAAATGTAGGACTAATTATAATCCCTTGAAAATGATGTAATAGTTTCACTTCATAAAATGCACCCTAACTCCTGTTGTCATTTCAATATGTGGTCAATTTTAACCCATATAGTATTTCTTTGTAATTGTTGTTCTATCAGTTGGGACAATGTTTTGTTGAGTTGTTATTCTATTCCTTTTTTTTAAAATGATAAGCCATGAGAATGGAATCCTTGACCCTAAAGTTTACATTATTGTACCTTTACACTTCATTTGGTTATGCATATTTATATATTATATATGTATGTGTTTATTTGTGTGTTTTCTGCTTCATAATTTATATACTCTAATCCTTTTTTTGTATGCCTCTATCTCTCCCTATATATATATATATATATGTTTGGCAAAGAATATGAAAATATGAAATTGATAATCGGGTGTGCCAAAACCCTAAATGGATTTAAATTTGAGATGTAGCCAAACTATCCCTAACAAATTTGTGGTTTGGGTGATGTTGGAAAATAGGGATAACCTTTCTCTTAAGGTTTAAATGCCTCAATGAAGATAACTCTTAATTTTTACCAAGTGATTTATGTAAAATAAAAATAGGCACATATGAGAATTGCGCACAAACTAAAATAGTATAGAATTGTCAACTTACTTGATAGATTTTAGTAGTAATGAAGAGCCTACTGTTAGTGCTACTCCTGAGCTAAGGCTCCATCACATCTCCGAAATTTAGGTACTCTTTTGTGAGATGTGTTTGGATTTAGCATTATCTTTCCCCCTTGATTAGAATTTGGTATAATGGCACCTATGATGCTGCTTAATCAAGGCATGACTGGTGGTATAGTCCCCATTTAGTTGCATGGTGTGGCCCAATAATGCATTTTGTGGGGTGCCAAATTGTCTAATAATTTCTCACCAAGAACTTAAAATAATGTTTGATTCTTCATTACTCAAAATAAATTGATGATTTTATTACTCAATAGAGGTTTCCTACAGGGTAACTTGCCTATGAGTCCAATATTTGCATTTTATTCAGAATTTCCATGTAAATTTTATGTAATGTGAAAAAATACAGTAAAAGAAGTGTTAATTCAAGTGAATTAAATTAATTCGATGCTGATACTCAATGACGATGTTGAATGATGGTGTGAGGAAACAAATTTCTGCCAAATTTTCTCATTAATAAGACAACAATAGAAAACGTTTGTTTATCATAACTTAAATTTATTGCTAGAATTTGAAGGATTGTGTTTTGAAGTTGTTTTATTTTTGGTTTAAAGAGGCGAGGCCTATGTATTTATAATCTTATATTGATTTTTTTGGGGGAACTGAGGCTTTAATTTTTGTAGCCATTCCCCTTTTTTTGTATCTATGGGTATGGGTTGCGCCCCCCTTGGGCGCCATATTTATATATACATATAAATCTTTACTGATAAAAAAAATTAAATTAGTTGCTGACAAATTGATATTAAATTTTGGATGAGGGATAAAACTAACAATTCATGTTTTAAATATATAACCAAACACACAGATAACCATTTTTGACAATATAATCACTTTTGAACCACAACATCCAAATACTAAACTGATTATAATCAGAGTCATTTTTAATCCATAATCATCTACAACACTTTTTAATAAGTTAAGATCCCCAAACTGCCCTTACTCTTTTTACAATATTTCTATTTGGTTTCATTGGACATGATGTAATAATAATGTGTTTTAATTTTGCTGCAGTTATCCTTATCAGCTTCGAAATTACTTGATCGGGACATCATTTCAAAGGTATGTTTCTACATTTGCAGTTTAAATCTTATAACGTGATAAATATATCCTCTTTATGCAAGGTTCCTAATGAATTCTTATCTTCTTTATGCAAGGTTCTTATTGAATTCTTTTGTTCTTAGAATTTTCTTGTATGGTACCATAATTTGGATTGGGCTCCTCTCCAGTTGATGAATGGAATGGAGATCTCTATTGCATTAAATTGTAGTGACGGATCATATATAATATAAAGAAAATAAATGCACCAAATTAAACCAGTACAGTGGAGTAATTTAGGTAAGTTTTAAACACCTCAATTTGCTGATTTGATAACATCTATTTATTTTTTAATAGAAGACATTTTTATTTATTTATTTAATGCACTAGAGATCTCCATTCCACCCCTGAAATGGAGAAGAGTCTGATCCAATCAATTTAGGGAGCCCTTCTCTCACGCAAGGATGAAATGCATTCTAGGGGGTGTGAATAGTGTTCTTCATTATTAATGTTGTATTATTGTGGTGGGTCCACCATTTTTTCCCTTTTCTTTTTTTGTGTCAGTTTGTCATACTCTTAGTGTTGGGGTCTTGATATCCTTTGTCTCTATCTTGATTTTCAAGGAGTGGTGTGGAAGCACCTTGTTAATAACCCTTAGGTTGCTGAGGTTTTAGTCAATGCATGTCATTTATAAAGTGTGTTATATTATGTATTGCATCATTTTCACCAACACAATTTCCTATTATTTGTTACATAACAATTCCCATAGATTTTGAATATTTAGAGGAAGGAGTCACTTCAAAATAAAGCTTGATTATGAACTGGAAAATAAAACTTGGATAAGAGGAATCCATAGTTTAAAAATCAATTATAATTTGATGAAATTCAGCATAAGAAATATCAATCTTTGAGTAATATATGATGATAATTCAGCAATATCAAGCCACACATTGTAATCCAGTGTATAAGCCCTAAATGCTATCCCAATTGGGTATGATGCATTTGTTACAAAGTACGACATAGGGATGAAAATGGGGTGAGCTTCCGATGGGATGAACATCTCCTGTCTTTCTTTGGAAAATGAAATAGATTTGATGATTTTGCAAACTAGTCTGGAATCCAAAATGAAGCATGGTGAGGCTTGCAAATGGTGAAATGCCATGCGGAGTGCCGGGGAAGAAAGAGGGGGAGGAGTGCTTGGTTGAAGTGAAAATATAGCCCACATGTTTCATTTGGTTATACAACAACTGTAAATGGTGGGCACATACTGCTTTGTCCACTGGGAAGGACCCTTCTTTTGTAGATGTCTTCTGTTTCTTGATTTTCAATATCAATTAGCTTCATTAAGTAACGAGAATGACCTCATGTTGTTTATAAGGGAAAGGTGCTGTTATATATTGTCGTTTCTAACAACATCTTCGTGATGTTTCATGAGCTACCAGCAGTCTGACGTGGAATTTTATGACAAAGAGAACCTCTTCACGTGGTCCATGTTCTATATAAGCAGTTGCTATAGTAACTTGGTAATAAAAGTTATCGGCTGTCTCATATATATTGAAATTTACTGAAGATAACTGTGTATATTATATTGAACTTGCATTATGTTGGTACACTTTTTTATCTCAATGTAAGAATTGTAGAATTAGTCCTATGTAATACTACTATTCCAGAATAGCCCAATTTATTTGTGATAATGTATGCAAATGTAAGTAAATTTCAAATGCCTAGTAAAAATGCCATAATAACATGCTCCCTAGCACAAGTAAAGGGCTGTTGTATCAATTCATTGCTGGTCGATTAGGTGCTGGTATCCCTATAAAGGTTTTTCTATGTACTATTGATATAATAATGTCAAATTTAGATTATTAATTGTGAAGACTGAAGATCGGTTAAGTAATTGGGGCATGAATAGCGCTCCCCTTGAATTAGTCTTTTGTCATGTTCTTGCCATGCCTAAGTTACAAAAATTTTATGTTACAGCTTACTCTGCTATTTTGTTTGTTGTGTCTTCACTTTTTCTGTCTTATTTTTCTAATATTTGCCAAATCCACGTGTTCATGTCATGTTGTGTCCTTGTTCTATATACGTGTTTACACTTCATAGGTATTCTACCATGGCTTTTCACAATATGGTTTGAATTATTATTATTTTCATTACAGAGTGACCCTATTGCAGTAGTGTATGCGAAGAAAAGAGATGGAATTCTTGAGGAACTTGGTCGCACAGAAGTAATAATGAACAATTTGGATCCTGCTTGGATTGAAAAAATTAATGTTGCTTACCAGTTTGAGATTGTGCAGCCATTGATGTAAATTTTTTTGTATTTCAGCTCATCTTTGTGTAGATTTATCTGGTTCGCTACAACTAGTTTGTCTCTTTTCAACCATAACAAGTTCTCACATATTCACCCATTTCGTTTTTTTCTTCAGCTTCCATGTGTATGATGTTGATACAAAATATTACAATTTACCAGTGAAGGTACATTGTGTTTCTCCTTCTAAGTTCATATATTATTTTAAGTTGAATTCAATTAACTTCACCCATAGCTGGGTTGTTCTATATTTTCTGATGCCTAAAGAATTCAATAAACCAATGTTAGATATTAATGTCTATTCCCTAAATATTACCTTATATATTCCCTATTTACTCACCTTCCATTTGGATATATTCTCTACCTACTCACCTTCCATTTAGAGTCCCTCGTCTACTCCCATTTTATATTTGTATCTACCTACCCACATCATATATGCCTATAAATAAGCTCCCATTGTAAAAGATATACGATAATCAAGTTAATATACATAGATTATTCTTTCACTCTCTTCTTTTCTCTTTTATTTCAACTTGTTATCAGAGCCATAGATTTTCCTCATTTATTTTCTGTTTAGCCACTGGACGACGTCATTTGTTGTCCGCCGGACCAACAACACAACACTTTCATACCACTATTGCTCACTCATGCTTCCTCTTATCACCTCTGCCATCATATTTGGCCACCATTGCCGCCAGTCTCCTCCCAGTTTACACTCCTCCTCCTAGTTTCTCCATGCGCCTCTCTCCTGGTTTTGCCAGGCTACAATGGGCCTCTTCTTGGTTTTGATGTGCTCCCATGCGACTTCTCTTGATTCCTATGCAATCGCCAGCTCATTCACAGAGCTATTAGCTTGTCAGAAGCTTGCCTCGCCAGTGCGCCCCCTTGTGCCTTCTTCTTGTTCATGTGTATTCACCCTCATCAGCTTATAAGAAGCTTACTTTGATTGTTAGCCATGTCAGCGCTCACATGTGTTACACCATGTGTCTTGCTTCATCAGTCGCGTGTTTTGCCATGTCAGCCTTCCGCATGTTACGCCAAGTGGCATATGTCATTAGCTGCGTGTTTCACCACATCAGCCCTCACACGTGTTATGCCACATTTCCTGCCTCATCTGTTGTGTGTTCTTCATGTCAGCCCTCAGACGTGTTATGCCACATGTCCTGCCTTATTAGCTATGTGTTCTGCCAAGTTAACCACCACACCCACATCATCACGTACTCTGCCACATAAGCCCCTAAGCATCTCTGTCATGCATCTTACAACCATGCTCATCCACCTAGACGTCTTCAAAATTTGATTTCCAAACTCAAGTTAGCGTCTGCTCTACCACCTTGAGTTTGAGGGGGGTTGTTAATGTATATTCCCTTACCATATATTCCATATTTATTGACCTTCCATTTAGATATATTCTCTACCTACTTACCTCCCATTTAGAGTCCCTTACCTACCCACATCTCATATTTGCATCTACCTACCCTCATCATATATGCCTATAAATAAGCTCTCATTGTAAATGATATACAATAATCAAGTTAATATATAGAGATTACTCTCTCTCTCTCTCTTCTTTTCTTTTTTATTTCAACATTAGAGATGAAAGCTGAAGATTAGCCTAAAGAGTTTTTTTTTTTTAGGTAAGTGCCTAAGGAGTAATCTTGTCAATAGTATGTACCAAACTATGCAGTTTCTAATGCTCTGGGAGTTGGTTTTGGCATTCTAACGAAAAATGGAAAAAAATTTCAATTGATTCAACATAATGCTAATAGGTAATATAAATTAATTGTATCATGCCAAGCTGGTGGGTCTTTTAACATATAAATTTTTTTTTTTTTGAATCTTTTGGAAGGCTGAGACAAAGTTATGGCAACTATAGCTAGTGGTGCTAGGGATCAACTTTTTTGTCCTTGATGTGGGACAGTGTTTTATGGTGAAGATAATTATGACAGCTGCATGATATATATTTTTTCTTTTCTTTTTGTTGTATATTCTGCAGTTCAAACTTTGAAGTATATACACTTTCTTTCTGCTGTCAATTTGGCTTGCCATGTGAACAAGAAAACATATAAAGATACAATTATATGAAACCTACTGAGATGGAAAACATAAGATTAGAGCCCATTCTTGTTCCAATTTTAGTCATCAATTTTTTCCTATTGTTTAGGGCACTCTAGTAGTGAGATTTTTTTCAGTGACAGTCCTTTACTTTTTCATGAATAGGAATGATGTCAGTGGACTCTATTGTTGCTTTTCCTCAATTTGGTTTTTATCATTAGATGTAATCACCTTCAGCCAAAGAAAAATGGGATTGCGTGAACACGTAATAGCAGTTCTGCAGAAGTTGATGCTTGAGATTAAATTTTCTATTTTGTTACCTTGCAGATGTTGAAGTTGAAAGATCAAGATTTTCTTGGTGAAGCTGGTTGTTTTCTGTCTGAGGTTAGTTGTGTCGGATTCATTAGGGTCCATTGAAATCATGACTGCAAACTTTTCATGCTCTTTTTCTTTTTTTGGTAAGTTAGTATACTAAAAAAGCAAAAACCATACAAAGAAAAACAAAGAGGCATACCCCTGACAGCCACCAAGCAGAACAGAGGGGCACTGTAGGGGCCAAACAACAACTTTTTTTCATGCTCTTTGTCCTCCTTTTTGATGACATTGACTCCATATGTTACACAAGCTGTTGCAGTTCGTTTTTAAAGTTATGTAATGCAATGTTGTAGTCATTTTTTTAAATAAAAAAATAGGATAACAGCTATTCATTGGCATGTTTGGTTCCTTCCGGGATTTCCAAGTGAAGTTCTGGATAATTAGCATCAAATGGCTGTGGAAGCAGTCAAAATGTTGCTGGCTTGTCCTTCCCCATTAGATAGTTACGGACTTGTCAGGTTTGGTGTATGTGTTGGTGTTTCTTTGAGAGTTTGTTCATCATATGCAATGTTTTGAAAATCCTTTGATTTTTGTTTGGGAAAAAGTAAAAGTGGCTGCTGCCTCATTTTATTGTACATTTCAGAAGAACTGCTAAAAAGTTCTCAGTTGTTACAAAAAGATGCTTAATTTAAGTAATAACACATACTTTGAAGCATAGAAGTAATATTATCATGCAACATGTACTTACCATCCATATGTCCTGATCCTTTTCTTCATCCATCGAGTACCCATATCAACGTGACTCAGCATGGGCATGGGTAAGCATACCTAACAGTTCAAAAACAGTGGAAAAGTTCTGAGAAGCATATGAATATGACATTTGAACACACACCTGCACCTAATTCTGTGTGACATGGCTTTGTTAGACTGTTCCCATCCTTGTACACTAGTGACACATCTCACAATACATAGTGTCATTACATTCTAGAGGCCCCTTACAGGGGTCCCATTACATGCATTAAAATATGGGAAGATGGTCTGTCGAAGCTGAGGATCAACCTTGGTTTTATTTGCTTAATGAACTCAGTTTGAACCGCCTGTGGAACCACATGACAACCAACGTTACCCTCTTCTTCTTTTTTTCGAAGAGATTTGTATATTAGTATATTTTGCAGTAGTATATGTTTACCTTTTTTTTTTCCTGAACTCATGGCAGATAGTGACCAAACACAGTCGAACTTTGACCTTAAATCTTCATAATATAAATGGGTATGGCGGTTTGAAAAACTTAGGGACGCTTACTGTTCATGCAGAGGAAACTGTTGCTTCGAGGAATGCTGTTGAGATAATATTCCGCTGTTCCCACTTGGAAAACAAGGACGTATTTTCCAAAAGTGTACGTATTTACAAAGCAGCTGTTGTTATGTGGCTTTGTTTTACTAATGGGTATTTTGGCTCTTATATTTCTTTTTTCTTCTTTTTTACTCCTTTTAGGATCCTTTCTTGAGAATATCTAGGTTTATTGAAAATGGAGGTTCTGTTCCAATTTGCAAGACAGAAGTTGTGAACAACAACTTGAATCCAATTTGGAGGCCTCTTTGTCTCACTATGCAGCAATTTGTGAGCAAGGCAAGCTTGTCACCTCTTTATGATTAGTTGCTAAAATAGAATATCTAATGTTTGATGTCTTTGGTTGTCTCATATTTTGTGGCAGTGACATGTTATGATCTACCTTAACATAAGGGCCCCTAGGATTTTGCATTTTGGACTTCTTGATGTTGGAATTGTAACTGAAGAAATCACTGAATTATCTTATCTTTTGACTAAAACTTTGTCCCAGAGCATACATTCCTCAGCCAACATGCCACGATGGGTACAACTACAGGTTACAAAAACCTTTTTTTTGGCTTGTTTACTGATAACATCTCTCTTTGATGCAGGATAACCCTTTAGTTATTGAGTGTTTTGATTTCAATAGCAGTGGCAATCATTTACTTATTGGGTAACTGTTTAACTTATAGGCTTTTTTCTTCTGTTGTTCTTCTTATTTTTTTTGTTTGGTGGGTGGATGAGTTCCCCTTTTTGTTTGTTTCCTCCATTCTGTATGTTATCATTTTTTCTAGTTTTTTTATTTTTCTTTTTGTTTGGATCATAAATGTTAATTTTACACTTCATTTCAAACAGTAAAGTACAGAAATCAGTAGCAGACCTGGAAAAACTTCACCAAGATAAAATTGGTGCAAATTTCATTTTGCCTGCTCGCCGGGGTCATGTAAAGGTATTTATTGTATACTTAGGATTTTAGCCACATATTCATGTCTGAACCCATAATGTGTTTATCTATCTATAAAGGTTATGAAGGGTCAGCTTTTTGTTGATGGATTTGTTGAGAAGAAATTGTACAGTTTTCTTGATTACATTTCTAGTGGATTTGAGCTTAACTTTATGGTTGCTGTCGATTTTACTGGTAATAAACCTTCAGCATTCTAAAGAAGCTATTTTTATTCGAATTGATATTTATTTTGTATTCAAAGTTGTTTGGTTCATGCATTGAAGTTTCAATTTTGTTCAGCTTCAAATGGAAATCCTCGAAGTCCTGATTCTTTGCACTACATTGATCCTTCAGGCCGGCTGAATGCTTACCAGCAGGTAAGGTGGTGCCATCTTTGGTTTCCTCATATCTGGAAGTATCTAATTTCTATACTTGAAAAAGTTGTATAAACCTTCACTGGCTTATTTGGGACTAAACAGCCTATGATTCAGCCAGATACCCCCGAGGTCTTCTGTGGGAATACACTCTCATAAACAGACATTTATTAGTTGATCACAGTGATATGACCTGTAAATATGATTATGAACTGTTGATAGTTTCATGACTCTGTCGGATAAATCAGAATGATTTTATTATCCAACAGAGTTATTCGAGCTGTTAGGACTAGTTGTTTGTAGAGCATGTTGTTGATGTAGTAATGACTTAATTTTTATGCGCAGAAACTTTTGTTATGTGCAGTCTTCTGTTTCCACTAGTAGAAAACATCATTGATTGATCTGTGTGCACAAGTTATTGACTTAACTGCTCACAGGCTATAATGGAAGTTGGGGAGGTCATACAATTTTATGATTCGGATAAGCGTTTTCCTGCTTGGGGCTTTGGAGGAAAGACATACGATGGCTCTGTATCTCATTGTTTCCACTTAAATGGAAGTGCAAGTAGCTTTGAGGTAAACTCTCTCTTGAAGCTTAAGGGATGTAAGAGAGATGTTGTTGTCCTTGTTTTCTACTTATTGTCTGGTGTCCTCCTTGCCTCATGCAAAGTTTCTATTTCATCACTTTGATTCTTTTTTCTTGACTGCAAGTCCATTGAATTGTAATACAATAACTGATGACAACAATTAGATAAGTTTCTGAAACTTTGATAATTGATGAAAGCATAAATTTTTTAAAAAAGATAATGTAACTGTCATGTTAATACTTTAATATTTCAAGTATATTGTGTGATATTTGAAGAAAAGGTCAAAATAACCTTTTGAAAAATAGAAGTTTTAACATGATCTTCAAGGGAAAAAATTGCAGCATCGATTTTTGTCTCTGTGTAAGATTCTTTAGCAGGATGACATCTTTTCTAGCAGTCATAAATAGTGTAGTTCTTTGAACAATTCTGAACCCAATTTCATATGTGTCTCTTTCTTTCCTATGTGGACTATTTTTCTAAAGATAATGTGGATTAATGGATTATTCATTTGTTTCCCCTCGTTGTGTGTTCTCCAAAGTTTTCGTGGCCTATTCAGCTCTGAAATGGCAATTTGTGTCACATCCACTTTTTCTCATGTGTCATGTGGCATCTACAGTTGAAAATAAGATGCCTTTGTATTGGGGCTCTCCATGCAATAGCTGGTGTTGCTTAATATTGTCCATTATTTTCTAGTTGATAGGCCTTTCTCTTATGAAGAAAGGGCACTCTATTTTGGGTCACATATTGGTGTTGGACACGTCTAGGGGACGGACACGTGTTGGACATACAAAAAAAGAGTGTTCTTTTTTTATTTTCTAGAATTTTGAACAATACACGTTTGGGACATATTTTCCTAAATTTTTCTTCTTTTTTATTTTTATTTTTTCTGTGGTTATATTTTTGAGTGTGTTTTATGTAGTAGTTAGCAGGGACGGGGCCAGGATGTTACCTTAGGGGGTAAATATGTTTCTGCTAAATATTCAATTATAAATCTAAAAATCAATGAACTATAATAATTTAATATTAATTGATAATATTTTTAATAAATAAATAAATTAATTGATATAAAGGAATTTATGAATTAGACAAGACTTTTATTTAAAAACAACCCCAAAAACCCTAGACTATACAAAAAAATTCCTAAAAAAGTCAATAAAAGTTTCACTAAGTGGTGAAATTGAAATTAAAATAAGGGCAAAGTATAAAAAAAATTGGACTTAGGGGGGGCAAAAATTAAAGGGTATATTTGGAAAAAAATTTGAAAAGTATGAAAAATTTTCAAATAAAAAAAAATTGAAGGGGGGCAATTCCCTCTCCCCCCCCCCCCCCGGGGCCTTACCTGTCTCTGTCCTTGGTAGTTAGCAATTTTGTTTTGGAACTTAGATCATAGATTTTGATGATTTTCTCAATCTCTCTCTCTCTCTCTCTCTACCAACTCTTGAACCCTTGACTTGGACTTTGGCAACAAGAACCCAAAGACAACCAAACACACGGAAAGCTAGTAATGGATCTAGATGATTAAATAAAGTTCTTGAATTTTTATTTAATGGATTTGTTACTTTGATATCTTAATAATATTGTTGTGAATTGTACGTTTATATGCCAATTTTAATTGAATAATGCTAGGTCGTATAAAAACATAAAAAAAAATTCAATGTGTCCACGTCTGCGTTTTATTTTTTGAGAAATGTCGTGTTGTATCCATCTCTTGTGTCCGTGTCTGTGCTGCTTAGATTTTCTCAAATGGGCTATGGTCTTCTCTATGGGACACTTTTTGATAGGCCCTTTATGCAAACTTTAGAAATTTAACAATCAGCGAGTGTTAGAGTGAGTTTATCATATGGGAATGAGAAATTGTCAGATTGGGCTAATATGGGATTCTAGATGTCATTTGCAATGGATTAACTTCTTCTTTTTTTGGCGTGGACTGGCACATCATTCAGAGGTGGTCCAAGTAAAGTCAATGACTAGATCATCATAATTGTTGTTTATCATATTCTAGAGTCATCCAGCCTAAAGGTAGCAAGACTCACTGTCTTTTGAATTGCCGGTAAGAAGGTATCACTCTTATTCTATGATTTCTCACATAGAAACATAATTCAGATCAATGGTACTTGGAGTGTGGATCATTATGGTACGTAGAATGGGAACGAGAACTGGAATGTAGATTGTCACTTGTTATAAAACATGGTATGTTAGGGGTAGACTTCTTTGGATTGCTTTGTTCGAACGAAATACGTTTATTTGGAATGTGATATGCTTTTTGATTGTATTTGTAAAATATTCATATACATATGTATACACTGGAAAAATTCCAATGAACACAAGTCATTATAAAATAAAATTTTCAATGATATATGTATTTATATATTTTCTTGTTTGTTGTATTTTTTTTGGGAGGCTTCTGATATTTTAGATTGGAACACTAAATCTTGCGTTCCAAATCGCAAATGATTCATGTTTTGGATTGTGCGATCCAATTAGCAATTCGCTAGGGGGGTAGCAAATTGTGGTAACGATGGTTTAGATATCTCTTGCCATAAGGGCCAGTGTTGAGGAGAGTTATCCTGCCCTGCCATTGGTCCTTGATTTATTGTTGCTCATCTATTGGAGACACCAGACCAACGTGTGTAGAGGCAAACCTTTTTTCTGTCAGTCTGCTAGCTTGAACTTCGGATATTCATCTCTCAACCAAGTGATTGATTGATGTGGATGATGATTCTGCCGCCAATAGTGATCACCACAGACATCTGTGATACTTTTATTTTTAATACGTATGTGAAGGTCAATTACCCTTCATGTTACAGGTTGAAGGAGTGGAAGGCATAATGGCTGCCTATGCAAGCGCTTTGCAAAATGTTGCTCTTGCAGGACCCACTTTATTTGGTCAAGTGATCAACAAGGCTGCAGAAATTGCTGGCCATTCCCTCACCTACAACAACAACAAGTATTTTGTCTTGTTGATCATAACGGTAGAGAATTAAACCTCCTATATTTGCATTATTCTGTTCTTTCTTATTCTGTGTTCTTAATAAAATATTTTAACACTTTGTAGGATGGAATCCTTACTGATCTTCAAGAAACTAAAGATGCTTTGGTGAGGGCATCTGATTTACCCCTTTCAATTCTTATTGTTGGGGTGGGTGGTGCAGATTTTCAACAAATGGAGGTACATATATCCATGTATTCTGTATTGAAATTTTTACTACAGTTAATTCTTTTGTATTTATACTTAAAAGTACTTTAGTTGAGACCATTGAATCTTTTCCTTCTATAAATCTCTCGATTAGAATTCGTATGTGACATAATTACTTTTATGTGGCAGATCCTTGACGCTGATAATGGACATCGATTAGAGAGTTCTACTGGAAGGGTAGCTACACGTGACATTGTACAGTTTGTTCCAATGCGTGAAGTGCATGGTGAGTTCATAATTATTTTTCTTTACAAGTTTTTAAAGACAGGAGAACGTTTTGGGTTATTTTTTGCCCCATTTGGGCAAGGTCATATTTAGGAATTCATGAAATTAAATAATGAATTAATGGAATCCACCTATTTTTTAAAGACCCATGCAATTTTAAAACAATTGGTTCCTTCCATGCTTTTATTTTAGGATATTCTTGATTCCTAATGCCAACTAGTGCAGTTTTATGGCATTCATATGATATAAGTTTTCACAAACGCATGCACACACACATAAATACATATATTGCTTTTACAGTAGAGTACTGGTTATCTAAGTTCAGGTCAGCTGAACTTAAATTGCTTCGACCTTGGCTTGGGCCAGCCAGCCTTGTATGATGTTTTGAACTTTTTGCTTGGCTAACATTAGAGAAGCTGATGTGCAAGGTGGATTTAAAAATGAGCCTTGTGTAGCTCTAATTGCTTTGGATTAACCTGTGACGAATGCTGGGTTTGAAGGAAAAACAGGATCATTGTTTTAGGTGGACAGACTACCCTCGTCCTCGCTGCCATTCGTTGCTGCATGATGTTTGTATTTCTGAAGCTGGATTTGGAAGGAGTAGCTAGGTTGTAGAACTACTCGACCTGTTAAATTTTCATTGCTGCCACCTGATTCAGGGACACGGTTAGACTAGGAGATTTATTTTTCTTTTATCCATCACAAGCCGAGCATGCTGTTGCTTCAGTCTCATCTTGAGTTTTTAATCCCAAATAATGATACAACTTTTGTTTCCAACTGGTAAACATGCCTGAACATTGTTTAAAACATGCCATTCTTGAGACAGTTTGCTTTCTTCACCTTATAGCTTGTTCTGTGTCCTTTTTCATGCTTCAGTGTTTTTTTCTCAATTTTTGTATTTTGTTTTTTGAGGTGGCGGGGAGTGTGTATGAGAGATGATCATTTGCATTTTATATTTGTATCTGTGTTACAAATTGGAATTTTTATCTTTTGCTTTTTGCCTATCTATCTTCACTGTAACTGATTTAAAAAAAAAAAACCCCGTTTGTCCAGGTGGGCAAATCTCCATTGTTCAAGCTCTCTTGGAAGAGCTACCTGGACAGTTCTTGACTTACATGCGGAGTAGAGATATCGAACCACACAATGATAATGTAGCACAAACTTCTGCTCAAGGGCATCGGTATGGAGTCTGAATCACCACAAAAATTATGTTAGTGATGGTAAATAATCACCACAAGAATTGTCATACTCGAAGGAAAAAGAATTGTATATCACCGGGAAGTAGAAAACCTAGAATCAGTCTGGCACTCTAAATACGGTTTGTCTTGGCCAATCTTTTTTAAAAGAAAAAAGAAATTTGGACCATGTTTTTAGGCAGTTATTGTGTAGCTTTTTCAATAGCAACAGTGGGATAAAAAGACTAAGAGTCATTTGTAAGAGAAGCAATTCTCCTTAGCAGTCTGGCTAATAGCCCAAAATTTGGGGGACAAAATCATTGTAATATAGAAATCTTGAAATGGTTCCTCTATCTGAAGTTCTATAAGTGGACTCATTTGCAAAGCTTTTCAAAACTGCTTTTATTATATCATAGATTTTGCCCAGTGTTTGTGCAACTTTTTTCTTAATATAGTGTTGTTTCAAACTTATTTTTCAAGTTTTTATGTTCAATGAAAGAGAGTCTTGCAAATTCGCTTACAATACACTTTCATTCTTTTATAACACTGTTGTTTGAAAGTGTGATTTGCATACAAGATTTTATTTTTAGTTATTTGAAAGCATGTTTTCATACTTGTTGAATAATATACGCTTGAGAAGTTATATTAGCTTTCTGATTCAATAGGAATTGTCCCTCAAGGTTAGACGTGTAAAATAGCTCAGGCATGACAGTGGCAGATCTAGACCATTGATTTAGGAGGGCAAAGATACCAACAAAAAAAATAAAAAATTAACGAGGACTGTTGTGAATATGAAAGGAAAATTGGGGTGCAATTACTAATTTTTCAAAAGAAATTCTATATAAAATAAGGGTGAAAAATCACATTTTTAAAAGTTTGGGGGCATTTTACTCTTACGTTCTGTTCGGTTTTGATTCAATGCTTTGGAATGGTTGAACCCAAAAACAGAAAGAAAGAAAAATAATAATCAATAAACTGTTCCCAGGAATTAGGAGCATAGTTACTACTAGTGAGAAAAGTGTAAGTAGAAACATTAACAGTGTCAGGATTGAAGGAGTTGGAAGGAAAGAGAGATTATTTTATTTTAGGTTTGAAAATAGTGAAGGAAAGGAAAGAAGAGGGACTTAAAAGTCCATTTCACTTTCCTTCCAAAGGTGAGAGGAGACTGGAGAAAGGATTAGATAGTTGGTTATTACTATTTTGTCCATATTTTTTAGAACAAGTGAATTCCTAATTTTCCTTTTCTACTCACATAAAAAAGCATTCTATTCCTTTCCTTTCTATCATCCATCTTTTTCCAAATAAGATGACAAAATTAGACCACCCTTTCCTTGCCTCACTAGTTATCCAAACGTGAGGGAAGAGTTACACTATCCTCTTCTCTCCTCCCTCATAACTAATGCTTATCTCTCATTTTCTCTCTTATTCGCTTATCAAAATGAACTGTAAGGGATATGAAAACGTAAAACAATACAAAGACCAAAACAGGTTTGTTTCATGACAACAAGCTCAAAGGCGACTAAAAACATCAAATTTTGATGGGCATATAAAATAATATTGTCTTCCACAATTTCTCCAAATCCATAATAGCTGTTCGATCATCATTCCATGCATGCGTAGATTAAAAATGAGGGTTTTTCCTTCTATTGGATTTCGGTTTAGTGTTTCCAATTTAGGGGTTCGGATTTTTGTCTACATTTCCCATTTGATCATCTACAATACTTGGTAAAAACATATCTATTACAATCAATTAAAATGTGGGTTTTAAGAAACAAGTTTTTCTCTTTGGGAGTTTTAGTTTAGGAATTTGGATTTTTACATAAATTTCAATTGATCTACAATATTTAGTAAAAGAATTTCTCTTACAATCAATTAAAATGGAGTAATGCTATCGTCACTGGCACAAATCAAATTTTCGTGAATTCGATCATTTGTGTATTACGCATGCCTGTACTATACACCTGGAGACAATATACGAAAGGTTGGATCCATAAAGATCAAACCTTCACGAGTGACAAAAGCATCCCCGAGGACTTTGAAGAAATAATGAATTTCAGTTTAGCTTTTTTATTTTATGGCTTTGGATATTTGTAAAAGTTTCCATTCCGCTAAATTTTTTCTACAATCATTTCAAGGCTTCATATTGATTTTACGTATTTTATAGTCTTGTGACTTTTAGCATATTGATTAGGTTCAGAACATTTTGTATCAAAGAAATAACGTGGATTGAACTATCTTGATATTATGTATGAAGCTTTTGACATAATGGTACATTATGTACTCTTGTGAGATAATGTTATTGGATTTTTTAATTTGAGATTCTGTAAATTCTTTTTAAATAGTATTGTAAAAGATATTTCAGGAATAGGCAAATTTGGTGCTGAGTTGTAGTTGATTTGAAAATATAAATGCCATTGGAAAATTGTGTATGTGCACTTGTTTTGTGGCTTCTTTTGGTGATATATGTTCTCTTCTAGCCAGTCATTTGTAGCAATTTTAGCAGCAAATGGAAAGTTTCAAGTTTTTAACCCATTTCTCAGCTAAGGAAAACCAACAATCACACGTAAGAGAAGTAATTCTTCTTACTAGCCTAGCAAGGCCCATTTTTTTCAAAAGAAATATAGTAATAATAGAAAATAGAAAAAAATTGCATTCACCATCCCTATGTTTACTTGCAAAGTTACAATTATAAAGACTTTTTTCCGTATTACTAAAAATTATTCATCTATTTACTTGACACATTATAAGTTTCCTTTTGCAAAACCGACCAATGACTGTAAGTGATGGGTACCATGACGGATCGAGTCTTAAAGATTCGAGGTCGAATCCTTTTGAAGAGAAGGGGAATGATGGGCACCATGGTGGACCAAGTCTTAAAGATCATTTACAAGTTTCAGATGAGCCAATCACAAGGTCGAGAGCTAAGAAGTTAAGTGCACAAAAACGCTAATTGGGTAATTTTCGTACAGTTTCGATATCGCTTCGTAATCTGGGCATAACTCTCTCATCCGAGCTCCAATTGAGATGATTCAAGATGCTATGGAAAGCCAAGGAATAGTTATACAACTTTCATGTTTTGAGTTTTCCAAGATTCGGGCTGCATCAAGGTCGAAATAGGGTTTGAAGTTGTTATACCTGCATTGATGACGTTTTTGACTGCATGAAATTTTAACTTAAATAGTGGATTTCTTTTATTATTTTTTAGTCAGTAGTTTAGGATGTTTTGGGCCTGAAAATTTTTAGCCCATGTCTTTTATTTGATGTAGGCCTTATTCGGCCCTAGGGTTTCATACAATGTTTTTAAAAAGAACTTGTAGCTGCATTTGGCAGAAGATCAATTTTTCAATAAAAATTGTGAGAGTAATTTTTCTCTGCGGTTCTTTGAAGAACTATCTGAACTTATCAGGATTTCCCATGGCGTTCACCGACGACTTATCAAATGGATTTCCACCACCGTTTGTGGCGTCTTCCTTATATCGAGGTTCTTGTTTCGCACTAAACAACGGGTTGAGGTCATCTATACCGAGGTTCTTGTTTGTCGTAAACAATGGGTTGAGGTCTGTTCATTCAGATCTGATTGTAGAACGATCTTGAATTTTTATTTCGTTGTCGGGTCTCGTTATTTTGGCGGGGTTCGCATCATTTGGTATCAGAGCTCAAACTACAAATCAGGTCTAATTTATCCTTTTTCATTCTTGCATTAGAATTATTATCCTTGAAAAAAAAAAAAAAAGAATTCTATTCTACTTTCACGCCAAGATCTAGCCGTCGCAAGCTTTCTTTTTTTCTTCCTTTCAAATCTCAAGCTGCGGCCTTTCTTTTCTCTCCCTGTTTAGTTTTCTTTTCTTTTTATTATTCAGTCCAGCCGTTGTCTTCCCTGCTTTTTTTTTCTTTTTTGTCTTTTCTTTTTAGCCTGCTTCTAATCTCAAGCCGTAGCCTCTGTTCTCCTTTTTTTTTTTTTTTTCAAATCTCCCTTTTCTTTTGTTGCACGTTCCAGCCGCTTCTTGAAACACAGCAGTTCTATCTTTTGAAACACAGAAACACGCACTGGTGCGTCTTCTTGCGCCGCTTCTTCTAGCAAAAAAAAAAAAAGTACACAAAACATACAAATATATATATATATATATATATATATATCTTCCTCCCTTTGATGCAGGTGATGATTCGTTGTCGAATCTTTTTGAGGAGAGGGGGAATGATGGGTACCATGGCGGATCGAGTCTTAAAGATTCGAGGTTGAATCCTTTTGAAGAGAAGGGGAATGATGGGCACCATGGTTGACCGAGTCTTAAAGATCGTTTACAAGTTTCATGTCACGCCCCGAATTCCAACGAACCCGAGGCGCGAATAACGAGACGAAAGAAAAATGAAATAATAAAGAAATAAAGGACAATCTAACAGGTTCACTTAACTTACATTCACTTTTGTCAATACACATATAATACATCATTTGGGCTTAAGCCCGTGCATCATAAAACATGCCCCAACGGGCCAAATATCCTCTTAAGTTCATATCTCCTCCACTCTGCAAGACTTCCTCAAGTCTCAAGTGCCGGGAGCGTCATCTGAAATGTTTGTCCCACGAATGGGTCAGCTCAACTACTGGTACAATATAATACTAATGCAAGAAACAAAATTAAGAGCGTGGCATGTGCAAGTGTACAGTTATATCTACATGGCATTCAACATCATGCATACAATGTACTAGCAATAATCTACACGTCATCCAACTTATGAACATAATCTAAGGCGTGGCATGTACAAGTGTACATTCATCTCTACATGCATTCTAAATCGTCCAGGCAATGTAATAACAATAATCCACATGCTTTCCAAATCGTCCATACCACATAATAGCAATAATCCACATGCCATCCATATTATCCATGAAAGGTAGTAACGATAATTCACATGCTTTCCAAATTGTCCGTGCTACGTAATAGCAATAATCCACATGTCATCCATATTATCTATGAAAGGTAGTAACGATAATCCACATGCTTTCCAAATTGTCCATGCCACGTAATAGCAATAATCCATATGTCATCCATATTATCCATGCAATATAGTGACAATGCCCATGAAACACCCACACCACTCTATGCCACAACTATGTCAAATCTATGCCATGTCCATGTCAACTCATGTAATGTAATGTAATGTAATCCAATGAAATGTAATGTAATGTCCCTTCACGGATCGCTCCCGTTGGTTCGGGTACCAAACACAATATCATGTCCTTTCGCGGATCGCTCCCGCTGGTTCGGGCACCAAATACAACATCATGTCCCTTCGCGGATCGCTCCCGCTGGTTCGGGTACCAAATGCAATACCATGTCATATCATTTCATGTCATGTCTAAGGAATCATACTATGCCAATATGCTTTGATTCCGCCATACCATAATGCAATCTCAATAAAGCATCAGATCCACACATAAAGTATGCTTTAAATGATGTATTACACAATAACATTCAAATCAGAAGATCCTTTCATCAATGTCACATGTCATGCATAGTCCATTTAACACATGCTTCAAGTCACATATTTCACAATCCCAACAATTCTAAAAAAAAAAAAAAAAACATAATCCACACACTATGCTAACACATGCGATATACACATAACCATGATTCACATTCATCACCAACCTTCAAAAAGGTAACAGGGAATACCTAAGCATATAAGCAATAAAACTAACATGTGAATCATCAAGTCAACATGACAGTTATTCCTAAGCTTAATTATATTTCTTACTTAGCACAATATATCGTACCTGATGGGTTGGTCTCAACCCTAAGAAATTGTACTTGTGGTGTAGTTGAACTACAGTGAAAATACAGAAAGTCAGACCACCTTCTCCTTGCCTTCCCGTGTTCCTAAAATCATGAAATACAATTCAGTTTGTTGGCTACTCGAATGATGCTATTTATCAAATCTTATGTCTTTAATTTCTTAGTTTCTATTTTCCCAAAATAAATTTTATCATTGAGTCCGGGACGTCGAATAAAATAGGTTTAGGCTTTTACAGAATTTAATTTGGACATCCGGGTTAAAAAGGGCAAAACTGTCATTTTACACTTTTTACGGTTCCTTATGTCCCGAGGCCTCTTTTGTAAATCAGACTCCACTGTTGAGTCTGTAATGTTTGAGATAATAAGATTTCACTATTTGTTTATTTAAGTCGGGATTTGTTTGACTGTGTTTTGACTCAGGGGCATTTTGGTAATTTTTAAGGGTTCCACAGGTTTTTTATTTTTTATTTTTGGGACCTCGCCTCGCAAAACAGACCTCACCGTTGGATTCAGAATGGTCGACACATAAAGAAAACACTAATGGTTTATTTAATTTGGACTTCGGGGCATTTTGTCATATTTAATTTAATTAACCTAATTTAATTAATTTAATTAACCATTATTTTATTACTTGGGGTCAAATTATAATTATTATAACTTCTGGGTAAACTTATAATTATCATAATTTTCTATTCCAATTTGGAATAGCCAAACAATGAATAAGCCCAAAACCTTGGATAAGTTATCCTTGTCCCTATTTCAATTTAATTTTAATTTCACTATTCTTGCATCCAAACAGCCCCTAATCACAAATTTTTAAACTTTTAAAAATTTCTCATGACAACACCTATATTGGGTCAACCCGTATTGGGCTTGGGCGGGTCAACCCGACCTGACCCGTGGCCCAAAATCACAAAAAAAACACAACACGCATGGTGCAGGATTTTTCCGGCAGCTTGCACCGGTCATCTTCTCCGGCGATGGCCAGCTGTTTTCCGGTAATTTTCCGACATCTGATCACTTGGGTCACCTTCTACTCTTCATGGGCTTTCCAAATCTACCCTCGGAATTCAGTTTGGACCACCGGAAGGCCTCGAAAAGTTGAGTTACAGCCAGCTCCGGCGAGCTGTCCCAACTTTCCGGCGAATTGAATTTTTATTTTTTCATGGCTTTTTAGCCATTGTTTTGAGCCCAAATTTTACCTACAAGTTTCTGCACCTATGGGCAACAATTTTCAATTCATAAAACGAGGTAAAACGATCTAAAACTCAATGACCCGAAAATTTCCTTTAAACTTTAAATTGGTTTTTCTCACTCATTTCTTAACCAAATGAGCTGCGGTTTCTTCCTAAATTTACCATTTTTCATACTCTATAAAACCATGTAATTATTTCTAAGCTTTAAGCAATTCTACAAAAAAGCCAACAAATTCGAAACATGAAAATACAGTAAATTTCTCACCTTTTCTTTCAGTTTCTCCTTCTTTCTCTTTCCGTTTCTCCCAGTTGTCACAGCTCTCTCTCTCTTCTCATCCCCTCTGATTTCCTCACCATACCAACTTAACCGTACTTACCCATATACATAAACACAACTTTATTCAAAACCATCTTCCCATTTACCACCCTCAGCCCACGGTTTCTCTTTCTACAACAAACCTGTACCTACACTTAACACATCTGATATACACAGCCACACAGAACACACTCACTGACACACACCATCAGTCCACTCTTTTTCTGATTTTTACCTTTCTCTTTTGCTTTACATTAAATGTTTGTTTGCATTTTTGGGCTTCATATATGTAGTTTATATTCCACACACACATCCACTTGCTCACACAATCAGGTATATACATATATAATTATATATATATATATACACACCACTCACATACATACATAACATGTAATAATAATAATAATAATAAATTCATTCCAAAAAAAATTTTCCAGATAGTTCAATCACAAGGTCAAGAGCTAAGAAGTTAAGTGTACAAAAATGCTAATTGGGTGATTTTCGTACAGTTTCGATATCGCTTTATAATCTGGGTATAACTCTCTCATCCGAGCTCTGATTGAGATGATTCAAGATTCTATGGAAAGCCAAGGAATAGTTATACAACTTTCATGTTTTGAGTTTTCTGAGATTCAGGTTGCATCAAGGTTGAAATCGAGTTTAAAGAAGTTGTACCTGCACTGATGACGTTTTTGGCTGCGCGAAATTTTAACTTAAATAGTGGATTTCTTTTAGTATTTTTTAGTCGGTAGTTTAGGATGTTTTTGGCCTGAAAATGTTTAGCCCATATCTTTTATTTGATGTAAGCCTTATTCTGCCTTAGGGTTTTATAGAATGTTTTAAAAAGAACTTGTAGCCACATTTGGCAGAAGATCAATTTTTCAGTAATTTTTCTCTGCGATTCTTTGAAGAACTATCTGAACTTATCGGGATTTCCCGTGGCGTTCACCAATGACTTATCAAAAGGATTTTTACCACCGTTTGTGGCGTCCTCCTTATACCAAGGTTCTTGTTTCGCACTAAACAACGGGTTGAAGTCATCTATACTGAGGTTCTTGTTTGTCGTAAACAACGGGTTGAGGTCTGTCCATTCAGATCTGATTGTAGAACGATCTTGGATTCTGATTTCGTTGTCGGGTCTCATTATTTTGGCGGGGTTCGCATCAATAAGTTCATAACCTCAGCAACGTGATGGCAGTGGTCACATCAACACCACGTGATGCATGATGCTACCATGCAGTAGGGTTGTAATTTGTAAATGAGGAGTCTAAGTAGTGGGTTGTTCAAATTTGACTTGTTAAAATAAACAAATTTTAAATTATGTTCAAACTCAACTTATTAATTTCTCAAATGAATCTCTAATCAAGCCAATTGCGAGTTTATAAGCTTAGCGAGTCGAACTCGAGTCATACTTAATAAATTAACAAGACTTAAAATATGTTCATACGATTTGTTTATCTCACGAACCAATCTCTGATCAAGACCCTCTAACCGAGCCAAATTCAAATTGCTCAACCCTACCATGTGGTGATGTCTTGCCACGTGATCATGAAAAACCAATAACCTTCACCCTCAAGTCTGCTGTTCAAAGCACTTACAAACAACGCCTTATAATTGTATTTTAAAATTCTAAAATTATTTTATTTAATGGCTTATCAGCCAAATTATGGAAGAACATAGTCCACACATATATGGCATCTCAACATGGGGGGTCTCTTTGCTATACAACTTGCACTAATTTTAACTCAAAATTTATTAGTAACATCTTTATTTTATTCTAGTTTAATTATTTTTGATCATTTGGATAGAATACGAATGAGAAATATAAAGCAATTAAACTTAATAAAAAAATTAATTCCAAATAAAGGTTATATTATACAGTATGACCCAATGATAAATCTCATCCTAGATTAGCAAAAATGGGTGCTTTGATGTCATACGTATAGTTATCAATACTCTATCGAAGCAACAGGTTCAGCTGAAACCAAACCCTAGGTCGACACAGTTTTGAATTGTTCAAACCAACTGGTTTAATTCAAACGAGTTAACCCGGTCAATTCTACCCAAATATGAAATGGCACACTCATGCTTCAACTATGTAGGATGGAAATGAACTTTAGAATAAAATCACTGCATCCACTAACACGTTTCAATCTTGATGGGATGCATCCACTAACAGGAAACAGCTCATCTCCTGGAGATTTCATCCAAAACATGTAATTTTGGACCTGTCTCTAAATCTCCCAGGTTCTACTAGTAACCAATAATCATATCATGCCACAATCAGTTGCAGCGACGAAAAAAATAATAATCTGCAGTTCAATTTGTTTCGCTTCCCAAAATTGATGGCAGCAACCCCTACACCATCAGCATATATTAAAATCGGTCACCAGGTAACTGGGGGACACCATCATTCAGTGGTCAATACAAGTAAAGTTCAAATCCAGGTACATAATCATTCATTAAAACATGTTTTCAAGTCTACGCCCAGAAGAATCTTGCGGTTTTTCACTCCATTGCAGGCAATAAACATGTTGAATCAACCAGGTAATATACAAATGATGTATACTGAGCCAGCAAAAATCTTCAAATGATATAAGGGAGGCACATCTTGACACCAACTTTAAGAATATGAATGATGTCTATAACGATCCTTCTCCCTCAAAGAATAGGAAGGGCCGTGGTGGTCACGATCTGACCAAGAAGACATGTTGTGGGAGCTGTAACTCAGTTGCTGGCAAAAATACACTCAGAGAAAAGAACATAGAAGGAAAACTATTTACGTACCTCGAGATGACTGACGTTTTGATTTCTCCAGATGCCCTCCTGCATTACATCATATCAGATAAACAAGTAGAATTAATGAATTACCCAAATGAAATAACTTATAAGTTTAAAGAGAATGTAAGCTGCATGGATTTGGTAAATAACAACAAAAGTTCATAAACCAACCGAAATCCTTTCCTCTGTCCTTGGAATGGCGACTCCTGTCCTTGACTTTATCTCTCTCCCTTTCAATATCCTCTCGCTCTCGTTCCCTGTCAGAATCCCTCCCCCTATCACGGTCCTGGCCCTTTGGTCTCTCCTTGTCCCTCTCCCTCTCCCTCTCCCTCTCATTATTCCTTTCCCCACTTGCCTCTGTTCTATGCTCAGACTTTGATTTTGATGCAGGTTCTCTTGCCTTTCCCTCACTAGGCACACTATTGGAATCATCGTCACTCTTTTTCGACTCTTTCAACCTGTCAATGGCTACCAGTGCACCCTTGGACCTGCTGGATTCTAGATTAACTGCTCCAGAAGCTGTGTTGGGAGTACTGGTATCATTATTTGTTGGTAAGCCACTCAATGAACCTTCCTAAACAAAACAGGAACAATGATGGATAGTTTAAATCACTAACAAACCTACTTAAATAAAACAGCAAGTAATATAATTCACACATTTTAAAAAAAAAAAACAGAAAATGAGAATTTTTTATTAGGGAAAGTGAAAGGGAACAAAGGAAGGGTGAGACATATCCTTTGTAGATGAGAGGTGGAGTGGGAAGTAGATCACATTCCAAAATGGCAATTAGACATAAGATGATAAGGAGTCCTACGGTGATGTTGAGTGACAATCACGGTGGTGATTCTGTCCCCCCAAAAAGACACTAAATCAATCTCTCTTTCTCTGAAAGGACCAAGGCTACAGTGGAACAAATGCTAGGCAAACCTTTGTAAACCCACAACTTTAGTCACCAAGCAAGATAATCCTAAGAATCCTGTTAAAGGGACTATGGTGCAGCAAAAAACCATTCCACAGTTGTGCATTGAGCTAGTAGAGTACTCAAAGTCTACCCTCAGCTCCTATCATTCATTAACAAGAAGGTGTGAGCCCAAGAAGTAAGTATTCCATTGAAGTGTACATTGAAGTAGCAAGTATTCCAGTGAAGTAGGCGTGTGTAGATGAAATAGGTGGAATACAATGGTGTAGAACTATAAGAGGGTTTTCTTCTTTTGACCCAAAGATAAGAATAAGAAATCATATCATTGAAGCATGCAATTTTCTATGCAGTTACTAAAATTTATTTATTACAGTGAAACATGTAAAGGCATGGAACTAAGCTCACCTATTTATGTTAATCTCAATCTCTTGATTTGTGATGATCTCTTTTTTTTTTCGATAGATAAATCATGAATTTTTTACCAAACCCACGTGGTTTGGGTTTGATTTAATCTAACCCACGCATGTTTTCACTTATTTATCAAACCCGTATAGTTTTTGAAATCGCATCTTGAAGATACAATTTCAAAGTCAATTTTTTAATAAAATCGCATCTTTAAGATACGAGTTTGAAATAGCATCTTGAAAATACGATTTCAAACCAAAAAGAATTTGGGAGTCATCCCAAATCCTTGTTAGTTTGCGCAAGTCATCCCAAGTCGTTATTGGTTTCCAATCGCATCTTCAAAATGCGATTTCGTTGAAAAATTGACATTGCAATCGCATCTTAAAGATGCGATTTCAAAAACTATATGGGTTTGGTAAATGAGTTAAAAACCATGTGTCGGGTTAAGTTATAAAAAACTCACTAAGGTTTAGTAAAAAATGTGGTAAATCATACACACACTTTGCCCCTTAAGGGAACTTGAACCCTCAACCTCCCATATGGAGAGGTCGAGGAGGTACCAACCAAGCTAGAACTTGTTGGTAATTTGTGTTGGTCTTTTCCTATTATTTACTCTTAAAAAGAAAAATTAAGGAAAGAACTAAAAGAAATTTCTCAGCCTATTTGGGAACGTGCGTACCTAGGATATTAGCATTTTCTAATAACTATGGGCTAGACTCAAGGAGGTGTGGCTTGACCTAATGAAGGAGCTAATAACAAGATCGGAACTACTCCCTATTCAGGTCCAAAGCTAAAGCATAGTGTATGTTAACTCACACAAGAACACTTCAATAATAGGAATATAGGATACATGTCATCATATGATTGGTCTATGCGTCAATGGGTGATCCGGTGATATATTATTCATTTTGTACTGTACAATAGTCCAACTCATAGCCAATGAGTGATCAACATTTGGCTAATGGCTCACGGTGAACCAAGTACCCACACCTTCAAAGGAAACCACTGCAAACAGTACATAAAAAACCTAACCCCTGTAAAACACCCCTCGGATCCACTTCAAGAGGGATTATAGTTAAGCAGAGTGATTTCTTTTCTTTATTTCTCCTAACTTCTAAGAGTTTACATCAGTGCAGCTCCATTCTGCTAGTGTGATGCTGCTGCTGGTGATTGGTATGAAATTGTGACAATTCTAGATCAAACTATAAGAAGAGGGTCATACAACCCATGAAACAAACTTGAGAGAGAGAGAGAGAGAGAGAGAGAGAGAGAGAGAGAAGAATTCACCTTTGGAATTGACTGAGATGGTGAATCCCATGATTTATTAGATGTTGTAAATGAAACCTCATCCTTACAAAATGGTACATACTGTGCCTTAGGAAGGCTGTATAGGTGGCCAAGAACTCTGCAAACTTCATCTATCCAGGATTTCTCCGCATCAAATGCCTTCCACCATGGAGGATTCTCAGGAAGGGGTACTTGGAACCTACGTGCAGCAGCATATACAACCCCACAGGCCACGACCTCACTCTTGAATCGCACACACAAAGTTGTACGCAAACTGATCAACAAAATATATTGTGAATGAAGAGACACTTTGAAAAACATGGCCAAATAATTCAGAGCATAAACAGCAACCGAAGTAATAATATCCATGACCACAATAAATGGACCATCACATGCTTTAGTGAAAAGAAAATGTAATATATTAAAGGTGTTAGCTAGCCTAACTAGTAATTCTCTTGGTAGTTAATAGTCATACAAAAACCCAGGATTGAATCATCCCTTCATCTAGATTGGAGGTTTTTTGGGTAAAGGGGGGACTGTGTAGCCCATTGTTCCCTTTGGACTTTTGTGTGTGTGTGTGAGAGAGAGAGAGAGGATGCAATTGAAAATAAAACCCATTGTTCCAAGACTTTGTATCAAGTAACTTTGTTTTGAGTGAAAAATAATACCTTGAACCTCTACCACTTCCAACTGAATAAACAACTTCTGAGAAGGTTTTCTTAATTTCTACTGTAAAGTTTAGTTTAAATTACACAAAAGAAAACAGACATTCAGTAACCATATAAAGAGAAATGTAAATATTGGGGTCACCGAATTATAACCGCAAAATCGATGTGGACGCAGAAATCTTTGCACAGTTGCCATGTTGACAAAGTCAGATTACCAAACTTGATAATAAAAAATAGATAACAGGGATTTATTTGAACCTCAACTCAAAAGAAATCTTATCCCAACCTATGGGTCAACTAAGCAAATCATATTTCACCATCCCATTATCATAGGGACATTTTCTGGTCAAATCTAAAACCATTACTACATCTTTTCCCACTACCATAGCCCACAAACCTTCCAGCATTCCTCCGGTAATGCCTCCTGAGCAAATCATATTATCCCTTCCTGGCCTACTCATTGCTATTGCTGCTCATAACCAAACCATACTAGTGACATTTTTCCGAAAACCTTCCAGAATTCCTCGTCTATGTAATGCCTCTGACTAAAATCATATTACTCCTTGCTGGTCCAATCATTGATACCCTCCTGATTTAAAGATCTTTTTATACATACATTATTTTTTTGAATCAAGGAAGAATTTCCTTTGTATTCACATAGATTAGTCAATTTTGGGGGGGATTTTAGGCCTTAATTAATGTAATTGGTCCCCTTTTTGTATGTTTGGTTGCCTTCCTCAGGCGCCTTTGTTATGATACATACATCTTTATTACCGATCAAAAAAACAAATTTAATGGAACCTAGTGTGAAAACTCGATCAAACCAAACCACCAGGCCAGGTTAATTTGTATCTCAGGGTGACCTACCCTGACCAGCTGCACATTCTAGCATGGGTTTACATTTCAATCTGTAACACCTAATGTGTACATGTTTTTCAACCACCAATATCTTTCGGAAACTATGCAAAGTCATCCATTGTGTATCTAGTTTAGACTCTGTGCTCAATTTTGTTAAATGGCAGAAAGAAATATTATTAATGATACATCCATAGCCTGAAAATTTTAATAGCCATCATAATGCCAAAGCTCTATTAATTTTTTTTCACTCCATATGTGCCCACTTGTGGACTACACCTGTAAAGCACTTATATATTCCTACCTTCCTATGCCTAAAAGAACAAGCTTTTAGACAATAAAAACGAAAAAGATTTGAAGGATCAAAACCCAAGAGAAAGCTTCAGACAACATTGATATCCAAAAACTGCTCAGCAGCAGTCAGTTTTTTCATGTATCAAGGTCTTCTTAAAACTTAATTCTCATGGATGCTTTGCTGATAAACTAGATACATTCAAGACTAGTCTATCACCCTACAGCTAAGAAATGTTATAGGCTCGCCAGAATATGCATTTTATCCATATTTTTCAATATTATTTAGAGGATAAAGTGTTTTATATAATATGTACTGAAGTGGTGATGCAGCCATATTTCTTTTAACTAAATTTTAAGATCATGTTTGGTTGGCAAGGAGGGAAATCACATTCTTGTTCTACCCAATTCAATGTATGGGACATGCTATTGTTAACAGGAATAATATTAATCATATCCAAGTTTGAATTCATTTCAAATTCAAATCCAAACTAGATGAAAATATTATGTTGTTATGGTTTTCAATATAAATTATTCGAATATTGATGGTTTTTCACTGAACTTACAAAATCAACCTTTTTAATAAGTTACCTTATAGATAATATAATATGTAATTATTGTGTATAGTATGTTTAATCAGATTGAATCTACTTTAAGTTAAAACTCATTTTGATTACAGTCAAAAACTATAAATGTAATTCAAATTTGAAGCAACGAATGTGATTGGTTTCATAATCAGATCTTAATCAGGTCAAGGTCGTGGCAGGATCAGATAGTAGTCTGACTTGTTAACATCCCTTAAAGGACTTAAATACTATATTTAAATGACAGGTCGGATTTTCATTCATGGATTGAACAAACATATTAAAAAAGAAAAAGGCTTCTGAATTCTTCAAGCATAAATTATATTACATTGAAATTGGAATAGATACACTGTTGGAATGACTTGCCTAAACACTCGAATGAAATGACACTAGAAATCTCAGTAACAGACCTCTTATTCCTCAAAACAGAATAAACTCTACTGCTGTCATCCAAATAGAGCCTTAAGAAACATATTCAAACAAAATTCTCAAAATTGCATACAGGGTAGAATTCAAGAGGTATGATTCGTGTGGTTGGTCCTTTCCAGCAAAGTTAGCATGGACATGAACACAGAACACAGACATACTGATACGGCAAAATTCTTAAAAGGATAGAAACAAACACCTGCAACACACAACAACATATAAATAAAGATTTTATATGCATATTCATTCTGAATGGTGCAGGTTTACAATTTTAATCAATTTATTCAAGTTTCTATATTAACAATTTCATAACTCAGAACCTTACAGAAAAGACCTAAGTAGTTAGTGCTCGTGAGTTTATCAACCTCTATCGATCACCGCACAACTCCATAGTATTTCAAAAGCTCAGATTGTTTGATATTCAAGGACCTCACTTAAAAGACACATGCACACAAGCTGGTAAAAATTAATGTACCAGTTTCAAACCCGTATCAAACCTACATACTTGTACTATTGTACACACCCAACCTTTGCCACATATGAAAATACAACCTCAAACAACTAACATAACACCCAAGGATCAAAATTTCGTTTCTTTTCCATCGAAACGGCCAAAACGTTTCCGTTTTTCAGGGAACCGAAATGAAATACTAGTAGAATATCGAAATTCACATGTTTCCATGGAAACATACCGAAACTAGTAGAAACATACCGAATCAGAAGAAACATTTCTTTTGTATGAACAATAATTCTAGAAGTTAGTAAAAGATAATATCCATTTATTTTTCAAGGATTAAGACTCAAAATTACAAGAAGATATTTCTATTATTTTTCCTAAAATAATAGAAAAGTAGTAGGGAAAATAAAGTGTAGAAAAATAACTATTTTAATACTAAGTTACTAATTGTAATAGGTTTAAATCACTATTTGTTTTACTTTTTATTTTATATGTAATTTGTGTCAAATTATTTAATTTGTGTATATTACATAATATATATTTATTATGTTATGGTAATGTATTGTATTTAATTATAATAATTTTATATATTTTAAAATATATAATTTTTTTTTATAGGAAAACTAAGAATTTCATTAACGGCCTGAGAAGGGGCAAAAAACAAGAGATATATTTTAAAATATATAATAATTTCATATTATATAAAAAATTAGCTCTAATTTTTTATACTATCTTTTAATTAATAAATAGTTATTTGGTATTAATAACTAATTTGCATTTACGTTTTTTTTCAATTTCACCCTAGTAATTTGTGTGAATGGACATGTTCCCTAAAACATTTACAATTAATTAATTATACTATTTATTTTTGCACATTCATATATTTTATTTTATGTTTCTAAAGTGTCTCTACACATTTTAATTTTTTTTATCGTTTCCACTATGTTTTCAAAAAGTTTTCAAAATGTTTCCATTTTTTGGGTGACTGAAACAACACTACGAAACGAATTTTGATCCTTGATGATAATTATTTGATTTTTTTATAACCATGAAATATCATTACAAGACTATGTTCATTTATCCATGAAAGATCACTAATGAACTCTACAAAAAAAAAAAAAAAAAACATTTATGAAATGATTTTGTACAATCCAAAAGCGTGAAAAATATAAAAAATTGTTTCATTCGTCTCAATTTGTAAATCTACGTCCCTTCAAAGATCTTCTTATGCCATTATTGTCATCTACATGATAAAAAAGTCAAGAAAAATTGTATTTCACACTGTACAATGAAAAAACAAGTAGTTAGTCTTTAGTTTTTCAATTTAAATTAGTATCATTTATCATGAATATGATGTATATGCCTTAAACATGCACAAATATTCAATAAATAGACTTATTTGTATAAATAAATAAATTTTAAGTTATGCTTCCAATTTTTTCTCCGTTTCCATTATGTTTCCGAAACATTTTCGTTTCCGGACAGACCGAAACTATACATCAAAATGATATTTTGATCCTTGATAACACCCATACAGATCCAGAAAATAATCAGTATTTTACAAAGAAACCAAAGGTGCAAGATTGTCCATACATCATCATTGGAGATGAACAGATAAAAAGTGTACTAAATTATAATCCTTGTTAAGATTAAAAAAAAAAAAGTGTGATCCATGATAAAAGCATGTTAACTCTTTAAATTTTAGAACTACATGCACTTGCAAAAATCTTAAACAAGAGATCCATTTTTTTTTTCTAAAAGTATTTATAAAACAATTCATACACGCAAGAAACACCAACTTTCCATAATCAAAGCTCAACAAGAAGCATGTCCAAAGACTACCAACGTAAATTTGGAGGTGAAAAAAGAAAAGAAAAGTCAAAAGCATTAAAAAGCTACAAAATGTAGCCCCTACCAATGAATCAAATGAATTTCAACAAAAACAATAATTATAATTACCATATTAAATGAATGAACCAATAAATGACATAACTCAACAAAACAAAATGTCATCCCAACTGTTTGGGGTTGACAACACGAATCATGTCTTGTCATTCTACTATATCTAAGGACATCAACCAACACTTAACTGCAAATAAAACATAGGTGTGTGTGCATAAATTCTATTTTCAGAATTACCTATCGCTTGCAAGATTCTAAAGAATTTTCAGAATTACCTATCATTTGCAAGATTCCAAGCTTCTTGCCTCAATTCTGGGGATGTTTCAAGGGTGGCAAGGTAATTTGATATAAATTTGTGAGGATGTTCAACATGGCAGATGAAACCCATCTCTTTCAAAAGATGCCTCTCCGTTCTGTTCAAATCCATCTTCAACTCAGCATACTTCTGTTAAAAGAGTAAAATTAATCCAAGGACAACAACTTGCTTTTAATATAAGGCGCATCTAGCTCCTACATCAAAACTAACCAAATTACTAAATAGATAAATATATTAAAGTTCACAAAAATAGCCAAGCGTCTCAGAAATATATAAATGATATGAGAGACTAACCTTAGAAAATGGGTCCAAATGCTCTATGGGTATGTTCTCCCTCCTGCATTCCATTCGATGAAGAACAATGAGGACCTGCCTTGCTCTTCTTGGACTTTCCTCCAATTTTGATGCAAGCCAAACACAACTAGCAGCAACTCTCTGTGGAGTAAATAATAATAAGATCAGATCCCAAATTAGTAAGAATACAAGATTTGTGCTATTTTCAATTGAATTTGGACAGATCCATGAAAAAAGAAGAAAAAGAAACCTTCACATTAAAGCGAGCAAATGACTTCTTGCAGTAAAAGCGATGGAATAGAACCTGGCCAGTCGCCATTACTGCTTGAGGTCTGTTGGCAATAAGATTAAGGAAATACAGGCTACAGCTGCCAACTATAAGAAAACGTCAATAAGCATCCCCTTAGATGTGGTACCCCAATGGGGCAGGGATGGGGTAGGTTTACATTTCAAGCCAACCCCATAGAAGTGGTATTGTGCATGTACAGAGGACCAAAATAACAAGAAGCACAATAACATATAAAGGATACAATCGTAGCATAATGCCACTTTCTTGGATTAGATCACAGCCATAGATTCTAAGGGTCGTTTCTGTTGCTTCATCCATGCCATCTTTCCTAGAAGGCGAGTTCTTTAGTTGCTCATCTGATAGGTAAAATGTGTCGATTGCCGTGTAAATCATGCTTTATGGAAGAGCTCAACAAACTTGAATAAGCTGTCACAAAGAAAAATTCAAAGTTTCAATATCCCAATTCTAACGAGCACATTAATTAAATACACAAACTAGATGAAATATAAAACAAAAACAAATATTTGTATCTGTAAGTTTATAGATTACCTAGCATTCAAGGGGGCGATTAAATAAAACTATCCAGAAACCAATAACTGAAGCACACCTGACTGATTAAACACTAAAGCGTACTTCCAAGGGGGAAGAAATTAACTCCAATTATGTATAGCTTTCTCTCTCGCCCCCTCCCCTTGTGTGTGTGTGTGTGAGAGAGAGAGAGAGAGAGAGAGAGAGAGAACACAGAAAAATTTAGATACAAATTCACGACCTATGCGAGTTTTGGTGTCAGCCAGATTATAAGGGTGTGAACTAATAATAATTTGTTGATGTTTATAATAAGAAAAATTAAAAAAGAAAAAAGAAAGAAAATTAGGTAGAGAGCTAGGATGTGATGTACAGGGTAAGAGCTTTTGAGTTTATCAATTGAGGAACTATAAATTCAACTAGAACACAGGGAGACAATGAAAATCTCATCTGATCCCAAGTGATGCCTACGAGAACACATGTACAAACACGCAAAAGTCGCCAAGCAAAAGTTCCTACAGTATGTCAATATTAAACAATCATTCTACCCACTAAAATAAGCTAGCAAGCATTTGTAATGAAGTTTTCTGTATGGAGTAAAGTGAGAAAACATTTCTCTATAGCCCAAGGAAAGGATGACCCCCTATAGAAATAATAATGGTACACAAGGGAATTTATATGCCATCCTACATAAAGCGTGTTAAGGCCACCTACATGCAATCAGCTAAAACAAGCCCCTTCATATTGACCTACTTACAACAATAAATTCGGGAATAAAATCATCACATAATGCCACCTGACAACAATACTCCCAAATGTTCTTACATCTCCAATGCAGGCAGAATAAATATAGGATCTATTTCTGATGACAATGACTAATATAAAGTTTGAGTAATGGGAAAGGTGGGAAGGGAGCGCTTGAATGACAACATGCACCCTTCAAGACACACCCCCCTTCTTTAATTAACAAATCTACAATATATGTAGTTAAAACAACCAACTAATCCAAATAACATTAACTCAATGCTTGTCCAAGAAAATCAATGAAAGGGGAAGGAGATGATAAAACTTTCACATTTCAGCTGTTTAGTTTCCAAGAATATCGAAAGGACTCGGACTAACCAAATAACTACGAGAAAGTTAAATTCTATACATTATTTTAACCCTTTTCCCAAATCAAAGTAATGGATACCAACTCAAAACATGTTTCACTCATTGTGAAAAATCTGAAGGTTGTTTGGATGCCAACTTAGAATTTTACTCCCAATACAACTCCGAAAAGCATTCCAATGTTGTCTCAAAAACTTTGAAAAAAAAAAAAAAATGAAGATGACAGAGAAAGTATAGGGAACTCAAATTTACTCAACTTTGCTACTTCTTTGATCAATTGTTTCACATATTTAGATGGATCGAGTTCCCAATGCATTGTATACCTCAAATTTTTTCTTCATAGCAGATCCAATCGGCGGCAGTGTTGCTGAAATAACAGATAGGTTTAGCGACAATGATAAGGTTGCTGATGCAGTGAAGATCAGAACAATTCTTCAGTGGCAGCAGGGGGGCAACGGATGAGGAGGAATTGGCGGCAGCGAAGGGTTTGTGGGAAAAGGATGATTGATCTTGGCTGATGAGGTGTTCACAAAAGATTGAGGGGCAGAATCTAGTTGAGTGGGGAGAAAATCAAAACGGCAAAAAGGGTCTTCTAGAGGTGGCTGTCGAAGCTTCTGTGAGCGGCAGACTTGGTCGGAGCAGTAGCCATGGCCCATGGAGGGCTTTTTTTTTCTCTATTGTGAGAACGTTTCAAATAGAGTCCTTTTACAGGGCTTTTGAATAGCATGGATATTTGATTATGTGGAGTGGTGTTGCTTGACAATCTGATGTAGTATGGTGACCGTGACTGTTCAATTATCATCATGTGGTTAATTTGTGAGTAAATATTTAATTATTTACTAATATTTTTTATTCATAAAATTTATTTTAATTATTTAATAAATTTAATTAAATAATTAAATTATTATATCCAAATGCATTTTCACAGTGTTTAACTCTGAAACTGAATTCAGATTATCATATCCAAATGCATTTTCATAATCCTTTAAAAAATTAGAAATACTCTCAAAAATATTTTACAAAAAATCATATTTGAATCACTATCCAAACACAGCAAAGAAACTACTGTTGAACAATGTCCTCATATTCAAAACCCTAAAACGTTTATTAAAGATACAAAAACATGAACCTTAAAAGCAAAATAATAATAATAAAACCCAAGTTTTCACTTATATTAAAACCTTAATT
Organism: Nyssa sinensis; assembly: GCA_008638375.1. NCBI lineage: Eukaryota > Viridiplantae > Streptophyta > Magnoliopsida > Cornales > Nyssaceae > Nyssa > Nyssa sinensis. The sequence continues at coordinate 15,711,038 of CM018039.1, read as the reverse complement.
CGAACAAAAGGCAAAACCCTAACACATAGATAGAATTATACTGTGATAGAACCATGGTTTTAAATCGTGGGTATCAAGTTATGTAACGGTTGCAATCATGGTGAACATAATTGACAGTATCAATCAAAGTGATTCAGATATCAATACAATTGACCCTCTTATAATTAATATTCAATAAGTTAATAATCTCTAATAATTAATAAATTTGTAAGGAACCAACTTGGTTCAATAAGGGATAATTAATAATTCTATTACTTAATAATTAATTCTTTTTTCAGAAAAAAACTCTTTATAATATTAATTATTCAAGAGACAAAATTGTTATATATGTACTTACATATATCTCATTTAAGATATTTCTTGGTAATTATATTTATTAATTTTACATAATTGAAGTCAAAGTATTGTAAATAAGAAAAATTATAACATCAGGAAACACAATTTTTATACTTAAAATGGACATTATATGTATTTTTTATGCCATAAGTTGAGTATTATATGTATTTTTTAAGAAAAACTACAATGTTATTGAAAAATTAGATATAAGGTCTTATTTTTCTATTGAAAATCAGTTATATGTAAGAAACACTTTTTGGTCAATGAAAATATAAGAAAACTTAATAATTAATAAATTTTCAATCTCCCATGTTTATTAATTATAAGATGGTTGACTGTATCGTAAATTTTGTATAATCACCGGTAAACCCCTTAAAAAGTCATGGATACACATGTTTTGACCCAACTTTGTTTCATTATATATCCTTAATGATTTAAGTCAATTTTGTAACACCCAAAAAAAATATTTTAACTATTGTGTTGGATTCTATATTGATTTTAAGTAAAACTAATAAAAAAATACCATCTATTGTGAAAAACATTGAACTAAAATAACTAAAAATATAATAACAAATCTAAAACTAATAAATCATAAATGAAAAAAAGGGGGCCAAATGTTTGTTGGTAGAATGATATAACGATGCTACAACAAATTAATTGTATTACTAAATAATAACTAAGTTCATTACTGTATTACTATTATAAATTTATCTTCATATCTGATCTAAAAGGCACGGATACGGGGACACGAATACGATACGCAGACATGTCATTTCTAAAAAAAGTTGGATATAGACACATTAGAGACACGTTAAATATATATAATTTTTTTTATATTTTTATATGACTATATGATAAAAACTTAACATTATTTCAATTAAAATTGACATAAAAACACATAAATTACAAAAATAGTATTAAGATATTAAAATAACAATCCATTAAATAAAAATTCAAGAACTTCTTCATTTAATTTTCAAATTCATAATTCAAGTTTTGAAACAAATTTACTAACTATTACATAGAACATATATATATATATATATATATATATATATATATATATAAAGAACTAAGGAGAAGAGAAAAGAAAGAAAACATCCACACAAAAAAAAGCATGTCCATAATGTTACCGAAATTCTAAAAATTAAAAAAATTTGGATACTTTTTTTTCGCTTGTTCAACACATGTTCGAGAAGTTTCTGAGAGTGTTGGTATTTAGCACATTTCCGATGCAGACATGTGAGTCAAAAGCGAGTGTGCGCTTCATAGTACCTAATTGATTTAGAACCACACTAATAAGTTGTAGTTAGTTTGTTGAAAGGAAAACATCGAACCGTGGGCAGACTATTGACTGTTACGTGTTGACAAGTGGACTTAAAGTAAAAATAAATAAATAATAACAAAAAATTAAAAAAAAATGAAGAAAACATGGGGAAAAGAGTGTTTTAAGGGTAAAAATATTCACACAAAAAAAATGCAATGCTACACTTCTCAAAAATTTATTCTAAAAATTTGTGTCCCAAATGACGTGGCAGCATTACATTGGCTGCACAACAACTTTTTGGGACAGAAAATTGGGAACGTTAGAATTTTCCAAAAAAGAAAAAATTTATAAAAATGTCATGAATCAAAGCTCACATTACAAGATTTTATTCTTACCCAACATTTCAGCCTATAACAGTTTTAGAGCCTGGACATACCATTAGATAACAGTGCTACATAGCAGTATCAACCAATATTATAAACCATGGATAGAATATAAAATTGATACAAACTGACAAATAAAGAGAGAAAATGAAATTTCTGCACTTGTATGCAAGCACAAAGGGAACTCCATTAACCAATTCGCAAATTACTTTTACTCATACAAAAGATTTTTTTTTTTTTGGAGGGGCGGTGTTCTGGAATGTGTACAAATTACCGTTCTATAGTGTATATGAAAAAACTTACATCTTTATGGCTCCTCACTTAAAGTATCTGAAAAAAAGACCTTTTAAAGAACCAAGGCCAAAGAAAATAAAATGACTTTCATCGTATGGAAAACAACAAAAATTGATATATAACATTCAAATTTTAGATATCTTATTTATTTTCCCAAGTGTTTTTTCTCATTAACCAAACAAAGGTACCCAAAAATAGAGAAAGACTCAAAGAATCAAACTTTTAGCTCATTTGGATGAGAAAATTTTGGAGAGAAAAAAAAAAGATTCAAATAGAGTGATACCTACTTTCTCTTGTTTGAAATTTTATGACGGAGAGAAAAGAAAACATTATAAGAGAAAGTTTGAGCTCTTAGGCTTACTTCTCCAAACTCTCCAAAAGTGTAGAGATTTAAAGAGAAAATAAAGTTCATTTAATGAATTTTTTTTATAAGTAAATTTAATGAAAATTTTAAAATGCCAAGAATATCCGCAAATGCATTGAGTTAAAAATTAGGACAACTGTCGAATAAGAACGGGTATAATTGTCAAATTGTTTGTATATACTTTCTTTCTTTTTTTTCTTTCCTAATGGTGATTCAAACAAGACATAATGATTTTTTTCTCATTTCATTCCTGAACATTCAAACAATGTAATTTCATTTTCTTTTATCTTCTATTTTAAATTATCATTTCTTTTCTTTTCTCACCAAAGCTTCCAAACAAGATGTTAAACTTCTATTTTTTTTGATAGGTAAATCTCTCTCACACACACTTTGCTCCTTAAGGGACTTGAACCATCAACCACTCATATGGGAAGGTAGAGGAGGTCCCAATCAAGCTAGAGGTTGTTGGTAAACAAGCTGTTAAACATCAAAAGAATTAGATTTAGACTCCCACTAAATCCGAGCTGGAATGAACGCACTGTCAAAGATGTTGCTGTTGGAATTAGGAAATTTATCCTATTTTAGGTCATGTTGACCATCTTTGATTTTGTCTGTATTTCTTTGATTTCCTTTCCTTCTTTATTTAGGAATGTATTGTATATATATATGAGGTTGTAGTAATCATAATATATATCTTTTTCTCAAATTTCTTTTTGGTATCAGAGCCTAAGAACGCTCTCTTTCTCTCCCCCCCAATCTCGCCTATCCACCCCCCATCACCCAGCCACTGCCGCACCACCTGTGACTTCCCAGGACCCCTCTGGTCCTTCACGCAGCTTCTGTGCTGCACCTGTTGGCCTCCTTGGCCTGTTTATGGTGTCTGTGATGTGTTAGAGCCTCTCCGTGCTCATCTTCTATTTTCTGTTCGGCCGTGTCAGGCTGCCCGTGTCTGTCTATGATGTCTGTGATGTGTTAGAGCCTCTACGTGCTCCTCTTCTATTTTTCTGTCCGGCTGCGTCAGGCTGCCCGTGTCTGGTAAGCCGTTTTCTGTCCGGCTGTGGTTCTCTTGTTGCCGTTTCGTTATCTGCCTTTGTTTCTCTACTGTTCATTCCAGTTTTTTTTGGACTTGTCTCATGGCTGATGTAAGTAAGGATGTTGTTCCTGCTAATCGTCCGACTCCTGTGGTTTCTCGTCCCGATCTTTCTCTTGCCCAGTATACACCGGCTCAACGTGTCACAAGTGTGTTATTAAATGGAAAAAAATTTCATGCTTGGTCTCGCTCTTTCCGCCTCTTTCTTGGTGGAAAACGCAAGACCGGGTGGATTCTTGGAAAGATGTCGAAGCCGTCCGAATCTGACCCCTCGTTTGAACAATGGGATATGGACAACTGTATCATTTTGGGTTGGATGTTCAACTCGATGGAGGAGAGGATCTATAATATGTTCATGTATCATGAGACTGTCCATGGTCTGTGGTCTGCCCTGTCTCAGATGTACGCGCATGCACACTGTGATTCTCGAATTTTTGAGCTTTATCGAGATATATCTCATGCCTCCCAAGCCACCTTGGGCCTATCGGTTGCTGACTTCTTTGGTTATCTCCAGACTAGATGGGAGGAGTTGGCCCAGTATGAGCCCCTTAGTGACTTTACCACTGATGGTGATGTTGAGTCCAAACGTCTTGATCGTAGGCATACATATCAGTTTCTGATGGGTTTGAAACCTGAGTTTGAGGCTCTTAGGGCTCAGATTTTGAACACCTCTCCTATGCCTTCTCTTTATGAGGCGTTTGCCACTGTGGATGGTGATGAGCGTCGGCGCCGTCTTATTCCTCCGATTTCACCTTCACAAATTGAGCTATCTCCTCCTGTTCCTGATCAGATGGCCTTTGCTGCTTCTTCGGGCTCCCGTTTGACGGGTAACCGTCCTTATTGTCAGCACTGCCACAAGCCCGGCCATGTCATTGATCGCTGCTTTGATCTCCATCCTGAGTTAAAGAAGGGTTATTCCAAGAACCGGAACCAGGGGAATCAGGGGAACCGAGACCGAGGAAAATGGGCTCCTCATACAGGTGCCATTGCAGAGACTGCACCCGTTCCAGCCATTTCAGATTATAGCCAGCTTCAGGCACAGATTGCTCAGCTTCAGGCACACCTTGGCTTAGGTTCTGCTCCTCCGGGGACTACCTCATCTGCCAATCCCACGGCTACACTTGCTACAGGTATCCCTACTGCTCTTCATGTTAAGTCAGGCCATCCCACTTGGATTTTGGATTCCGGAGCTAATAATCACATGACTGGTGAGTTATCCATTTTGTCTTCTCCAATTACCCCTGTTGTTCAGTCTGTCCGTATTGCCGATGGGTCATCTATCCAGATCAGTAGTCAGGGTGATGCAGTCCTGTCTTCAGACATCACTCTTTCTTTTGTTTTTTATGTCCCTAATTTTGCTTACAATCTTCTCTCTGTCAGTTTACTTGCAAAAAATCTTAATTGTGCTGTGATTTTTTTACCCGATCGTTGTCTCTTGCAGGACCTGACTTCGAAGAAGATTTTTGGCAGGGGATATGAGCGCGATGGACTCTATTACTTTGGAGACCCTCCGTCATCCAAAGTGTCAACATCCAGTTTTCAGGCGTCTGTTTTGCCTATGTTTGATACTTCTGTTTTTTCTCTTCAAACTTTAGATTTGTGGCATGCCCGTTTAGGACATGCAAACTTTCAATATTTATGTTGGCTTTTTCCGCCGTTGAATAAAGCATGCAGGAATTTTAAATTTAAATGTGTGGTTTGTGAATTGTCAAAACATACTCGCACTACCTATATTCCTCGCATGCATCGTGCACCGTGTGCCTTTGATCTTATTCATTCTGATATATGGGGTCCTTCTCCAGTTGTTGCTTTATCTCAGCACCGCTATTATGTCACTTTCATAGATGATTATACTCGTTGTACTTGGGTCTATCTTATGAAGAAAAAATCTGAAGTGTTTTCTCACCTTACTAATTTTTTACAAATGATCAAAACCCAATACAATACTGTTGTTCGGAATATTAGGTCTGATAATGGTCGAGAGTATATATCGCATGAGTTTAGGTGTGAGCTTAACAAAAGTGGTATTCTCCAGCAACTTACATGTCCTTACACTCTTGAGCAGAATGGTGTAGCGGAACGTAAGAACCGTCACATCATGTCTGTTGTTCGGTGTCTTTTGTGTGGGATGGGGGTACCCAAATATTTCTGGCATATGGCTGTTCTCACAGCTACTTACCTTATCAATCGTACTCCCAGTCGGATACTACAAGGTAAGGCCCCCCTCCACATCCTTCAGCCTGATAGCACACTCTTTCCTATTACACCTCGTGTCTTCGGGTGTACATGTTTTGTTCAAAACCGTAGCCCTTCCCGCACTAAACTTGATGATAAGGCCATCCGGTGTGTCTTCTTAGGGTATTCTAGCATGTCTAAGGGGTATCGTTGTTATGATCCGGTTACTGGTCGTCTCTATCACTCATTAGATGTTACTTTTTTGGAAACTGTTCCTTTCTTTTCAGGTACTCCTTCCTTGCCGGGACCTGTTGAGGAGATTCCTCCGGAGGACAATCCCTTGCTTCCTCGTCCGGCTCCCATTCTTGAGCCTCCTCCGGTGTCCTCTTTTTCACTTCCTAGCAGGTCCCCTCCTTCGGTAACCACTACTGATCCCTTCCTTTATGTTCCTCGTTGTCCGCGGTCTCTTGTTCCTCGCCGTCCGCGCTCTCATGTTCCTCCGCCAGACGCTTCTCCGGACTCAGGTACTTCCTCTCTTCCCTTAGCTTCTGATATCACACCTCCCCGGTATCCTCCCCGTGATCGTCGTCCCCCCATCCATTTGGGTTTTTCTAGTTGTACTGACCATCCTATTGCCAAGTTTATATCTTATCAGGGTCTTTCAGATTCGTATCAGTCCTTTCTTGGTAAGGTTGATTCAGTATCCATTCCTCGGTCCGTCTCTGAGGCTCTTCAAAATCCTAAGTGGGTGGCCGCTATGAAAGTAGAAATGGATGCTCTTCTTCAAAATCAGACGTGGGAACTTGTTGACTTGCCTGCTGGTGCGAGAACGATTGGCTGTAAGTGGGTCTTCAGTGTGAAGTACTTGGCCGATGGCACTGTTGAGAGGTATAAGGCTCGCCTTGTTGCAAAAGGCTTTACTCAGGTTCCAGGTAAGGATTTTGGTGCTACCTTTGCTCCTGTGGCTAAGTTAACTACAGTCCGTCTTCTTGTCTCTCTTGCTGTTTCCTATTCTTGGCCTCTTCATCAGATGGATGTCAAGAATGCCTTCCTCAATGGTGACCTTACAGAGGTTATCTACATGGATCCGCCACCGGGTTTTCGGTCTCAGGGGGAGTATTCTGGGAAAGTCTGTTGTCTCCGAAAATCTCTCTATGGTCTTAAGCAGTCTCCTCGAGCACGGTTTAGCCGATTCAGTGATGTTGTTCTGGATATGGGCTTTGTTAGGTGCCATTCGGATCATACATGCTTTATTCGACGACATTCAGATGGGCGGTGTATTATCATCTCCGTTTATGTAGATGATATTATTATTACTGGAGATGATTCACCTGGTATTTCTAAAGTAAAGCGTGATCTCGGGGCGTCTTTTGATATTAAGGACTTGGGTCCTCTGCGGTACTTTCTTGGCATTGAGGTTGCTCGGTCTCGCTTTGGTATATCTCTATCTCAGCGAAAGTATGCTCTTGATCTCCTTCAGGATACAGGTATGCTTGGGTGTAGGCTTGCTTCTACTCCTATGGATCCAAATCATAAGTTGTCAGCAGAATCAGGAGAGTTACTATCAGACCCATCCATTTATCAGCGTCTTGTGGGTCGTCTTATTTACTTAACGAACACAAGACCAGATCTCACGTTTGCTGTTAGTGTTGTGAGTCAGTTCATGCACTCACCACGTACCTCTCATTTGGATGCAGTTTATCATATTCTCCGGTACCTTAAGACCTGTCCTGGTCTTGGGCTTTTTTATACGACAGGAGCACAGTCAAATCTCTCTTGTTTTACAGATGCTGACTACGCAGGTTCTAAAAGTGACAGGCGCTCTACTTCTGGTATATGTACTTTTCGTGGTAATCATCTCATATCCTGGAAAAGTAAGAAGCAAGCGGTGGTTTCTCGATCTTCTGCCGAGGCCAAGTACCGTGCTATGGCTCAGGGCACTTGTGAGCTTCTATGGCTTCGTTCTCTTCTGACTGAGCTTGGCTTTCCCATGTCGGACTCATCTTCTTTGTTTTGTGATAATAAGTCCGCTATTATGTTATCCTCAGACTCGGTACTTCATGAGAGAACAAAACACATAGAAGTCGATATTCACTTCATTAGGGAAAAAGTTCGTTCGGGTATTATTACCCCTAGCTTTGTTCCCTCATCTGATCAGACGGCCGATATGTTCACCAAGTCAGTGGGTCCGTCGTTACTACAGTCATCTCTTGTCAAGCTGGGGCTCGTCAATATCTTCGCCTCAGCTTGAGGGGGAGTGTTGGAATTAGGAAATTTATCCTATTTTAGGTCATGTTGACCATCTTTGATTTTGTCTGTATTTCTTTGATTTCCTTTCCTTCTTTATTTAGGAATGTATTGTATATATATATGAGGTTGTAGTAATCATAATATATATCTTTTTCTCAAATTTCTTTTGTTGCCATAGTGCACTACCAAATCTATAGCAATCGAAAATTAATCCCACATCTAAGATTCTAAGAGGAAGTTTTTTCAAACCCTAACATCGAAAGTTCATATTATCAAAAGAATGCAAAAAGCTATTCCACAATTTCTAGGGCTGCAATCAACAAAATCTAAAGTAGAATCATATAACCTAACCTTAGAAACTTGAAGCGTTAGGCGCGAAAGTTGGGCCGTTGAGCTTTTGTAGACTCCAAAGTCCAACCCCGCTGCGATCATCGGTAGGAAGATGAGAGGAAGATTCCTAGAACAAAGTTCTGAGGTTGCAGATGGCAAATACCGAAGTTGTACACAGAGAACAATGGAAGTTCAGCCAATCAATAATCCGTGAGGTGAGAAGAAAACAAGAGCTACCGAGAATGAGCGGAGTGAGAAGAAAGGGAGAGAAACAGAGAGAAGAATCTGATAATCAGAGGGAGAGGGAAGAGTAGTACCTTTTCGGTTCCGGCAATGGTTGAATGTTTTCCCGCGAGGAAAAGATATCGTCGAACGACTTTCACAGTCGGGGACGTTGTGGTTTTGAAAGCTAAACAGTACCAATGTACTGAGACTTGAAAAGAACTTTAAAAATGGGAGTTGGTTAAAATATTGTAACCTAAATAATCCTTCACCATTTTGTTAACAACATAGGAACATGCTCAATTCTTGACACATCATCATTTTTAAGAAAAAAAAAATCAAAATTGAATAACTTCAAATATATAAATTTATTTTTATAAAAATTATATATTTAAACTTTAAAAATAAAATATATCAAACAATATTCATATTTAGGGATGGCAATGGCCAGAGACCCCTTCCCCGATCCACCTTGGAAAAAAAAGTTTCTTCTCAAATTTGTTTAAAACTTGTGATAAGCGAGAGCGGGTCTCCATCAGGATTCATATTTATTTTTAAATTTATATTATTTTATTAAATTAATTATAATTAACATATTTCAAAAAAAAATGTTACATGTAAAGGTGCAAACGAGCCGAGTCGAGCCGAGTATTTGATGTTTGTACTCGGCTCGTGAACAATTATAGTGTGGCTTGACTCGGTTAGAAACTCAACTTAAGCTTAAATGTATGATTGAACTCGAGCTCGAACTTGACTCGGCTCAAGCTCGAACTTGACTCGGCTCGAAAAAATAAACGAGCCTCATTCGAGCTCAAGTTCGAGCTCGAACTTGAATTACTGATTTTTTTTTTGTGTGTTCAATTAAATAGAAATTATGTCATTTTCACATAATAAAAAATATATATATAATTTACTGAATAAATCAACACAACTTTGAAATTTTAATATAATTTTTTTAAGAAGAAAAATTCATTGTATACCAATACCATATAGCTAGAGTCTAGAAATTAAACAAATAGAAAACATTGATGAAGAATATGCTTGAAGAAACCGTAGAGCAGAAAAAAATGAAGTATTTATATTATAAAAAAAACGAGTCACATGAGTCACGAGCCGAGCTTCAATGAGCTTAAACGAGTTTGTTCATGAGTCTGACGAGTTGAGCCTTCTTTTAACTCGACTCGTTTATTAAACGAGCCCAAATTTGAGCTCGAGCTTAGCTCGTTTTTAAATTGAACCGAGTTTGAACGAGCCGAGCTCAAATTGTTCATGAATGGTTCTGTTCGTTTGCACCCTTAGTTACATGTATTAAAACAAGAAATATACATGTTAATAGAGAATTAGAATGATATTTTTTTTCAAACATATAATTATATCAAGTTTACATAAAATTTTAATAGGTGACTATAAAATATTATTATAAATATTGACTATATGTACAAAATATTTTTATTATTTTATTTTGTACAATCGAGGTAGGGCATGATGGGGTGCTTTTTCTCCAAACTCGTCCCAAATCTTAACGGGCCTGTACTATTAAGGGCGGAGTTGATAGATTCTTAATAAGACGGATTAAATTGTGATCAAGAACACATTTAATAATGTGGTATTCAATTTCATATTTTTATTATACAATTGATCTCGAAAAAAGAAAAAAAGATTCATACAATTTGACAACCCACCATCCTTTCAGGTGGTTCCATCTTAGAAGTTGAAATGTAGCCACTTTTACTTGCACAAAATGAATAATTTAATTTGCATTTTAATATTTGATAACTATAATTCTAGTTAGCAATAATTATGAGTTGGAGTTAGTTTGATTGGTAATTCATGATTTCATAGATTTTATTCTTGGAATTAATTTGGTTGATAATTCACATCAATTCAGTTTTCGTCTTCTATATTCAATTTATGAGTATCATTTCCATATTTTTATTTTTATATCAACATTTAATTGTGAAGGCGAGGGATTAGGTTGCTCATTTCCATTTTCTTGAAAAATTGAGTTTATTATTACTTAATTTTTGCTCTCACTAAAGTCATTTTTCAGAAAAATATATGCAAATGGTTGATGGAGATGCAGGGTATCGAACCCTGTACCTCTCGCATGCAAAGCGAGCGCTCTACCATTTGAGCTACATCCCCACTTGTTTGACATTGTTGTGTTTATTTACTATAACTAATGAAAAAACCTTTCAGGCGACCTTTTCACATGATGACAATGAAAGATCTAGACCAAAAATAGGGAGAGGGGGGAGAGGGAATTTTAAAACTAAAATTTTAGTAGATCTTTTATAAAAATATGAAGAAAAAAAATCAAATTTTAGAAAGTTTTAAGGGGTCTCCCCACTGTAGGCCTGACAAAACGGATGGGCTGGGCAGTTTGATAGTGGACGGGTTATGGCGGGTTGACGAATTTGAATAATATTTGCCACCCCTACCCCTCTGTATCCACCTCTGTTCTGACTACTAAGCATGCAATCCAGATTATCAAGAAAAAGAAAATTCATGTCAAAATTGCAAATTAGGTTGGAGAGACTGAGATAGTATTATTACAAACTAGACTCTAGGCAACAACAGTTCCAAGTCTGTGTTATCTACTTTTAACTTTCCAATTTGACAAACCGCAAGTCCAGTGACTGACTAGACATCACAAGTCCAATAATAAATGTGGCCCCTCCTTGTGGCATTCCACACATAAAAGGATGGCCAAAAGCAGGTTCTAACATTACAAAGGCTTGATCCTGTTAAGATAACATCTTTCAGCTTCAGAATTATCAGTTTGGCAATTCTCCACGGAAGTCCCCTTTGGTAATTAAGTTCCAAATATCCAATCAAACGGCATAAAATATATAGAATTAATATCATCAATTTAGCAACACTAAAAAGAGATTGGCTAGTTTTAGTTTATGATTCAAAACGATCTTAGTCAAGGCACCACAACACTGCCTTGCCAAAACTCTTCAGTCTTCACCACTAAACATGCTTACAAATTGATAGTACACCGTCTGATTTTATTTTATTTTTTTAAAAAAAGATGTAATTAAAACATATACATACTCAATAGAAGTGGCAAATGTTATCGAAATCCGTCAACCCGTTCTAACCCGCCCATTAATTAACACATGGATAAATCATTTAGCTAGTAAGTCATTAACGGATTGAGTAATAAGAAACCCGTCAATTTAACGCGTCAATACGGGTTAAATATGAGTGTTTAACCGGTTGAAAATAAAAAATAACAAAATAGTATAAGAATATATATATATATATATATATATATCTCATCCCTACCAAATAGTTTGAGAAAACCAGTGAACGTCTCAAATCAAGCAAACGTTAGTAAGATGAACATTCAGTATAAATTATCCAATGCCCATGTGTGTCAAGATGAAGTTTGTTTTAAAACTCCCTTTGTCCTAGTCAAGAACATGTTTGATAAAGTTATCTTAGGAAATCCTTTCATGTGTCTCTTGTACCCTTTCACCACAGATGGCCAGGGTATAACAACCCGATCATTTATATATATATATATATATATATATATATAAAAGAATATATACATATCTCCATTTGAGAAAGAACAAATAGTAAAACATATACAATAGATTATAAAACAAAATTAATATTTAGAGAATATAATTCAGCATTACCATATATATAAACAAAACACAAATCAAAACCCTTGTGATCCAAAGTAAATTGAATTGGTTTTTGCTAGGAGTTTTGAATACTATTTTTCTCCATAAACAATAATTGGCATATACAACTACATCAGAAAGATACATATACAAAAATATGAATTCATCTTATTATTCTATATTAATTACTATGAAAATATAAAATTTCCTATCACTACTTAAATATATAAAAAAAATTAATTACATATATATATATATAATGTAATCTACATATATACACAGTTAATGTATATATGTAATACTGCTATATATATATATAATGTAATCTACATATATACACTGTTATATATATATATATATTATACTAGCTATCGATATAATTATAACATATATTAATTCTCTACAAATATATATATATATATAATTATTTATTGTATAACATAAGAAATAAGAAATCAAAAATTAAAAAAAAAAAATAGTTATAGTAAAAAAGAGTTCCTATCACTAGTGGTGGAAGAGAGAAGTGTAAAAAAAAAAAAGATAAGATAGGAATACAGATTATATACAATTATTTTTCACAAGAAACATAACTTTTCTGGTGTTTTTTACGAGGAAATAGAAGTGACATTTTCAAGACGAAAAACAATTAAACGGATTCGATTTTTAAGGAGAATTTTCTCTTTCTTGCTAACCAAACTCTTAATAAATTTTATATTTTTCTCTTTCTTTCACTTTTCATCTAACCAAACGAAGCCTTAGGGTGGAAAAAAAAATAATGGGTTAGATTCGAGTTGGCCCAACCCGTATTTGACCCGTTTAATTATGGGTCAAATATGGGTTCAAACCATTTTGACCTGACCTGTTTTCAATCACTCCAACCCGTTCATTTTGCTAGGCCTAATATATATATATATATATATATATATATTTATTTATTTATTTAATGTCGAAATAAATTATATTACCTCGAGAAGGTTGATTTTTTTTATTTTTCATTTTTTAGGATTAAATTACTCAATTTCGATGTAGAACAAGTTGTTGAAGCCTTTTAAAAATAATGGTAGTACTCCACTAGTAGACACAATTTTATTTTTTTGTTTTTTTTTTTCCTTTTGTTTCCAATAAAAGTTCAAGTTATTCGTCCCAAAGAATATTATGGTGGAAACAAAAGAAATTTATGTACTGATAATGATTGGAAGTTCTTTTTTCAATAGATATCAGTGAATGACTTTCATTTGGTCTTTCTTGAATGCTAATATCTTAAAATTGCCACTTGTATTATTCTTTCAAAGCTTGAAGTGACAAACCTTCATCAGATAATTTCTAATGAATGAAATTATGAAATCCTATAGTCCTAATCAAGTTATGAATGTTCAGAAATAATTACATAAATTTATATCCTCTTGCAAGTTTTGTTTAGGTCCCTAGATAATATTATTTACCAAAACAACTATATAAGTTGTTATTAATTTGACAATTTAGTTAATGCTAGAAAAGAAAATGAACCCGTGAAAACAATCACCATAAATTTCGCTTGATTAAATCTACTAATAGAGAAATAAAATTATTTTTAAATGTATATTCACAAAAATTTTAATAAAGAAACATGATGAATTTTGTTAGTTATATTACTTGATTGAGATGTCACAATCTTAGGTAGTATTTTGTTTCTAAAAAAAATTTAGGTAGCAGGTCAAATTCTGGTTGACCCGCCTCATTTATAACCCAACCCGTATTCAGTCCGATCAATTTGAGTCAAACATGGGTTCAACCTGTCACGACCCGAAATCCGGCCCATGCGGATCGAGGGTTCGTGATCGGCCACCGAGGTCTTTTTCAATCATCACAATCCTTTTCTCATTTCCATTTAATCAAACGTAGCGGAATAAATTTCTTTTTCTATTGCGGAAGCGTCAATCAATACTCAAGTCAACATCAGTCATCTATATATACATTTCATAGTAATTACAAAAAGTACATGATGTAATTTTTCAAAGCCTGCTGATGTCATATTCGATATACAGTCTAACATTACTTCCAAAAACGACTACATCATGTCTAACAAAATTCTATTACAAAAAGGGTTCATAACTTCATAAGCTTTCAACTATTCTAACTGAAACCGCTATTCCCTTGCCACTATTGATACCTGAAATATATTGGATAAAAATCCTACGAGCTCAACAGTTCGAGAGTATCCCAGCTCGTGAGTATTCCATAACATACCAAGGGTTTCAAAACGGGTATATAATTCAATACTGAAATGTCAATGATCAGATATCATATTGTTATCTTAATTTATAGTACAAGATAATGGTATCAAATTCACTTCCAATGAATCTCAATTCAATGATAATCGTAAATCGATAATTAATAACATAGTTTAATAAATCAAAATCACAGTTCAATATCATAGTTCAATAACATAGTTCGATCAATCATAGTTCAATAAATCACAGTTTGATGAGTCTTGGTTCAATAAGTCATAGTTCGATAACATAATTCGATAGATCATAGTTCGATAATTCAAAATCATGGTTCAATGAATCATATTCAATCATGGTTCATATTCAATATTCATATTCAAAATCATATATTCCACTTCTATGGCCAGCAAATTAGAACCTCGCTGACTGAGATCGATAGACTAACTAGTTCGATATGCCGTATCAACACTGGCTCACCACAATATACCCTGTGGGAAGGGTTCGACAAATCACAACTTATTCGATAGTGACCAATCATAGAAAAGTGTTCTATCCAAAGCATCAAAATCATATTCAAATCATATCCAAAATCAATAATCATCATTAGTAGTTTAATTACTCAATTCAAAGTTCCTTATTTGGTATTCAGTTAACACAGTTCAACATATGTGAGAAAATCATATAACGTTTGAGTATTTTATAAACACATTTCTTAAGTAAAAAAAGATAATATAGTTGTCAATAGATTATTCAAAACGTATACAGTATAACTGTTAAACAAAGGCTATAAGGAAAAATGATATCATATGTCGATACATCATAAAAGAGTTCAATATTTATATCTATACTGAAAATGTCTACCTCAATATGGTATGAAGCACTCACCTGACTTCCAAAAGCTTAACTCCAAAAATCCTTCCTTTAGTTGAAGGTTCCTAAAATCACATTTCAAAATCCTGTTACTTTCTTATTCAAAGTATCACATAATTTAACTGTCAATCTAGATCCCTCTCTATTCCAATTAACCCCTCTCTCTATAGCTTCATTAAGTCTTAGGGACTCATTGGTCATTTTTTAATTTGTTGTCGGGCCTTATTTTCTCCAAAAAGATGTCACCGTTAGGTTTAAAGTGTCGAATATAATTGGTTTAGACTTTTCTAGATTTAAATTTGCGTATCTATAGTTTATTTTAAGCCTATGGCATTTTTGTGATTTTATGTTTTTACGTATCATATTTTTTGGTACTTCATTTGCAAAAATAGACTCTACCATTGAGTCTAGATTGCCCAAAATAGTCAAAATGGACTACCTTTTATATTCAATTGGCCTCGGATATCATTAGAGGTAAAATGATAATTTTATATTTCACGTGTCTTAATTTTTGGGACTTAATTTCACAAATCGGACTCCACCGTTGAGTCCGGAATGCCCGAAAACATTGAGTTACACTATTCTTTTATTTTATTTGGACTTCGTTTGACTAATTTTTGGCTTAGGAATGTTTTGACAATTTTCTAAATTTAAGAAGAGTTTTAAATTAATTTTTATTTAATTTTCTGGGTAATTTTGTAATTATCCAAAAGTTGGGGGTCAAAGTGGAAATTTCGAAAACTATTAAGTGAACCGTCCGGTTCAGTCTCAATCCAATTGGGTCGGTCCAGTTCGGTCAAAAGCCAAGGGGTTCAGTTCAGTTACTGCATCAGGATGATGTCATGCTAACATCATGACACATTAATTGAAACGACGCCGTCTCACATATTCGGATCCATTTTAATACGGTTGGTCCGACCCGAACCCAGATCCAAACCCGACCCAAACAGTGTCGTCTTCTTCACTGTGCCAGTCACTGTTCGACTGAAACCCTAAGGGTTTTTCTTCAATGTCGTGAGTTTTGAAGCTCGATTTCTTCACTGTTTTTGGTCCAAACGTTTTCTGGGGGTTAAGGGAAAGCTTTGGCATTGGTTTGAGGTGTTGAAGCCAACCATGGAGTTCAGTTGAGCTCCATTATCGTCCTACCTACAACTCAGTCGTACAGTCTTGTTTCGTGATGGTTTTGCATGGTTTTTGTCTTGCCGTGATCCTCTCCCTATGGGGCTTCAATTCGTGTACAAAAATTTAGGTTGGAGGACTTATTTGATGGAATTTGTTTTTGAACTCCAAACTGTTCAAGGTCAGAACTCACTGGTTTTAAGGCTATTTTTAATGATTCCTTTCATTTTGTGATCCTCGTGGATCTTACTTTCATTCCCAAGCCTCTAGTTCAATTTTTGGTTCAGTTGAAAACTGACCCATTTCTCAAGCTTTAACAATGGTGGTCGATTTGCATGGGAAATTTCTGGGGTGCTTTGGATCCTTGTTTTTGGCATCTAAACATCTAATCAACATTAGACAAGCTACTTAAAACCAAAAAGAGAGGAAGTTAGTACCTGTTTAAGCTTGCACCTTAAGTCCCCTTATTTCTCTCTCTACTTCCTCCTTCTTCTCCGCTTCAATCTCTCTCTAAACTCGGGCCCTCACCGTTCTGTCACGGCGTGCACACACACACTACTATATACATAGCACACAATCTCACTCAACCAACCTACTCTCTCTTTCTTTTCTTTTCAGTTTCTGAATTTCTCACCCACTCTCTCTCTCTTTTCTTTTCAGTTAACACACACACGTAATGCACACAACACACTCATTTCATTTTCTGAATCGCACTGCACACACGCAACAGGTATATAGCTATCATCATATTTTTATTTAAAAGTTAAATATGTTGCATGAATGACCATTGGTCAATTTGAGAGGTGAGGCTTCATTTTATGTGTGTGTGTGTATATATATATATATATATACACACATATATATTACAAAATATGACACAAAAAGTGAGCAGTCCAAATAGCTAAAGTTTTGGGCTTAAGTTCTTAGTTTTTGGGTCAAGGGTTCTAAACTTGGCCACTCCATTTCTCCCCCCTCCTTTTCGTTTTATTTGTTATTTAGTTTTTTATTATTATTATTATTATTATTATTATTATTATTTTATATATATATATATATGTATATATTTTTATCCCGGTTTAATTTCCAGTAATGTTTTATTTCGCCTCGTAAAATTTCTATTACCCAAAATTGTGAGTTAATTTCCCGATAGTCAGGTCGGGGCGTTACACGACCCGTTTACAACCCAACTTGTTTACAACCCCTAAACCCGTACAACTCGCCAGTTTTGCCAGGCCTAATACTCAAGGCAGTTACTCACATGAGCAAGCATATAAATCGCTTGTGTGAGCCATCTGACGTTTTCAATGCGGTAGAAATATTAAAGGTTCACTGGTGCTTAAACCTGCAACTTAAGCATTCTCAGGGAGCCCTTGATGGGTCAGAATAGCACACTATACAATTCTTCATTACTAAGGAGAGAAATATTTTGCACTCTTCTCCTTTACGAGGAAAATTTCAACACAACTCTTGTATATATTTTTGTTTTCTTTTTTCTCTCTTCTAGAAATATCTCACATTCACGATATAGTCTGAACCATGCAAGCTGCACTAGGAGGTCACAAGATTACACCAACAATGATGAAGAAAAAGTTAAAAATGTTTTGATGTTGATACCATCCTCTCCTTTAAGTTCAGGCCAAAATCAGAATCATGAGAACAGGTTACCAAGCCACTGAATGTTCAGAGGAAATCCTGGCCAAATGCACGCAGTCATTGAGAGCCACTCCTAACCCGATTTTGATTTCATTTGTGAAAATGACCATCTTGTTGAGAGGGGAGAGACGATCTCATAAAAATTGTGAAAGAATCCTTTATCGTAAATGTTATTCTTAACAACATGCACATCTTCAAGGCGAGATCTTTGAAATAAGGCCTTCCATTTGCTTTCTGGAGGCTTTCTTTCTTGGCTCAATCCACTTATACTCGCTTTGAGTGCTGCAGCGCTTGCCTTTGCCTCATTTACCTTCCTCTGCCAACTTAAGTAGTCTTGCCATTTATAAGTCTGTAGTTTCAGAAAACCAAGAAATATAAATTTTAGAGTTTTAGTACTTGTTCTAATGAAGAAAATATGTATTTGCAGCTCTATCACCACAGATTAGTTTCCAAAAAATCATAATCACTCAATCAGTTCACTGGCCAACAAAGTGCTCGACAACTGCATTGCCTACCCATCAAAATCTATAAAGTTTAGCAGACATCATCAAAAAAAGGTAGATGGGTATAGACCTAGTTAACATTAGGATATGCTTAGCTAATGCCGCAAAATTGGAGAGTCCCCATCCAATTCTATCTTTAATTAATTTTTGTTTCCTTCGGGAAAAAAATCTGCACAGGTCAACCATATTTTAAAATAATTTTTAACCCTACAATTACACCAAAAAAAGTACATTTGATGGTCTAGGGTTGGCAAAGCAACCCCGAAGCCATGAACCCACCAGGAAATATGTGGATTCAGGTGACTATTTAGGAATGTGGGTTGTTATTGGGTTGCATTGAATAAACCAATAGTTAGTGCCTTAGTGGGTTGTAAATGGGTATTGTTGAGTCCATTAAGTAAACCCATTTATTCTTACTCTACCTCTACCTCTACCAGATCTGGGGTTTTGATAAACACAACCGCAATTCATAAGGCCTCTCTCTCTCTCTCTGTGTGCCCCCTACCATCCTTCTTCCAAACAACCATTGGTGTGCAAGTTTATGTTTGAACAATTTCTTCAACGGTTCTTGCTGAAACTGCAGGGGCAGAGAGCTACCAAAGGAGGGATTGAGAGAGCAGTGTTAGATTGGTGGGTTTGCGTACAGTGTTGGTGGGGAGTCCAGATGAGTTGATGGCAGTGAAGTGGCCTGAGAGTTGCTTCCATGGTCATTGCTTGATGCAAATGATATGTGAGGAGAAGGCTTGTCAACTATGAAGCCTAGACACTATTTTGGCTCACGTGTCCATGTCAGACACTTCCTAAACACATGTCGGACAGTTGAATCATGGATGTTGATGATTAAATAAAAAAGTTCTTTTATTTTTATTTAATGACTTTGTTATTTTAATATTTTCATAATATTTTTGTGATTTGTGAATTTTTATACCAATTTTAATTGCAATAAATTAGGTTCTTATTATATGGTCATATAAAAATATAAAAAATTTATGTATATTCAACGTGTCCGTGTCTTACTTTTTTTAGAAATAACGTGTCTGCGTGTCTGTATCCGTGTCGTATCCGTGTCCCGTGTCTTGTGTCCGTATCCGTGCTTCTTAGCTTATCAAGAAGCCCAAGAGAATTGATTCTTTTGACAATAGAGCAGTTGAGATTGCTGGCTGTCATGGCCACTTACCTAGGATTTCATATATATATATATATATATATATATATTACCTTTATAAATTTTCTTGACTATTAATACCAACGCCCTCTGGAGATGAAAGTGTCTTTGAAACCAGTATAATGGCTAAATTTGGTCTACAATTTGCCTTTAAATCCTCTACTAGCTAGTCTCCCACATTTTTTATTTAAGGTTAGACTAAAAATCCTTTGCCTTTTTGTTTGACCTTCTTAAGTTAACTAAGTTGTAAAATGAAGGCGATGGCATCGAGATTTGTATAGTGGAGTGGCAAAATCCTTTTAAGTCGAGGAGATCAGGGACTGAAAACTCAAGCTTTATCAGATTACAGAGAGATCGGGGAGTGGTGAGGCGATTGATGGTTAAACAGGATGGTTTCTTGTGAATATGCTGATAGCTCGAGGAGATGGTGGAAAGGAGGGTCAGACGAAGATAAGTAGGGTGTTCCATGCTAGGAGTTTGATGGTGACAAAGCGATCTAACAAGGATGGAGCATTTGTGAAGATAGAGGAATCTGATGCAGAAGTAAGATACAACATTTATGTACTGGAGGTGGACAAAGGCGGGGTCGGGGGCAGCAGATAGGATTTTTCAAATTTTAGCCCTTTCTCAATACGGAGTGGAAAGCAAAGCCCACAAATCTTTTAAGTGGCTCAAGTAGAGAAGTGGCCAGAGTGTGTGCTGACAGTGATGAACATTGGGGGCGGGGTGGGGTGGGGATAAGAATTGGGGGGCCATTTCAATGGGGTTTGATTCTTGTCGAGAGAGGTTGGAATATCTAAAAATATGTTTGGTGGGGAAGTTCGAGAGGATGGATCATTCGTTGCCAAAAGGCAGAGAGTTTAGGATTGAAATCATAAAAAATAGGGGTCCTTGCTGGTGCGAGGGTAGTGGACATGCATGGCACTTTGTTCTTCTTCAAATTCCCTTCTCTCGAAGAGGCAGCAAGGATCCAGAGGACGACAGATTGGGTGTTCAAAGGGAATGGCCTTAACTTTATGACTTATCGTAAATGATGGAATCATTACAAAGTATGCCCGGCCCCCATCAGCCTCTCTTTTTGGACTAGTGGGCAACTGCTGGCTATTGCAACAGAGAAGGATCTGAACCATCAAAAGTATGGGTTCGATTTCTGGCGTTACCTACGTGCTTGTGGACCCAAGAGGTTTTTGAAGCTCTACGGGATAGCTATGGCGGGTTTAGGAGGGTAGACGAAGACAAAATGAACAGAACCCATCCCTGGTGGGTAAAGGCGTTAGTTGCAGTGTCGGATAAAGCTTTGCCATCGACAATCAAGATAGAGATGGGAGTGGCAGTTTGAAATACCTGTCGGGGCTGAAAGAGGGCCTCACTTTTCAGTTGGAAATGGTTCTGTAGAGAGAAACCCTAGAAAGCTCGTTGGAGAAGATGGTGGATTAGGGGTGAGGGGAGATCATGCACAGCGAGGGTGTCAGTTGGGAGAGATCGGGCGTCTGGCAGGGAAATCAGTTGGTCCAATGATTAACAGATGCATGGCAGGGGAGGATAAGGTTAAGATTTTAGAGCCCACCACACCTCCCTCTCCTCAAAGTCTCTTCAATATGGCAGCTTCCTCGGCACTAACAGAGCTGAAATCCAAGTGCTCTTGGTCGAGCCTCCATTTGCAAGACTCTTTGTACAACTTTTTTGTAAAAAGCCAAGATTCCTTGCCTTATCTCCTCTACATCAGAAAGCACTCTATTATCAATCCGGACAGTGCTGATGTTTTTCCTCCTCCTACGGCCATTGGCAAGAATTTGGTATTTTTGTCCCCCTCTTTCAACCAAAAGACTCTTGACTTCTGTCCTCGTGAAATCTCCTTAGCCTTCATTATCCCACCTAGCTCCCTTTTTAGCAAGACACTGTTCTGCTCTTCCATATCCAGCAGCTAAATATCCTGCAAGATTCAGTTCTTCCTAACCTGAATATTACCGAAAGTCCTTGTTTTTTTTGCATGGGTGGGCTGCTTGGGGTGCCATATTGACAATGGATAACCCATGTAGGGGAGGCTATCAATTTCCTCGTTGGCATTGTTTATGCAAGTGTGCGAAAGAAACAGTGTACCACCTACTCATACATACAGGTGGCAAGGGACGTATGGAATTTGATTCTCTCACTATTTGGATGTAGTTGGGTCATGCTGGCACAATTAGGGAAGTTTTAGAGTTGAAGGTGTAGCTGGGTTAGGAAGGATTTAGGATTGCTAGGAGGATGGCTACCCTATGAAACAAGAGAAATAAGAAGACTTTTGAAGGGGTCGAACTGGGGTGGAAACCTATGAAGCACGGATACTCTGTTCTAGCTCATGTGTCCGTCGGACACCGATACTTTCGGACACTTCCCGGACACTTGTCGAATACATGAAAAAAGCGTTCACTTTTTTCTCAATTTGGGGCAAGTTCCGGAAACTTTTTTTCCCCTTCTTTTGTGTGGATTTTTTCTTCTTTTTCTCCTCTTTAGTTCTTTTTTTGGTTATATGTATATATACATACATATATATGTTCTTTGTAATAATTAGTACATTTGTTTTAGAATTTGCATCACGAATGTTAATGATTAAACAAAGGAGTTCTTAAATTTTTATTTAATAGCTTTATTATTATAATATCTTAATAATATTGTTGTGATTTGTGTCTTTCTTGCCAATTTTAATTGAAATAACGTTGAGTTTTATTATATGGTCATATAAAAAATATAAAAAAATTATATATATTCAATGTATCCCTGTTTTACTTTTTTGAGATATAATGTGTCTGCGTGTCCGTCTATGTCCCGTGTCTATATCTATGCTTCTTAGGTGAAAACTATCCCCTTGGTGCTTAAAGGATAATATCTTACGTATACTTTTTTTGGACAATATGTTACGTTTTTTTTTCTTTAAAGTTAAAGAGGTTAATCACCATGCACTTAGATACTTATATAAGTTTTTGGGGGGATCTTAAGCTTTAATTTTTGTGGCATTCCCCCCCCTCTCTCTCTCTCTCTCTCTCTCTCTCTCTCTCTCTTTATTGTAATTATGGATTTGTCCCCCTCGGGCGCCATATAATATACATATAAAAAAAACATTTGAATGATCTAAAAAAAAAATTAGGCTAAAAAATTTCATTCGATTCTTTGATTGCATGCAATGTTTGTGTATATGGATTTGCCCCCCTTGGGTGCCATATAACATACATTAAAAAAAATCATTTTACTGATCTAAAAAAAGTTTTCTTCTTCCTTGCAAAAACACATAGTGACACACCTCAGAATTCATAATATACTCATTCTTCTTCTTCTTCCTTTCTTTTTCTGAATATTTGGTTTCTAGGGTTATAAATCATCAGTTCCCTTAGTCATATTTTGGCATTGCATTATACTAGAATTATATTCTGAAATATCTTATTTTCTTTTCATTTTTTTATATTTTGTGTATACTGCTGTAAACTTCTTGTCATGTGAGTCGCTATCTATAGAATCAAACCCATATTTAATGCTCTAGTCTCTTGTAACATAAAATTCAGGGTATGCTAGAACTAAAATGATGAGATGCATTTGCTCTGCTAGAACATTGAATTAAGTGTTTATGATCAATTATAAGCTATATATGAGCTGTGGCCTAAGCTTTTAACTCTCCTTATGGCGCCATAATCCTGGGTTTTGGTACTTGAAATCAATTTTTGCTCTCTCTCTCTCTCTCTCTCTCTCTCTCTCTCTCTCTCTCTCTCTCTCTCTCTCTCACGTTAAATAGTTTTCTTTGCAACTGTAATTGATTATCATCTTCATGTACCCAAATTTTTTTATTAAAAAAGAAATCAATATCATCTTTAGTGTGATAGTAATTGATCCTACATGTAAACAAGGATAACCAACAAAAGGTTTCTCCGTGCAAGTTGGCAGAGTTTTTGTTTTTTTGGGTGGGGGGGAGACAAGTTGGCAAAGTTTAGTTGTTAAGTTCACCTTTGTTAGTGTGTTCAGTGTTGTGTGCAATAAAATTAGTTGTTAAGTTCACCTTTGTTAGTTTGGCAAAGTTTAGTTCAAAATCAATATCAGTTGTACATGTGTGCCAAACTAACACACTAGTTTAGTTAAGTTCACCTAATCTATATTGGGTTATAATATGTTTGATAGGGAATGTCGGCTGTTTTCTATTTTGCGAGTTTTGATTCAAAATCCTTTTTTTTTCCAATTATTTGGGTTGGAGCTTTCAGAATATTTTCTTGGTTTGGTGAGGCCCTTGAAATGACAAAAACCAAGAACCATATGCTAAAATGGAAAGTCGATATGATATTTTTAGCTTTACGCTATACTTTTGTCTAGCTCCAAAATGGATTGATTTAGTATTGATGTTGCTCTGTAGGATTCCAAGGGCGAACAAGTGCAATTTGCATTTTTGGCCTTAACCCAAAAAAAATATACAATATGGGTTGGATCTGAGCCAGTAATTTAGCTGGCCCATTTTCAACCCAGCCTACATCCAACCCAATTACTTGCATTGCAGGTCAAATTCCAAGGGGGAAAAAAGTGAAAACTGAGTTTTTGGCCATCTCTTTTAGTTTCTAGCTAAAAGCAAAATGTTTGTCAGCTCAACGACATCCCTAAAAAAAAAATATGGGTTGGATTCGAACCAGTGATTTAGTTGGCCCATTTTCAACCCAGCCTGCATCCAACCCAATTACTCGATTTTGGGTATGATCAGCCCCAACCCAACTCCCTCTTGATCCACCTGAACCCAACCTCCCCCCCCCCCCTTTTGATTGCATTTTTGGCCTTAACCCAAAAAATATATATATATATATATATGGGTTGGATCTGAGCCAGTGGTTTAGCCGGCCCATTTTCAACCCAGCCTACATCCAACCCAATTACTTGCATTGCAGGTCAAATTCCAAGGGGAGGAAAAGTGGAAACTGCATTTTTGGCCTTCTCTTTCAGTTTCTAGCTAAAAGCAAAATGTTTGTCAGCTCAACGACATCCCTAAAAAAAACAATGTGGGTTGGATTCGAACCAGTGATTTAGCCAGCCCATTTTCAACCCAGCCTGCATCCAACCCAATTACTTGCATTGCAGGTCTATTTTGGGTATGATCAGCCCCAACCCAACTCCTTCCTGATCCACCTGAACCCAACCTCCCCCTGCGGGGCATGCGAAAAGGTAAAAATACAATAATTAACCCAAAGAAATATCAGCCAGAAAATCATTATGTTCGAAACATTATATGATTTGCCTTTGGAGGGTGGCAGATTTACTTGGAGAAGCGATAGAGGAGACCATGCAATGTTTAGACTGGATAGATTCCATGTGTCAAGGGGATGGGAAGACAGGTTCTCTGATTCGACACAAGCTTGTCTTCCTAAACCGCTGTCAGATCATATTCCAATTGTTTTGGATAGCGGAGGATTGAAGTGGGGAAAGACTCATTTCTGGTTCGAGAACATGTGGTTGCAGGATCCAGGGTTAAAAGATAGGGTGGAGGAATGGTGGAAAGGGTATAATGTTGGGGGAAGTCCAAGCTATGTGGTGGCCCAAAAGCTCAAAATGTTGAAGGGTGATTTAAAGCGCTGGAACAGGGAAGTGTTCGGAAATGTTCAAGCTAGGAAGGATAAACTCTTGAGGGATATCCATATGATTGACAAAAAGGAACAAGATGGTTCTTTAACTAAGGAAGAAAGATTTAATAGGGAGGGCCTGAAAGGGGAGTTAGGTAGGGTCCTGAAGTTGGAGGAAATCTCTTAGAGACAAAAGTCTAGGGCTCTTTGGCTTAAGGAAGGTGGCCAGAACACACAATTTTTCCGTCGGGTGGCCAACTATCATAAGCGGATGAATAACATAAGCAAAGTAATAGTGGGGGAAAGGGAGCTGCAAGGGGTGGAGGAAGTGAATGAGGGAATTGTGGGCTACTACAAGGACTTGTTCACCGAGCAGAGAGACTCGAGGCCGGGTGTAGAGGAGATGGAATTTTCTTCCATTTCTTCCGACACAGCAACCAGTTTGGAAAGGCCATTCGAAGAGGAAGAAATTATGGCAGCCCTGAAGTCTTGCGATGGGGGTAAAGCGCCGAGTCCGAATGGGTTCACAATAGTGTTTTTCAAAAACAGTTGGGGGTCTTAAAGGGTGACCTTATGGCTTTTTTTAATGAATTCCATCAGCAGTGTTCTTTTGAAAGAAGTATCAATGCGTCATTCATTGCAATGATTCCCAAAAAGGAAGGAGCTGAGAACATAAAAGATTATAGGCCAATTAGCTTGGTGGCGAGTATGGACAAGATGTTGGCTGGGGTGCTTGCTCTGCGCTTGAAGGGGTTATGAATAGTGTCATCTCACCAAGCCAAAATGCTTTTGTGGGGGGTCCACCAAATCATGGATACAGTTTTGATAGCCAAGGAGTATGTGGATTCTAAAAGGAAGAGAAGAGAGAAAGGGCTTGTGTGTAAATTGGACATTGAGAAAGCTTATGACCATGTGAATTGGAAGCTTTTGATTTCTATCATGGCTAAGTTAGGCTTTGGTGTTAGATGGAGGCGATGGATCCAATCTTGCTTATTCACTGTCTCTTTTTCGGTGTTGATAAATGGTTCCCTGGCAGGTTTCTTCCATTCTTCCAGGGGATTGAGACAAGAAGACCTGCTTTCTCCGCTTCACTTTGTGATGGTGATGGAGGTCTTAAGCAGGATGATTAATAAAGTTAGAGAGGGTGGTTTGCTCAGAGGTTTTTTGATTGAGGGCAGGAGGGCAGAGATTTCTCACATTCTTTTTGCAGACGACGCTATAGTGTTTTGTGATGCTGAAGAAGATCAATTGTGGACCCTCAGATGTATTCTTATTTGCTTTGAGGCAGTCTCGGGATTGAGGATTAATTCAAGAAAGACAAAGATCATCTCGATGTGTGAGGTGGAGGATGTAGAAGTTATGGCAGTAGCTTGGGGATGTCAGGTGGGCAAGTTTCCTACTGTGTACCTCGGGCTTCCACTGGGTGCATCTTCGAGATCGGTAGGGATTTAGGATGCAGTAATTGAGCATTTTCAGAAGAGGTTGACAAGTTAGAAAATTCAACACCTATCCAAAGGAGTAAGATCACTCTTATTAGGAGCACACTGGAGAATCTTCCCACTTACTTCATGTCTCTTTTTTCGATGCCTACTTCAGTTAGGCAAAAGCTAGAGAGGATTCAAAGGAATTTACTATGGGGAGGTAGGGAAGAAAGAAAGAAGATGCATTTAGCAAAATGGGAGAAAGTTAAAGCCCCCATTTCTGATGGAGGTTTGGGTATCAAGGACTTGAATCTATTTAATCAAGCTTTGCTTGGTAAATGGATGTGGAGATTTGCTAACGAGGAGAATTTTCTATGGCACAATGTAGTGCACTGTAAGTATGGTTGTGTGAGAGGAGGATGGTATTCTGGGGACGCCATCGGGACTTACGGTTTTGGTGTGTGGAAAGCAATAAAGAAAGGCCAAAGACGCTTCACTTCATGTGTGAGATTTGACATCAGGGAAGGTGATAGAGTGAAGTTTTGGGCTGATTTATGGCACATTGAGGGGGTCTTGAAAGATAAGTTCCCTAATCTATTCAATATTGCGGTGAATAAGGACTGTCTTGTGGCAGATTATATTGATAGAGTGGGGAATGGAAGGGTGTGGAGTCCAAAATTTAGGAGGGGTTTCTTTGATTGGGAGCTTCAAGAAACAAAGGAGCTTATGTCATCCTTGAGCACGGTAGAGTTATTAGATGAAGGTAGAGATGGGATGTCTTGGAGCGGTGGAGGGGACGGTAAATTCACAGTCCGTTCCTTTTACTAGAAATTAATGGAAGGGAGAAATAGTTTTTCCCTTGGAGACTGATTTGGAGGTCTAGAGTGCCCACAAAAGCCTCGTTTTTTGCCTGGGAGGCTTCTTGGGGTGCGATTTTAACTGTGCACAACTTAAAGAAGAGGGGTTTTCATCTTCCAAATCAATGCCCCGTATGCAAGGAGGAGGAAGAAATGGTTGATCATCTTCTATTACATTGTAATTATGCTTGGGATATTTGGAGTTTTCTTTTTAGTATCTTTGGATTCTCAGGGTGATGCTGGCTAAGGTCAAATAACTCTTTTTGAATTGGAGATGCAAAAAGCTCAGAAAGAAGGTGAGAGTTGCTTGGAAAATGGCACCCATGTGCCTTTTGTGGTGTTTATGGAAAGAAAGAAATAGAAGAACTTTTGAAGGGGTAGAAGCTTCCCCTTGACAGTTTAAAGATATTTTTTTGAAAACCTTTTTCTTTTGGATTAAGAAAGAATACCTTATGTATTTAGATAGGCTTATGGATATTTTGAGGGATCTTAGGCTTTAATTGATGTAGCCGGTCCCTTTTATTGTTCTTCGGGGGTGCCTTTCTCAAGCCCTTGTTCCATACATCTATATATCTATTTCACTTTTACCGATAAAAAAAATGTATTGGAAGGTCACTTTTTCCCAAGGAAAAAACTGTTAAATTAATGGTTGGACCAATTTAGGATGAAGTTTGGCAAAGGGAACCACTGCTGGAAAGGCCCCATTCATTTCAATGGACTCATTTCCTACATAATATTTGTGTTTCAGCCATTGCCTCGTTGAAGAAGCTAATTAAGTTATTCGGGAACCGAATATTTTTCCAAATGAACTTTTTCAAAACTATGTAATGTTCACTGTTAACAAAACAGGAAAAATGCAAAATATATTTCCCAAACTTTCACCAAATGTGAAGTCTGTGCATCACTACAGTTGTTATATCATGCCTTCTATCTAGAAAATGAATTTTATTGCAGCAAATAACTCAAAACAGTTTGGACGGCATAACTAAATTCTTAGAATTTCCTACATATGTGCTCAAAATATATTTAACAGACGTCGAACAAATCAATTCAAAAAAAAAAAAAAAAATTGAAATTTGAGGATAAGTTAAATAGACCTCATTTGTGGTAGTGTTTGTGAGGCAGAGGTTGGCATGATAACCAAAGAAGCCACCTAGTAGCAGTGAAACTATGGCCAGAAACACCATAAGCAGTATTTGAGTATTATAAGAGCCCACCAACCACTGTTACAAGCCAGAAAACTATTGAGATAAAAGCTCAAGGAGAAGAAGCAATCAGAAAGTATGAAGTATATTAGTATAATGAATATTTGATGCAATAAAATGACAATTAGACAAGAAAAGCCCATGCAAAAAGCAATATTGAACACACCAAAAAGACACCCACAGACAATAGTTTTCCAGTGACTCCACAAAAGCATCGGTAGATTTTCAGAGTTAAGGGGAGTTGGGTCATCCCATTTTGATGCCTAATCTGAGGCAACACCTAAATAGTTGGATATGCTTGAAAACCAGTGCCCTTGTTTTTCTGTATTGTGGGAAGAAGTAGAATTAAGTCCCACACAGAACTTTTATTCACTTTTTAGATGATACGTTCTCCACAGAATTCTATAATAGTGTGTTGGTTCTTGTGTTGTGTATTTTTGTCTTTAAGGAGGGAAAGGAATGATTTTGACCGTACCAACTGATTTGCTTGGAGAAAAAATAAGCCCAGCATATCTGAACTGAATTTTATTTCAAGCAGTTTCAAAGAGTATGCTTTGCTAAGGGGGAAAAAACTATAATACAACACACATAAACATAAGCCCAGACTCTGAATATGGTAGAAATTACTTTAAAAAGGAGATATGTACGCGAGCGCTGGAGTGTGTGTGTGTGTGTGTGTCAGAGAGAGAGCGCAATATTTGTTAAGCCTTGAAACACATCACCCTCAATTTCCCAGACAACTTTTAATTACTATGGACAGTTTGTTCTTTGGTTAAAAAAATTAATGAAAATATAAAATTGGGGGTTACAGGAATTGCTTTCCCAGACAACTTTTAATTAATATAGACAGTTTGATCTTTGGCTTGAAAAATTAATAAACTATAAAAAAAAATTACCTCATCTGATAACCTGCCCCCAAATCATTCAGCTTCTACCCCAAATTCGATGCCTATGCTATTTGATTTCCTATAGAGCTTGGGTCCATGAGCAAGCTAGATGGGTCAGGTTCAAGATATCCTTTTATAACCCATTAATAAACAGGCCATTAACCGTTTTCAACTGAATGGATCATAGTAGGCCATTAACCGTTTTCAACTGAATGGATCATAGTACTAGACTTCCTCTATTAAATATATAATGCCCATAATTTGAGCAGAACCCCTATGAATCGAAACAATGAACTGAGGTGGAAGAGAGCATGAAAAACTTGGAGGGGGCAGAAGAACTAATCTAAGATCGAGACAAGAAGCAGTAAGTGGGTAGATAAATATCAGCCAGAGGTCCAGAGCCATGAGATGCTTTAGTAACCAATGAAGTGAAGAGCCAGCTGTCCAAAGATAACAAACACATGATATGTATGCTCTACTATGAGTTCCTCATAGCAGATACAATCCCAGAACATTTTGAGTGATGTTTTAACCTTATTTGTCTCCTTGAAGCAACATGTTTCCATCAGTTCAAAACTTACATGACAACAGATGTGCAAAAGAACCAAACATTTCTTTTCAAAATTTTACATGCATACAAACAGGTGTTACGTAACACGAACAACGTAATAGGCAAATTCTCACCAGGAAGAAAAATATAAATACAGAAGTACTCACCTGCACAACATGTGGAGCCAGACTACGAAAAGAATTCTCAATACCATAATAAGCTGCATAAAGGAAAAAAGGAAATAAATATTCACTCAATTAACTGACTCAGCCACCAACTAGGAGATGTTGTATGCCAAATCAATTCCACCTGTTAGAATATATATAACTTTTAGTTCTTTCATCTGACCAGCTAGAACCAACCCAAGGGCCACTGTTCCATATATGCAAAGAAGGAAATGCCTGCATAAGCACAAGAGAATCACTTAAACAAAGAGAACCAAGGATCAAAATGGATGCAGCATATGTGACATAATACTCAGGTGGGATGGGCTGAGCAATTCAGTTATATGGTGCATAGTTGTCAAATAACCTAGGCAACCCAAAGCGATGAATCAGGAGTATTGCCGACGCAATTGTCCAAGTGCCCAGGCAATAACCCAAGTCCCAACCAAAAACAAAATTACTTGATCACTCTTTGGCGTTCTTTCATTTTTTCTTTGAGCATGGCGACTTTGAGGGGAGTTTGAATGCATCTTTTGTTGCCTTGATTCCAAAGAAAGGAGGTGCATCGGAGTTGAAGAATTTTCGGCTCATAATTTTGGTGGGGAGTATGTATAAGCTTCTTGCCAAGACGTTGGCTATCCCCTTGAAGAAGATGATTGATAAGGTGATCTCACCTTCTAAACATGTTTTGTTAGCAGGAGATAGATTTTGGACGCGGTTTTGATTGCAAACGAATATGTGGACTCACGGACAAAGAGTAGGGTGCCAGTGGTTGTGTGCAAATTGGATGTGGGAAAGGCTTATGATCACGTCAATTGGAGTGTCCTTCTCTTATGTATTGGAGAGGATGGGTTTTGGTGACCACTAGAGAAGTTGGATTAGGATATGCATTTCTACTGTTCGATTCTCCGTCTTAATTAATGGGGTCCCGGAGGGCTTTTTTGAGACCTCTAGAGGTCCGTGGCAGGGAGAGTCTCTATCTCCTCTTCTCTTTACAATGGTGATGCAGGGTTTGAGTCGGATGATAAAAAAAAGCAGTCTCATAGCAGGCTTTGAGTTGGGTAATGGGAAAGGGGATAGCATTTCTATCTCGCATATATTATTTGTGGATGATACTCTCATCTTCTGTAGTGCTGAAGAGAGACAAATTTGGTTTCTGAGATGCTTTCTTATGTTCTTCGAGGCAATCTCGGGTTTGCGCATTAACATAAACAAATCCGAGATGATCCTGGTTAGAGAGGGAGAGTTGAAATGGATTGTTTGTTGGGAAACCTTGGATGTGGGGTGAGGTCTTTCCCAATGCTTGTTTTGCTGGGTTGTTGCCATTTTAATTTTGTACTGAAGAGATCTAGGAAACTATGGCTTGCAGCCCCTCTCTGCCTCATGTGTGGAAGGAAAGAAATGGCAATTCAGAGATTGAAGTCTGTCATGCTTAACACTTTATAGATTCAGGCGACAAAACTTTTTTCCAAGTAAAAGATACATTCAAAAGTGTCACAAGGGGGGCGCAACCCCCGTATATAAGATATATACAAAAGCCCAATCCACATGTCACCCAAAAAGGAACTGATATAAATACTATAAGATTCTCACCAAAAAAAAAACAGGAAGCAACAAAAGTTTCAAAAAAGCAACATAGTGTTAAAAATTCTCTTACTACAATCCCTCCAAGGTATTCCTCAAAACCCAAAAAAAAATACTTCCAAGTACATAATTAGTTATATTTTTATTATTATTATTTATGATTAGCTAATAATATCAAATGAATGCTAAGGGAAAAGTAATCTTAGTGCTCAGTTGAAATAATTGGAAAGAATCTCGTGTAGTATGGCCTAGGAGTTTGCTAGCTAGGTGATTAGAAAAACCCTAGGCACCCAAGCGGCACCTAGGTAAGAATTTGATAACTATGATATCGTGCAAACACCACTCTGCACAAACAGTGATACATGTTGGCCAGATTTTGAGGAAATACAGATGTCGAAAACCTTTTATGGCAAACTACTTCCTATTCCCCTCCCCTCTTTCCGGCTTGCACTTCCACGAAATATTTTTCCACAAATGGGGCCCACAACCTCATAAGTTCAACCTGAATATGCTATTTAAAACCTAGGTCAAGACAAATTTATTAATATTACACATTATAACTAGGAAGATAGCATTTGTTTCAATTTTCAATTAAAAAAAAAAAATCAGACTCCATGTCTTCTGAGAAAATAATGTTTCCCTAAACACGGATTATTGGTGAAGCTGAGGAATTAAAAAACACAAAGGGAAACTAAGTAGGTAACAAGGTATAGCTTCTTGTCTTTTGCGTATGGTAGAGGATGGCTATCAAAGGACATTTTCTAGGGTTTACAAGAAAAGGTGTAGGTACCGGGATAAGCTTAAAGGAGTGAGGGGGAGGTGGGGGGATCCTTGGTGCATTGGGGGGATTTCAATTTTTTTCGATTTTCAAGTGAACGGCTAGAAACTCTCAGATTCTCTTGGACCCATGAGGGAGCTTGACCCATGTCCTTTGACAAAACAATGTTGCCCAAAACATGGATTATTGGTGAAGCCTATGAATAAAAGAACACAATGGGCAATTTGGTAGATCTATCTTCTTGTCTTTTGCCTATGGTAAAGGATCAGTCAATGGGCTTTTTAGGATTTATGGACCATAGGAGGATGAGAAAAGGTGTAGGTTATGGGATGAACTTAAAGAAAATGAGGGGAAGGTGGGGGACCTTTGTGCATTAGGGGGGACTTCAATTCGATGTAAATTCCCCTTTAAAAGGCTAGAAAGTCTCAAATTCTTTAGACCCGTGAGGGAGTTTGCCAACTTCATTGGTGAGATGGATTAGGTAGATTTACATCGTCTAATAATACGATTGGCCAGCAATGTTAAGGTTGGATAGATTTCTGAATTCAGTGGATTAGGAAGTACAGTTTAGGGATGTTTCTCAGGCGTGTCTTCCAAGGCTAGTTTCAAATCATGCGTGGATCTTACTTGATTGTGGGGTCTCCAAAGAGGCAAAGGCCCATTCAAATTTAAGAATATGTGGTTTAGGAAGAAGGCTCTGTGGAGTCCGTGAAGGAACCGGGGCAAGGGTATAAAATTGAAGGCTTTCTCAAGTTTTGTACTTGCTAAAAGATTGAAATGTTAAAAGAAGACCTTAAGATGGAACAAGGAATTGTTTAGCCAATTAGGAAGGCTAGGCTGCTTCAGGAGCTGGATGAAAGGGTGAAGGTAGGCTGTTTATCACACGATGATAAGGCTTTTAAGGATGCGAAGAAAGGGAATGTGGGAAGACTGATTTTATTAGAGGAAATAAGTTAAGAGGCAGAAGTCCAGGGCTCTATGGCTTAAGAAGGGAGACAAGAATACGGAATTCTTTCATAGAGTTGTTAATGCACGTTGGAGTGCTAACCATATTAGTTATATTGTTATTAACATGGAGATGTTAGGTGATGGGGTGGTGAAGCAAGGGATTATTCAGTTTTATGAGATCTAGTATGCTGAGCATACCAGGAGACATTTGTTGTTGATTAGGCTTGGGGGGGAGGGGTTGGAGACAAAAATGAGCTCGAGGGGCCTTTTTTAGAAGAGGAGGGGGAGATATTTAAGTGTAGATAAAGCACTAGGTCTGGATGGTTTAGCTATGGCTTTTTTTCCCAAAGTGTTCGTCAATGGTGAGAAGGGAGGTTATGGCATCTTTCCACTATTTTGAGCATGGGGTTCTGAAGAGTAACTTGAATGCTTCATTTATTGCCTTAGTTGAGGTGTTGTTGATATAAGACATTTGGTCATCAGCTTGGTAGGCAATATTTATAAATTGGTGGCAATATTTATAAATTGGTAGCCTCGAGATTGAGGGTGGTGGATGGGTAGGTTTCCGATTCACAGAATGCTTTTGTTAGTGAAAATCATATCTTGGATACGGTCCTTATTGCTAATGAATGTTTGTATTACAAGTTTACGAGTGGGAAGCCTAAGGTGATTTGTAAGTTGGATATTAAGAAAGTTTACAACCATGTCCAATGGGTCCTCTTGCTTCTTCTTTTTTTAATAATTAGGAGCATATTAAAAGAGCTCCGGAGAGGGGCAAACCTATAATACAAAAAAGAAGGAGAGTTACCAAATCAATTTCTCAAAGCCTCCCAAAAAAAAAGCAAAAGAATCTACAAAGCAAGGGTTCAACTTTTGTATTTCTACAATGAGATTTCAATTTTGGTGGATGGAACTCTAGTGGGGTTTTCCAGAGTTCTAGGGGTTGAAGGTAGGAGGCCCTTTCTTCATTTCTTTTCCTCTTAGTGACGGAGACTTCGAGCAACTTGTTGCAACAGGCTGTTGAAGGTGCATTAATTAGGATATTTTCTGTTGGCAAGGCCGAGGGAATTCCCTATTATTCTTTGTGATGCAGATGATTTGTAGTTAAAAGGGTAAGCCTTGGTGCAATGATAAGGCTGCTTCATTACGATTGTAGGTTGCATGTTCGAGTTGTGGAAACTATCTCTCCACTCGAAAGATAAGGCTACATACATCTAACCATCTCCAAAACTCATAGTGGCGGGAGCCTCGTGCACTAGGATTGGCCTTAAATGATTAGTAGTTGCGTTAAGTTTGGTGTGCTTTGTGGTGTTTTTAGGCTGTTTTACAATTGAAAGTGAATTTGAACAAAAGTGAGCTTATTCCGATTGGAGAGGTGAGTGATGTGGAGGTTTTAGTAGATTGTAAGGTGGGCACCTCGTCTACTATATACTTGGCTCTTCCTTTGGGTTCTCAGTTCCGAGCTAAGGCTATGTGGTAGGATGGTGTAGAAATATTTTATATAAGACTTGTAGGTTGGACGATGTAATATTTACCCAAGGAAGAGAGACTTGCATCAATCAAAAGTACCCTCTCTATGTATTTCATGTTGCTTTCACCATGTCAGCTTCCATCAAAATGAGATTGGAGATGTTATAGAGAAACTTTCTATGGAGGGGGTTTGTGGGAGGATCATAAGCTTCATCTTGTTGCATGGGATAAGTTATGCACTTTAGTCAAGGAATGAGGCCTAGGGATCAAAAGTTCAGGGTCTTCATTCAGGCTTTGCCAGGTAAATGTTTATGACTTACGAGGATACGCTATTGAAAAGGAGAGCTTGTGGAGAGGGGTGGTAGAGAGGTAGTATGGAAATGCATGAGGTGGTTAAGGTACAAGAGAGGTAATTATGTCACATGGAGTGGGTTTACGGAAGAGCATTATGAAAGGTTGGGAGACTTCTCTAAGAATGTGAGATTGTTTATAGGCTATGGGAGTAGAATTAGGAACCTGACATGATGTGTGGTGTGGGGAGATGGCTTTGAAGAGTAGGTTTTCAGAATTGTTCCGTCCTGCAGTGAAGAAAGAGGCCTCAATGGCAAAGATTGGCCTTGTGTCAATTGAGGTAGTGGTTTGGAGTCCCATATTTAGGCTTTAAAAGAGGGGAGGGGGGGGGGGGGTGCAAATTCTATTTGATTTCTATTGGATATGATTTAGGGTACTCGAGCTCATGCTAGAGTTTAAGATTCCATTAGCTGTACTACTTTGAAAAGTGGGAACTTCAGTGTGCGAGCTTTTTATATGGGCCCTTTCTAGGGTTAGATTTCAGACCTTCCCTTGGAAAGGTGTTTAATGCATTATGACTCCCATTAAGGTTGCCTTCTTTGCTTAGACTACTTCTTTGGATGCTATTTTGATCATTGATGATTTAAAAAGGAAATGTTTCAAAATGACTAACTGGTGTTGCATGTGCAAGAGAAAGAAGAGGCTTTAGCCATTTACTTGTTCATTGTAGGGTGGCACGGGAGCTTTGGGGGGATGTTGTTCTTCCTTTTTGGCATTGTATGGGTTGTGCCAGGTTCAATTATGGAGCTATCTTCAAAATTGGAGATGGAGCTGCATCCCAAGGAGGAGGAAGTTGTGGGATGCAGCACTCTTAGCCTTTGTTTGGTGTATTTGGGGCAAACAGAACATGAGGACATTTGAAGGGAGTGAGATGATTATATTTAGATTGAAAAGTTCATTCTCAAGGACTCTCTACCAGTCGTGTGATGTACAAGTTGATTCTTCTGTTGGGGGGAATGAGTTTATGTTCTTATTCTTTTTCTGTAGTTTTTTTTATACCCTGCATGTACATGAGTTGCACCGTTGTTTTTTGACGCCTTTAGTGATACTTTATTACTTATCAAAAAAAAGGTTATAATATAAAATACTGCTAAATCTGATAAATCTTACCAGAGAAGAAAAGCCATGAAATAACGTGTGTTTCTCTCCCCTATGCAATTATTCTGCAGTAATAAAAAAGAAATAAAGAACTTTGAGTACACAGAAAAATATAAATATATTCATTAAAAACACCACATAGAAAATATAATTTTACAAAGAAATAAAAAAAGAACGCTGTAAGATAAAGCATACCATCCATCCACAATGATGGTCAAACCGAGCAACACAGCGATCACATATGCTGCAGTGCTTGGACCTGGCAGGTCTGAATCAACAGGAAAATCCCATCAGTGCACATTGCACAATAAATTTTCAACAGTCCTACCTACAAAACCCACACTCACTTTGGGATCTTGCAAGTGGAACAGTCTTTCTCCGAATAAATGATATTGTCGTAAGGATAAGCAGAGAGATATTGAGAAACATTCTCAGGGTTCACAGTTCCTGGATCAGAAAAGCTAGTCAATAGAAAGAGCAGAATACCCACACCAACTGCCAACAAGCTTGTGTACCTGCAAGAACATATGATGTCTAAAGAAATTCAAAAATAAAGTACATAGAACAGAACCGAATAGAAAGTAATAGAGTGTTAACATACACATTCCTTAATATGATACCTGTGAACTTCACTTAAGTAATAACCAGGAATGTAGCTAAAGGATGTCTTAGCAATAATATAATAAATAGCTCCAATAATTCCCAGATATATGACCTACAGCAAAAGAAGAATTAATACACATTGTTAACCCTTTCGCTCAACCCAAAAATTTAAAAATATAAAGAAAAGGTGGAACCTGGTAAGATTTGTTTAAAAGGAAGAAGCAAGGTTTCCACAGTGTTGATAAACCAGAAAGATATAACTTGTGTATAAAGCTCGGGCAACCACAAAAGTTTTTTATTTTTATTTTTATAATCTATGTTTTGCTTGTATTTTCTAATAAAAGAGTAACCCTAGATCACACCCCTCCAATTGGCTGTCTCCAGTGTTGGACACCGACCTTCCAACAGACAAGCCCTTGATAGCAACTGAGCCAAAATCTTTTAACAGCACAAGAATATATTCTGGACATTTTGACAAATAAAACTAAATTTTGGCCTACATAAATTACAAACCCACTAAAGTAACCACAACTATAAACCCCAAAAATATACCAGTTAATGCTTCTCACTCTCTAATTCATGGACTCTCCCAACATTTAATAACAATCTCTAGAAGCATCAACGTTTAAATTTTATACAAAAAAAGAAAAGAAAAAGATATTCATATTAAAAAGGCAACGTCCCAATTTCCCAACAATCTGGATTTGGATACATTAATTTTGTTTCGTCATTCTATTTATTATTTTTTTATAAATTGTTTTGTCATTCTATTTTTCTAGGCTATAACTTCGAATAAACTATTGAATACCATATCTTTCTTTGCTATCTCAACCTGTGTTAATTTTAGTTTTCATCTTCCTTATATATTTGATGAGAACCATGTTACTCTTCCTCATTACTGTAGTATTTTGGTCTTTGTTGAAAATGAAAAAACTATCTTAGTCAGTTTTATCTCGTTTTATTCTTAATGGGTATTACTTCCACCATCTTAAGAATGTGTTTATGTCTAGTTTAATAATTTCCTATCTTATCACACATTCATTTCAACATCTGTATTTTAATCATGCTCATTTTTATAAACATGTTATTTTAACTACCTAACATTTCGTCACATAAAATATGGCTACTCATCTCACCCTTGCCTAATACTCCACCACACCCTACCCCATTGGAGTATTCACATCCCTAGGACACCAATCTCCCTCCTTTGACCCGTACTTCCCATCAACTACTCCCCTCCAAAGACTTCTTTCCAACATGTATCTTCAAAGCCACTTTCCCAAAACAGACTTATTGAACAACCCTAACTCCCTAGTCACCAACCCAACTTCTTTAATGAATAACACACTTTTTTCAATTCCACTACATGAAACTTAAACTCATCCC
Source organism: Nyssa sinensis (assembly GCA_008638375.1). NCBI lineage: Eukaryota > Viridiplantae > Streptophyta > Magnoliopsida > Cornales > Nyssaceae > Nyssa > Nyssa sinensis. The sequence continues at coordinate 15,672,303 of CM018039.1, read as the reverse complement.
CATACCTATCCATAAGAAATCTCCTTACAGATTCTCCAATCTGTTCACAGCAGGGAATAGGGACATAAAATAAGTGATAAGCTAGATAAAATGCTTTCAACAAAAAGAATCTTCCACTAATCAAAAAAATAAAAAATAGACAAAGTGAGTCTTCCTCCTTTAAACTAATACTGCTTCTTCCAACCAACAAGCTCTCTCTCAAATCTCTTCGCCACTGAGTCTCAGACCCTCTAGCTCAAACCAAGGATCCAAACAAGAGTCCCAAATAAGAAATGAGGAAAGACCCCACTTTACACACTCGAATGGTTGCCAAACTATCAAAGTCCTACACTTCCCCAATTGTAATCAACTCACTTTTGCACAAATTTATTCTAAACCCAGAGATTACCTAGAAGCAAAGGAGAATACAATGCAAGAACCTCAACTATGAATGCTCGGAGTCGTAGTAAACCACAATATCATATTGTACAACAAATGAGTGACCACCAAATGTTATTTATTTGCTTGGGAGATACATCTTTCACTGCAAAAATCAAATTGAAACTTTCTACATTTCCATTGATATAAAAGTTCATAGTGAAATAGCTTACTAGTCTAATGTCACGGACTCTTTATCCCACATTGGATAGGCAATAAGATTGTCTTGAGCTTATAAAGCGAGTATGGTACCTCCACCTAATAGGTTAATCTTTTGAATTAAAGACCCAACCCATGACAATTGGTACCAAAGATTAAGAGCAGACCCGACCCCTTATCCAATGTCATGCCAAGCACCTATATCGAAGGGTGTCCGTCTGGGTAGATAGGGAAGGTACTCCAACTACAACTAGGGCATGTCACAGACTCTGTCCCATATTTGATAAGGAATGGAGGTGCCTTAGGCTTATAAAGCGGGTACAATACCTCTACCTAACAGGCTAGTCTTTTACGTTGGAGACCCGACCGATGACATCTAACCATAAGTAAAAAAAAAAAAATTATCAAATTATCTATATTATTTATTTGTTAGCTTAATACATATTTCGGGCCAAAAATCACATTAGAACTTTCTAAATTGATATTTATTTAATTAATTGATGTTCTTAAATTTTTTACAATTTTTAATGAGCTTCAACAAATTTGCTCTAACATATCAATTAGTTCAGGTGGTATTGTTCTTTCTTTTTTTGGATTGGCAATGATAAATTGAATATCTAACACCCTTCCTTTTAAATGTCATGCTTGCATTTTACTATTATGCTACAGTATCTTTGGTCTATAAAGCACGGACACTCTATTTTACTTCATGTACTAGTATCGGACATGTATTGGACACGGACACATCCCAAATGTGTCGAACAGGCTTAGACAAATGAAAAAAGAGTGTTCAATTTTTCTGAATTTCAGACACGTTATGTATACGTGACAAAACGTTGCAGACATATTTTAAAATTTTTTATTTTTATTTTTGTACTTTTCTAAATTTTTTTCTCTTTTTCCCCTCTTCTTCTCTACTTTTATTTTTGTTATATATGTGTGTATGTATGTATGTATGTATATAGTTAGCAAATTTGTTTTGATACTTAGATCATTAATGTTGATGATTAAATGAAGAAGTTTTTGAATTTTTATTTAAAGAATTTTTTATTTTGACATATTAATAATATTATTGTGATTTGTATATTCTTATTCCAATTTTGATTGAAATAATTTTATATTTTTATTATGTAGTCATATAAAAAAAATATACAAAAAATTATATTCAACATGTTATCGACATATCTATGTCTTACGTTTTTAGAAATGTTGTGTCTACATATCCGTATCGTATCGTATCGTATCGTATCTGTATTCGTATCTGTACTTCTTAGTCTTCGATGTGTGGTATTGTTCAATATAAACACAAATTGATGATCATCTCTAGAGGACAAGAATTAAAACCTTATTTACAACTTACAAATTAAAAACAAGGACTAGATGCAAGGGAAAAGTAAAAGCCCCACTACTTAAACCCTATTCACCAACAAATCTAAATGATTATTAAAAAGAGACAAATGACTACTTTTTGTTTCACTGTGACAATAATATTAAGATTTCTATCATGAAGAAATAAATATGATTATGATTATAAATATTAAGAAATAAATAAACAGTAATTTTTTACATCTATCATGAAGCAAAGAGAACAATATTAGGAACACTTAAATTTATATTATTATGATTTCTTTTGTAGGCAAAATTATAGCTTGTTTGATATATCTTTTTTTATCAGCAAAAGTACATACACACACATATATATAAGGCACCTAAGGGGCAAATCATAAATACAAACGAAGGGACTGACTACAAAATTAAAGCCTAAGGTCCCTTAAGAAATCTACAAAAGAATCTAAGTGCATAGGGTTGGCCTCTTTGCCTCAAAAATAAAGCAAACATATCCATAAACACCAAACAAGAAAAAAAGGGACCATTCTCCAAGAAATCCGAACCTCTTTCCTCACTTTGCTACATCTCCAACTCAAACATACCTCCCAAATAGATACAAGCATTACTCAACTACAACCAAACAAGAAGAAGATCAAAAGCACATACAACACCTACACTCGCACCGATAAAAAAAAAAACAACACCTACTCGCCAATTTAAAACCTCTACGCCGAGTATTATCCTTTGTCAAAATGACACCACATACCGTCAACCATGCAAAAAAAAAAAAAAAAGCAACTTTCGTAGGAATCTTGGATTTCTACATTAATCTCCGTGGAAAGAACACCTCATTGCTACCCTTCATTGCCTTGTAGTAGGAATGGACAACTAATGATTTGGGATTATTCACTTTCAACACTACCATATCATCCCTTCCCTAATCTTGAATCTACTCAATATCCACAGGAAATCCTCTAGCTCTTTAAACTCCCAATCAAGGAGATTTCTGAAAAAACAAGGACTTCACATTAAGTGACCTCCCACCAAAGCTACACAATCCATAATTGAAATTTCCATGTGTTTTTGCAATGCTAAATAGCAAAGGAAACCTCCCCTTGAAGGGCATACCATAGCACCAAAGCTCTTCCCAAAATCTCAACCTCAACACTTCCCCCACCTCAAAATCGAATGAATTGATAGAAAGCTTCTAAACCCTCCTTATAGCCTTTGTTTAATACATAGGAAGTAAAATTCTCTCAACCCTTCCCCCACCAGAAATCAAATGAACCGATAGAAAGCTTCTAAACCCTTCCTTATAGCCTTTGTTTGATACATAGGAAGTAAAATTCCACCCCACCCCCAAAAAATAAGAGAGAAATAAAAGAAAAAAAAAAACACGAACAAGATATACATAATGATCAGCATTGTATGTCTAGGAACTGTTCGAGTTTCCTTGAAACAGAAAGGATTCGCATTACAAATAGCAAACCATAATTAGTGGGTACGTTAAAGTAGACAGAAATTAGGAAATCAAAAGCTAGCATCTATGAAGGAATAGTCTCTTATGAGTGTCATATCAACGATTTCTTTCTTATTTTGGTTGTGGTTTTTATCATTTTGTTATCAAAGTCAAACCCACGTTACCAAAGGTAAGTTGAAAGGAGTAGAAAAAATGTGGTTGTCATCAGATGTAAATTATGTAATGGTACCCCTAACAGATTGGTAAGCATCATGACGTCATAAGAGTTACCAAAGTGAAGAAGGTATAGTTATGCATAGGAGAATCTATATATAAATTCAAAATAATAGGGTCTAGTATTGGTGGTTCAGTGTCTGTAGTATTAGTGGTTCAGTGTCTGATTTCCAGAAAATAGATTTAATCCACAATAGAATACCGCCATCTTGTGGAATTTCTACCACTCCATTGTATTTCCTACAGCATTTAAACACAAGAAATGGCGGGGGGGAATTTCTTTCGAACTCATACCACCACAATCAAAAACAAAATGACATTTGACAATCATATATCGAACTCAACAGAATTATTTCATTTCCACAGGAAAATTTGACCAGCACACTGTACACTGCAAATAGCCTAAATAGGTGAACAGACTCATGATTACCACCGCACAGAAAAGTGTAGATTAAATCCAAATTAACCATCTCAACCCAATCTTTTACAACTTTTCGGTTATATGTGTGTCTACGCGTGTGTATATATACATGTACATATGATAAAATTTTGATTGGGAAACCTGTAACGTAGGGTTTGGTCGATCGCAGAAGTAGTACTCGACAGAAAGGACAGCATTGGTGCCTTTAGAGCCAAACACAACCCCAACAAATCGCCTGCAGAAGTGAATTAACGTATGAACATAGAACAGGGGAAACAATAGAGAGAATAAGAGCAGATGCGTTGTCCATACCGAAAATAATCGTAAGCACCGAAAGTGATGAAGTAGTTGATGCGTTCGATGAAAGTGCCCTGAAAGATTGGCCACTGACCGCAGAGAAATGAGATTACAACCAACAATGTGATCAGGCCATGGCAGACCAGAATCCACTGTACGGCCATGAGAGAGGTTAGAGAGAGAAAGGAAGATGAAAGATGGGCACTCGGGTCAACAGGTATGCCGGGTTTGATTAGACTTTTTTTCGGGGCGTTGTCGAAGAATTTTGGAAGGCTGACTTCACCAACATTACAAGAAGAAAGATAAAATTTAGGGTAATTTATGTGAGGTTTTTTCCAATTTTACGGAAAAGTTTTTGAAATTAAATTCAACTTTTTTATATTTTATCTGAAAAAATTATAAATATATTAAAATAAGATTTTAAAATAACAAAAATATTACTTTTTTTACATTTTTGTAATAGATCATTTAATTAGAAGTCCACGCTAAAAATATAAAAATTACTATCAAATCCTAACTTAAAATTAACAATCCATCAAGTCTTTGAAACTTTCAAGAACAAAAATATCCTACATTCCTAATTAGTTTATTATTTTTTAATATAGGCACATGAATAGTATCACATTGTTAAAAAAAAAAATTAAAAATTAATAACTTATAAATTATATATCCATTTTTAATCAAATTTATATATTTGAACTCTAAAAATCGAGATTTATTAAACAAAGATCCATATTGCATGTGAAATTTTGAAAGAAAAAATCAATCCAAAATTATGAAATTTCAAATCAATGAAAGTACAAAATTTTACATTTTTAATGAAAAACTTTGTTCTAGCAAAAATGTAAATATTTATATATTTTTTGAAAATGTAAAATTCTACTAATTAGTAAAAATTGAGAAAATTCTCAATTATTATTACTTTTATTCGGCTTTTAGGCACATATTGGATTCTCACAATTGACTTTTAAGGTTGTGAAATTTTATATAAAAAAAATCATTATATAAAGCATGAAAGATTAAAAACTCCTTGAGACCAATTAACCCTAAAAGTTAATAAATATTTAGATTTTTCTCAATTTCTATGAAACTGTAAATTTTACACTTTTGTTAAGAAAAAATGTTACAATTTTGGAGCTATTTTTTTAAAAAAAATTTCATATTCAATGTGAATCTTGTTTTATAGACTCATTATTTAGAGTCCAAATATATAAATTTTATTAAAAATGGATTTATAAATCTCAAGGTATCGAATTTTTTAGTTTTGCAAAACTTTTTTTTTGTGCTTGTTCCAATTTTCATAGGATTTGGCTGCAAGGGTATTTTTGTCACTAAATTGTTCAAGGATTTACAGGTTAATGAGTTAAGACTTGGACTAGATAATAATTTTGATACTTTTTATGGACTATTGGCTGAATGACCTAAATTTTTATTGAGCCACATGTTGGATGGTCTAAAAAGACTTTAAAGGTAATAGAAATTTGTTCAAAAAAAATAAACTGCGTTTGGATAGTGATTCAGATATGATTTTTTGAAAAATGTTTCTGAAATGTGTTTCAGAATTTTGTAATTGATTTTTTAAAAACTGTGAAAATACGTTTGGTTATGTTAATCAGAATTCAATTTCTGAGTTAAAAATTGTAAAAATGCGTTTGGATGTAATAATCTTAAAACAAATTATGTTTTGAAAGCCCAATTGAATATGATTAATTTTTTTTTTTTTTTGAATTTTTTTTTTTATAATTTTTATCAAGAGTTTTGTCTTTATAAAAATCCCTTCCTCTGTATTCGGTGCTTCCTCCATCTCCTCCTTGAATAGTACTCCTCGGCGTTGCTCTGCCTACTCAGCAACATTGTTCTCGCCTGAATTAAACGATCCATCTTGACGAATTAATTGGTCTAAACGGTCTGCTCGGTTGTCCGACACAACGCGACTCGAATTGCGGCGTAACATCATCGCTCTGTTGCTCGGAATCGAATTCAACTCGGGGCAAGTCTCTCCATTCTAGACTGCTTCTGCTGATGCTGAAAATGGTGATTCAGAACGATTCGATTCAGGAGTTGGATCATCCGAGTCGACAACATCTGAATTGGAAAACCGAGCCGAATTTCGCCGTGAAATCATTCGGTTGCAGTTCTGCATCGAAATGTCGGAGGCAGGAATTGAAACCGTGGAGGTCCAAGCGACGGCGGCGCGGCGGAGACGGATCTTGTCTTTGAAGAACTTCTAGCTCTTTTTGTTGTCTTTGAAATCCCGGTTAGGATCGTCTCGGATGATGTCAAGAAGCGTCTGGTTTGGCTGAGCCGATCTCTTCTCAAAGAAAGTCCCGAAGGTGCGGCGAGTCGTCTTTATCGTCTGAGAGCAATTGCCTTCTTCGACTACCCCCTCCGTCACTTTTCATTCACAATGAATCACAATGCCGAGAAAAATTGACTCAGTAAAAGCCAAGAAAATCCAAAGTTAATAATAATAAAAATTAGTAGAGAGAGAGAGAGAGAGAGGGAAATTAGTCAGAGAGTTGAGTGAAGGTTTGAAGATATGTTTTGAGTGAAGGTTTGAAAATATGTTTTGAAAATCGTGTAAAAATTTTTTAGAGAAGTGATAAACAAACAGATTTTTAAATTTTTGAGTTTTTGAAAATTGTTTTGGATATGTATCCAAACACAGCCATAGTGTTTAGAGCATGACAATTAGAAATTCACTAATTGTGAAAGTGTAAAAATTTACAGATTCTCAAACTATAAAATTGTTCACTTTCATAAAAATTGAAAAATATGTTGAACCAATAAATTTGATACAAAATTACCCTAACCGCACTTGTTATGACATGGAAAAAAAAATTTATTATTATTATTCTTTGTTTCTAATATTATTATTATTATTATTATTATTATTATTATTATTATTATTATTATTAAAATGTGTATATTATTATTATTATATACATGGGTGTATGTATATGTGTAACATGTATGGTATGAATGTATATATGTGTAGAGTGAAATGTGTGCATGTGTATATGTACGTATGTGGGTATGTGTAACAGTGTGTGTGTGTACCAGACCTGGAAAGTGTGTGAGGTAAGTGTCGGCTGAGTGTGTGTGTTTAGTGTGTGTCTAGTGTGTGATGAATATATATATATATAGGCTGGTGTAGGGCAGCTTTGCATTAAATGCAAAGCTGCATGGGGGGAAGGAATGCAGGGTGGCTGAGCAGGGTGATAGAGGTCAACAAAAGGGGCTGTGAGGGAGAGACGTGTGAGAGTTGGTGAGGGGTGTATAAGGGTGGTCTCGGTTGGGAGAAGAGAAGAAAAGAAAAGCAGAAGTGAGAGAGAGGAAGAGAGTTCTAGAAAGGAGAGCTTGAAGCCTGATTCAAGCTTGGAACAAGAAGGGTGGAAGAGGGCACGGCTAGAGAGAGAGACCCAACAGAAAACCCGTAAGTGACCTCTTTCTGTTTTGAATTTTTTTAAAGCATGTTAATTGATTTAATGTATAGGGTCTTAGAGAGCATATTGTAAGGATTATCATGCAAAAAGAATTAGTTAAAATAGTTGAAAGATGAGGGAGAAACAGGGAGTTACAGGTCACGGTCATGATTGATGGGTGTTGTCATTTTATGTATGGAACCTTGTTTAAATGACCTAGAAATAATCCCTTTAGGTGCAGAAACTCTTTAAGGTGAAAATGGGGATCGAACCATGAACAAACAGTCACAAAAATGAAGAGGAAAGAGTCGGCCGGAGTTTTGACCGAGGGTTTGACCCTCTATTTCGTGAAGATTGAGTGGCTTGGACCCAAAAAATAACCCTAGATATGGAATCCTTGGGAGAAAATAAAGAAAGCTGCATTTTAAAAACCTTAAAAAGTCGCCAGAAAACAGTCGCCGGCGCCGGAACCCTATTGCTACGTCGCCGGAAAGTCGGGGAAGAAAGGGGGTGACCGGGTCGGGTTCCGGGTCCGGTTCGGGCGGGGCTGAACTACCTCTGCCACGTGTCGCGTTGATGTTTTAAATTAAAAAGGGATTGGGTCCGTTTGGTTGCAAGTATAAGAAATTAAAAAGATTTAAATTGGAATAGGAACAGGGATATCCTATCCCTGTTCTGGATAAGTCCCTGTTTGGTTAACCTGATTGAGAATAGTAAATTTAATTAATTACAATTTGACCTTGAACCTTTTGGAAATTGAACATTTACCCAGAACTTTCAGAAATTACAAACTGACCCCCCCAACTGTTGGAAATTACACTTTGACCCACCTGATTAAATTATTAATAAAATATTAATTAAATTAATTATTTAATTATTTAATTAAATTAATTAAATTAATTAAATATTCAAAAATATCCCGGAGTCCAAATGGGACAAGTCATTAGTGTATTTTGACTATCTCGACCATTCTGAAACCAATGGTGAGGTCCATTTTATGAGACGGGGTCCCGAAAAATAAAAGACCCATAGTAACCTTTAAAATTACCAAAATGCCCCTGAATTGAAGTACAGTCAAACGAACTCCGAATTAGGTAAACAAATAGTGAAACTTTATTATCTCGAATATTCCGGACTCAACCGTGGAGTCCGATTTATGAAAAGAGGTCACAAAATGTAAAGACACGTGAAAAGTGCAAAATGACTGTTTTGCCCTTTTGAACCCCGGTGTCCGAATTGAGTTCTACGAGAACCTAAACTTATTTTCTTCAACGTCCTAGAACCAATGGTAGAGTTTAATTTAGCAAAATAGAAACCTATGAATTAAAGACATAAAATTTGATGAATAGCATAAATTCAAATGATAATAGACTGAGTTGTAATTTATGCTTTTAGGGACACTGACAGGACAGGAGAGGGCGATCTGATCTCCTGCATTTTCATTTGCCGGTTCAGTTACATATAGTGCACGACCTTCTAGGGTTGATACCAACCCATCAGGTATGGTGTTTTGCTAATGTTAGAAATAAAGTTAAGTTAGGAATATTTGTGAATGACTGGAATGCTTTATGTGTTTATTTGTAATGTGTTTACTTGATAACTTGGAATTGGTTGTTCACATGTTTATGTGTTACTTGCAAGTTTAGTAAAGTGAAGAACATGAATTATGATGTATGAACACATGAGATATGCATGTATATGAAGCTGACTGATGATTTATTTGTTATTGTCCGAGTATGCTATATTATTGAGATCCATGTTTCATTGACATTGCATTGGCATATGATGAATCCTTTGAGAACATGGCGTGGGTAAGCATGTGGTGCTTTGCATTATGAGGGTGTAGATCCTGTGGTGAAAAACCCAAAATTGGCCATTGTATTGGTACTCTGTGCCCATCGGGGAGTACCCGTAAATGAGACATGGGTGTGACATAGAGTTGTGCATGGGTGTGTCACGCATACCATTCATATATATATTACTGCGATGCTTGAATGTCATTTAGAAATAAATGTACACTTTGCACATACCACGCCTTAGCTTTATTTCTTGCATTAGCACTTCATCATACCAGCAGTTGAGCTGACCCATTCGTGGGCAACATTTTTCATATGAGGACCCTCCAGCTACTTGAGACTCCCTGATACTTTGATAGGATGGAGCACTTATTATATTTTTGGTCCATGAGACTTGTATATTGAAATGTAAGGGCTTAAGCCCGAATGACTCATGAACGATGTATCTTATGTTATTTTATGTAGTGATGGGAATGAATGCATATTTAGTAAATTTATTTACATTTGTCCTTTATTTATTTCATTTTCTGTCTCGTCAGTCGCGTCCCGGGTTCGGTCGGGAATTCCGGGCGTGACAGCACTCAAGGAGCCATTTGATCCCAACTCTATTCAACAGTTCTCATCATTCTGACAATACCAATTTGACAAGACTATACAAGACTAAATCTATACTTTTGAGACTTTAGTCTTTGAGGAGCCCAATGATTTAATCAATGAAAATAGTCTGGCACGAGTTCTAAAACACTACAATTTAAATGTTGCATTCATATAAAAATGCCACCCATCAAGTATGAAATGGAAGCGTGGTTGAATGGAAACAAGTGAGATAGTGAAAGGCGGTGAATTGATACGAAAGAAGAGGATGGGAGAGGCAGATGAATAGGAATTTTTGAGAGTTGTCTAGATAAAAGAATAAATCAAACATAAGGATATTTTTATCATTTTTTTAAAAAAATAGAAGTGACAACAGATCAAAATGGATCTGATTTTCAAATATTATATAATTAATGTCCTTCAACTTAAAAGTAAAAAATGCTTGTACTATAGAATAACTAAAGATCTTTTGGAGGGATTCAAGACTAATTAATTTTGATAATTTTTTAATTTTTTTTAATTTTTAAATAAATATTGATTAAAATCTTAAATTTATTTTTATAAAAACTGAAAATAAATTATTTACCTTAATTTTATTTTTATGTAAAATAAAAAAACTCCTTAAAATAAGTTAGAAAAAATTGGTCAAATTAAACAAAATTGTTAAAAAAAAAAAAAAAACACGAAAGGCACAACTTTGTTAGTTTGAAAAATAAATTTGACTGGAGGATGTATTTCTTTTTCAATAAAAATATGAGAAGTTGGTGTAATTTCAAAAATCTCAGGAGTGATTAGTGTAATTGTTAGAAATTTAAAAGAAAAATCAATATAGTTTATACTAAAATTTAAGTGGGCTGCCATTTTCTTTTATAAGATTTTTACTATGGAATGAAAGAAACAAAGATTAAGAAATAAAGTTTAAGTGGTTAGGCACATTTCTTTAATTTTTTTAAAAGTTGTGTGATTTTGAAAAATATTTTATTTAATGAAAATTTTTAAAATATTATTAAATGAATGAATTAAAAATTAAAATAATTGTCAAATATTTATAGAATCTTTCTTCTTCTTTTTTATCTTTCTTTTTCACTATTCAAATAAGAGATGTGATTTTCTTCTCAATTCTCTTTTAAATATTCAAACAAGATGAAAGTGAATGCTACCCTCTCAATAGAAGTAGCAAATTTGAATTGTGTTTTGCTTCATCTGTTTGAGTGATCAAAATAACGGAGTACATCTACTTTTTCTCATATTTCTTGCAATTTTTAAATCAACAAAAATTGTACTTTTTCATCTACACACATACTAACCTACGTTTCCAATTTCTCCATCCTCAACGCAAGTCTTCATCCCAATCCTGACTGTTCCTTTTTGGTATTGCTTTCATTTCTTTTCTATTTCTTTTGTAATTGATTTTTTTTTTTTGGTATTGCTTTTGTAATTGATTTTTCTACTGCTTTCTCCACTAATTTTCATTTTGTCCAGATTTTCCTTAAATATATACATAAGGCAAAAGGAAGGAGTGAAGTGAACCATGATGCTACTTGGCTCTGCATGATCTGCAACTGTTCAAAGGGTTCATTGGCCTTTTTGGATTTTTTTTTCCCTTTTATTTTATAAACATGAAGCCACTTTACTCTGAATGATCTGTAACAGTGCCAAAAAACAAGGTTCGTTGGCCTTCGTGGGTTTTTTTCGAGTTTTTTTTTTTTGTTTGGATTACTTCATGCTATCTGGGTGGGCATCCTACAAAAAAGTTCACCAATGGAAATAGGTGATGTAATATGTCTGATTATCATTTATTTTGCAATGGCCATGTTCTTACTTTGGCCACTGATACAAGGACTTCATAAACATCTGTGAATTTTAAAATTAGAATTCAATTAAAATTATAACTATTTTATTTTTAAAACCAATGCATAGCAGGGGTCAATGCTGCTAGTATATATATATGTATTCATTCAAATATAGTATGCAACACATCAACAAAGAAACAAGGCCTCTTGCAGGACAGTATGGTCTTGTTTCCATTACTAGAACCCTATAACTACCAAAAATCATAACAGTTGGAATGGTGCTTCATGTCTCGAGTATCAGTCAATCAATACTGTAATAGAAGTTTAGGCAGTGGGGACTTACCGAAGGCGAATCATAGCTTATTATCTGCAGCCCAAAGTAAAAAAAAAATGTTGCGATGGTCATGCTTAGTAAATCAGGATTTTTAAATCACCCCATTCAATTGCAGAAATCCAGACTTCAAGACTTCAGAGGAAACACAGCTCAGCGGAGATATTATACGACTAAGATTCTAATGAAACCAGAAGCCGAAAAATTGAGACTAATGGTCACAGTGCAACCAAAACAAACAAACATAAATCCAAAGGCAGGAAAAGTTATATAGGAATGAGGAAAAAACAAAGCACATCAGATGTGCAACCGACAGCATACAAATAGCACAAAACAGATTCTAGAAAGCTGCATTGTTCGAGTATGTATTACAATAACATAATATATGTTGAAATATGCAATCTAATTCCATTAACTATTTTCCCCATGCACTATATCTATATTACAGGTTAAAGAAAAAAGAACCTTCCTGCTCTCGACTTCTTTCTAGCTCACCTGATAAAACTTGTCCCCTAGCTAAGGTTCAAAAGCCAACTTTTCAACAGCACAGCACAACCGCACCATTAGCGAGGACTGCACAGACAAGTACATATTGGTATTTAATTAATAAATACTCAAAACATTTGATTTAACATCTAACAATCAAAGAACAGAAACAGTAAGTAGAAAAACATTCAAACTACATATCCAAGGTGCCGTTTAGAGAAGTAAGAATTGGGCCAACTAGTTCAAAACATTGTTCAGCTTGTATGTCAAGAAGGAACTGACAAAAAAGCTCTTAAATAGTTACAAATTCGAGAGAGCTTCAAGAGGATTTTGAATCCGCGTCCTAAACAAAAAGCGGATGCTACCATTTAATTCCCTTTTACACGAGCAAATATTATCACAGGCAGGAATTAGTTAAATATAGACAGAGAAAAGGTCACGGTGGGTTGTATTGAGTTACACCTGCACATCTGTGTGATTAATCATAACCCATAAAATCATAATTCTAAATATCTAATACAATGAAACAATATGATGTAACACACACGACCATGTGATGACGGATATGTCAATTAGTGGTCATTTAAAAGAAAGGAGATATGATTGAATTTTGTTTTTATTTATATCTCGGCATGCATTTCTTCAGCCTGGAGTTTGTTAAAGAGTGTGATTCAGGGCCTTAGGAAATAAGAACGCCTTGATGAGAGTTGAGGCTTTTTTGGGTTTAGGAGTGACTTGAACAAATTTTGGACCACATATTTACAATATTTCCAATCATCAAGCTCATCTAATTAAGAGAACTACCTGTAAGAACGAGAACGGGAGTGAGACGGGGAGCGAGACCTTGATAAACTTCGGCTATCCCCACTTGGATCAAACCCATGGCCCCTCTTGTCATGAGGACTTGGGTCATAGCCCCTCGGACTTGGTGACCTATCTAACCCACGATCCATCTCGTCAAGGGGACTCCGGCCATTCCCCCTTGGACTAATTGATTTCTGCCTTGACCTGTAGGCCCTATTATCACGAGGCGATGGAGATTTTGAAACTGACCTATAACGTGATGGCAAGACATAATCCCTAGCTCCATGATCCCTGTCTCTGCATTTACCAACCCATCAACAACTCAGTTAACAGTAAAATATCAGCTGGAAAATAGATTATATCAGTATCATATCACAAAGCTATACATATATTAATTGGAAACAATGAGCCCTAATAGCTTAAACCAACAAATTTTTTGGGAAAAGATCCCCTATTCAAAATCTCAATAAATCAACATCTCAACATAAATGCAAGTACTCGAGCATATTGGATAAAAGGAAATGAAACTGACTACACCATATGTGTGGCAAACGCTTCTGCATAAATCCCATTCAAAATTGTGCGGGAAACATGACCTTTACCTGCACTGATTTACAGTTTTTTCTGAACAAAATACGTAAACTTTTGGTCCCAACACAGTTTGACTTATGCTTTACAATGGTGTTCTGATTGTTCAGCATCCAAAACTTGCAAAGCTTTCGTTGTGTCATCTCTCTAAATTCTGAACATGACTTTTATTTGGTGATGACTGATTACAGGATATCCAATCAAGGAAACCCTTCTACCTTTAGCAATAAGAACTTTGATAAACTTCCATTCTCTGGTGACCGCGAAATTCTTTCTTTTGGCAACTCTAATCTCTAGATTCTTTCTTAACTGGATAGTATGCAAAGCAATACATTAAAATTCAAGATGTACGCAAAGTAAGACCACAAAAGGGGGAAAAAACTTGTTAAGATACAGTCATCTCAAACCATTATGAGCTGCTTAAGATGATTCCTTTTAGTGGTGGTGAGCTCTAAAAACCAAAGACCAAAATCTATTGAAAGCCTGTGCAGTTTGTATATGTCAATCGGTGAAGCTGAGATGATTAATGATTCTTTTGGAGCAGGGCTTTGAAAAATAAGAAAACAGAAACTTTAAGGCATCTTTTCTCTTTAATCTTTATCACTCCGTGGATCATTAAATCTCTCTTTCTCGTTTCTTATCTGCATAAAAAAGATCACATGTTATTCATATATAACTGACCATGTACATTCTGCCCAAGAGAACCAGTACACATCAAAAAAATGTGAGCATCAGAAGTTGTCAACTAAAAGGCTTGTCTTCTCTTGGATCCCTTTACAAACTGGATGCAGTAAAATTTTGTCACAAACAGGTACCCCAAAGCACGCACCAACTTTGAAGAGCAAATAGGGGACTGGAAGGGGAGAGAGGATGGTGACGGGTAATGGACAGAAAAGTAGAAGGCAACATAAGCCCCAAGAGAGTTCTACAGTTGATTGAATACCAGCCAAATCACTTGTATTCTTAACAAAAGGAAGAGGCTAGGATCAAAGTTTCACAGTTTAGTAACCTACTAATGAAAATCTAGAATGCAGCAAACAACAAAATGGTTCATAGGATGAAATTCTTACAGCAGTAAAAAAAAATTCCTGTTATTCCAGCCTAGTCACCTGGGAGTAGAAAAACACGAAAAAAAAAAAGAAAAAGGGAAACGAAAGGAAAGGAAAAACATAGAGCAGTCACTGAGTCTTCCATATATTATTATTCCACCAATAAATAATACAAAATAAGCCTATTAAGCCAAATAAAACTACATTAGCCTGGTCTAGCACTAAAAATAAACTACAAGTCGCCAACAAATTCAAGATTTGAAAATTATTTTGAATCAGAATAAGCACAAAAAAAAAAAGAAAAGAGTTTCAGCAATACTTTCGAAAAAAAATACTCATAGAAAAACACTGCTTCAGGGAAAAAACCCATAATGAATCGGAAAGGGGGAAAAAGGATGGCATTGTGAGGGCAACAGCAGGATGTTCTGTTGCTTTGTTATCATACACAAAGTTCAGGGAAAAGAAAGGATTATTTCTGATATTAGGGAATCACTTGGGAGTCACAGAAATAAACATGGTAATTATCGGATTACATTCCTCAAAGGAGTATCATAAAATTAATTTCGAGATGAGACAAATTGTTGACAGAATCACCCAAGTAAATAAATCAAGGCACTGAAGCAATTTGGTACCAAATCACCCTTCAGAAGCATCATATCAACTAATTGAACTTCATGTGTAATGTTCATTGATTAGCAATTAATCAAGTAAATTTGGCAGGGTTTTTGGCATTTCATAGCACCCACTTTGAAACTGTAAAAAAAAATAATAATAATAATAAATATGATGGTAATATCATCTTTGTGTTCTCTAGCGCAGCTAGTTATAGTCTTGTCAGCTAAATTGGAAGTTTAGGTGAGCTGGATTCTGAGATTGGTTAATGAGGCAGCAGATGGCTTAGCAAAAAGGAAAGGCCCTTTTTTTCTTCTTGATTGATAGGTAATAAACACACACACAAACGCATGTCCCAACAGGGAAGTGGGACCTCTTTTTGGGTTTTTTTTTCCTTTGGGGGGGGGGGGGGTGTCTTTTGTTTTCTTTTCTGGGACATTCTCTTGTTGTTCTCCTCTTATTCTTTTTTCCCAATAATAAAAAGTTCAGTTTCTTAACAAAGAATGTATTAAAAAAAATAATAATAAGAAAGTATGATACTCTTTAAGCAAAATGAGTATTTGCCATTCTACTTCTTCCATTCTCATAATTAATATTGCTGCAGAACATTTTAAAAATTAGAGGAAAAATGGGAGACCTGACCTTTTTTTCCCGATAAGTGGGTGAACTGCGAAAAATGAAACTCATCTACAAGATACGAAAATATATGCATGCATGGTAATGACAGCAAGATGGATGTGGTCTCAACATATGGAAGCTGGCATTGGTGGCCATAGCCCAACGGCACTAGCAGAAGAAAAGGCAGTTCTGGCAGTGGCAGTAGCAGCACTGATCTACAAGCAGCAGTGGTCGCCAAGATGGTAATACTTGGAGTTGTGAAATACATTGACTGTAGAGGTGGTGAAGGTGAAGAATTGAGAGACTTTATGTTTGGGCTTAACCTATGCGGAGGCAGTTGTGTCTCAAATGCAAAGGGAATGGGAATGATGCAGAGTCATTGTGGTCATGCCTGAGTAGGTAGTAGTGCTGGTAGGAAAAAACAAATTTTTTTTCCAAAAGCAATTTGACATATTACTTAAAATGTAATTTCTGTTGTTTAACTTTTGATATACAACTTCCGAAGGGCATTACCAAAGGAGACTATTATCTCTTTTAGCAAAGAACTTCAAAGACAAACTCAAGCGATAACTATGCATTGTTATGAATCACTCTAATGAATAAACTACCACACATGTAAACTAGTACTTCGGTATCACAGCTAGCCAGGAAATTCACGATCTTCTAATGAAAAAATAGGTATACATCCAGATTGATAACACATCACATACGTTAAGCATGATTTAGAAATTTCAGTTTTACAATAGTACAACAGAATCAGTACTCAGGTCTTTTGTTATTTGCCACTAGTACTAGGATGCATTGTAAAAACAGTCACCGACTTATGAATGAGTTCAAATTTCTTGCAGCTACTCAGAAATAAAAAGAAAATGATTTCAGTACCCATAATGCAATTATTCACAGATTAATTGCAACTCAGCAAAACATAAAACCAAACTGAGCACGAATGCAATGAAAACTTAGTTTTGAATTCACAATTCAAAAGGTCCAGAATTTTTCCCAGGTTATTGATTCCAACCCTTGTTCGAAGAGTGCTTTCGTCCCAGCAGCATGGGGTATTCATAAAATAAGAGAAATTATAAAACACATAAAAACTATTTTCTAGAAGGCAATAACCTTAAAGTTGAAGAATCCCAAAAATATGACAAAACTTGGGGGAAAAAGAGTTTAAGTACGAAGGGCATAACACAGACCTTGAATCTCGCCTAGTTGGAGATGGTGACCGTGAATAAGCTGTTGAGGGATAACATACAGAATTAGCCAAATGACAAATACAATTAGTTCATAATGCATAATAACTCTAAATCTATGCCCCAAAATATGTGAATGCAGAGTCATAAGGTTAAGGTGAAACTAACAGCGATATCTACGTCTAGGGGATCTATATGGACTTCGTCTTCTGTGGCTTCCTCCATAACGCCGACTGCAAGAAGCAAGAACATATAATTGCTGGATAAACAACAAGACCGAAACAGGAAAAAAACCAGATAAGCAGCGGTCGCACCTTCCACGAGTATTCACACGCATTTCTTGGGGGGTCTTTCTGTTCTCTTCAGCAAACACAATGGCTATTTCACGTCCACCAATAACAGTATGATTTAAATGATTCTTAGCTTCAGCCGCATCTTGAGCATATCGGAACTTCACAAATCCAAAGCCGCGTGGCTCTCTACAATGATCAAATAACAAATAATATAAACAAAATCACTCTGAAAAGATAGAATCATAAATATTACCTGCATTAACAGAAAAGGAAGCTTAAAAATCATGTGTAAGCCAAGTAATTAATAAAGAAAAAATTTCAGAAAAACTCATAGTTACAGTCACAAATTTATCTCTCTTGTTCTTTACTAAAAAGGGTGAGCACCTTCAGCTTCATTTAAGGGAGCTTCCCCGACGCGATTTTCCGCATTACAGCAGAAGCAGCCCGAGAAGCTCCTTCCACACAATTAATGTGTCATATACCAAGCCTGACAACTGCACATTTCACATTTTGAGCTTTTGTGTGAGCCCCACAGCCCAAAACACACTTCTCCACACCGCGCAGCGGGGCCAAATACCCACTTCACTTCAAAGAAGGCTTCACATGATTAGATGATAAACTAGAAATTCCATATAGTAAATATGATGAGAAATGCTATATAACCTTCAGGCAATCACTTCCACAATGGTATATCTCCTTGTAAACCTAGAGTCCTGCTCATGTTAAGAAATTTGAACAATGATTTCCAATAAGCGCTTTGTTCCTTGAAATTGCTTTTACCCAGAGAAGGCCTCCATCCTAACAAGGAAGACAAGAAACTTACCAATTAACCAGACTACTTTTAGCATCCACCTTGACACCCAACTAGGAAATTTCTTTAAATTTTCTTAATTATTAATAGATAGTTACATTCTATATATTGTACAGAACCAAACTATGGGAACATTGGGTTCTACAGGACTCATTTCATTTCTGCCTCTGCCTTTTGACCTCATCATTCAGATTTAAAATATATATATACATATATATACACACGCACATATATATATATGTATTATTTCAAATACATTTCTATATTTAAATAAATACATATATATTGTTTAATTAAGATAACATTAAAACAACTCCATGCATACACAGTATTTATTATTTTGGTCCCATGCCCTCCCCACCTACTGTGTAATCTTTTCAAGATTCACATGGTCGGTATTCGTATCATGAAAAACATGCATCCATACAAGTACAGCAACTTGTATCGCAATCTGATATTTCTATCAAATTTTAATGGTTGCAAACTAGGGAGGAGTAGAGTAATGGAGTTTGCAAAATATATGACAATTTGTTCAGAGTTTTGCAATTTTTTTATGGCACATGGATTATCATTTGGCCCCTGAAAACCATTATCCACCACAATATCTCTACATTCTAAGACACTACCTCAAAATTCTTGTAATTATATGAGCCAAGTGCCATGGGTTGTTATTACCCAAAAAATAGCAACACCGATAGTGGCACACGAGATATCTTACACAACACTTCATTTGTTGGTCAATATATACCATACACAAACCTTATATTGGGATAAGCTTCATAAGAACCCATACCAAACCCCCACCCCCCGAAGAAGACACCAAGTAAACTTCCATATGTACCGCAACCAACCTTGTATTTGGCATGACCATCATTGCACCCAAGTAAAACTCTTTTTCAAATAATTTGTATATGTTATTTCATGAAAAATTATTCTTCAAAAATCAAATAGTCCACTGGAAAAATAACTATATGCAGATGTGAAGCAAACAATTTTCACAACCTAAAGTTATTACATCAAACATTTACTCTTCAAAAAAAACTTTCAAACTGAGAAACAAATTGGTCCTTGCCTTACTATATTTTGACAAAAAAAATATCATGGTAAAAAAATTTTCAGACAATTTCAACTTAAAAGTGCTGAGTTTTCTCCTGGTCAAGATTTCCCCAATTTGAGAATCGATGGCAATGGATCCTTTAGAACGTGCAAATCCTTGATCCCTTGACTTTCTAATTAGCGATTCACCAACCAACCACTAGGTGAGAAGGGGATAAGCAGCGCTGACAACATATTAGAAGTACAAAATTGGTTAGTTGTACAAAGAATATAGCAAGTTGTAGAAAAATTAATTTATTTACCCTTGCATATCCGAAAGCTCTGTTGTTTCACATGAGAATAAGGGGGAAATACATACCAGGAAATTGAAATTTAAAAAAAAAAAAACATGTTGTTTGTTTAATTTTGGATTCCCAAATGTTTGAGAATTTTTTTTTCCAAAATATAAGAAAAAGACTGAAAAAAAATCCCGAGTTTAGATTTGGAATTTGTTTTCCGCACTAGAGGAAAAAGTTATAGAAGGCATAGTTTACAAATAGAACCCAACAATTCCAAAAGAGTTCCAAATAAGTTAGTTACGAAAAGAAAAGGAAAAGGAACAGCACCCCAATGTTGCTCTCTTACCAAATAAATTACCAGAATAATGTTACTCCGAAATTCTTCCAAACAACCGAAAGGAAGAAAAATACTTTTTAAACGAAATTTGTATTCAAAACTAAATAACAAAACAATTGGGGTAAATGATTTTTTTCCTCCCAAATATTTTTTTAGAAAAAAATAGTTCTTTCAAAATTCTATTTTCCAATGGAAAAAACAAAGCCTTAGGCTCTATTTGTCTAACAGAAAATTCTAGAAAAGAAAATATTCCTTGAGACTTATTGTGTCTGTTTCAAAGAAAATTGTAAATTTCTAAGATAAAATTTTCTCAATACGAGGAAAAAAGGGAAAATAAGAAGTCTTCCATGACTGAGGTAAGCATATAGATGATTAATTAGTTACATAGTTGTTAAAATCCCAATTCAGATCTTATAATCCTGCGATTTTAAGATCCCAAAATACCAAATCAATCCCGATTCTGATCCCATAAAAATCCCTCAACGGTAGAATCCTTACGAAATCCTTATAGGATCACGAGGATCCCGACTTGACTCCCAATTTTACCAATCTTACAATATAGTCATATAATATTATTCTCGTATTTGTCTTTGACAAGTTACAGTCGGAGACCATAATAATATTATAAAACAAATACTAAAATTTATTTAAATATCCTAAGTGAGTCAATCATGTCAAAACTTTCTTAATATTTTCATATTTGAATGACTCTTTTAGTTTGCTTTATACTAGACAAGTATTATACTAGTTAATTTAAGTCATTTAACTTCTTATTATGACTAGCGTTCGAATTTTCCATTTAAAAATTTTTGCTTTAAAAATATTGCTTTAGGCTAATTCTCTCTCTCT
This sequence comes from Nyssa sinensis, assembly GCA_008638375.1. Classification (NCBI taxonomy): domain Eukaryota; kingdom Viridiplantae; phylum Streptophyta; class Magnoliopsida; order Cornales; family Nyssaceae; genus Nyssa; species Nyssa sinensis. Next base: position 15,651,077 of record CM018039.1, on the reverse strand, counting down.
CTCTCTCTCTCTCACACACACACACACACACACGCACAAACAAACTCAATAAGCTTGTTTTAAACCAATTGATCTCTTATCCAAAATAGATCTTAATGCTAATTTTTTTCCTATGTCATATGTTCTATTATAGAGCCTTTAATGGCTGAGTTGCCAGAATATTTTAAAATAAAAAATCTCATTTTGTGTAAATTAAAAATTTAACAAAATAATTAATAATTGATGAATGATGATTTATGATTTATGATTTATGAACTTCTTTTCTTTTTATAGTTTACATCTAATATTTTAATAGACTATCTTAGTTAAATGTTATATAAATAAACATTTGTTATGTTCATGTACTAAAAAAATATTAGTAGTGAAAGCTTTAGTGCTCTAAATTTTTATTATAATTTTTTATGAGTTTTAAGTTTGTTCATGGTATTTTTCTTAAGGATTCTTAAAAGGGAAAAATATTAGTTGCTATTAATTTTCTTATTTTGTAGGATCCCACTATTCTCGATCAAATCCTACGACTCAATCCTAAGGACCCTCTCACCGATCGGTTGTAGAATCCCGATTTTAACAACCTCAATTAGTTATTATCCCACTCAAAACCCAAGAACTACCTGTCAATTAAGAACAAAAGCCAAACTATGTTGCTAGCACAAATTCGATAAATTCTAGAAATAATATAATTTAATATTAAACTATTATTAAAAAGATTTATCGGGTTCGTTTTACTAGCCTTGAATACCTAATAGAATCAAACTTAAAAGCATTTGATTTTTAATACTTATGAGGATCTCTGAAAATAGTTACATATATCTATCGTAACAAGCTAATATGATGACCTCATACATCATCGTTCATAATTAAAAACTGACCTGCTGCAAACTTTATTAAATATCCCAAATAAAATATAGTAACTATGATGATACTAAAATTACAAATATTGGGTTAATATTAAAATAATAAATAAATAAATAAGTCAGAAGAAATTTGTAATTACCCCAAAAAAAACGTCTGAAGAAATTTGTAATGTTCATAAATAGACACATATATAGGTGATTTCTATACGAGTCAAGTAGGCAACATGTTGATTAGGTTAGAGTTGCCAAAAACAAACTCTTGGTAACCATATGTTTAGTATTTTTCATTTTGATTAACCTCGAGTTCATATTGCTCCATTCAAAGTACTCCTTATGTTTTCAGATATAATTGCTAAAAGATAATCATAAATTCATAGTCCCTTTATTTTCAAAAGTGGTGCCAAACAACAACAAAAATGTTAGAAATTATTTTTATAAATAATATTTTTTTAATTTATTTTCCATTTCCTTCCCTTCCCAGTTTTTTCTTCCAAGCAGACAGAGCCTTGGGAATAAAGATTATCTTTCTTTTTTCTTCATTATTTTCAAACAACCCTCAAAATATAGTGAAACATCAATCACTCCGTGACTTCAAAAAAAAAAAAACATAGAATCACTCCATTTTCTTCTAGTCTCCTAAATTGTTTTTACACCTTAAAACTCCTCCAAAAGGGAGGCTGAAAAAATGTGCATAAAAAAAGATGTTGAAGCCGTCGTAACACAACAGACAAGTGTTGGCATGACATCTAAAAGGGAAGAATGGAGTTAAGGGTTCGATTCTCTCTCCCTCTCTCTCTCTCTCTTTCTCTGTTTTGATAAGCAACCATTTATTCAAAAAGGGACCATGCCATGTACATTAAAGATGTAAAGAGAAAAAAAGGAAGAACAACTCACAAACACCTTAATCTTTACATAAGCCTTATGTCACTCAAAAAGTCTACTAAAGAATCAACTGAAATGGTTGGACTAAGAACAATCCAAAAAAGTAAAGTGTCTGCAAGCCAACAATTGAGCACACCTAAATATTGCTCCACCCCTTCAAAAATTCTTCGATTTTGCTCCTTCCACACTCCACATAAGAAAGAGAGGAGCTGTAAACCAAAACTGCTTACCCATCCATATTTCCATCGACCCCGCCAATGCAACAAGAGGTCCATAACTATCGCTGGTAAAACTCACTGAACACTAAATAACAAAAAAAGCAAATCCACAACTCAATGCCAATTTGCAATGCAATGACTGACTCCTCATGAGAGTGGCACATACAATATCTATTAACCAAATAAATTTCAAATTATCAACCGTCCAAAATGGCATCTAGAGCTATTGACCGCACAAAGAAAGCCACTTTTAAAATGGCATGCAGACTCGTAAGGAAAACACTCACCTTCCCTGTTAGAAAGAACATCATAAAAAGACCGCACAGAAAACATCCCAGCAATATCCGTACCCAAACAAAAATTACAACCAGATAACAAATCCATAAAAGCAAATACTGTTATCCATTTCCCAATCATGAAAATTCCAACGAAATGAAAGCTGCAAACAATACCCGCAAAGGAGGTAGAAAAATAATTGGCAACAAAAGCATCAGTACTTGTGAGCTAAAAAGATTTGGGAACCAAAACCAAAAAACATCAACAGCACACCGAGGATGATTCCAAAAGCTAATACCCTACCCTGTCCCCACATGAAATGCAATATGACACACAAACACATAACAAACATTCCTAATACCCTTCCAAATAAGTATGTCAATGGATCAGATCATGATCCGGATCCGATCCGCTAACACTAGATTTGGTATTTATTTATTTTGACCCGTGATCCAATTTGAATATGTTAATTATATAAGTTATACAGATCAGATATTGAATATAGTAATCCGATACGTTATAAACCGACCCGATAACATATATAATATATATTTTTCATTTGTGAACTTTTTAGTATGATTCATTGATGTTATCTCTCTCTCTCTCTCTCTCTCTCTCTCTCTATATATATATATATATATATATTGATTGGATGAATGTATGAATAGGTTGTTTGAAGTAAATAAATAAAAAGGTTGCTGATTGGAAAAAATTGTATGAATGAATAAGTTTTAATGTTTTAAAGTGCCATTTTTTAATTAATTCTAACTTATCAAATTGGATTAACGCATCAGATATCCAATATTTAATAGATTCGGATATGGATCAAGAAGTAATTGATCCGACGGATTATCGGACCAGATATTTTCATTAACGGATTGTATACAGATCACCATTGATCAGATCCGTATCCAATCCATTTACAACCTACTTCCAAATACCCACCCCAAAAGAGCAACCTATCTCTCTCGACACCCATCCACCCTTCTCACACCCATACTGACTCACAACTATCCTCCACAACAAATCCCTCTCAATGAAAAACCGCCAAAAAAACTTTTATAATAAATCCTAATTAAAAACCCTTAGTCTTTTAATCCCAAGACCCCCCACATGCAATGACCGATAAACCCTATCAATAATTTTCATCTCAACCCCAAAACCAACCCCACAAAACGTCCAATTAAAATTTATCAAGTTGTTTCTCCACAAGAGCTGGAATACAAAACAATGACATAAAGTGCATTGGCAAGCATGCCAAAGTATACTTTGTCGAAATAGTGCCCACTACACAACCTAAAACCAATGCCAAGTTGTCAATCCCACCAACTTCACCCACCGAAGTAATCTCACTCTTCCCCAAGTTTACCGAAAGACCAGACACAGCCTCAAAAACATGGTTTTAAATTGCGATTTCAAAAAAAGTAACAATCGTCATCATGTAACAGAATCGGAAGTATTGGCCAAGACGTAACGAGAATTGGATGCCACGACCGCGAATTTTTTTGCCACTAGCAAGTTGTAACTCCTAAAATTTCAACGATACACATGTTTTGACCTTAATTTATCACATTATAATGTAATTAAAAGTTTGTAAGCATGTTATAACACTTACAAACATGTTCTGTCCTTATTACTAAATAACTATTATTTATTAAACACTAACTCCTAGCCCCATGTCAATAATTCTGTTCAAATTTACTTCTCTTTTTTGGTTAATTTGCTTATAAATAAATTAAACATCGCCAACTATTAATATGTTGTTTACCCAATAATATGCTCGAATATTATTTTTTTGTTTAGGGCCTGTTTGGCCCAACGTCGGGCAGTCAATTTTAGCGTTCGAATCATCCAAAACTTTGTTTCTTCTTTTCTTTATCCATTTGGCAAAAAAGTAGCTATCAGCTTCAGCATTTTAGACGCTAGAATTTCAAAATTACTTTGGGCAGCTTTTTGAGTTTAGCGTCAGGATTCTAATTGTCTTTTTCCATTTCCACCCTTTAATTTTCTGTATGGTAACCATTATAGCAACCAGATTATTAACATGTTTATCCTTCATCTTTTCACAAAATCCACTCTACTCACACATAAACACGCCAAATCCTTTTTTTTCCCCTATCATCATATAAATGGCTACATAAACATGTATTTGATCATATATTAATTTGTGACTCGATAGAATTCTCATCATCATAACATACATGGATAACTATACTTCCTAGAGGCTGGCGCTAGATCATAAGTATTAATTAGAATTTTAACCAAATTCTAAAATACAAATACTTAATTAGTTTAAAATAATTCCTAAATAAATATGGAAACTAAACTCTTAAGATTTTTAAATAAAATAATTTATTATCTTATATATTATATGTATACAGATATTATTTTAAATATTGATATTTATCATTATACATACTAGAAATTAATTTAATATAATATGGGACCAAACACACTCAATACTATCTAATAAAAAATTAAGGGAAAAAAAGACATTACATATTCAAAATTACTTTTGAATAAATTCTACCAAACACCCAACAATCAATTTTGACAACAGAATCACTACTAACTTATATCAATCCAAACACCAAATTAATTTTGTAAGAATCACTTTCCTAAAATCACTTATTTTAGAATCAATTCTTCATCAGCTGAAGCTCCTCCAAACGGGCAGTTAGTTAATAATTAGGTAACTACTAATTACTAACTACTAGTCAATAATTTTGTTATTAATAAATAAAAAAACACTTAACATTTTTTTCATTTTGTTAATTAATTAACAAAAAGATTGCAGTGGCAGTTCATAAGATTTTCACAAAAAAAAAAAAACAGTTTGTGACCCTCTTTACCCATGCACAGCGTTTCAGAAAGGATAGGTAAAAAAATGTTTCTCTTGTGCAACATTTTAGAAAAGAAAAACCGACCAAAAAAGGTTTAGAAAAGAAAAAAATAAACAGACGTGCCTAGAAGCTGAAACAGAGCGTCAGCAATAAAAGCCAAAACCATTCCCAGCAGCACCAAAAACCAAGCGAGAGAGAGAGAGAGAGAGATGACACGAAACAAAAGCCTAAGAAGCACGGACATGAACATGGGACACGGATATGACACGACATGACATGGACGCGCGGATACGGCATTTTTCGAAAAAATAGGACATGGATATGTCAAGGATACGTTGAATATATGTATATATTTTTTATATGACCATATAATAAAAACCTAACATTATTTCAATTAGAATTGACATAAAAACACAAAAATATTATTAAGATATCAAAATAAAAAAGTCGTTAAATAAAAATTTAAGTATTTCTTCGTTAAATCATCAACATCTATGATTTAAGTTTCAAAATAAATTTATTCACTATTACATAGAACATATATATGTATTTATATATGAGACTTTCTGTATTGCTAGAAAGTTGAAGCTGCTAAAAGAGGACTTGAAAAGGTGGAACCGAGAGGTCTTTGGTTCTATCTAAGTCAGGAAGCAGACTTTGTTGAACAACTTGCTGGAGCTGGACAGGGAGGATCAGTTGGGCTTCCTCTCTAGTGAACAACATAGTGAAAGAGAAGGTTTAAAAGGTCAGATCGGGCAAATTCTCCAGATGGAAGAAATTTCTTGGAGGCAGAAATCTCGGACCATTTGGCTTAGAGAGGGTAATCGCAACACAAAATTCTTCTACAGAATGGCTAGTTCTCACTATAGGAAGAACAAGATATCCTCTATTGTCATTGATGATAATGTTCTCACCGAGGAGGAGCCCATTAGAAGGAGAATTGTTGAATTCTTTTCTACCCTTTACACTGAGCCGCATTGCTGGAGACCGGGAGTAGATGATATTTGTTTGAACAGACTTAATGGGGATGAAATCTCTCTCTTGGAGACCCCTTTTTCGGAAACAGAGGTGGTGGAAGCTTTAGATGCTTGCAATGGGGATAAGGCCCTAGGGCTAGACGGATTCACCATGGCTTTTTTTAAAAGATGCTGGAATATTTTGAAAGCGGATATTATGACAGTCTTTGAGGCCTTTTTCAGGGAGGGGAGCTTTGAGCGAAGCCTCAATGCCTCTTTCATTGCCCTCATCCCTAAAAAGGACGGAGCTAATTGCATCATGGACTTTCGTCCCATAAGCCTTGTAAGCAGCATTTACAAACTCATTGCGAAGGTCCTTTCTTTAAGATTGAAAAAGGTTATGGGTAGCATCATCTCTTCTAATCAAAGTGCTTTTGTGGAGGGTAGGCAAATTCTGAATGCAGCTCTTATTGCTGATGAATGTATGGACTCTAGGAGAAAACAGAAGAGGAAAGGGCTTGTTTGCAAATTAGACATTGAGAAGGCTTTCGATTATGTTAGTTGGAACTTTTTGATGGATATGCTGTCCAAGATGGGTTTTGGCTGCAAGTGGAGAAAATGGATTCAGTCATGTATATCTACAGTCTCCTTTTCAGTTCTCGTCAATGGCTCCCCAGCAGGTTTCTTTCGTTCTTCTAGAGGTTTGAGACAGGGGGACCCTTTGTCTCCTTTTCTCTTTGTGATCGCTATGGAGGCATTGAGCCGCTTCCTGGTCTGAGCTGAAGATGTAGGTCTTATCAAAGGCTTTCAGGTAGGGGACAGAAGGGAAGGGGAGGTCACCATTTCAAATCTGTTGTTTGCAGACGACACCATTATTTTCTGTGATCCTACAGTGCGTCAACTTCGTTTTGTTCGTTGCATCCTTGGGTGTTTTGAAGCTGTTTCAAGGCTGCGGATCAACCTCTCCAAAAGCAGTATTACTCCGGTTGGTCAGATTCAAGAGATGGACTTGTTAGCCAGCTCGTTAGGCTATATAGAGTGGGTTGTCTCCCCCTGGTTTATCTGGGTTTGCCTTTGGGTGCTCCTGCGCGTTCCATTGGGGTTTGGGATTCTATGGTTGCACGGTTCCTCAGCAAGCTTTCAGGATGGAAGGGTCAGTTCCTCTCCAAGGGAGGCAGGCTTACTCTTATTAAAAGCACCTTGGCTAACCTTCCCACCTATTTCATGTCTCTTTTTACCATGCCAAAGTCAGTCAGCAGAAGACTTGAGAAGATTTAAAGGGACTTCTTATGGGGTCATGAAGGAGAGCGCAGGAAGATTCACTTAGTGGCTTGGGATAAGCTCAAAAAGCTGGTGTCTCTCGGAGGTCTAGGGGTGAAAGACTTGGGTCTCTTCAACACAGCTCTTTTAGGAAAATGGTTATGGAGGTTCGGTGAAAGCAATGGGGAGCTATGGAAAGAGATCATTGTTGCTAAGTACGGTTACGATAATGGAGGTTGGTGCTCGGGCAGTGTGGAGGGGCCTCAGGGATGCGGTTTGTGGGGCCCTATTAGAAAGGGATGGAGCGGTTTCAATGATAATTGTTGCTTTGTTATCGGGAATGGTAGTCGTGTTAAATTCTGGAATGACACTTGGAGTGGTGACATGCCTCTTCGGATGAAATTCCCTTCTTTATACACTCTGGCTAGCAACAAGGAGGCTTGGGTCTGCGATTACTTGGACAGAGTTGGGAATAAGCTGGCCTAGACTCCTCGCTTTAGAAGAAACTTCTTTGACTGGGAGTTAGTGGAGGTGGGCTCTTTCCTTGGTCACTTATGTCATTACCATGCTATGGAAGAGAGGGAGGATAAGAGGGTGTGGTTGCCAAACAAAAATTCTTTTTCTGTCAACTCTTTTTACAAGTGCTTGGTGCCTTTGGAAAGACCTCTTTTCCCTTGGAAACTTATTTGGCACTCTAAAGCCCCCCCTAAAGTTTCTTTCTTTGCCTGGGAAGCCTCTTGGAAGGCCATTTTTACTGCGGATAATCTGAAGAAGCGAAGTTTCCTCTTGGCTAGTAGGTGTTATCTCTGTCAGAAAGAAGAGGAAACGGTGGCTCATCTTCTCATCCATTGCCCGGTTTCTTGGAGTTGTTGGAACATTGTCTTTGCCCTCTTTGGAGTTTCCTGGATTATGTCTGGCTCAGTCAAGGATCTTCTTTTGACTTGGACAGGGTACAACCCTTCAGCAGAGATCAAGAGAATCTGGAGGCTTGCCCCTATTTGTTTGTTGTGGTGTATTTGGAGAAAAAGAAACCACCGCGTTTTTGAAAATGAGGAGCTCTCTGCCCCCTTCTTCAAAGATGCATTTTTGCGTTATTTATTCTTTTGGGCCAAAGAGGCTTTCCCTGTTAATGTTTCCTCTTTTGTGGATTTTTTGGGGTTGTTTAGACCTTTGTAATCTTCTTGGGGCTCTTGCCTTTGGTGCCCTTCTTGGGCTCTCTTAATATACTTCTTACTTTACTTATCAAAAAAAAACTAAGGAGAAAAGGAGTGGGAAAACGTGAAAAAGAAAATGTGTACTAACGTGTCTGGAAGGTGTCTGAAATCATAAAATAATACAAAATTTGGACGCTCTTTTTTCGAGTGTCCAACATGTGTTCGGAGAGTGTCCGACATGTGTATAGAGTGTCCATACTTCATAGACAAGAACCCACAGCCCCTCACAGTCTCATACCCAAGTGCCCAACCTCCCCCAAAAGAAAACCCTCAAGTGGTCAAGCCCCTCATGGTCTATGAAGTACAGACACTTTATTTTGGTTCACGTATCCGTGTCGGACACCGAGACTTCCCGGACATGTGTCCGAACACTTGAATCATGAATGTTAATAATAAAATAAAGAAGTGCTTTATTTTTTATTTAATAACTTTGTTATTTTAATATCTTATTGATATTTTTAAAATTTGTGTGTTTTAATGTCAATTTTAATTAAAATAACATTATATTTTTATTATAAGGTCATGTAAAAATATAAAAAAATTATATATATTTAACGCGTCTGTGTCCTACTTTTTTGAGAAATAACGTGTATGCGTGTCCGTATCGTGTCGTATCTGTGTCCGTATCAGTGCTTCTTAGCTCACGGCTCATACCCACAATCCCATTCCCAGGCCCAAGCCGAACACCAAAGCGTAAAAAACAAAAAACAAATATACTAACAATAGGCAGTTTTGGAGGCTCTACCATGTCAACCAGTCTTCAAATATAGTAGAAGTCTTCAGGAGCTTCAATACACTTGATCCAAGGGTTTCTCGCAACCACTTTTTTGGAGAGCTTCAAAGATAATGGTGCAAAACATCTCACAGTTCAATCTTGCTGTTCAGTACCAAGAGGCTTGCAGATTCAAAGGCAAATGCTTTTGCATGAGTAAAGAAGTACTAAAAAAATTGCAGAAAACAAGTCAGTCAGAGACAAATGGTGACAGATTATCCCTGCTTTTACTTGTTTTTTGTTGTGAATTTGACTTCAGTGTGTTACTTTTCTTCAGTATGTCACCATCTGTCTCTCCGATTCTCTCTGTTTCGATTGTTTTATTGTTCTGAATTTATGAGTAACAGATGTTACGGAACTGTAATGGACGTTACAGTCCATGATTTTCTTTCAGACCAATTTATCAGTGAGTATGCGACTTGGTAGCTTAAAAATCCGTTACGTAATGGCCGATATTTAAAACACTGCTCAAAACACAACAATACAGCCGCAGATATCAAAACTGTAGTTCCTTCGCCCCACGAAAGATTATAATATCATCTGCAGACAACAAATGTGAAATAACCAATGCATCCCCACCATTTCCCACATCAAAACCTGACAACAATCCCTCCTGCATTGCATAATCAAGCAACTTGCTGAAAGCTTCCATAACCACTAAAAAGAGCAAGGGAAATACAGGATCATCCTGCCAAAATCCCCTAAAGCTATGGGAAAAACCTTCAGCCAAACCATGAATGAGAATAGAAAATTTAACTGAATGACATGTAAAATGCAATCCATTTCCTCCTTTTTTTCTCCAAAACCTATCATATCTAACATGTAAAGCAGAAAACACTAACTCACATGATAATAATCCTTAGCAATATCCAATTAACATACCACTCCTAGAACAATGCTCTGTTTTCTCGAATCAGCACACTCATTTACCAGCAAAACTGCATCAAGAACTTGTCTACAAGCAATAAAAGCACTCTCAGAATCAGAAATAACTCCTAACCCAAAACTGCCTTCAAATGCAAAGAAAAAACTTTAGCCAAAAGCTTATAAACAACACCCACTAAGCTAATAGGTCTGACGTCCCTAACATCTAATGCTCTGCTCTTCTTTGGGATCAATGCTACAAAAGTAGCATTAGAACTCCTCTTGAAACAGCTATGCTCTTGAAAAAAATTCATTACTATCATCACCTCCCACCTAACAACAGACTAACAAGACTGAAAGAAAGCCATAGTATATCCATCTGGACCTGGAACCTTGTTACCATTACAATACTTCAAAGCAGACTCTATATCTTCCTCCATAAAAGGGAGCTCCAACTACTCCCTCTCCATCTGAGCAATCAAAGCAAACTCCAACTCATCCAAAAAGGTCTACAAGGTACCATCTCCATATATAAACTCTCATAAAACTAAAAAATCAACCGACTCACCTGGGCATGAATAGAAATAATGTCTTCATCCACAGATATCTACCAAATATGATTCACTCACCTATGCGCATTAGTCAACCTATTGAAAAACCTCATATTCTCATTACCTGCCTGAAGCCAAAGTGCCCTCGACTTTGGCCTCCAACTAATCTCTTCAAACAACAGAAGTTTCCCGAATTGCACTTTTAACCCATCTCTCCTTATATGCTCCTCCTCTTAGAGAACGGTCTCACCTTCTTTAACATCCATTACATGAATGTCTTGCAAAACTCTTGCTTTTCACACCGCCAAATTATTAAAAATCTCTCTATTCCAGCTCTTCAGATCCTCCTAAAGCAGCTTCAATTTCCTTGCCAACACAGCAGCCGACGTACCATTAACCACATAACCTAGCCACCATCCTCAAACTAAATCAACAAATCCCTCCACCTTCAACTACATATTCTCAAACCGAAAAGGGCACTTCCCACATTGCACCCTGACCACTGTCAACGAGAATAGGTACATGACCTGACACTGGACAAGGAAGACAACACTGGACAACATCAGAAAATCTCTCTTCCCAATCAGCAGACACAACAAAACACGGTCTAATCTTGACAAAGATTGGAAAGTCCCTCCACTAGTCTATGTACGTATAGCCCCTCTAGAGGCGATTCCAATAGATCAAATCCATCAATAAAATTAGAAAAATCCTGCATTGCTCAAGAACCCTCTGACATCCCCTCCTCTCATAAGAATCTCAGTCGAAACCATTCCCCCTATTATACCATCCCCCCCGATGTACCGACTTCCATTGATGCAACAACACTTTTAATCAAGGCCATTTGCCACACATTCCAAGACACAATTCGCAACCTCATAAGACAACAATCAAAGTCCCACTCCTCCCTGAACTGCCCACTTCCTTATCTCTCCTTGAATCATAATTGACAGAACTAGACAAAATTTTCAACTCTCTTCCCAACCTCCACTATGCAGACACACTCTTCCCCCACATCCCTTCTCTCCCTTTCAATTGCCTCAATTAACTTAAGAAAATCATTTTCATACTTCCCCCAATAAACTTCTCACTCCCTTCATCTTCCCCAGCACTGAAGTAGAAACTGGAGCCTCTATTAGTTTATCCTCTCTTACTCCATCCACAGCTGTTGAGGGAGGGGAGGGGGGAGGGGGGTTTTGACACGTCAAAACTAAAGATCGTGCAGGTGGGGTTTTGACATGTCAAAACAAAAAGAGGGGGCGTGGGTTTCTTCAAAAATAGAGAGGGAGGTGGGTTGGGTTCATCAAAACAAAAGAGAAAAAGAAGGGGGGGGGTTCAGAACAGAAGAGTCGGAACCTTCCCGGCACTGCAAGAGAGAGAGAGAGAGAAGAAAAATATTTGGTATCAGTCGTCGAACTCGCACAAGCACCAGGCAAGTTGTCCCTCTTCTATTCTCTCTTTCTTTACCTTCTTAATTGATATTTATGCCTCTTCTCTTTGCTGTTTCTTTACCTTTTTAACCGAGATTTGATGATTCTCCACTCCTTAATCAATTTTTTTTTTTTGAATACTTATCTTCCTTCATCATCATCATCATGTCTGGCCAAGTCCTGCCATGTCGAAAACGTGTGAAATTTTTAAAACAAAAGAACATTTGGATACTCAATTTTAACATATCAAAGGAGGACAACCTAAAGGACCTAAATCCCCCAAACCCTCAATAGAAATGACATCAGTAGCCCCATCAATGCATACATCCAGCCACTGTCCCAACCCAATCATCTGAAAAAATTCTTGTAACCCCTGCTGCAGCACTCTATCCAGTTCCTTCACAACCTGACTTCTTTCATTTAAGAAATCTCCCTGCCCTGTAAAAATAGTAAACTGGTCCTGTGAGTTCACCTCACGGCCCACAAACTCCTGCACCTGTACACAGAAACTCCAGTCTCGAGTTCCTGAGACAGAGAAAGAGGACGACCAGCTTCAGACCGACTCACCATAGCCACCATTAAATTCTCTGAAACCTGATCTTCATTGCCAAAAGCAACAAGAGGCCCCATACCCTCCATCGAACGATCACTAGAGAAGTCACCACCACCTCCCATTGAAATCCCAACCCATGCAGAAGGCAGAATTAAATTCTTTGAATTATGATCTTCGTTACCGACTCCATCTCCTTCAATATACGAGCACCAGAAGCTCCCCCACCACCTCCTCCCCTTGAAGCCCCAGGCCCTATTGCAGAAGGCAAAACACCCTTCCTCTTCCACACCCCTCGCTGTTTGCCGTTCCACTGGGCCAGCAAGGTATCTGACATCCTCCCTCTGAACCCCTTAGAAACATTTCAGTTAGAAGTTCACACAATACCTGCGTATTATTTGGATTGTATGTGGGCCACAGAGGCTTATGTCCTATTCAGTAGCCCAACATGAGGCCCATGCATTGGTCAGTCTCGACAAGCATCACACCCCAACGTAACAACATTAGGATTAGGCTTGGGCCATCTCTGTTGATTAAACTGCTGTAGACTAAGAGTATCATATCTATTTAGAAGCCCAACCTCAGATTGTTTTCGCAGCCCAGTAGAATTAAGTCTAGAAAAAAAAAATGTTTGGGTTGACCCCATTCGGGATGTCCAGAAAACTCTGCATGGAGCAGGCCCATGAACCGGCGCAAACTTTAGCAAATGTTAACTCCATATCTCACCCACTGACATCATGCAAAGCTCTATTCAGAATCTGTGATTCTCCTCTTCCGGCTGCAACACATGCCTTACCCCACCTACCACCATCCCCCCTTCACTAACCTGTGACGTGTGACCCAATCATAATCCTCATCGGTGCATCTGAGAGAACCCTACGATCAGAAACTGCCACTGCACTATACATCCTGAAAAGGGCCGAGACTCCACCCAAAACGGAATAACGTACCTCCATGATGAGCCCATCATGATAGCAACTGGCAACGGCGACAAACAACCTTGCATTCGTACCAAATACGAGCCCACCAAAAATGCTACTTGATCATCAGCTCAGTATCCATATCAACAAAACCCCCCACAAAAATCTCTTAGTCTTAAACACCTCAAAACACCAAAGATGAATTGGACAACCAAGGGCAGCCACAGAGTCTAAGCCTCTAGAACAACTCTGTTACAAGCTCCACTGGAGCCCACCAATCAGGGAACCGAGGCCTCCCTTCAAAAATCCACTCCCTCGTGTTAAGAATCTGCCGTGCCTCATGTTCCGATGGGAACTCGAACAAGAAAAGCGCAACATACATCTCAGAGACTCTCACCCCCGATGGTAACTTTCATTGCCGATCAATCCAACATTGCAACGAAGCCCTTTCGAGCAACAAACTGTTCATAAACCCAATCAGAAACAACAATCACCTTTTGCATGACTCAATCTCATATTGAACTGTAACAACCTCTGTATCCCCACCACTTCGTCTATCACAATTAAGTTGCACAATGAGCTACCCCACTCCACATTCAACAAACAAGTAGCCTCAGGGTTCGATTCTCATTACTAACAATTACTTTGAAAAAAATGTGTATTACGGCAAGGAGACAAGGCATGCTACCCTAAGATCTAACTTAGGTTATTTTTTTGGATAACGAAAAAAGTACTTGTAAACAAAGGGTGGCAAAGGGGGCATAGACCAATGTGCATGCAAAGTATACAGGAGCATGAACACTCCTCAACAACTCAAATCTCCTATATAATCTCAAAAGCCTGCAAGGAATCAGGAAAACCCAGGAAGACTAGAAGTTAAGTGCTCAACATTATACTCTTAAGCTTATAAAGAAGCAACTCTAAATCCTTAAAGGTGTGCCTATTACAATCATAAGCTTATAAGTAAACAACTCTAAATCCTTAAAGACGTGCCTATATGTTTTCTCCATAAAGACCACATAACACAAAGAAGCATCACCTACCAAGCCAAGCAAATATTTTAATGGAGAAAATGGTTGTTATGGTAATGCAATGCAAGAGCTCAGAAATCAGGGGGATGTTTGCCTACCAAGTGCTCTTATCCTTACTTTTCTATCCACTAGGGCTCCCTCCCATTGCTCTAGCCATAAGCTATGGCAGCTCCAGCTCGCAATCACAGGGGGGACCACCCCGCGAGGCGGGAGTGGGCTCAGCGGTCAGCCTCCATTAAAATTATGTTAACGGGTCTAGATGAAGTTAAATAGAGAAAAAGGATTCCTATATCCAACCTCTAGTGGTATTAAAGGCTTTCTTGACTCGTGACTTTTGAGAATGTGTTTGCATATTACAATATTAAGATGCAACACAAATTTTACGCACCTAAAGCCAAAAGATAATAGACTACAAACAAAGAGTTCTCCACAAGTATATGGATATGAATAACTCAACTCCTCTATGACTAGATAAGAACTTCGAAGCTCATTCTAAAACAGGAATGCATGTTTCGTAGAAAAATGTGCACATCATTACAGAAGACTGTTTTATAATAGAAAGCGTAGATCAAGATATTCCATCCCTTGAAGATGATCACAAAGAATCAAAAGAAAATAAAGTGGAATATATTTTTGAAGATGTTGCTCGAGAAATTGAAGAATTTGCACACTCAACAAGGTAATTGCGATAGTCAGCAATTTTAAAGCATTGAACACCACCGTACCTAGAGTCCCATGTGAGTACTAATCTTAATGCTAATGAACAAGTCTCATTACTCACTGTTAGTTTAGACACACACCTACCACCTATTGAAGCTTTGAATAACATAGGCCTAATTCTCATGAGCTATACTAACCCATTTCTTGGAGAAAGTCATGTTTATTCACATGTGCATGGAGATACGAAGCAATTCGACATACTGTTCGAAAGGGAAAAAAAATTATTAAGAGAAATTGCGATGAAGCCAATTGGTGACTCGTGCAAGTTACGACACATCCGCAAACAATTTAATACTTCTATTCTTTCATGTTAGGGACGAGCTTGAGGTCGAGTACATCTAGTTAACTCGAGAATGAATTTTTTTCAAGTGGGGGAGTCTGAAGTAGGACATATATGGTACATGCTAAAACATGGATATGTGTTTCAGAGTTATTGTAAGATTCTTTATATTCCCAAACTTGAGTCTATCTCAAATTGGTTATTTTAGATAAAATAGCTATTATCTTTATTGTTTTCTATTCAAAATAGAATTCTTTAATCAATTAGATTAGGATAAGGATAAGAATTATGGTTTCCTAGTCAAAGTAGTATTCTAACTCGATAAATATAATGTAATAGATCCTTATTATGTAATTTTTTTTATCAATAATAATATAATTTCAAATTTTAGAGAATTTATTCTCTTTTGTGAGTTGATTGTTCTCCATTGTGGATATTAACGTTGGTCATATCCATCCTTTTACGATTCCGTTCTGTGTTATAGAAAGTAATCCCTAAAAATGTGGATGTATCAAGAAGTAAAACCAGGGGTGGAAATAAACAAAACAAACAAATAAACATAAAAAATGGGCTGGTCCACCCACAAATGAAGCCCAACCTTTTTTCCTAATGAAAATAACCTAATTTAGATGATAAAAAAATATTTTCACAAGAAAGACACAACAGACCACAGCATGATTAGGGAATATAGCATTGAATAGAGCTTTACAGCCCTTTTTCCCCTTGTGTGTGTCTCTCTCTTGCTCTTTTTTTTTTTTTTGGTGGGGGGACCATTCCAATCATAAATCAAGAATCTTAAAGACACACAGCTACCCAGATCAATAAAACAATGCACAGAAAGAAACTGAAACTCATACAAGAAACACACTGCTAAATAACCCCCCCCCCCCCCCAAAAAAAAAAAAAAAGGTGTGAAGTTTAGCTCATAAACATGCATATCATTAACCAATCACACAGTAGTGGATAGCATAATAAGAAAACATACCCAGTGTAGTAATCCTTGGGGAGATACACATCCTTCACTGGACCAAAACGTTCAAAAGGGATCCTAAGATCTTCTGGCCTGCATAACAGGAGTTAACATAACTAATTTCTCACAAGCACCGTATAGAGATTCATTATTTATTTTTTTGATAGGTAAGACACACACACCCATTAGTCCCAATTGGGACTTGAACCCTCAACCTCCTCTTTGGGAGGTGGAGGAGATACCACTTGAGCTAACGCTTGGTGGTAGAGATTCTTGATAATTATTCCAACTTATGTTATTGGAAATCTGCATTAAACAATGCATAAAGATTCATGATAACAATTCTAACCTAAGTTATAGACAACCTGCATTAATGATTACAAAAGCACATAATTCTTTGATTCGGACAAGCAATACGATGATATTAATATAATATTCAGGTATAATTTTTTTTCTGATAGGTAAAGTAAAATATTCATTAAAATGCCCAAAGGGGACAAACCATATATACAAAGGAAGGCTTTGAGACCCTGTCTACATACAAAAAAAAAACGACTACCGTGTCTACATACAAAAAAGGCTCTTTTTTGACCCAAAAATGAAAATTACATACTAAACTATTTCTAAAACAAAAAAGGGCATCTCCTGCCTCTAAGGCCATCTCCAAGGAAGGAAGCAAATCATTGGAATCCGTGAATTTGAAGGGCCACCTCAGCAATATCAGCTCTAATGGATACAACTAAAGGTAGCAAATTTGCTACCCGCATAGAGAAATAGCAATCGTACTTTTTAAATTAAAACATTGTGGGACCTAATAGCATAGTAAAAAGCTCTCTTGTCTTGTAACAAAAAGTTATGGGACCCACTTATTAATACAAAATGTACAAGATAAAAAATAATAAAATATTAAAATTTGTTACTTCTATTGGAGTGTCAAATTTTAAAAGTAAAAATTCTAGGTAGCAAATGTGTATATGAGGTAACATTAGACACATTTACTACATTTTTTTATGGGTCCATTGGAGATGGTATAAGAAACCCAGATATGCCACACACTGACCCAAGATTTTCAAAAAAGTAAGACAGACACGTCAATGACATGTTGAATAATACACACACACACACATGTATATATATATATATATATATATTTTGATCGGTAGTACACACGCATGTATATATGGCGATATAATTCAATTTTAATATTATTTCAATCAATTTCTAAATCAACTATTAAAATTAATATTAATAATAAAGACCCACAAAAGGTTTCACTAAGTTGATTTATTAAAAAAAATTAATATAAATTTTATTTTTTTAATTAATTTAGTGATACAAAATAAGCAAATTGATTAAGTAAACTAACTAAAAAATTAAACATATAGATTACTATTACTGTTTGATCTAAGAAACAATAAAATTTAAAGTGGTACCAAGGGATTTATTTTTTTTAATAATAAAAGTTTAAAAAATAGGTTAAATATAAATTAAACTAATTAAAAAAGAGGAAGAGGGGAGAGAGAGAGAGAGAGAGAGAGAGATTGTCAATGGAAGAGAGATCTCAATGGAGGAGGTGAAAAGGAACCTAGGTATTTGATTTGGTTGGCCATTGTCTCTCTTAGTTGGTGTCGATGCCGCGATCGCAGAACAGGTACTATACTCCTCTCTTTCTTTACCTGCCCACAGTGAATCAGCTTGACTCGATTCTCTCCTCCTTAATTAATTTTTTTCTTTTTTTTTCAAGTACTCTGAAAAATTCCTCATCTTTTTCTTCTCTTTGATCAAAATCCTTGTCTCCTGACGTGTCCGAACATGTCCAAAATTGTGGGAGAAAAATTAAGATACAAATTTTTTTACGTGTTCGGAGTGTGTCCATGTCCTAGACATGTCGAACACCGACACTCTAACCTACAGGACGTGTCGGTGCTTCTTAGCCTGCCCTAAAAAACTCTTCTATAAAAAATATAAATAAAAACTTTTAGGGATCCACCCATTTCTGCCTTTTTCATCAACTAACTAAATGCCTCCATGACTCCACAAAAAGAAACAAAGATAAGGGGTCACCCTGCCTTAGCCCCCTCTAACACTGAAAGAAAATCGTAGGGGTTCCATTGACGAACACAGATAATGATATTGTAGTGATACACGAGAGGATCCACTACCTTTAATTCACCCCAAAACCCATCTTCCTCAACATAAAAAGAATAAGTCTCAATTAACGTGATCATAACCCTTCTCAGTGTCTAGCTTCCAAATGAGCCCATTTTCCTTTTGTTTTGTTCCAGAATCAATACATTCATTAGCTATAAGGACTACATCAAGAATCTGTCGACCCCCCACGAAAAAATTCTGATTATTTGGGATGATATTACCCAAAACAACCCTCAAACCCATGGGCAGCACCTTAGCCAACAACTCGTACACAGCCCACCAAACTAATAGGCCGATATTCCTTTATATCCTCTGAGCCCTCTTTTTTCGGAATTAGAGCAATAAACGAAGCGTTAAGGATCCGAACTGATGATAGTGAAGACTGCTAGAACATCAGCTCCAATCACCTCCCAACAATGTTTAATGAAAACCATGATAAATTCGTCCGAACATGGGGCTTTATCCCCATCACAAGACCTAAGAGCTTCCAGGACTTCCCCAGCTCCTTGACCTCTTCCCCATTAAACTCGCCAAAATCTAAATTTCGCAGCTTCGGTCGCCATTGCTACTCTTCGTTATACAACTTCATGTAGAACTCTAAAATCCCCGTCCTCACATCTTGACTATCCATCAGCACCTGTTCACATTAATCTAACTAATACTGTTGTTCTGGTGTGAGGGCTGGTCATTCTGTGAAAAACTTGGTGTTGATATCCCCCTCCTTCAATCACAAAAACCCCGACTTCTGCCTCCAGGAAGTCTCCTCTGCCTTCCAAAAACCCCAATTCCCCTTTAAGGCCATCTCAGTTAATTCTATCCTCATCAAACAGGACAACAGCTGCTCCCTCAAATCAAAAAGATATATCTCCTACAGGATCCTTTCCTTTCTGATTTCCACATTGCCATACGTATTTCTGTTCCACTTCTTGAGAACATCTTTCCGCATTTTTAACTTCCTAGCTAGTACAAAGCTAGGAGTGCCACTACAAACATGACTGCCCCACCATGCTGCCACCAACTCCTTCAAACCTGGGAATAGAAAGCCAAGTATTTTCAAACCCGAATGGAGTTTTGCCCCACCTTATGCCCCCAAAATCCAACAGCAAAGGAATGTGATAAACTGGTTTAGGGAGAATTGACTGGAAGGAATTTGGAAACTTTTCCTCCCAAGCTGTAGAGATTGGAAATCAATCAATCCTCAACATAGCTGCACTGCTCCCTTCCCTTTCCCAGGTAAACCTACCCCCAACCCCCCCCTCCCCCCCTCCCATAGGCATATCAACCAAATTATAAGAGTCAATAAATCCGCACAGTCACGCATACTGTTAGACAAAATTCTGCAGCCCATCTTCTCGGATGGGAAGCAAACCACATTGAAATCCCCTCCAATACACCACTATTGAGGACCCCTATTTGCAGCTTCTCCCAACTCTTCCCATAACAGCCTTCTCTCAGCATCCAAATGAGGACCATAAACACCCCAGAACAACCACAAGAAATTTGAATGTACCTGAGTGAGCTGGCGGTACATAGAGAAAGTCCCTTCCTAGTGACCAATGCAAACAATTTCCCTGGAATCCAACTAAAATCCCTCCCGCAGCCCCCCTGGGCAGCCTTGACTCTCCATTCAACAAACCTGGACCATGTAAACTTCTAACAAAATTTCTCGAAACCTCCTCCACCTTAGTTTCCTGTAAGCAGATCGCAGACAGCTTCCATTTCTTCAATAACCCTTTGATGACCACTCTCTTGCCAGGGTCATTCAACTCTCTCACATTCCACGAAATGATTCTAAGCTCCATTTACCCTTTTAGCAAAAGCAACCCCAACCCTCATCTCCTCAACCTCCCCTTCTGCCTTTATAGTTGACTGAGCATTCCAGATTCCTCAGTTCCCTTTTATATTTCTACGCCGACTGCTTCTTAACAGCTTCCCCCCCCCCCCCCCGGGAGTTTTTTCCTTTCTGTAATGCAAATCAATGTCCCTGACCAAATCCATGAATCACTGCTCATATCCGTCTCAGGGAACAGCCGAGTACTTGCTAACACCTCTGACCTTTCACACAACCCAGCCTGACACCTCTAAATGCCTCAGATCCTGACCACCTCCGCCATCCAGCATTCCCCCATGCAATTCCCAAAGACTGTCTGAGGAAAAGATTGCCGCTATAGGAGGGCACATAATAGGCTCCTCCACCTCACAAATTCCATAAATCGCCAACTCCCGACCACCACCATCCTCAAAGTCTGCCCAACGGTGATGTTCTAACTCTCTTTCTGTCAGCATATGTATGGGAATAACCAGATCCAACACAGATTCAGCTAACCTATAACTACTACCATCACTAGCTTCTGATTCCATCTCCGACCGGTCTTCATTCTCTCCCAGGTCCCTCCACCCTCCAATCAAAGGTGCTTCCCCTTCTTCCCCGTTATTCTGACATTTTGTCCCTTGAAACTGTGCCTCATTCAACAACAAGCTCTCTTGTTCATCATAGCTTTTGTCTACGTCTGCAAGCTCCAGAAATTTCCATGAAACCTTGCTCCCATTGCCTGAGAACAACTCCAACTTAAGTGAGCTTCGCTACTGGTCCCCTTCCCTATAGACGCTATCTTATTGGTGCCTGCACTCCCCTGAGAGAATGTTTCCACGTAGCACCTCCAGCATCTCCCCTTTCTGGTTTATCTTTCATCATATAATGCCCCAAGCCGGGCCTTTCCCCCAGGCCCACAGATTGGCCATTTACAACACCCCTTGGGTCTGTTTGACGCAACTGGTCTTTATAAGCAAAACAGTCCATTCGAACTGGGCCTCTACCTTCTCTTAATGAGCTAGGCCTGTAAGATAGGCCCACTCAACTCTGCCCCATGCCCAGTTCTAGTCTCCCCCTGGTTCTGAGAGGATACCAAGGCCCCTCCCACCTTAAGCCCATTTGTTAATTTCCCAACCTCCTCAAATTACCTAGGCCCAGCCCAAACCCCAGACCTCTTTAAGCCCATAACCCTCCACACCATGTCCATTTAATTCAAAATTCAAACAAGCCTGAACCAAATGTGATAAGCTTCCAGAAAGTCTCTCACCACGTGTCCCCCCAACAATCTGTGATTTTACCTCCTCGCCTAGCGCCGCCTCCAACGGGTGCTTCTCTCTCACCTTGTCCCTATTCTCGACCACCATTGGCGATGATTTGCAAACTCCAACACAGCTTTCTTCAGATGAAATCTGAGGCCCCGCTTCAATCCATATTGATATCTCAATCATCCATCTACCAACCTCGATCCTCACTGTTGCTGGAACTAAAGCAATGTTACCCTTAATCAGCACTCCAGCCCATCAGAAATGGGTTCTTCCTACCGTAGCCTCATCTGCTCTCACGCTTTGTACATCTCTAGGCACCAAAGTAAAGCTAGTAATCCACCAAAACAAACCCAAAACTCCCTTGATTCCTCCGACCTCAAATAGCACCTCTCCATACTCCATGGAAATAACAGGAACTCCTCCCCATCAATTACCCAATCTTTCCGACCTAGAACTCTCAAAACCTCATCCTTGGAGGGAAGCTCAAACAAGAACTAGCTTCCATGCATATCAAGCACACTAACACATGTCGTCACACCCCAATGGTGATCCACCCATCATTGTAGCCTTTCCCTCCCCAGTATCTACACAGAAAGGTTTTACAGCCTCCCAATCAAACACCTCCCCAAGAATTGGAATCTTTCCTCACACGATTCTGGGAGAATCACCAAGTCTCCCCTCCCCCTCTGTAGACCAGAAGAAATCACCAAAGTGAAGCTCGGCCACCCCTTGATTTTTGCCGCTTCCAAATAAGAGACCCCCGTCATCATTGGCATTTACACCACAAGATCCTCAACACCTTTGCAACCAGCAGCCATCCCCCTTCCTTATCTACCTCCAGCAGGTATATGCTTCGTATCTGCCTTTCCCATCACAGTATCAACCTTCATATACTCCCCCATCATATTTGATATCCTCCACAGCCGTACACTTCATCAGTTTCCATAGAGTGAGCATGGACAGACCACTCTCCTTTTCCCTTTCAACACCTTATCCAACGTAGAGCATAGCCAAGCAACCTCCGATCTCGTAACCCAAACCTGCCTAACAACCCTATCCCTTGCTCCACAATCTGGAGGTAGTCGGCCCACGGTTTGTCACCGGCAATGATCTCAAAGGACTTCTACCCAAAGCATGCAATCATCTCCTGATACACATGTAAACGTAACACAATACTACATGCACAAGCAAACTGGCTAGCAGTCCACTTTGGAATTTCCCAAATCTATTCAGGTATCATATTCCACTTTAATTTTGCAATTACGATTAATAAACAAAAAAAAATCTGGGATTTAAACTTCAATCAATCTGCGGTCTTAATACTCTCCACTAATTTAGCCAAAAATTTCAGAAAAATAAGAACGAAAATTCCACGAAATTTGGAAAGAACCCAAAAAAGGGAGATAGCCGGACAGGAAATTCAACAATAGAAAACTAGTATATACAATTTGTTTTAATTGGTCCGTTTTCAGAACAAGACAAATGGATGGTGAACCATGAAAATCTGATGACAAATGATGTCCTTATTTATAAACAAACACATCAAGGGGGCACAACCCATGTACAAAAGAACAGGAGGCTATCTATGACTCTCCGTAGTCCGTACAATTCAACTCTCCCAAGACCAATCAAAAGAAACAATTAAACTCTCCCAAGAAATAAAAAATAAAAAAAAAACACAACGAAATGGGATATCTCCCCTTAATCCAAAAACAAATACGTATGTAAGAGCATCTTCTTCAACTTATGCAAAGGCAGCTCAATATCCTCAAAGGTGCAACAATTGTGTTCCGACCACAAAGACCACATAACACGATAGAGGGCTGCCCTCCAACCAAAAGAAACCCCCTTGGAGAGACAACCCAAAGGCCATCTTGCCAAACCCAAAAAAAAAATTAATCATTAACATTTAGTCGGTTAAAATCATTATATTCCAATGGAGAGAGAAAGGCACAAGGTACATCCACTTTACACTTCTTCCATCCAGCATACATCCTACCATTCAGTTGATTTTCTTAAACAAAATGCCCAATAACCATTTCTAATCCCATTTGACTGTAAATAAAATGCCAAACACAACAAATAACCAAATTATATAAAACTAATTTTAATGATTCCTAATATTTTGGTTTCCCTTATGGGAAAAATAATGGAATACACTTCAACTTACACAAGTAATCATATAAGGATTAAAACTAACCCTTAAGTTGGTTACCAGAATTTACACACACACAAATATACGTAAGATAAATCTTTAGCATTTCACAGTACAATTCTCTGCTTTTCAAGTTCGCATTATAAAGAAAGCCAAATACTTTTTTTTTCTCTTAAGTTATAGAAAACTGAAAACTCACTTCAGCGTCACCAAGTAATATTTGAGAGAGAAAGAGAAAGAAAGTGTTTTACAGCATTTTGGTTCAAACAATGCTTGGCTCCACACTGAGTAGGAGGAACCTCCTCTTACCTGCTTATGTGTCATTACCACAATCGCCCACATATGCATTACACATGTACTTTTAAATTTTATTTAATTTTTATTTTTTAGTCAAAACTAAGTAGTCACATCACATGATATACATGTGATTGCATATGTAGCACAATAAAGTTGTGACACGTATCCTACCTAGAGTGGAGCTAAGCTCTGTCCTTTTGGTTCCCAGTTATTTAAGAATAAAATAACTCACTTAAACCTAGCCATGTAATCATATAAGGCTTAGTTCGGTGGAGAGCTTTTGTTTCCTCGAATTTCAAATACTAACGAAGATTCAAATTTAATATTCTTTCCTCACTGCGACCTTTTCTCAGCAACATGTAATATCCCCAATATACACACCACTCACCAACGAATTTAAATATAAATGCAACAAGCAAAAAGAAACTTTCACTTCATTATTGAGAAAATTAAGGAGAAAAAACATTCTAATTATTACATTTACTATTTTTTCGATAATTAAACTCTTATTTTACTACTGTTTTTGTTTTTAGGACATTTTTATAAGTAAAATAATTCAAAACAAGCCCAAAAAGGGGAGTGCTCCCATGCAAATCAATAATCAAACAAATGTATTAGGACCAGAAAACTGAAGTTAATATATGTTCTAATCTTAACACTAACTTGAAATTTAATATCAATAATTTCATATCATTTTCTCCGCAACCAAAATGGAAATGAATCAGAAGAAAGAGTCAACCTTTCTGTTTTCTTATGTCCTCAAAAGTGGAAAATTCTAAGAATCGATAATTTGTCTTTTATTTTTCAATATATTCTCATTTGGCCGAAGCAAATCAAAACGCAAACAGCAGAATGATGAAATTTAACTGTTTTTTTATTTTCTTTTCTTGATTTTTATAGGTGAATGAAATGTGTTTGTTCTGTTCGGTGTTAAAAAAATGATGTTCGGGGATTTTCTTTTCTTTTCTTTTCTTTTCTTTTGCCATTTCCAACGTTTTCTCTCTGAGACGAAATTAAACGCAAAGTAAATAACTGAACATGAGAGAAGAGGTGTCATGAAGAAGAATGAAACCTAGCATTGAGAGAGATGTTGCGAACGAGCAAGCCCGAGGGAGCAGGGGACCGGTGGTCACGGTAGGACCGGCGGTCACGGGGCTCGTCGTAACGGCTTCGTCGAGGGCTGTAGCTCCTGCTTCGACTTCTGTATCTCCCCATCGTTGTTCTTCCTGTTGCCGCCTAAGCCTTCGGTTACCGAAACTTTTTTCGCCAAAAAAACCCTAATCGGATGGAATGAAACGACTCCGCGGAGTGAGCAAAAACTCCAACCTTCAAATTTTTTTCAAAAAACATATGTTTCGTACAATAGAATTGAGGCAACCCTTATCATTATTATACATGAAAAATTAAAAAATTATTATTAATTATTAAATATTAAATTTTTACTTATTTTACTCTTTACATATGAATAATTGTTGTTATAAAAAATAATATTTTATATATAACTTTTAAAAAAAATAATAATGTTAGACTTACTTCAAAACTCTATTAAAAATATTTATTTTCATAAATTAGCAGTATTGTATTAACTGAATATTTTATATCATATCACGGCATGATTTGATATAACATTGTGAATTCATGAAAATAAACATTTTTGATAAAATATAAAAATAAAACTAGTATTACTCTTTAAAAAATGTTTTAACTTTCCTAATAAATAAGCATGATATTAAATTTAAGACATAAAAAAAAATTTAATTTTTTTTTTTTATAAATAAGTTATCATTCGTCATGATGTTTTCTACTTAAATTATCTCAAAATGATGAAGCAAGTCATTGAAAAATTCAAATTTAATGAACCATGTAACTTTAGTTCTTAAAGAGAAAGTAACTCAAATTTTTAATTTGTTATCCTCTTTTAAAAGTAATAAATATTATAAATCAAATATAATTATCCCTAGAAAATGGTCGTCTTTGCTATTTTTTTTTCATCTTTTAAAGATAGTTTTGTAATACTTTTAATTTTAATTATATTAAATTAATAAATATAATTATTAAAATATATATAAATATATATATATATATATTAATTTTATTTTTTTATTAATTAATATTATAAAAAAATTTAAAAAAATATTAATTATTAAAAACAGAATTATAAAATAAGATTTAATGATATTATAGATAAATACTCGTAAGTATGAAAGATGAGATCGACTCTTCCTGTCAAGTCTTGTCAGAAGACCGAAAAGATGAAAATGTTAAAAAATCTGTTATACCTTAAATGTTTAAATAATATTTTAAATTAAAAAGGTCGGTTTTGGAAGAGCTCCCATGGCGTATGTTGAGAGTCGGGTTTTTCTCTCTCTAAATCTACAAACGTTCTCTTTTTACAAATAAGTTTAATTATTCATTTTTAGAGCAACTTCAAGGGGAGTTGCACCAGGGGTGGCAAACCCGTAATTGTCTGTAACCGCTAAAATTTCACCTCAAATTTTACTATTTTGGACTCCAACAGAGGTGGCATAAGGGTTGGAAAATGGCAGCAATGGTCTTGGGGTGGCAATTTTACAAACTCTAGAGAGAGAAATGGAAAGGTTGCAAAGAGCCGTTCTGGCTTTTCCGATTTCACTGTTCCACTCTCAACGGCTATATTGAACTAAAAAAACTCTATAAATATGAGATTTTGAAAGATAAAATTTACCAAAGGCTAGAAATTGTTTGAAAATTGTCATGAAAATTGTCGGCCACTGTAAGTTTCTGCTCTTTTTTTCTTCAAACTTTGTGTGGTTGTTGATGGCAGAGGCACAGAGAGAGGGAAAGGGGAAGGAGGTGCAGAGGGGAAGGGAAAGGTGGAGGAGGCGTAGGCGCAGTGACAAAGGAGAAGAAACCAGAGGCGCGGGGGTGGGGTTTCTCTGTGAAAAAACTAGAGACGGTTGGGGTGGGGAAACAAGTTTGTTTCTCTGCCTCCTTTCCCTATATATTTATATATATAATTGATTTGAATTTAAAACAAATGTTTTTTATTTTAGTTAATTGGTAGAATTTAAATTAAATGTTTTAATTTTAGTTTATTTATTTATTTATATATTTTCGTTAATTTAGGGTGAATTTATTTATTTAGATAATTTTTATAATTGAAGAATTTTTTTCTATTTTAGTTAATTGTTATTTAGAATTTAAATTGATTTTATAATTAAATTAATTTTGTAATTTAAATTGAATGTTTTAATTTTAGTTTATTTATTTAGTTTTGTTAATTTAGGATGAATTTATTTATTTAGCTAATTTTTTTAATTTATGAAGTTTTTTCTATTTTAGTTAATTATTATTTAAAATTTAAATTGATTTTAGAATTTAAATTAATTTTGTAATTTAAATTTGAAATCTTTACTATAAAAATATATCCGTTAAATTGCGATCATTATAAAAATTATACCGATTCAAATATAACCGTTAAGTTTAATTATATTTTTTAATAAAAAATATTAAAATAATACCCCATTTTAGTATCTGTCATTAAAGCAAATTCATAACTCAAAAATGTTAAAATATTATTCAAAATTGTAAATAAGTAATTTGACACCAAAATACAAACCCCCTTTTTGGAGTTGGTCTTAGAATTTCAGAATTTCGAGAGAGTGAGAGAGTCAAGATTTTAGGGAGAGAGTGTGCTTCTACTCTTCCGGGTTTGATTGTTTTCTAAAATAAATAGAGATTGAGTCTCCTATCCAAAATCCATTGCAAAACTATTTGAATTGAGGTCACTCATCTAATATGGTTGTGAATCAATCTATAGCGGTGAGGGGAAAGAAATCTAGAAGTATTCTACAGATTGAAGATGGCAATGAGAGTTGGCAATAAATCGGACGGCCAGACAATTGAATGGCTCATCGCCGCAACCGACACCACCCCCGCCAACTTCTCTGTCGGCTCGGTCTCTATACAAAGCTCTCCCAACTCCTCAATCTTTGTTGCACTAGATCAAAATCCATCGTAGCCGTTGCTAACTCCGACGCCGTTTATTCTCAGTAAGTGCCTCTGCGTCGCCGACGACAGTGTAGACAGCGGGGTGAAAGACAACGTTGTTGCAACTGTAGTCGTAATGGGCTAGCAGCACGTGGTGGGTTCTTGGCCTTACCTGCTAGATTTGACTTCAGTCAGTTATGGAGCTTTGCAGCGACGCCTGAGTTGTGAGAATAGGGAAAGGCCCAAGCAATAATGCGAAGTTATTGCATGATTGGGATTATTAGTTTCGATCAATCGTTGTCATGTATACAAGATATAAATTTTTGAGAGACAAAATATTTTTTTTTTTTTTTTGCATACATAAGAATTCATAATTAGTTACGATCATTGATTCGATCAGTATTTTAAAATCATACGATAATTTTTTTAATAATAACAGTGATGGTATCTAAAAGGCGAGATTTAGGTAGGTGGGAGTGCTAATGGATTGAATCCAAAATCTCTTTTACAAACCAACCCATACACCAAAGGGCGAGATTAGAAGAAATAAAAGCATGTATAATGGAAGATCATTTGGTTTCTGCAAGTATTCTGGAGGTGCCAGCCAATATATGTGTTGGATATTGGGTCGGGTTGGACCCGAACTCATAGTCATTGGAGCATTTACAAAATTTGAGAGTTGTGATAAAATTAAAACTCTTGTCTGGTTAGTTTTGAATTTAAACTAACACAACTATTTATCATGCAGTTTGATCGCAGGATAAGTGTGGAAATAGATTTTAGTTATCATGAAACTCTCCTGACTTTCAAATTCTCTATGAGATTCTTCTGAGGCTATTATCTACGGATTTGGATTGTGAAAAAACATAAAAGACTTGTATTGTAGCCATTCTATTGACGAGAGAAAGTTACATCCGTGAAAAATTCAGTTGTCATCAAAAAGCCGTAACACAAACAAAGATCTTCAACTTTCGCAAACCTGCAAACCCGCTTATAAAAAGTAACCGGGTTCACACCCAATTTTTATATATCTTTCCATCAATATGGAAACCTGACTTTATAAGAGTTTATTCTCTTTTTGTTTCATTTCAAGTGTCAATAATCAAGACAGAGCAGACATACCAAATAAGGTCTTACCGGGGTTTATAGTATTATTTGATGCACCCCAAGTATTGTTAGAGAGATTCCTACAAATAACCATATTACACTGTTGGCGTATAGGCGGAAAGGTAAACATATTTATCTCTCAAGTTTTACTCGATAGAGCAGAAACAAGATGCTTTACATGCTCCGTTGCCTTTGCTATCAATATCAACATGTCGTTAGTAAAGTTTGATTTGATTAAAATAAGAGGGGTCAATAAAGATTGAATTTCAGGCATTTGTGATAACTTAGTTGAAACTAAATGTCTCCATGATCTATGGTTTTCTCTATAACATCAATACAAAATCCCACGGATCTTCCCTCGGACATGGCATCTGCTAGTTTTGCCTGTGCTCCTTTATGGCGACGCAATATTAGAACAGTATTAAGAACAGCCCATCTGACTTGAGAATCTGCTTTCTTCTGAGTGAAACCCAAGCTTTTAAGTAACATATCCAACTGTTACATCAGAACAAAGGTTCAGTTAGTCATGTAAGTAGTTCAAGCAGTGAAAAATCTGTTGTTACAAATGCAAAAGGCAGCCATTTGTTTAGCTGATATGACAGCAAATTATTTGCCTTAACATCCTGCCTAAGGTTTGCAAAATATCACTATTATGCCCGGTTTTCCTGGTTAAGTTTGTCAAAATTATCATTGAATAAAAAGCCTACAATTATTCCTCAAATATAATCTAAATTCTGGGCTATTATCTAGGTTTGGGGTGGATCAATTTGAGAACAATAAGCTTGGGTGTGATGAACCAAGTGGATGTGCCTCTTGTCGAAGTAGTGGGCTGCTGTTTAAATGAAAAGAATTGAAATTATATAAAGGGAGAGGAGCAGAGTGTGGTGAGAGTGTAAACTCAAGTTTCAGTAGTACAAGAGAGGCACGTTAAGATTAAGACTATTTGCCATCCAACTCTGAACCAAATCCCATATTTCAGAATGGAAAATGCTGCCAGAACCTCATTTTCAGGAAAGAACTAGTCGATCAATTAGGTTGGAAGAGTAATTGTAAAAAACCAGGTCTAGGCTGGTTGAATTGGGGATTATGCCAAACCTTTTTTGTTTTGAAAGGCAACAATAGGGGACCTGATTTGCCCCATGCCAAATTTGATTTTCCCCAAATCAGTTAGGGAAATCAAATCCAAATTCTGGCACTAATAAAAATGTGACTATAAACATCACAAACTAAGCGGATCTCAAAGAAATTCCCAGAGGGAAATGCCTTACCAACAGAAGGCCATACTGACGTGGACATCTCAAATTGGATATTAACGCCCAGGACTTCCACTTAAGAGACATCATCATTGCAACTGATCTTCACTACAAGATTGCTCTCTTCTAATGAGAAAGCTCCTGGAGGCTTAGGGTCTTTGTCTAAACAATTGAAGTGAAGGCTAGGATGTTAAACCAATGTAGAATGTAAATGGTAAACAAAATAGTGTTACTGACTTTTTTGCGGGTTGTCAGAAGCTTGTTTTTGATACTTCAGAAATTCCCCAAAGGCTCATAAGCAGATTGCTGATGATGCTAAGGGTTGTATCTATCACATAGCTAATAGCTTAGTTAACAAAATTTTTCTTGTTTACCGAAAAGAAAGATATGGAATGGAAATTTTCATATTGAGGTCAAATTGATGGTCCTTGTTTTTATTTGTTCTAGAAGAAAAGGAAATGTGACGAGCCACATCAGTTAGATGGGCTCTGATGAAATGTTCCTCAAATTTATATCACTGCCCCATCAGAAACCTTGTGGAATGTGCTTAATACATGAAAGATTTTTAGCTGTGTACTGAGCAATGGCCCTGACCATTTCATGGGAAAAAAAACGTAAGAGGTCTCGAGACCCAATAAAAACAACCAGCGATTTCTAGCAAAGATTGAGTGATGAAAGTGGGTGAGAAGATGTTCGCTCAAGTCCTTGAAGTTATTATCAATAAACCTGAAGCCCCGCAACCAAAAGAAAAGAGAAGTGTTCAACAATGAGATGCCATGCCTGCAGAAACATGGGCATTTACTTTAACAGAGACTAGTAATGAGAAACACGTCAGCGTACTAAGTGGGTGATTAGTTAGCTCAACTGAAGCAAATGAGGGATTACTATGGTGACCTTGAAATGATGCAGTGACATGGCATAAGCAAATGGACTCTATTTTAAGTAAACTCGTCACATTCTCAAACATGATCTCCCCACACTTATAAATAATTTTCTATGGCTTGATATATAGAACCAAGTAGAGGAAAAGTGTATACCTTATTAATATCGGCAAGGCCTCCCTCAGAGTATCCATATAGAAGATATTCAGTTGCCACACCTGCTAACGCTACACATGAGAACCTGTTCAGCATCTAATAAAAAGATTCCAATCATTAGAATTTTTTTTTCAACTTCCCAGGATGGACTAGACTATTTTTGGAATAACATGCAATCTGCAATGTCTATGTGTAGTAATACGTATGTGGAAAAAAAAGGAAACATACTGCAGCTGATACTTTTCCTGAATTAACCTGCACATAAGGAAAACAGCTGCACGTCAAAGGACAAAGACAGAGCACATAACAACTCAAAAGGAAAATATATATCTCCAAAAAGAAAATATATCTCCAAATTTATCCACCAATTTTTAGTCCAGCAACTATCAAATAAAGCTTGCATTGCTAATAGTTTACAAGATGTGAATTGCAACAATTAATAATTGATTTTCACTAGCTTTGGATTTACAGGAAGGCATAAAGTTTCAAATATCATCCTCCACATAATTTATTGACAAGTATCAGCAGGCATGCAGACTGGTTTGTCTACATCTGATGCAAATTGCATGGAGTCGGTCTTAAATAGATCCATATTGGCAGACACATGGCAGTATATCAGTCCAAAACTAGTTTAACATCAAATCATAATGACTTAATGCAACTCTTATTGTCGTGTTCTGCTCTCGAAAGGTAAAGGCACAAGTTATAAGCCATGAATTCATTATATTTAAGCATCAGAACAACTAACATGCATTTTCAATAAGTCAGAATAAGTAACATTCATTAACTTAAATACTCAATTTATTGAAGCCCGCCTAGAGCAATGATTTCTCGTTATATTAGCTCAAAGTTCCATATCAAAGGCTATGGATTTCTGCTTCTTTTCATCATAGATAGACATTATTAACCAAACATTGAAGTGTATAGACAAATTTCTAGCTGTTAGGCCTTACAAGATTGAGCAAGGCATGGTACTGCGAACTATCACCTCATGGACTGGACATGGTAGAAACTTATTTTGCAACCAAGACACAAAAAATGCCATCACTTTTGGTGAAACACCATTCCAGATACCTTGAAATGGGTAGTAGCAGTTTCAATTCAGGAAAAACAGCTATGGTCAAGAGCCATGCATTTCCGGGGATAGTAGATAGAGTGCTACCCTATAAACTAGCAAGAGCATGCGATTACAGCAGACCACTCTCCCACCTCCCACTCTTACGAGAGAGAGAGAGAGAGAGAGAGAGGAGAGAAGGACTAAGACAACAGAAGTACAAAGAATAGAATGCCGATGGAAGCATATTACAAACAATAGTGACAAGTTGAAGAAAACAAAAATTGTAATTTTGGATAGACTCACCACTAAGGCCAAACTTTGCCAACGGGGCCTTGCTACCAACTCACATGTTTACTCTGCCCTAGTTCAGGAGAGACTGTCCATCACCTCTTCACTTTTTGGAGTCTTATGGAGTCTTATGACAATATGGAGTCTTATTACAACCCTATGTTATTTGAGTGGGCTTAACTTGAAATGTCAGGACCTTCTCACTTGGTTTTCTCCACAAGCCAAAAAGAAGACTTCTTCTAGTGTGATCAGACAGTGATGCTTAGCAACT
Organism: Nyssa sinensis; assembly: GCA_008638375.1. Lineage (NCBI taxonomy): Eukaryota > Viridiplantae > Streptophyta > Magnoliopsida > Cornales > Nyssaceae > Nyssa > Nyssa sinensis. The sequence goes on along the minus strand of CM018039.1, from coordinate 15,617,823 downwards.
GCAAGGTATCATATACACCTATACGGCAAGAGCATAACAACAGAATCCTTAGGCGTTGTACTAAGACTCCCTTTATGATTGTAAAAGAAGTACAAAAATTAGAAAGAAAAAAGGAAATTAGAGTTAAGCTTACTTATGCTTGTGAGCATGGTTCCCTTGCTCTTAAGATCAGAGGACTGTCACAAGTGGAATCTACATGGGCCATAGCCAGATGTCTAAAAGATCGTCCTAAGAGTTGCTGGTACGATGTATATCTCTTCCACATTTTTCATTGGTTCGGAAATTAGCTTTCATGTAAATTTTGTTTATCTTGTCCTCCCCGTTTAGGTATGCCCCCAGTGTTTTTGTACTTCTCCCATTATTTTGTTTTTATTACACTTACTCACCGAATTTTATAAAAAAAAAAAAGTTAAAGAAAACAACCTACTTCTTCAAGGAACTCGAGATCCACAAAAGCAGTCCCTGCTTGAACATTAAGAGATCCTTCCTTCTTTAAAGCTTCCAAACTTGATAGAGTATACCCTTTAGGAAGAATTCCAAGCAAATAGGCAACTAAGAAATGGCCAGATTCATGCTGCATCAAATTTTAGTGTATCAATTTGAGATAACAGATATCATTCTCATCAAGATTAGCTAATTAGCAGATAGGCACTGCAGAAAATGTGTAGCAAAAAAATTACTGGTAAAAAAGTGCAGGTAGATTAGATCTCTTTAAACACACTGCAAAATTTAAAACAAAAATGTTGCATGGATGTCATCATCACTTGTAAAAAAATGCAGTGTTTCTCGAATAATGCATCACATGAAGCAGTAAAGGGATTGCAGGAGAGAGAGAGAGAGAGAGAGAGAGAGAGAGAGAGAGAGAGAGAGAGAGAGATCTTACTTGAATAACCCTATTATGATATTTTTGGCTAAAGGTGTGCCCGATTGTATCAAGAACCAAGCTCCCGACTCCTCCATTAAAAGAGACCTATGAACAAGCATGATGAGACTACTGGTAGATAATTGTAATTTTGGTTACTTCTAGGTTATTAAACAATATCCAGCTCAGCCAATATTTGAAAAAAAAAAGAATGATAAAACCTCAAAGAGTTGTAAAAACAATGGATGAAGGATAAATGTTTTTGTACCTATATACGTGATATATCTCTCATTGTCACTTAGTCATGGCACTCAAACGAGTCTACTTATTTTTTATTAGGATCGCTACTGGCACTCCTCACTCCACATTGTTAGTGCATCAAAATTCAAAATATAACTGGGAAGCAGAGTTCAAGAAGCTTTGAGTGGAGCGCCAACAGGTTCATCCTTTCTATTGAAACTCATTTCCGAAAAAGAAAAAAGAAAAATATTCCTATAATTCAATGAATGGCCTCATTTCAGTTTTTTTTTTCATTTTGCTAATTTTGGCAATAACTTCTTTTATATAAAGAAAGACAAAAACAACTGGGAAAAAAACCCTGAATTTCTAATTGCTACACACTCTAAATCAAGCAATTATTTCATATCTATGTGGGGACCGTATACATTATTATAAAAATTAACGAGAAAAAACTGTTGTTACAATTACAGTCACATAGTTGATTAATCTTTTTATAGGCTTGATGGAATATACATTATGGTTGCATACATCATGTGCAGAATTCATACTTCATAGACCTAACAAATCTTTTACGTGGATTGTAACACACAATTAAGTAAGAATTTTCTCTACCCTCTCTCTTCTTTTACAGTTTTACCATCATCCATAGGCATTTGTATGTCCAAATAATATAGCTTTCCCCCCTCCTCACCACATTGATGAGCTTATACATTATGGCTGCATGCAGCATGTGCACAGTTCATACCTCATAGACTTGACAAATCTTTTATGTAGATTGTAACATGCAATTGAGTAAGAATTCTTTCTACTCTCTCTTCTTTTACAGTTTTACCATCATCCATAGGCATTCGTGTCTTTCCAGAAATATAGCTTATCTAAGACAAAAGCTTGAAGCTATTTATTTAACAGAACAAGCCAAAACATCAACCCTATAGAATTAGAAAAACTGTGTCAGTTTGTATATTTTGATTCCCAAACATCAACAGTTAAGGCATTGTTCTTTCATTGGAGAATAAAGGAAAGAAAATAAATTCTAATAAACTGAAAAAATCTTGGATTTAGATCTGGAAGTTGTTTTCTGTATTAGAAGAAAAAAATAATAAAAGGCAAAATCATAACAAGAACCCAACAATTACTAAAATAGTTACCAAAAATAAATAAATAAATAAATAAAATTCTAGTCTCTCTATTTTTCCAAAAAGATTCACCTAAATAGTTTTATTAGGAAATCTCTGAAAAACATTTTCTAGAAAAAAAAAATTAGGAACAAAAAAAATTAAAATTTTGGGGAAGATGAATTTTTTTCCTCCCTCCTATAACAAAATGAATTTTTTCCTCCCAAATATTTTCTGAAAAAAATACTTCTTCGAAAGTTTTATAAACACAACCTAAAGGAAAGAAAAAAAATCGTGGTTAGTGAAACTTTGCTCAACTGCAGGGAAGGTGATAATGAGGTAACAGATGCAACATCATGCAAGTGTGCATAAACACACCCCTAGTATTTCATGAGACTAACTGCTCCAGGTAAATGGATTGTCGTTTCACCAAACAAACAACGTAAATTAATATAAGATTGACTCTGAAGTCCTCAAGACATGATGGTGAGGTTCAGAAAATCCAGAGTTCATGTTTCTTTCTTTTTCTTTTTGTTGGAAAATCCAGATTTGTGTTTTTCTTTTCTTTTCTTTTCTTTTTTTGTTGGGTGCACAAGAGTTCATGTTTCATCAATTATATGTCAAACAATTAACAACCTTAATATTCCAGCTTATGATCACAAAATAAGTTTTCTTCTTCTTGGATAGACGACTAATTGTAGAAACTTTAGGAGGTGAGTCAAGTCATCTTAGCCTTCATGGTTCATGTGCACTTGGTAAAACAAAAGTCAAATCTTTCAAGAAATCTACGAGATTCCACCTCTTCATGTCCAAGCAGTACAAGTAGTTTCTAAGGTTATATTAATGGCTTAGTACACCCAGCTTATAGCCACAAACAACAGTTCTACTAAGGAATTTTCTAGACCAAACCATCAATCTGGAAATAATTCAATAGGATATGTATCGGACTACTGCCTGCATAACAGAACATATTTTAGTACAAAACAGGTAAACACTATCAGTCTTTGCTAAATACTGAATGTAAATAAATTACCAAGTCCAGCGTCCATAGAAATAGTAATCCCAAGGATAAGTATAGGATTTGTTGTTGGCTCAATCCAAGCACATTCCAAGCAGAAACTCCTCCTAAAACAGCAGCAAGCTGCAGGTTTCTTTCTATCGTACCCAGCGTTGCATCGACGGGCGATAGGAGAGATGAAGTTTCTATTCCATTCAGTTTCAGTTCATCCAAAGTGTAGAGCCTCTGAGGTACCTGTGCAGTAATCCACTCATTGAGCATAGCAGATTTCAGCCTTTTATATAAGCTCTATATTGTTGTAATATGAATTAGAGGAAGAACAAATTTGAATGCACTTAGAAATGACCAATGTTGAGCCTGATACTGATAAAGTTAAGAAAACAAGGAAATCCATAACTGGCAGAGGTTTTAGATTAACACAAAAGACTAAGAAGAAAAAATTTCCATGTGAAGCGTTAAATTCCCAATGATGCTGCTTAAAGATACACTCTGGAAGTACCAAGTGCAAGCTTAGTGCTATCTTCATTCAAGAATTGATAATATACTCATTTTTAGTATAACCTTGTCAAAGAATTGTATGAAAGAAACTACATGGTCCCTAAAACAGCACTCTATAAACTGATCCAAATGAATACCAATTCACCAGCAAATACACACACCTCTAGAATTTTCCATGGCTCAACAAGCTTCCTAACCAAAACGACAAGTGTTAGCTCAAGTAGTATCTCCTCCACCTCCCAAAGAGGAGGTTGAGGGTTCAAGTCCCAATTGGGACAAATGGGTGTGTCTAACCTATCCAAAAAAAAAAGCTCCTTCACCAAAAATTTGTGTCAAGCGTCAGAGTACTGATAACACACATAGGTGGAGTGTAATTCAATTGATCCACGGCTCAACAAGAGCTCCTTAACCAAAAAATTGGGTCAAGGGTTAGAGTTCTAATAACACAGGAGGGTGAACTGTAATTCAACTGATACCAAATTGCAAAGCCATAAATCTCCAGTTTCCAAATGCCAAGAAAAAACAACAAATGGATTACATTTCATATAGAATCAAAAGAAGTCAATCCATGAACCTGCCGAGCAGCACCAAAACAACTAAGTCCCTCAGGCTTCCCCTGCAGATCTTTGACAAGAGAGAGTGCTGTCTTTTCATCCCCCTTGCTTAGCTCCTCATCCACCTGTTCCAAGACTTGCCATCGGAACCCACTGGGTTTGGACAAACTTGCAATTCTAAAACTGGTCAATCTCAGCTGCGAATGCGATGACAAGGGCGCATAATAGACCAGAGTGCCCATTCAAAGAATGTGCAGCACCCAGTGCACAAGGTATGGTAATAGACACTCAAACACATAGCTCAATGAGCAAACGAACAAGCCATATTGGAGACTTTAATGCCTCTCATTCTCAACCACATGACTTGGATAATTTCCCAAAAATCTAATAATACTTGTATGACATATAACAAAACAGTTCAAAACCCAAACGAAGAATACAATTGGCAAAAATTGTAAAATCAGTAAAAATATTGGGAGAGAGAGAGAGAGTCTGTGCATATATTTTACACTATTATATTGTCAGCAGAGCCATACAGATACTCAGCGGCGGGGTGGGCCGGAGTACCGGTGGCGACGATCCGTCGTGGTTGATTAATTTCCGGGTCACGTAAAGACAAAGTCGTTCATTCATATATACCCCAAGAATTCATATAAACACCGGAAGAGCCCCCGAAGCACTATAAACACTCGGTAACATCGCACGACGCCGTTTGCTGCAATCATAAATTCAAATTTTCTGTGGGGTGATGTGTATGGCTTCGGCGCTGCCAAACGGGTGTCTCTCTTTTCTTTTCGTAGAAAAAGAAACCAGAGTTCCAATTTTGTTTTGTTTATTTTTTAAAGTTTCATGAGTAACTGGAGCGATCAGTGTTTATATGCTTTCTTGATGAAAGGGATATTAATTGCAAAGCCCTAAATCAGAATTATATTAGCAAAGTATCCTCTTTTTTTATTATTATTTTTAAAAGCAATGCCACTCTTATAATTAAGACTTTATCCCTAATTCTCAAATTATTAAAAAATTAAAAAAAATTTCTCTCATGTAAGAAAAAGAAATTTGAATTATGATATTAAATTAAAAAATAAAAATTCTAAATAAATAAGCCAAAGATGCATATGTTTACATGGGAGTCAAACTTGCCATCCATATCATATTTACAAACTCAAAAAGTTTATTAAAATCCAAAAGCGTAATTTCACACCAGCCTTTTTATTTTGTTATTTCTTTTTTTAATAATATTTAATAAAATAAATTATACTGATTTTTTTTAAAATTTTAATAATTACAATAATTTTTTTTTTAATTTTTAAAATTACATTATATTTTATCACATGTCCACTAAACGAAATTATGAGAACTTGTAAAAAACTAAATATACCCTCAATTATAGATGTATCATTTAGTCAACAAGTCAACAAAATTTAAAAATACAATACAAATTCATTTGGATTTCATCTTGTTGACCAAAGAGACGACGAGACTGAGAACACAAATGATAAGAAAATGGGCAATTGTTATCACTATTGAGTTTCAATTCCTCGTCTCCACTCTCTCTCTCTAACAATAAAAACTCTCTCAAAATACTCTCCCAAAAAACCCTCTATTTCTCTCTCTAAAATATGCACCCCTTAAACCCAAATTCTATTTCACGTTGAGCTCTATCAGAGACTCCGACGGACGAACTTTTCACCAACTCTACAACCTTCGAGCCACTCTTCTTCGACTGCACCATAACCGTCAAGAGAAATGAGAAAATAAGGAAGTTCTATATTTGGTACCATGCCTTCAATGGAGCTCAAATTCACTTCAATTAATGATGTTGGAACCTTCGCTGCCGACAACTCAATGTAACCCACTTCAGTTATTCTTGAGAGAGTGTCAATCAATTCTTGGGTTTCTTCATCTCTTTCATTTTCGTATTCGACCGACAATAATAACCATCAATCAAGATTTATAAAGAAACTCAGTAGGTATCTTCATCCACCACCATTTCTAGGGATTTTAGAATTTGATGTAGATTTGAATTGATTCATTGGAGTTTTAGGTTCTCTTTCTTCAGTAGTATAGATTTTATTTCTCTTGAGATTGCAGTGATGAAGTTGTTAACTATTCATTAGTACTTTGAGCTTTGATAATCATATGATTGACTATGAATTTCCAGAGAAAGAAGGAACTGGTGTGTTAAGGAGATTAATGGGTTTTATTTTATTTGCCACTTTTGCCTTCATTCATCTGTGTAAATAAAAAAATAAAACATAGTAAAAAAAAATCAATCATTGACACAACGTGCAATAGAAAAACATCTCAATTGCACAACAAGCTAACATCTATAAATGAAACATTGAGAACATGAAAATGTAAAAACCCTAAACAACTCTAAGAAAGGAATCTATTTTTAAACTCAAAAAATTCTTTTCAAATATTGTTATAATATTTATGTATACACTAATAATTCTCAACAACATACATCACTCTAAAAATAATACCCAAATAAATATTTATTTACTATTTTAATATATTCTTCTCACTTTTATCTCTCTATCCAAAATAAGTACTAAGATGAATGTTCTCTTAAAACATAAATAATGCATTAATAAAAATCATATTAATAATTGTTAAAAAAAAAAAAAAAGACTTCCCTCCTGAAACTACTCTTGAAGTTACTCTAATATAGAAAATTTGACAAAATTTTCGTGATGTTCTGCTCACAAGGTTTATCAACTCCTATTTAAGAAGAGACTGTAACTCAAAATTCAAATAAAACTTTTATTCAAATTAGTAATCATAACAAATGACCTAAGCTGAGCTAATAAAAAAGAAACAATAGCCAGCCTCAGCTAAGCTGGCATTGGAATTCAACCAAAATCAGGTCAATAAGAAGAGATTGGATCTTCTTACTCTTTGAAAACAAGAACCATGTTGGCAGCTTAATCCATGTACTTGTCACTTTCCCACAATGTCCGAATGAAAAGACATGAGCTGAAATTGGAAGCCAAGGCAGCAATGTTGGGACTAAATTTATGTTGGAATGACAGTCAAAGTGATCGGGAAATTATACAGCCCCTCCACCCCAAGAAATAAAATGAAAAACACTAATCATAACATTTTAAACTCACTATAATAAGAAAAGATAAAATCACCATCCATACATTGTCTGAGCATACCATGGAGTTCAAAGTTTGAACTTCAACTTCACCTTGGGATGGGACTTCCATTTTTGGCGATGGACCTGCCCTTCATGCTCAATTTATACAAAGAAAGATTCTTGAAACACAGTAGAGGAATCTACTTCAATGCCTAAATTGCAGACTATGTGACAATAAAATCAAAAGGAAAAAAAGCACTCCATGGATAAAGACATGTAAATGCAGTATAACCCAACTTGTAATTCATTGATATAACCAGACCAGACTATTAAAAATGGCCTGAATTCAGATCAAGATAAGAGTAATTTTTACCCAAGATATGAAGTCCAAAAAACTTGCAAGAGAACAAAACATTATATTACACAAATCTCTTTCCTTGGTCTAGAAAGAAAGAACATAGTTGGAAGCCTTAAAACTCCTGAGAAGCAGAACCGATGTCTCCCTTGCCCTTGCCCACCTTCTTGGGCAAAAGAGTCTGGTGAATGTTGGGTAAAACGCCTCCATTAGCAATTGTAACAGAACCCAACAGCTTGCTTAGCTCCTCATCATTCCTCACCGCAAGCTGAATGTGCCTTGGTACTATACGGTTCTTCTTGTTGTCCCTGGCTGCGTTCCCAGCAAGCTCCAAAACCTAATTCAATCAACCATCACCAAATCTTCCAAAATCAAACATAGAATCAAGATAAAGAAGATATTAAAACAGTAGTAATCAACATTCAACCAAATCGGAAATCCAACAAAATTTCCTGATGCACGCATTCAGGCGAATTAACACCAATTCATATTTTCCCCAATCATACAAATCACAGTATAGCCAACTGTAATCCAGGAATCAAAATCAGAACATAAAACCCATTTCAAAACATCCAAAAAAGTAGTCATACGACAAGAAATTTAACGAAACAAATCCTCAAGACCCCACAGAATGCCTCAAGAGCAATCAAACAAGGCCCCAAGACCATCGAAAGATCAAAACTTTCAATCTTCCCGAAAAATGAGAGCACAAAAAATCAAAAATCAACCGCTCCCAAAACGTCACATATGAATATAAATTTGCATAAATGAAGGAGATTTAATCAGCAAAATCGGATCAAATGGAAACAAGGAAAATACCTCAGCAGCCAGGTACTCGAGAACGGCAGAGAGGTAGACGGGAGCTCCGGCGCCGACACGCTCAGCGTACTTGCCGGCCTTGAGGAATCGAGCGATCCTGCCGACGGGGAACTGGAGACCGGCCTTGTGAGACCTGGACACGGACTTGGACGCCTTGGGCTTACCTCGGCCCCCCTTCGTTGAACCCCCTGAACTCATATCTCTGATCTCACAAATCTACTTTCGATCGGTAACTTTAAACGGACAAACCCAAACCCTAGTTTTGCTTCAATTTCGCAGAAGTTAGAGAGAGTGGCGGTGTACGATCAAGTAAAGGCGCGAGGGTTCGGTTTATATAGAGGCTGAGTCTGTCTTTTGATTGGTCGAGATGGGTTCATGTGGATTGCCAGCGTGGTATTGTGTTTTTAAGATTATTCGCGGGAGGGTTTCGAACTTTCGGTTTTCGAGTTCGCCGACTTTTTCTTTTGTTTTCGCGGTATTGATTCAAAAAGCAGCCTCGCAACGACAACGTATTGAATGGTTGAGTTGGGCTTGTCACGGCTGACCTCTCTAAGGTGTCTAAAGCATATCCAACGTCGTATTATTTAAGCTGTGAATGTAGAATAATGATTTTTTTTTTTCGAGTAGAGAATGGGGAGGGGGGGGAGGAGAAGGGTGCCTAGGAGATTCGAATTTTGATTTAAGAGAAATTTTAATTATTTCATTTTAATATGTTTTTATTAATAATATGAATTGTTATTAAATAAAATTTAAGTATAATATATAAATTTAAAATTTTAATAATTGATAATAAGAAGTCAGTAAATTATTATAAATTTATGTCTGATCAATAAAAAGTCAATGACAATAATTATAAGTCTAATTAATTTTAATTATAAAAAAGTCCACTTTCTTATACGAATTAAAAAACAAAAACACAATCTGTAAATAAAAATTGTACTAACCAAACAAAAAGTAGGACTCTAATAAAATATTGTACACCAAAAGTATGTAAAAAAACAAAAAAAATCTTTTATCTCAAAAAAAAAAAAAAATTTGCACCAAAAATAGAACAAAATTAAATTAAAAAAAGGAACAAAATGTGAGTAACAAAGAGAGTTGGAAGTGGCCGAAAAACGTAATCCAAGAACTGCTTCACACTCTTCATATTTGGTTCCACACCCAGCCTCCCCCAAATACCTGATAACTTTCCTGAATCTGATTGCACACCTCTAACAAGTATCACCTCACATCTTTCAATCATAAGAAAATTATAGAAAGATAAAAAAAAAATTACATTTTTACACAAATATATAACAACAATAATGTTAGGCTTACTGAAAAACTCTATCAAAAGTATTTATTTTTATGAATTGGGAGGGTTGTATTGGCTGGATATCACATCATGATGTGACATCATGTGATATCTAACGAATACAATACTGTCAACTCATGAAAATAAACACTTTTGATAAAATATGAAAATAAAACTAGTATTACTCATATAACAAATGAAGCAAACAAAGAAACACACGATATCACATCAGTAGAGTAAGTAAGAAATTGTATGAAAACGGATAGGAACGGGGGATGGTGAAAACTTCCTTATAAAATTATAAGGAGAGATAGAAACGATTATAAAGAGACTTCGTTAATTTTTTTAAAATTTAAATTATTTTATGAGAGTAGGATAAGGATAGAGAAATTACATTGGGCAGTTTAGATAGACTTCTTATTTTTAATTAAATGTTAGATTTAAAAGAGTTGATTAAATTGAGAATTTGGGAGAGAGAAGACTAGAGAGAGTAGGAGACTGGAAAACAAGAAAGCGGAGAAGTCCAAGAAATTTAGAAAAACTAGGAATAGCCACCTCACCATTATATTGCTATAGAGTATGTAAATAGAAATGATATAATTATTAAAAGATGGTATTTTAATAGCATGTTAAAAAATAATAATATTATATTTTTTATCATATTTAACACAAGATATAGCGTATGCTGAATTTTGACATGTCATGTGTCAATCGACTAAAATGACATATGAAATTTATTTTTTAATGAAAATTATAGAATTTTATTAACAAGGGGGCAAACAATTTAAATTTAGATTTTAAGGAGTCTCGTATGAAAAAATGAAAAATTTTAGGAGAGCAATTCTTAATTTTAAAAAAGAATCTATAAAAAAATTGTTAAGATGTCAAATTTATAATATTTTGGGTTAGGTCACTGCCACCCTTTGGCCCTTGTATCCGCCAATGAGGATAGTTAATTAAGAGAAATAGTATAATTATAACAAAAAATAGTTTTTTTTTAAATGCACTGTTTGAGCATAAATGTCAAACTGTAACTTTGTGACAACTATTTTTAATGTGAGTTCCTCTCACGTTTTCATCCATCCATACTTTATTTTCTCTACAAACTAAACACAATAGCTAGCATACTTCATTCAAACTTATTAGCGGATCAAAGATAGTGCAATTCATTCTCAGTTACGGTCCTATCTTATTGAGCACTTGTGGCAACGACAAGGCCAATGATTATCTAAATATAGTTTGCTTTTGTAATTTCAATTTGGCAAGTAATTTGCATACTTTTGGAAACTAATAATTTTATTATATAAAAGGGCAACTTAGTTTGAAAACTAGTACACAAATATTATAGGGTGTGGCTATTCCCACCCCACAAAAGTTTAATCTCGCTCCGTCATTAAAGTAAAAGACAAAAATGTCCAATTTTCAGCCTTTTCCCCTCTTGGACCACTCCCTAAACCCTTGCACAGACCATCAACATTTACCTAGAACCCGAGTGCAAACAATTTTAAAGTAACCCTCCAGCACTAATTCAGTTCTCTATTGATCGAATCCTATATTTCAAAGATAAAAAATCTATAGCAAAGGCCTTGTAGGAGTCAAAAATAGTACAAATTTAAAAGCTTATATCTTATTTAATTGCATATTAGAATACCATTATCTCTGTGACCCTCATATGAAGACAACAATCACTTCCACTGCCATCATAAGCATTGTCACCCTCCAACTTTGTTAAAGTGAAGGATGATTCATCGCCGACCAAGTTTTCAGATCTGCAAGCTGATGGGAGGGAGAACAAATTGCAAAACAGGTCATCGTGAGCCAAAAGACATCGACGTCAACACTGACGATCTGCCAAATCGGTTGTCATGGTGCTGAGAGGAAAATGGATGATCACAATGACGAGGCCACCCACCACTGCACCACATTTTGTTATAGCACGCAACAATGGTGGCCATCAAGACACAAGTCACGCAACCACGAGATCATAGTTTTTCTAATGACGATATGACCAGAGATGATAATTTGCCCTGTCCCTAATGGAGCGGGTATAGGGTGCTCATAAACAGGGTCGAGGTAGGGCCTTTAAAACCTTGTCGAGTTTGGGGATGGTCACCTTGCCTCGTTTATATATTAGTTTTTTATTTATTCTTATATACATTATATTTACTAATAAACAACATTATATAAAATTAATTTTCAGGTTTTTCATATCACACTCATATTATTTTTTGTTATATTAGTTATTTTGGCAATAAAAATTTAATGTACCTATCAAAATAAAAGTTTTTACTTACTTAAAAATATATATATAGCAGGGCTCGGGGGGGCAAGGCAGGGTGGTGTCGAGGTAGGGGTAAACCTCTAAAGGGGTGGGGTTGGGCAGGAAATATAAACGAAGTTGGGGTTGGGGAAGGACCACCCGCCCCATTACCATTCCTAAACATGACACCATAGGTAAAGAGAGAACGTGGAGGTTCTTGGAAAAAGAAAGATGGGTTTCTGGCCTTGAAGGGGGAGGTAGGGGTCTCAGACGATTGTGCAATGAAAAAAAATGCAAGAGAAGAGAAAATGAGAGATTCAGGGAAAGATGGAGCATTTTTGTCTTTTAATGTTATAATAGAGTGGGAATAACATTGATGAAGCGAGAATAATGGCTCTCATATTATAAATTAAAACCCTTCTTTGCCATAATCTCCACTTTTATACTATTTCAATAAGTCGTGATGATTGAGGGATTTATGGCAGTAGTGCCAGTTTGCATTATTTTCAATTCCCAATGCTTATCCTTAATATCAAATTGTGTCTATTATTGAGTTGATGCTTTCTCAAGTTACTTAGCTTTTGCTTATTCGAGTTCTATATTTTCTTTCCAACGTTGATATGTTATCGAGCCTTGAGTGTATAGGAATGGAAATTTAACTTAACCCGTTAGGAACCTGTCACACCTCTTCTTTAATGGAGCGGGTTTGAGAGAAGTTATGTCCACCCTGTTGGGGTTTGGGGTGAAGGTGCCCCCGCCTCATTTATATAAAATAAAATATTAAATAAGTTTTGTATTACATAATTAATGTTTATAATGATATTTTTTAGTCACTCATTAAAAGTTTAGATAGAGTTATCTTTCAAAAAAATAATTGTCATTATAATTATTTATTGGCATGTATATATATTTTCTTATTTTAACTCATATAACATTTAATTTGAGATAATTTAATTATAATTAAGTGTTTGTTTAGTAACACTTATTTTAAGTACTTTTTATAGTCTAAAAAGTACTTTTGTAACTATATTGGCTTCGTTTGGATTGTTATTCAGAAATAATTTTTAAATTTTTTTTTTAAAATATATTCAAAATTTTGTAATTAATTTTTTAAAAATTATGAAAATATATTTGGATATGATAATATAAATTTTAAAAAATTAAAAAATATATATTTTGAAATGCGTATTCCGCGTTTTAAAATTAGAAAACTGTTTTTGAAAACAAAAACAAATGGAGAATGTTACTTTCTGTTTAAAAGTAAAAGTAAAATAGTAAAAGCATGTTTGATAATGGTGTTAATATTAGTGGCTTCATGTGTTTGTCAAAAATTTTGCTTGACCCAAGCTGGGTGACAATAATTTCTTATGACCCAACATTATAATATATTGGAAACGAAAATGGTACCACTTATCAATATAAGCTCACTGTTGACCATATCGATTGGGGAAATTTTAGTGAGAGAATTCTTGAACCTGCTAAACAACAATCTAGCAATGAGAGCTACCACTTATCAATATAAGCTCACTGTTGACCATTAATATAAATTCCTTCAAAGATTCTCATATGTTATTCTTCAATATGAGGAGGTAATTTGGTATTTTTCTAAGCCCCCGCTCAAATTTAACGTTCAAATTAGTGAAAAAGCTTATCGACTTTAGTGAATACGATAAAACTAAGTTAGAGTTGTTATTTTTAATTTGGTAAACAAAGCTCGACACATCAAGGAATCAGTACCTCCTTAAAGTGCCATAGTGTGTTAGAAGTGGAAAAAATGATTTGTGGAATATTTCTTTCAATCGTACTGATCAAACTTGGGGATTTGTCATACTGCGTAGAGCATATAAATTATGATCTACATTTTTTTTGAAGGGATTTTCTTTTAACATAAGTCTTAGTGGCTTTCTATGAATCTACCACATCTTATAAATTGAATTGATCTTTATATTGTCACTCCATTATAGTCTAATGTGGTTCTTCCTCTTTATGATCATCCTATTATTGATGATGATGACTTTCTTATTCTCGATGTTTCTCACTATTCTGTCTAGCAACAACCATTTGTCAAGGGGCTTTGATGATCAAGTCAATGAAGAATTAAAATGACTAAATTGAACAATAATAAAATTCAATGAAACTACCTCCACCCTTTATTTATAGTGGTTGGGGTTATCAAATTGGTGAGATTCCTTATTTTATTGAGATGATGATTTTTCTTTACTAGATGATAAATCATTGATTAAGTTGGGTAGAAGTAGTTTCCCAGTCAGAATCAGTTTTCTTATCATAGTCATGCCTTAGAATTCAACTAGGAGGTTTTTTTTAGATAAATAGGATGACGTTGACTTTAAGATATCGATATAATCATCTATTTAATATATCGATCAAATAACTTTATGCATATGCTGATTTGATTCAGAATATATGATATGATATGATCTGTTAAACTATATTGAACCAGCTTAGAAGATATGTTAGATTCACCCTCATCTATTTTTGTACACATGTTATGATCTAATTCGTCTATCTTTATTCGTGTCAATATATATTCTCAAAAATCACATATTTCAGATATAAGATATGAATTAGTATACACAAAAAGTATAATATAAACCAAGAAGAAAAAGACAACAAACATTTTTCAATTAAAAATATAATTAAGAGATTGGAAATAATGTATTTTCATCTTGCTCCATAAGGATATAATTATCCCATTGTATAAGAGAATGGTAATATGGACACATTGAAAATATTTGTTTGGTGCCCTAATTTTGCTCGCTACCATCAGTGATGAAATTTGTATGGAGATTGTAGTAAACTAGAACGAGTTTATTGTCATTTTAAAAAACAAAGGGAAAGTCACTGTACTTGTTAGATAAGTTAGGAAAAGTTAGTGTAATGTACCAAAAAAAGATAAAATCAAACATAAGAGAAAAGAGCAATCATCTTCATTTTTTAAATATTTATGAGATAAATAGAAACTCTCTATTTTCATGTTTCGATTGTTAGTAAGAGAGAAAAGAAAAAAAATATTTATAGACTATTTAATAATTATAGTTTTTTTTTTGTCATTAGTTGTAATAAGTTCCTCTCTAAATCTATTGACTTTTGAATGGATTGAAGAATCGAGTGTAAAAACCAAAATTTTCTCTCCTAGCCTTCTAATTATTTTTCATCCATAAAACATTTAGACGAGAAATTTTGATATCATTCTACTTGAATGTTTCTTCTTCCTCCAAATCACTCCCACTATACGAACTATTAACTTAGCAAAATTTATGTTGTGTGTGGAATTGATGAAAGAGTAGGGAAAATAAACGAAGGGGAAAGAAAGAAAGAAAAATAAATTATTTTCTTTTGTTTAATTGAGGGAAGAAAAGAAAAAGAAAAGAAAAGATAGAATAAGAGAAAAACAAAGGAGAAATAAATATGGAGGATATTAATTTTTTTAATTTATTTATTTGGTTGTAATAGACAAAGGAAAGAGAAAAGAAATGAAAATGAAAAGAAGGGAAACAAAAGGGAATATCGTCTTAGTTTCTTTCATTTGGCTAAGAGGAAAACATGGAGGGAATTTATTAAAAAATTTCTCCTCCCTTCCATTCCCTTGTTCCAAAAGGCCCCACAAAACGTTTGGAAAGAGCTGATCTTCAATTGCACCCAACACTTTCCGTTGTTGAACATTGAAAAACTACTCGCCTCCTCTCTTTCTCTCTCTCTCTCTCTCTCTCTCTGACACTAATGCTTCTGAACTTCACCCTCCGCCATTAAACCCCCCAACTCCTCGTCCTCACCTCCGTCGCTTGTTATTCTTTATCCACCACCTCCCAACCCCCACCCACCACCACATCTACCAATTCAACCCCCACCCACCACCACATATACCAAGTCCCAACCACCTCGTAAGGCCCGTCAATCCCTGCGCCGTATACTCCATTTGCTCTCTACCAACCCCATCCACTCACAAAACCCTACCTTTTCTCAAACACTAACCCTTCTTCAACTTCCCCTCAGCCTCTCTCTCCTTCCCAAGCCTCCACCCTTATATCCTCCATATCTAACCCTCTTATCTCTTTCTACTTTTATCTACTCCTCAAATCTTTCCCCACCTTCAAACCCAACTCTACTCTTTTCAATTCCTTGATCACATCTCAGCTCCAATCCATCAATCCCTTCCTCCCAAAGATTCAATACTTCATCAAAGAAATGAGAAAATACAACGTACATTTTTCGTACGATGATTTTTGTGGGTTTTTTTATCTTGTCATTCCGAATCATACGAAAATTTATGAGTTCTTCATTCAGGTTTTGTTGGATGAGTCTGAATTCGATGAGGGTAGTTACAATTTTACGACTTCGGTGTATCTCGAACATGGGTTTTGCGAAAAAGTGATTTTGGTTGCGGAGAGAGTGAAGACAAGGTGTGAAAACCCTAGTGTGGGGTTTTATTCTTGTATGATGGAGGTCTATAGTAAGAATAGGGATGCTAGGGTGGTGATGCAGTTATTTTGTGAAGTGCAAGATAAAGGGGTTGTGGCAAATGAGAGGATTTATATAGTTTTGTTAGAGGTTCTTTGTGGGGTTGGGTGGCTGAAGCTCTATTAGGTGATTATGCAAGAGATAGTGGAGGCTAGGTTTGGAATTGATGGGTGTTTAGGGGTGAGTTTCATGAGAAAATTCATAGAACAAAGCACGGTTTTCTAAAGCTGAGTATTTGTTGATAGAAGGTGTCATTAAGGATAAGGAGAGTCCAGGTGTTCTTGTGGAGGCAATGGCAGAGAAAGGAAAGCCTCTCGTGGGTATTGATCTCTTAAAAAGTATGTCCAAATCTGGGTTGGATTTGGATGGTTTTGCTTATGCTTCGTTGATTCGTGGGTGTGGGAAGATTGGTTTGATTGGTGATGTAGAAAAATATTTTCTGAAATTAAATCTTCCAAGAGGATTGTGAACATGCAATGTAACGCTCCAATCTGCCGGAAAATTAAGTCATGAATTTAGGTATTAGAAATTTTACGAGACGTAATAAAAATGTTACTGGAAATTAAATCAAAAATAATAATAATAATAATAATAATAATAAATAAATAAATAAATAAATGAATAAAAATAAAAGTAAAATAAAAGAAAAATAAATAATTTAATTGGTCAAACAAGGCCTAAAAGAAAAATAACAAAAAGGAAGCCAAAATTGAAGCCAATGGGTTTTGTACCCCTGACCCAAAGTAGGCAAAACACTAAAACCCCAAAAAAATTAGCCACTTGGGCTGCCCACCTTTTTGTGTCCTATTTTGCAATATAATTGTATATATACACATCAAAAGAAAGCCCCACCTCCTAACCCACCAATAGGATTTCATGCAACTCAATTTAATAAATAAAAATGTAACTATATATTTTGTGTGTTGTGTGTATGAAGTAAAGTGAAAATCAGAAATCAGATTGTGATGTGAGTGCATGTGTCGACTAGAGAGAGAAAGTGAGTTAGAGAGAGAGAGTGGAAGAAGGGAAGGGAAGAAGAATAAGACGGAAGGAAGATGGTCCATTCTAAGGGGATCTAGATTCAAGCAAGAAGAGAGAGGGAAGAATCGATTATTTTTCTCTCTCTAAAAAATTATATATATGTATACAAACTGTTTTAAGTTTTCTAATGCATGCATGATCCTAGTGTGATGAAGTAAATAGATTAGAAGTATAATAGAGGGGCTTGGGGGCTTGAAAAAAAAAAAACAACTCCATAACTGCCATTAATGGAGCTTCAAAGTTTGTTCAGAAATTAAGTTTGATAAAAATAGATTTGGGGATCGGGAATCAAACCTAGATCTCCTAGGGATCCAATTGGTCCAAACCCTTCATGATTTGGTTAAGAAATAAGGAAAAAATAGTAGCTTTTAGATGGCTGAAAAATTGAAATGGTGTCAAAAAAATTGTAGTTTTCAGATTTAAACCAGTCCCAAATGATTCCTTAATGTTTTAGGAACAAATCAGTGCAAAAATAGAGAGAATTGGACATAAGAATCATGAGAAAAATGGAGAAATTCCTTGCAGATTCCGGCACCAGCGCCGGAGACGATGCATGAACAGTGGCCGGAAAGTTGGGTGAGGGAGATGACCCTGTCGGGTCAGACTTTGGGTCGGGTCGGAACCTGACCAAACACAAATAACGGTACTGCAGCGGCGTCGTTTTGAATTAATGTGGCATGACGTCAACATGACATCATGCTGACGCAGTAACCAAACTGAACCCCTTAGCTTTTGACCAAACTGAACCAGACAGTTTACTTAACAGTTTCTTGAAATTTCTTTTTAACCCCCAGAACTTCCTGTTAATTTCAAATGGACCTAGAAAATTTATTTAAAATTAATTTTAAATCCTAAATTATTATAGAAAATTTTCAAAACACCCCTAAGCCAAAAATTAGTCAAACGAAGTCCAAATAAAATAAACGAATAGTGTAACCCAATGTTTTTTGGCATTTCGGACTCAACGGCGGAGTTCGATTTATGAAATTAAGTCCCAAAAATTAAGACACGTGAAATGTAAAATTATCATTTTACCCCTAAGGATACTCAGGGCCAATTGAATATAAAAGTAGTCTATCTTGACTATTTTGGACAATCCGAACTCAAGGGTAGAGCCCATTTCAGCAAACTAAGTGCCGAAAAATATGACATGTAAAAGTACAAAATTACAAAATAAGACCCGGTAACAAACTAAAAAATGACCAACGCGTCCCTAAGACGTGATGAAGCTATAGGAAGATGGTACTTGGAATAGAAAGAGCTCTAAATTGACAATTAAATTATGTGATACTTTGAACAAAAAAGTAATGAGATATTGAATTGTGATTATAGGGACCCTCGTTAAGGAAGGATTTTTGGAATTTGCTTTTGGGACCTCAGGTGAGTTTTTTATACCATGTTAAGGTGGATTTTCATTATAGATATAAATATCGAACTCTTTTTTGATTTGAAAATAGACTCCTACCATTTGATATCAATTTGAATGACTTATTGATATTGCCATTTTCTTATAGCTTGTTAACAAATACATTGTACCTAGTATATGTTTTAAATTGACCATTGATATCTATACTGTCTTTCCCTCTGATTCAAGAACATATTTTGTAAAATACTCATGACACTATACAATTTTTTTTACCAATCTCTAAACTGTTTTGACTAAAGGCTAAATATGGAACCCTTATTTGAATAATTGAGATTGTTATTGATGTTATTGATTTTGGATATGATTTTGATGTTTTGAATGAAACACCCTTCTATGATTGGTCATTATTGAATAGATTGCGACTTTATTGAACCCTAACCATGGGGTATATTGGTGGTACTATTAAATTTGATATCAGTCAGCGAGGTCCTAATTTGCTGGCCATTGAACCCTAACCATGGGGTATATTGGTGATATTATTGAATTTGATTTAAGTCAGCGAGGTTCTAATTTCCTGGTCATAGAAAATGAATTTTAATGATTTGAACTTTTATAAATATCGAACCGTAACTATGATCGAGTTATAATAATAAACTATGATGTTGATTTGACTATGACTATTGATATTGAAAATGACTTCGAACCATGTTTCAATTATAATACTACTCATCATTATCAAACTATGTTATTGGATCATTATTATGATTGTGCTATGTTATTGATTTTGATTTACGACTATGATTGAACTGAGATTTATTGAAAATGACTTTGATACTATTTTGTGATCTGTTGTACTTGATATGATGTATTTTAATTCCATATAAGTATTGACATTTCAGAATGTACTACATAGTAGTTTTGAAACCCTTGACATGTTATGAAATACTTACTGGGCTGTTAAGCTCATTATAGATATCCACCATGTTTTCAAGTAAGGATTAGACAAACTTGCTTTCAGGTGATGCAGGATAAGTGCTTAAAAGATGAGGCGAGTTCTTTTTGATGAGTCCTTGATCGAAGATAGACAAAAAAAGAATTCAGTTTGACTAGCAAGCATTGAAGGGTTATTTTCATTAAAGCAGGTAACAGAATTTTTGTTGCTAACTGAAATATTAACGGGTTTAATGCCTTTTATGCTTGAAAGTTATATAATGTCTAACATGACAAATCCTAGATACAATCCTAACTTGGCAAGTCTTAGATAGAATCCTTAGCTCTTGAAGAAATAAACAATTTGATTAGTTTGCGCTAATTAAGTAATGTTAAATGACATCATTTCCAGTGTAAACCTACATGGGTGTTACTGTGTAGTAAGACTGAGAAGGTAACTTTCTATCTTGGGAAAAAATATCCAAAGAGAAAGCTGACCATCTTGAGTAGTAGCACCAAGAAGGGGAAGACCAACGATGGCTAGAAGATAATATCTTCTCATTGTGCTTATGATTAATGGTGAATATTGAGGTCAAGGGTCTTGAAACTAGGAATCCAGAGGGAGAAGATTGGTGTTTTAGTATTAAAAGGACAATTAGAGGGGATAAATATGAATTTATCTAACCTGTTTTCATCAATAAATAGAACTAAAGGATAAAAGTGAAACAGTATGATTACAGTTACACAAAACCCCAAACCAAATTCTGAAAGGATGTAGTTGATCTTAAAATGCCCTTATCTGAATCTAAGGGGGTTAGGTTGACAAAGCTATGGTGAAGATGAAAAAGAGAAAGAGAGAGGAAGTGTTTTGCACTAATGGATATCAACTATAGCTTACAATATTGTGGTTTGGTGTGTCCATTTAGCTAATATGCACTTGCACCTTAACGGATGCCCACATGCTACTATAGAGTAGTTTGTGTTTTCATTTACTTAAATGAAATTATAGTAAAATAGGAATTTATGCATCGTTTTTCCATAATGTAAGGACGTAACAGTGGCTTTTCTTGTAATTTGACAGAATTAGAGAAGCATAGGACTTGTGCACCAGTTTTTGGAAACGCAAGGACACCTTAGAGAAGTCAGCATCACTTCCTCATCCCTTCTGGTTTTCATAAAAAAGGATATATACATGCATTCATATACAAATATGTATATGTGAGTGAGTAGATTTTTGTTTCTCATCATTACTTAATTCTCTTATTATCATTTTATTCTTCTCATTATTAATATATATTTAATTTAAGTTTGGGCTAAATTGTTTCATTTTAGTTCTTTTTCTACTTTGAATTCATTCTTTGCTTTGTTTATTTGGGCTATATTTGGTTTGCAGATTTAGTAAAGGAAAGGAAAAGAACAAGAAAAGTGATATCCCTCGTGTTCCCCCCTTACTTAAGTAAGACTACAAACGTAAAGTTTCTCAAATTATTTTTGGGAATCAAGAAAAAGGAAAGGAAAATGACTTGTAAAATTAAAAATTTCTCCCTCAAATTTTGTTTCCCCTTCTATTTTCCATGGTAACTAAAAGAGAAAAAATAATTTCCTTTACTGTTTTCCCCTTTTTTCCTTCCTAAATTTGCAAACCAAATGGAGCCTTGATGTTCTGTTTACAAGATTTTTCCAGATTCAAATTTGACTCCAAGATATCCAATCCTAGCTTGCATTGTTTGTGGCACAACAAAACTTTTGAATTCTTCGAATTGTGCTTCTGATCTTCTCTAACAGGCATGAGAATTTGATTAGCTCTTTTTATTTTTTATTTTTTAAATCTAGGTGGTAGTTGAATGAGAAAAATTGGAGTCTGATTCAAGAATTTTTTTTCTTCGATACGTCTGATAGAAGAATTGACTTTGTTTTTGTTTCAAATGGAAACACTTTTCCATTTCTTTTTAGACAGAAATGCAACTCTCTGGAGATATTTAATATTTTCCTTTTATGTTAACTTGTTAATTAGTAATCGATACGTGCTCTTTTTTTCCCCTCTCTTTTCGTTGTCTTTTTTTTTTTTTTTAATTTTCAAAGAAGTTTCTAAATCAGTTGTATTTGATATTGCTTTCTTTCTTTCCCTCAATTTGATTTCACTTTCAAATGAATCCATTCCTAAATTGGTAGCATGGGGAGAAGAGTCATATTAAGATAACACTTTAATAATGCCACTTCTTTGGGGGAAGTACTATTTGTGGTTCTCAGTCAGTTGGTCTATAACCTGCTTATCTGCATTTTACTTTATATATCCTTGGGTTGTTCGTTGATTTTTGAATAAATTTGGCTTTGCTTCTAGATGGCGGGGCAGAGTGAACTAAACAAGTAACCATGCTAAATGATGTATAACTGTGAGGATACCCACCATTGAGTTAGGTCTCTTTTTTGTTAAGTAGTGGTTAGTTTTTAGCAGGTGAAGTTGGTCTCTTATTCACTTTCTGTTTGATATATGTTATAGAAGGTTCTGGTTGATTGTTTTGAGTTGCTGGGGTATCCATGTCTTCTTTTTTGGCTCCTTGAATAGCCAAACCATTAGTTTTTCATTGTCAATTGTAGGCTCTTATTATCTAATACTCTATGAAGGGATTATAACATTGTTTGCATTAAGCATAACCAATGCTAAAAGTATGTTTGGTATACTAGAGTGGAATAGAACTGAACTCAGAAATAAAATGAAACAGAAATATAATAGGAATGACCATTCCATCCATTTGTTTGGCTAAATATTTTGGAATGAGATAGTGATTTCATTTCAATTTTTGGTTTGAACAATTTAATTGTTGGAATGAAATGGTTTAAATAATTTAACTTGAAGAAATAATTCAATTATTCTAAAATACTTTTGTATATTCATTAAATTATTTTCAAGGGGATCATGTACATTTGATAAATGATCATATATATGTGTGTAGTATATACACATAACAATAGTTTAAGGCAAGACAAATAAACCTATAATTACATTCTAAAGCAAAAGACAATAATATATATATATATATGCATATATATGCATATATGTGTATATATAACTATTGACCCATGCTATGCATATATGAAATTAGGATTGCGAAATTGAGTAATTAGAATTTAAATGATTTTACACACACACACACACACATATATGTATACACGTGTGTGTGTATAATATATGATACCCCCTAATTTTATAATATATATTGACCCGTGCTCTATCATAATCACAGCTACATGTATGTGTATGTATATGTATTAAAATTTATGGGGTATTATATATATATATATGTATACATATGTGCATGTATAATATATATATATATATATACACATTTTTTTAATATCATATATTTATATATATGTGTATATATAAGTAAGAGATGCAACCATATTTTTTTTTATTAATTTATTCAAGAATGGAATGACATTCCTTAGGTTTTGCAAAGGAATGCTAATCTCATGTTATGTAGGAATAGTTTTTCAAAAGCAATCTCTATTCCGACAATCTTTAGTCTTATCAAACATTATAATGGAATGAGATCACGAATTCCCATTCTAGTGTACCAAACATTGCGCAAGGATGCGAATTGTTCCGTTTTGCAATATGTGAATGGGAACAAAATATGCCGTGTACTCTAAGATGTGATTGTGATAAAGGCAGGGATTTGTAGTGACATAGTTAGAATGTGATGATGTGGTCATATCGGGAAAAAAAATATACATTGTACTTTACGATGTGTTCTAAAATGTTGATTGGTACGGAGTTGGCACTTTTTGGTAACCTTGTCTTTGTTGGTGAAAGAAATGTTGGATTGTGTGTGTGTGTATTTTTTTTCCTTCTTTTTTTGATAAGTATATACCAATTTTTGTTAGAAGACATCGAAAGAGTGCACTTGTATACAAAAAAGAAGACATTATACAATTATAATTCTATATTAATTGAATATTCTACAAAATAATATATAGACGATGAAGAATGAGTTAAAGGGTTTAATTCCTATAATAGTCAATCAAAAATGTGTGTGTATATTATATTATTAGGTTAATATAAAAAATTGTTTAACAGGAGTTTGGAAATGAGAAAAGTTTTGGTATCATTAGGAAGAGCAATTCTATGCATAGTTGTGACTGACGCGACTGTGCAATCTCGATCGTTGGTGTATTTCAAGCCTGACACATTAGTTGCACATGAGATATACCAATAGTCGAGATTATATAGTCACATCAGTCATGACTATGCATAGCAATGCTCCACTAGAAATTTTGGCATAACAACAATTATTATGTTTTGATAGAAAGTAGATGAAAATCTTACCACTTGACACTCTTAAAGAAGTTATGATGGGTTAAAAAACTAAAGTGAAAATAATGAGTTGTGATAGGGAAAAAACGTAACGAATTATGAGAAGTCACCCTTCATGTATAAGGAATTGGCATGATTGCCTAAATAATAAGAAATGTGTCAACATACTATTTTATGGGTGTGTCAAGGGCTGATTAGATATGTAATGTAGTGCAACTCATTACTCATAGTTAATAGGAGATAATTATGTCACCAGAATGACCCACGACAAACTAAGTACCTACAAAGAGAAAATGAGGCGAAGATTTGAAAGCATTTTTTTGGATCGTTGAATATAGTGTTCTGTAACGAAGTGTTCCATGGTTTGGAACTTGTTTTCTAAAATGCTAATTGGTAGTGAGTTCACGCTTTCTGGTAACTTAGGTTATTCCTCTTCTCTAGAAATAAAAAGACTCCCTTTGTTGGTGAAAGGAATGTTGCATTGTTTGTTTACGTATGTTTTTTCCCCCCTTGATAAGTAAATATTAATTTTTTGTTGTGAGAGTCCTAGAGGAGATTGGCTAGCTGGACTTGATGGAGCAGTTAGGTTCTTTGTGTGGAGATGAAAGGTTGAAGAGGGAAGGTTTAAATGGAAAACTGAGTTTTCTTTTTAAAGCAGAGGAGATTTCCTGGTGCTAGAAATCTAGAATGTCATGGTTGAAGCAAGGTGATCTCAACACCACTATTTTTCACAAGGCAAAAAATTCCAGATGGAGGAACAATATGAGCATAATGAATATTGATGGGAGGTTACTAGATGATGATTAAGAAGTTAGGGAGGGGGTTGTAGGGTTCTATAAGAGGTTGTCTTCAGAAGAGTTTAGGTGGAGGCCTAGTATGGATAATATCCATTTCAAAAGACTAGATAAAAAGACCTCGTGCCTACTAGAAGGTTCTTTCGAGGAAGATGAGATCAAGGCAGCCTCAGATTCTTGTGTAGGGGACAAAGCCCCCGGTCTAGATGGTTTTACCATGGCGTTCTTTAGTCATTTTTGGGAGGTTATTAAAAATGATGTGGTGGATGTTTTTGGTTTCTTCCATTTTCATGGGTCTTTTGAGCGGAGTTTAAACTCCTCTTTCATTGCGCTTATTCCAAAGGAAAAAAGGGCTGAAGGTATCAAAGACTATAGGTCGATTAGCTTGGTGGGAAACTTTTATAAGCTTCTGACCAAAGTCCTATCTAGAAGATTGAGAGGTGTGTTAGGTAGTTTAACTTCAGAGAATCAGAATGCTTTTATTTGGGGCAACAAATTTGTCACGACCTAAAATCCACCCTATGCGGATCTCGAGTTGCGACCGCGGCCCTTCGGCCCAGGGGCCTCAGGACAAGGCTCGCATCTGCAGCGGTATCGAATAGATGTGCAACATGTGGTTTGCGGAAGCGTGAAAAACGTTTTCTTTTCTTTTCTCATTTTAAAATTTACACATCCGTCCGGTACTGCCGCTCTTCACATTTCGGCACACATGATATTCATTTAGAGCATAAAGAAACTTAAAGACATTATAATATTACATATCACTGCCCTGAGGGCTTAATATATATTTTGTACTGTTTACTACTACAAAATATACTAGCATTGTTCATAGATTTCTAAAAGAAACTTCTTAACATATCTTCCCAAAATGGCAGATCCATCGTCATCGTCTTCAAATCAAAAACTTTATTTTGTCATTTACCTGAAAGGGGGGTCCGAACATAGTCCGGGTAAGCTAATCTAAGCTTGTGAGTAATTTCAGTATTTGTCATGGGGTTTCAATTAGCAGTGGTTTAGTACATAAGAGTTTGTAAAACGTTCACTACCAATTGTTCGTATACTTGAACATAGAATATATGCATTTTTTAAAACAGATAGCTTTGAAACATTTAAAGTATTCAAGCTAAACTTGTACTTCATTAAATAGAGTATATAACTTGAAACACATGCATTTCGTAAAATAGATAGCTTTAAAACATTTAAGGTATTCAAACTAAAATACACATTTCTTCAAGTAGAGCATAAACACTTTAAAAACATATAAGCTTGTATGATAAAATGGGGGTAAAAACTGCTTCTATTTTTTCAAAATCATTTGTCATCTTTTCCCTTTAATTAGGTGGAATCTGTTTCGAACCAGACTCTCGTTTTACTGTCAATACTGCCAATCATATTTGCCTGGGGGATTAGATCCTGCTATCAGGCGTTTACTGTTGAATCCCGAAGGATTTCAACCGTCATAGGGGGTGGTACTTAGTACCATTTATCTTGTAAAACATTTATCACATGACTTCTTCAATAGATATTTTCATGAGTATTTAAAACATGAAATGTATAACTTCAACAATAGAACTTCAAATACTTGTAACAATCAAATTTAGAATATTTAAAGAAAATACATTTTAACCAGACATGCTAAATATCTCCAAGAAAGAAATTGAATATAAAACATTTAGCCAGCATGTCGTGACGGAATAATTTAAAACAAGAATTGTAACAAAACTGAATTTGATATTCAAATACTTCACATAACTTGAACTTAAAACTTCTTCAAATATATGGAGTTAAATCTCCATTTCAAATACAGGGTTACTCACCTTATACCTTTGGGTTGGCGCTAAGAACGTGCCTTTCCCTTTCCCTTTTTTTTCCAACCTAGAACAGTTTAGGAGAATCTCATAAACCTCATATACATTTAAATTAACTTGGAATTTAAACCTATCCTTAGACTGTGTAGGCCTAATAAGAAATCAACCTAACTATAATGATATCATGTATTTTAATGATAAATAAATCTCACCTCTGGATCCATTCATTCAAGGTTTCTGTATTTTCGTGTTTCCTAATCTTTTCTTATGCCAACATTGCTTTCGTAGGGGTCTTATACATAAAAGGTCTTACTGAAACAACTTCAGTCCTTTCGGCAATCCTGATATGTCTCTGGATCACCTTGAGTTGCCATAATAGTTCTTTCATAAAGCCTTGTTATTTCTCATCAGTGGCTCTTTGAGCTTTTGTCATGATTGTGAATTTCTCTTGTTTCTTATCCATTCCTGATTACTTGAATTTCTGCCTAAAATACAATTTAAGGTGTTAGGAAATTAACTTTATTTTAATTTATACTCTTCCGGTAGCTTCATTAAATTTAATTTAATTTTAATTACTTCACATGACTACGTGTCGTGTCTTTCCGTATTTCATTTCGACGTACGTTCGTTAGTTTAGTACTTCGACAGTGTTTCAAATTTATAGCTACTTGATTGATGCTATTCATCAAATTTTATGTCTTTTTATTTTAGACATTTCTTTTAGTCGAATAGACTCTACCATTGAGTTCGGAGCGTCGAAGAAAGTCAGTTTAGGCTTCCCTAGAATTTAATTTGGACTTTTGTATGTAAAAGGGCAAAATGGTCATTTCACCTATTTACGTGTCATATTTTTTTTTCGTACTTCGTTTCGTGATTTGGACCTCACCATTGGACTCAGAAAGTCTGAGATAGTAAGAATATGCTAATAACTTGTTAATTTTGGACAAGGGGTATTTTGGTCATTTTACCCCTTTACGTGTCTTTATTTTTTGGGATCCTGTCCCGTAAAATGGACCCCACCATTGGCTTCAGAATATCCTAAATAGTAAAAATTCACTATTCATATGTCTGATTTGGACTTTATTTGCCCCATTTATGACTCAGGGGTAAAATAGTAATTTTACCTTATTTATTAAATAATTAAATTAATTATTTAATTATTTTCTAGGGGTGTAATTGCATAAATTTTCCATCCGTTGGGCCACAGTACAAATTTTCAGAAGTTCTGGGGCCAAAATATAATTTTTGCAAACTTTCGAACTGAACTAGTGGGTTTTGTTACATTTCAAGTGGACCGGTTCAATTTTAACTGGACTAATCTGGTTCAGTTGGTTTTAAACGTGATGCTGAAGTCATGATGACGTCAACCCTAATGTTTTTTAAATTTTAAAACCTAAGGCAAAACGACACCGTCCTACTTACCCGTTTTATGAGATGGGTCGGGTTCCGACCCGAACCCGATTTGACCCAAACCCGCTTCGTCACTGTTCATCTTCTCCCCCATTTCTTCCCCAGTGTTGCCATAGTTGCAGGTTTTCATATTTTTCATTTTCGTGAATTTTTGCTCGATCATTCGCCACTGTTTTTTATTTAAAATGTTCCTAAGACATCACCAATCAGTTTGGCATTCATTTTGGAGTTCAAAATGAACTCAGTTATTCGATTTAAACCTTGATAATCCGAACTGAAATTCAGTCGTAAATGCTCATTTCTGAGCCAAAACCCTTGGGGTTTGATCCGTTGTGATCCATTTCTCATGCAGTTTCATTTTCCATTCATAAAGGTGGGTTTTAAGTTACGGTTGAAAGGTTGGGTCTTCAACCCAGAACCTGCAAGTTACTTTTTGGAGGTCATTTCTTGGGTTCTGTGATTGTGTATGTAGGTTTTCATGACTCTCATGACTTTTTCTTGATGTCTCTATACACCAAAAATGGTTTGGTTTTCACTAGTTCAGACCTGCTATAAGCATGGTCTTCAATGGCGGTTGCTTTTGGGTTGGTGTTTTTTCTGAGTGTTTCAAGACTAAATTTCATGCTTATCCTTGTTAGAATATGTTCTAGACATTATATGTACATAAACAACTTAAAAACAGTTCATATTCATGTTTAAATCTTAGAGAGATAAAAACATAAAATTTTAGATTTTTACCTGTTTACAGTGAACTCTCCCTTCTACTTCTGATCCTTCTTCTATTCTCCTCAGTTCCTCCCTCTTTTGATTTCTTTTGTATGAAGCAAGCATGCTTTGCAAGCTTTGTTTTTAAAGAGAGCAACCGACCTCTCTCTCTCTACTGTTCTCTCTCTCTCTCCATTCGTAGCCCTACTTCTAGCCTGCATCTTTCTCTTCTCAATAACTCCCTTTCCCATCTCATAAATTTTGCTTTTTCTCTTTTCTACTTTGCATTAAATTTACAAGATATTTGGTATATATTATATATATATAATACACATACACTTACACATGTTGGGAGACACACACCAGTCGACACACACACACATACTTGTACACTGCTTACACTTTAGTTATGTACATATATATATATATATATTTATTCTTTACTTTATTCATAAACATACATGCATACATACATGCCTTCATATACATGCATACAATATTAAATATAAAATTAATATTAGTATTTCACTATACTTTAATTAAATGAATTAATCAATTATTTAATTGAATTAAAAAAATCTTTACACAAATTTTCATAATTTCGTAATTCGTGCTATGTGACTCGGTATTTTGGGTCAGGGTATTACAAAATTCTAGATGCTTCTTTGGTAGAGAATGAATGTGTGGATGAAAGAAGGAAAAAGGGGAAGAAAGGTTTAGTGTGTAAGCTAGACATAGAAAAATCTTTTGATCATGTAAAATGGAAGTGTATGTTGTTCATTACGAAGAAAATGGGTTTTGGCAACAAGTGGAGGAGATGGATTGAGTGTTGCATCTCAACAGTTTCTCTTTCAATTTTGATTAATGGTGCTCCTTCAGGTTTCTTCAAGATCTCGAGGGGCTTGAGGCAAGGAGATCCATTGTCTCCTTTCCTCTTTGTCATTGTTATGGAGGTGCTTAGCCAATTCTTGAAGTGGGCAGATGAATGAGGTCTTTTGAGAGGTTTTGTTATGGAGGATAGGTTTGGAAGTGGCATAAGACTCTTCCATCTCTTGTTTGCTGATTATACTCTGGTGTTTTGTGAAGCTAAGAAGAGGCAATTAAAATTCTTAAGATGCATTTTATTATGTTTTGAGACGGCTACAAGGTTGTGGGTGAATCTTGTGAAAAGCGAGATAATTTCGGTTGGTGATGTTGACGGGATGGCTGAGTTAGAAGACATAATGGGCTGTAGAGTGGGCTCTTTTCCATCGGTTTATCTTGGGCTTCCTTTTGGAGCAACTCCAAAGGCTAGTGCAATATGGGATCCTATTATTGAGAAGTTTCAAAGGAAGCTAGCTAGGTGCAAAGGCCAATATTTATCCAAAGGGGAGAAGCTAACTCTTCTCAAGAGTGTTTTGGCAAACCTTCCTACCAAGGTTGCGCGAAGATTGGGGAAGCTTCAAAGGAATTTTTGTGGGGGAGCAGCCAGGAAGGGAGGAAGTCTCATTTGGTGAGGTGGGGATAAAGAACATCACAGTCTTCAACAAAGCTTTGATGGCACAATGGTTGTGGAGGTTTGGGGTTGAAACCAATGTTCTATAGAAGAAGGTGGTCTCCTTTAAATATAGGGTGTAGAAGAATGCTTGGTTCTCTAAAGAAGGTAAGGGATTGTACAGGTGTGGTATTTGGAAGTCAATTCGAAAAGGAATGGAAGAGTTTTTCGTGATGATTTGCTTGGAGGTGGGTGAGGGGAGGAGGGTGGTGTTTTAGAAAGATAGTTCATGTGGAGTGCTTCCGTTTAAGGAGAGGTTCCCCTCCTTATTTTGGCTTGCCCTTTAAAAGGAAGCTAGAGTGGTGGATTTTTATGAGGTAGTTGAAGGAAGGTTAGTGTGGAGTCCTTTGTTTAGGAGGAATTTGTTTGATTTGGAAATGGAGGAAGCTGGCGCTTTTTTTGAAGTGCTTAATGGCTATATAGTGGAGGTTGGCAAAGAGAACGCTATGGTATGGAGGCTTGATTCCAAGACGGAGTTCTCGGTTCACTTTTTGTATAAAGAGTGGATAAGAGGGAATGGGGAACTCTTCCCTCGGAGGTTGGTTTGGAAGAGGGAATGGGGAACTCTTCCCTTCGAGGTTGGTTTAGAAGTCCAATGTTCCTCCAAGGGTGGCCTTTTTTGCTTGCGAGTGCTCTTGGGAGGGAAATTTTACATTGGGAAATCTTCAAAGAATAGTTCAAGCTTGCTTCTAGGTGTGGTATGTGCAAAAGGGAGGAATAATCCACCAATAATCTCCTTCTTCATTGCCCCATGGCCAGGGAGTTGTGGTGCTTGTTGTTTTTTTCTTTTGGGGTTCATTGGGTTTTGTCGACTAGGATTGAGGAGGTCTTGCTGAGTTAGAGAGTGCATTGCAAGTCCAAGGGGTGTAGGCAGGTGTGGAATATGGTTCCTCTTTGCTTGATGTGGTGCATTTGAAAGGAAAGAAATAAAAGATTTTTTTATGGCGTAGCAGAGCCCATTTTTTATATTAAAGAAAAGCTTTTACACTTTTTTTTTTGGGCCAATGAGGCCATCCTTGTAGATGTTTACAACTTAGTTGATTTTTTGGATTCTTTGAAGTTTTCATCTCTTAAATCTTTTCGTATTGATGGGTTTGCCCCTCCCGCATTTTTTAATGATATTTACTTGTAAAAAATTAAGTAATAGTTTATTAAAAAACTGCTCAAAAGGGAAGTGGGCCCATGTGAATGAAAGATTTATATATAAAGAAAACAACAAAACAAGACAAATCCATACTCAATCCTCATATCAGACAAAAAAATTAGTAAAGTATCTATTTTAATGGAAGAACATTAAGTAACCCAACAATACAAAGAGTTCACCATTAGCGATTTGAGCGCAGTTAAAGAACGATGAACCCCTTTCAAAAATCTGATGATTAAGCTTTTTCCATACACACCACATCAAGCAAAGAGGAGCTGTGTGCCACATCTTACACCCTTCTTATGCCACCCACGTACCCACCATTGTAACAAAAAATCCTTAACCCATGCAGGTAACACTCAATGCACATCAAAATACTGAAAAAACAAGTTCCACATCTAACGAGCCACTTGACAATGTAATAGCAAATGACTATCTCCTCATGTAACTTGCACATTGAACACCTATTCACCAAATAAAACCTTGCATATGCAAATTATCAATTATGAAAATCGAATCAAAAGCTGTCCATACAAAGAAATCCACCTTCAAAGGGGCCCTTGTCTTCCAAACACTCCTATAAGGATAACACGTATTATCCCTTGAAAAGAGAACCTCTTAATAAGAGTGGACAGAGTACAAACCAGTGGTGTGGAAGGCTCCCAACGAATGACATCTGCTTTCACCCATGTAAACACTATAAGCAACTAATAACTCCATCAATGCAATCACAAACTCCACTTCCTAGTCCTGAAAATGCCGATGAAGAAACAGGCTCCCATATAACAATGCCAAATGACTTTGCAACAAAAGCCTCTGGACTCCCACAATCTGAAAAAGAGATGGAAATTGACA
The DNA here is from genome assembly GCA_008638375.1 of Nyssa sinensis. Classification (NCBI taxonomy): domain Eukaryota; kingdom Viridiplantae; phylum Streptophyta; class Magnoliopsida; order Cornales; family Nyssaceae; genus Nyssa; species Nyssa sinensis. The sequence continues at coordinate 15,585,336 of CM018039.1, read as the reverse complement.
TTGAAGCACATCCTTATCACACCATTGATCCACCCAAATATGAATCCGCTCACCAGTGCCAACCACAAACATAAGATGTCTAGCAAACAACTCCCAATCCTTCCTCAAACTCTTCCATACCCCCATTCCAAAATAATTAATGACCTCCCTCAAAACCAGGAACTCCACTCGCAACCATACTCACAATCCACCACCTTCTAGTGGCAAATCTATCAAATCCCTTCCATCAATGAAATTTGAAAAACCCCACACCAGTCTAGATATCCTCCTACAATCTTTCCTTCATTAGGAAAACGAACTACATTAAAGTCCCTTCAAATACACCGATAAAAAAAAATCATTTAAATATCCCTCTAATACATTATGGGATCTCTCCATCTACTCTTAACCTCACCAAATCCTGCCAAAGCTGACTGTAAATCATCCACTTTAGGCACATAGACTCCAAAAAAATCCATTGAAGACCATCCTCAATCAACTGAAATAAACAGGAAATTGAATGCCTCTCTAAACTAGCATCCAACTTTGTAGAACTCGAGAATCCCACATAACCAAGATACACCCACCAGTCCCAACCATACCTAAATACATCCAATGAGCCCGCCTACCTTCTCTTCACAACATCCCTTGGAAACTCTTCCATTTTTTCTACCTGAAAACAAACAAGACTAGGATTCTACTGGTGAAGGAAGCCTTTAATCACTGCCTCGTACCGTATGTTGTTCCTTTTTATATAAGTGTAAGGAATGAAAGTTCATTCCTTTTTCGCATCTATGACTCCAGTCATATGCTGAGATTGAAACTCTACGCGGAGGAGCAGTTTGCGTGCCAGAGTTAAAGATTGAGGAAGAAGAAGGCTGGGCCATTAAAAGTTGACCTGGGAAAAAAATGATCCCTTGGCAACTTCTGTCGTTATCCAACCCATAGTTCAACATTAGTCGTGTTAGCCAATGACCCATATTGGTTTGCTAGTTCAACATCATTAAGTTTTGGTTATCCATTCCTTTGACCGCAGGCCGGATATTTTGGTCTAACCCAATCCATTCGATCATGCCAAAGCCCAGCAGACTTCGTAGTCACGCCTGATCCATGGCATGGTTGTTAAAATTCTGATGCAAATCCTACGGTCTTACAATTTTACGATCTAAAATATCAATTCGATCTGGATTTCATAAAAAATCCTTGGAGTCTAGAATTCTTATGAGATCCCTATAGGATCACTATGATTCTGAGTTTGACTCTCGATTTTACCGATCCTACAATATCGCCACATAGTGTTATAGTCGTACGTGTCTTTGATAAGTTAAAACCTAAGACCATAATAATATTATAAAATAAATACCAAAGTTTACTTAAGTATCTTAAGTGAGACAATTATGTCAAAATTTTCTTTGTATTTTGACTTTTTGAATGATCATTTTATTTGCTTTAGATTAGTTAAGAACTTAAGAGTTATAGTAGTTAATTTAAGTCCTTTTACCTCTTTTCTTATAACTAGTATGGGACCAATATTGCCATTTAAAAAAAATTGCTTTAGGTTAATTATCTTCACTTCCTCTCTCTCTCTCTCTCTCTCTCTCTCTCTCTCTCTCACAAACATAATAAGCTTGTTTTAACCAATTGATATCTTATACTAAATAGATCTTAGTGTTAATTTTTTTTTCATATGTCATAAGTTTTGTTATAGAGTCTTTCAAGACCGAGTGAGCCAATATTTTATAATAAAAATTTCTTATGTAAAGTAATTATTTTAATACATCTACTATTTTAATTTGCTATCTTAATTAAATGTTATATAAATAAAACATTTGTTACACTAATGTACTAAAAAAATATTAAGACTAGTGGAAACTTTTATATTTTAAATGTTTATTATAATAAAAAGTAAAAAATTTTGTTATCTAGGATCACTTATTCATCAGGAGGGAGAAAGTGAAAATGATGTTACTTATAGAATTAAAGTAATGTGGGTTAATTGGAGGAGTCCGTCTGGTGTATTATGCAATTGGCATATACTTTCAAAATTGAAAGGTAAATTTTATAAAATAACTATTAGATCAATGATGTTGTATGGAACAAAATGTTGGGCAGTTGTTAATAAGATGGGTATAGTCGAAATGAGGATGTTGATATGAATGTTAGTAAAATAAGAAAAAATAGAATTAAAAATGAACACATTTGTAAGATGGTAGGAGTAGCACTTATAGGAGATAAAATGAGAAAACCTATTAAGGTCGTATGATAATGTACAACAAAGACCAATAAATACACCAATAAAGAAGAGTGACATGGTTAATATTAAAGGTGACCAAAAATAACTTTGTTAGAGGTAGTTAAAAAAAGATATGATAATGTGTGGTTTAACTAAAAGAATGGTCCTAAACAGAAAAAAATGGCGAGACATGATTCATGTAGCTCCCCAAATAATTAGGATAAGACCTTATTGAGTTGAGTTCATTATATATTTTTAAGGATCCTTAAGATGCAAAAATATTATTAAATATACTTTTCTCATTTTATAGAATTTTATGATTTTTGATCCGAACTTGAGGACCCTTCCATCGATCTATTGTAAGATTTCAATTTTTACAACCTTGATCCATAGTTAGGCCCATCTCAACATGAAGAAATCATCCCTCGAAACCATTATTACATACCACCTTTCGCCGATGATCACCTTCCATGGGTGATCACTTGCTGAACAAAATTGCAAAAAACTCTTTCCTCGTTCCACTCTCGAAGCTTTATCGCAAACATCACAGATCCATAAAAATCATCCCATGCCGCCAAAATTTGGCGATGATACCTTGGTCCATTTTCAATCAAGTATGTGCCCACAATCTCTTCTGAAGTCCATTGCCAAAGTTCGGAAGCCCTCCCATTAACATACAGAGTCACAATCTTGTCAGCCTATTCATTTCTCCAAGATTTTTTAAATGGTTCGCTGTTCAATCCTTACCATTATGTTAATTGGTGTACTATCACAGGCAACGAAAAAAAAAAAAACTTAAACTCCTAAAAATACATGTAGTAGTGCGAGTAAGGATCGTTCTCACGGAGAGTATCTAGCCTAGTTTTATGTTACGTGAACAAGGATGAGGGGGGTTTGAATATAACAAAAATAATTTAAAGAAAAATAACTAAGGAACAATTCAAATTAAAGTATTGAAATCAATCAAAAGAACAAAGAGTGGTCTAAGTCAACATCCACCATCGAAATCTTGCAACTGATTATCGATGGAACTATTTTCCTATCTCTCCTTAGTCGCAGTTAATTAGAAAACAAGTAATCTAATTAACCCTAACTACTAAACAATACAAGACAAGCGTTAAAGGTTTAATCTAGTAGTAGCCTTAAGAATTAGAAAGATCGATAAAGCTAAACAACAAAAGCACAAGCAGTTGCATTTGATTTAGTCGAGCGTTCTTTTTAAGATCTAATAATTTTTGACACAGCAAATCATTAAATCTTAGTTGCTTCATAAATTAGAGAGATTAAATAATTACGAATTTGATATCTAACCTAGCAGTAGATTGCAACAAATAATAAACTAATACTATTTGATACTAGTTCTACCCATTCATTCATATCTCCCACATTTTTCTTCCAAGTTGAACTTAGATGCTGAACCCCTAGGTTACATGTTGATTGTTACAGTTCCTTCGAAGGGATCACTATTGGGAACGGTAATACATAGATTGTGTGAGATAGAAGTCTTGGGTACCTGGTTAGTTAGTGATTTGATACCTTTAGAGATTTATGGATTTGATGTGATCCTCGGCATGGATTGGCTGACTATGAATCACGCTACCATCAATTTCGTAAGCAAGAGAGTCCTTATTTAGAATCCAGGACAGCCAAGCATCATATTTAAAGGAACGAGAGTAGCTTCTCCGCCTTATTTTGTTTCGTCCATCCAAGCCAGGCGTTTGCTTTGCAAGGGATGTCATGATTTCTTGTGTAGCGTCATTGACACCCGCTCACAAGAACCCACATTAGATCAGATTCCTGTTGCCAGAGAGTTTCCTGATGTATTCTTGGATGATTTTCATGGATTGCCTGTTGATCGGGAAATTGAGTTCAGCATTGATGTACTTCCTGACACTTCACCTATATCTAAAACCCCGAACTGAATGGCACTGGTGGAGTTAAAGGAACTGAAATTACAACTGCAAGAGTTGCTAGACAAGGGTTTTATACGACCCAGCTCTTCATCATGGCGTTCCCCAGTGTTGTTTGTTAAGAAGAAGGATGAGACTATAAGATTGTGCATCGACTATAGAGAGTTGAACAAAGTCACCATCAAGAACAAGTACCCCTCTACCAAGGGTAGATGATTTATTTGATTAGTTAAAATGGGCACAGGTCTTCTCAAAGATTGACTTGAGGTTAGGGTACCATTGGTTGAAAGTTAAGCTTACAGATGAAGAAAAGACGGCATTTAGAACCCGATATGGACACTATGAGTTCCTAGTAATGCCTTTTGGGGTGACAAATGCCTCAGCTGCATTCATGGACTTAATGAACAGGGTTTTCAAGCCATATCTAGATGAATTCATGATTTTATTCATTGATGATATCTTAGTTTATTCTAGGAACCTAGGAGAACACGAAATACATCCGAGAAAAGTTTTACAAAAGCTACGGGAGCAGAAGTTGTATACCAAGCTGAAGAAGTGCAAGTTTTGGCTCCCCAGCATCTCATTTCTTGGACATGTAATCACCAAAAACAGAATCTCAGTGGATTCCTAAAAGATAGAAGCCATTGTGAATTGGCCTTGGCCAACTAGCGTCACAGAAGTCCACAGTTTCATGTGGTTAGCTGGCTATTACAAGAGATTTGTTAAGGACTTTTCCAAAATAACATCACCAATCACCCAACTGATTCAGAAGAATACTCTTTTTGTGTGTACTGAAGAAACAAAGAAGAGTTTCCAAGAGCTAAAGAACCGTCTAGTATCAGTTTCGATTTTGACGGTAACAGAAGGGACAGAAGGCTTTGTGATATATAGTGATGCGTCATACAAAGGTTTGGGGTGTGTACTAATCCTTTCCTTCCATTACCCTCTACCAAAGGTTGTATTGCTCAACATTATACACAAGCCTGAAACCCCTAACCCTTTATCCTATAGCGGACACACCAATTTCTAATCTGCCAAGTGATATTATTTTTTTCTTTTAAACCTCTCTGCCGAAAGTTCGGTGAAGTTTTTCCTGTCTTTTTAACATCAATGTTGAAATGGGAACGCCATAAAGTTGCTAGGAAAGGTGGATAATATGCTTCTAATAAGAGTGATTCTCTTCAAACATGAGCCCAACTAGCTACTTTAGACAATATTCTATCATTATTGTAATACCACCGAGCGTTAACTCGAGTGGTATGTTTTCCACCTCCCAAAAAGGAGGTTACAAGTTAAAGTCCCAAATAAGAGAAGATGGGGGTGTGTTTCTTATAAATATTTTTTTAGAGTAAATTACATTGAATCACTGATATCCCTTTGGGTTTCAAATAATTGCATATAAACCCCCCAGGGTAGTGTTGATGATGTTATCAACAATTTACAAATTTACAAAATTTACAAACTTATCCCTATTATTTTATTAGTTTTATAAGTCAAAATGTCAACTTATATGAAATGATTATTATACCCTAACAGATGGAATATCCTAATCTTATTCATTGTGAATCCTACTCATCACCATCATCATTTGAAATTCATTGTCAATCCTACTCATCACCATTATCTTTTGATCCTTCTCTTCCAAATCCCGAAAACCCTAAAAAATTCATTTACATTTATCTCCACAAGGTCCATGAAGCAATCCACTTCAAAATCTCCTCTCTTCTACCACCACCACTGTCACCGCCACCATGTTCTTTCTCATCAACTTCCCCTTACATTTACCTTCCCATAAGCAAAGGGAACATAAATGGCGCATATATAGCATTATAGCTCGTAATGTTATTCCCTCTGGGTCAAAATTCTCTCATGGCCTGGAATTGGCTAAGGGCAGAGTTGTTCCTACTCATATATTTCTAGACAATCTTGAGTGACAACAATTGATCATTTGCATTTTTATTTCAATGTTGCATTTCCAAATTCTGTTACTAAAAATTGCTCGTCTTGTTAGATTTATAACAATTTTCTTGGTAGAAATATGAAATGGAATGACATAATTGCAGACATGTAAGAGCATATATGCATATGTATGCGTATGTGTGAATATAACATAAACCTCCCATTCTTCGATGTACATGTAATCCTCTTAAGCCTCTTCACTTAATCTATGTCAGCCATCTTTTGCCCGTGGCACCTTTTCCTGACAATCATCCTCATCATAACGTTGAAGGTGAGCTCAAAGAACGTCAATTTCATCTCCACCGCCTGATTCGAATTCTCGGTGGAGATCTAAAAGAGTTGGCGGATCAGTGTTTGGACATCGTTGACCCAGATGAGAGATCATCAGTACAAGCTCTCATACGCGTTTGATCTCACACACATATATGCAATATGCACTATAACTCCCACACGAAAGTCCCGGATAACTCCAACACGCGTCTGATCCCTCACAATCCCTCGTTGATTTCATCTCCACCGTCCGATCCCTATGACATTTACATGCTAGTGAGTGTGGTTATGTGTGTGAGTTATGATCCCACACGTGAAAGTCCCTGATAACTCCCACTCTTTGGGCGATGAGCATGAGTTGTAATATGAATGACGCAAGAGTTGAATTTATATATATATATATATATATGCATGTTCATATATGCTCTTTTATATTTGTGTATATATATGTGTGGTATGCTATGTTTGCATATGGTATGAAACTCATATCGGGACGAAAATAATTAGTGATAGGGTTTGTAGAGATGAAACAACTACTCTAAAATTATGTTTAAGGTAAAATGATAAATTAATGTATAAAATAAGGGTGCTGCGTCATTCTATCAACTCTTAAGGGTATTTGGGAGATAAAAATGTCAATTAATGTGTTGGTAACATGCACAATGGCCTTTTCAGAGATGGAAGTTCATGGCAAGAGAGGTAAGTGATACATAAACCCCTCTAACAGGAGAGTGTAATGTAACTTAAATAATTCTAAAGAGTTTGTTTGTAATTGTTAGTATATCAAAGGGACGTAAGTATAATTATTCAAAAAATCTATTATTATGGTAATTAACTTCATTTTGAATCTTTCAATTATATCATATTATTAATTGGCTTCATTTTGGATATTCTACAATTAGCTGTAAAGTTTTATTTGTTATATTCTGATACTGGGCCGAACATATTCAAGAAATTCAAATTTGGCATTTGTCACTTGCAGGATGCACACTCAGCTTACATTGAGGTTATTTTGAAGATTTTTCAAAACTGTAATCCTAACAATTTTGATACTTGAAACTTTGCAGGAAGTATTTACAAAGTTGAGGTTCTATAGTCAAATGTTCAGTATGGTGTCAAAACATTAACTGCTGAATAAGGGATAATTCTTTGGTTCTCATACTTGTTTTGCCCTGTTAATTGAGAGTAGAAATAGGGGCTGTTTCTTTTATTGAGTAGAAAGGAATGGTTGTAGTTCATTACTTCATTGAGTGGTTATGATATGGCTAATGGTTGGCTGCACGTCAACCATTGATTATGGTATTTAGGAGGAATGTTGGTTCACCCTGTGGGGTTATATATATATATGCTGCTGATGGAAACTGAAGTCATTATTATATCCACAGCCCAATTATCAAGTTTTCATCATTGTTATTTACTAATTATTGATCTCATTCTGTGTTGAATTTTTGTTTGTGTGACATTGAATGTATACCTTTTCCTTCATGACTTGATATGACTGGAAGTTAAAGACTATGTTGTGCTCTCAGCTGGGCTGGCAATGTTTGCCCAAAATAAAAGTCAGCAAACTGTGTTTGTTGTCGGCTTAGGGATGGAAAATTGGAGCCCAATTTGGGTTGGAGGTGGAGCTGCCAGATTTGATGGGTTATGTTAGTCTTCTTATTTTTGGTCCAATAGCATATAGAATATTGAGTGTAGTCGAAATGAGGATGTTAAAATAAATATACAGTAAGATAAAAAAAATAAAATTTAAAATGAACATATTTGTGATATGAGACGAGTAACACTTATAGGAGATAAAATGAGAAAAATTCGGTTAAGGTGGGATGATCATGTAAAATGAAGACTAATAAATGTACTAATAAGAAAGAGCGATATGAATAATATCGAAGGTATGTTACTAAAATTAACTTTGATTTAGGTAATTAAAAATAAAATGATAATATATGGTCTAATAGCGAGAATAGGCTTAAATAGAGTAGAATGACGAAATGTGATTTATGTTGTTGACTCTAAGAAACTTGAATAAGGTTTTATTAAGTCGAGCATAGGCTAACGAACATGAAGTCCTTTTTGGTTTAGAACTTTTTATTTTTTTACTTACAACAGTGGTATTATATTACATGTATTATAAACTTCAAACATAGAAGAAAAAAAAAAGTCTAACAATACATATAATCAAATATCAAAGAACCCACATACCCAAGAGGAACTAAGGTCATGTTTGGTATAGTAAAATGAAATTTTTTATCAAACCAATGTTGTTTGAGTTTGGTTTAATCTAGCCCATGCATTTTTTTTACTTATTAATCAAAATATGTAATTTTTGAACTCGTATTTTCAATATGCGATTTTAATGTCAATTTTTTAACGTTCACATCTTCAAGATGTGAGTTTGAAATTGCATCTTAAAGATATTACTTAAAAAATTACATGAATTTTCTATGAGATTAAAAATTAAGAGCATATTTCATTTCTTGTTCTTGTTTGAACGGCCGACTTTTCCTTTGAAAAAGGTCATGAAAGGGGTAGCTGGGTTAGTATCGATTGGTTTATTTTTGTACTAGAATCTTACACTTACTGAAGTAAGAGTAAGAGATAGCTATCTATCTATAATTATTATTATTTTTGGGTAAAAAGGAAGGAAAGAAAGGCAAGAAACAGAACTAGGAGGCTTAAGTGGCCCTTCTATGGGGCAATCTAACCCCGGCAGAGTAACAGTTCCTGTTGGGGGAGCGGCAACAACACTATCTTCTCTTCTTGCTCAATTCCTAGGTAGGCCAGCGCACTGTTGCCCTCTCTCAAGATGTGCTTGCATTTGTGTTCACAAACATGGAAGGTGCTATCGACTCTCCTCTTGGACTAATTATTTAATGATCCCGATTATTTAGATGAATGCATAGACTATATTGACATGTCTTTATATAACTTTTATCTGAACCGTGGGATCAATGATCTAGGAATTATTAAATATTTTTTTCACCTTTTCGTTGTAGAGTTTAGTTTTAAAAATAAAATAATTCAATTGCCTTTATACGTAAAAAAGTTAATATTTATTTTTTAATTAAAAATATTTGATTAATTTCATTTTAAAGGAAAAAAAAAGGATAACATGGAGCACCAGAGTCATTTAAGAATATTTCCTTCACAATTCACAAAAAAACTATTCATTTATCTATAAATAAAGATTTGACATTTCAACATATGATTTACATATATTATGCTAATGTGTTTAATAATCATTTATATAGATGAATACTCTCAAATTAATAATTATTATATGATAACGTGTCATTTTAATAATATTTTATTATATATAATAAAATATAATATATATATATATAACAATATAATTAAAAATATATATTGACATCAAATATCAGACACATTAAAAAAAATTATCTAGCTTATCATACCCACTATGCAATGGACCCCCAATAAATAGTTGGGGATAGAGGGAGGAGGGGGAGAGAGAGAGCCAACAATGCAGAAAAAGCCAAAGGAGATTATTAAAGTGTAAGGATGATGTGTTTAGTTCTTGTCCATACAGATAACATGGACCAGATTGGAGCTTTAATTTGGTGGGTGGGGGTTATGATATTTTGGTAATATGAGAAGAGTAGTAGGCTAGCTAGTTAAAAGTAAAGAGTAGGAGATGGTGCCAAAAACTATTTCTAGTCAGTTTGACAGAGATCTAAATGCTTCCAAAGTCATGGTGGGCTGCACCTCCTTTCCCTTTGACAGCCAAGTTTCATGACAGCGACAATAGAATAGATGGTACTAAATAATGTACTATCTGTGTCCTTTTTATTCATCCATCAAAATGCCAACATTATTGTTTTGCTTTTCAAAAACTAATAAACATATTACAACGGTAAATAAATTAAGTTTAATACCGAGTTGTTTAAATTTTATTTATTAAAATAAATAAATTTTAAATTTTATTTAAATTTAACTTATTAATTTTTTAAAACTGAACTTGAATAAATTTTTAATCGAGTCGATCGCGTCAAATTTGAGTAGATTGATTTTTTATATAGTATTAAATTACTTTTGGTTTAATGAGTCGAACTTGAATCGAGTTTAATAAATTTATGAATCTCAAAATATGTTCAAGTCTGACTTGTTATTCTTACGAATCGATCTCAAACGAATCTCTACTCGAACCGAACTCAAATAACTCGACTCATCTTATAGTCTTAATGCATATGCATACACTCGAAAAAGTTTACAAGGGAGATGAGAATTTAAATTAATATATCACATGTTCAATCCAAAATAAAAACTATTGGATATTTGACAATTTGGAAAAAGTAAGTTGGTTATAAAAAAAAAAAAATTCATTCATTTGTGATCTTGAATTGATTTTTTTTTAATAAGCTAAGAGCATCTCCAATCATAATCCTTAATTTTTGTTCTTCATTTTAAATAAAATAGTTAAAATGTTATTTTGACTAACTATTTTTGAAGTGTTTACTCTCGAAAAAAAGTTCGACGTAAGGTATATTAAATTTAAACATGTGATATTACTGATATTATAATAATACTTTTATTTAAAATATATATTACATGTCAAAATTTAATTTACATGACTACAAAATTCTTTTATATTATCTTACTACTAAACTTTTCTCTGTTTACTCCAACTATGCTTTCTATTTTAACTAATTTTAATTTTTTTTTAAAATTTTTTGGCCATATGAATGGTTTTTCCATCTTCAAAAACCTTTGAAACATACTATATATTTTTGTAATAGGGTCCCCCCCCCCCTTGCAATTATGTAGAATCTAAATTGTACTCTCTCTCTCTTTGTGCTAGGGGCCATTTGCTGAATGTCCCAAGAACAATACGTAAGTGTAATAGATCTTACATCAATGAGTAATTTTTAGGTGAATCAGATTTATAAATCAATACAATCACAATCTATCAACTGAATAGAAAAACTTTTTTTTTCCTTCCATGAACACAAACAAGTCTACTACATGAAAGATGGTACTTAATTGTTACATGAAATTCTCATCCATCAAGAGTATCTTAGAGGAGAAATTATTTGAAGATACTGTCACATCATATCATTGTTGTAATGATATTTTATAAAATTTTAATTTTTTTAAAATTTATAAAAATAAATTTTCTCTTAATTTTAAAAAAATTTAAAATTTTGCTAGAGACGTGATGAACACGTAAAATAATTTTTTCTACTTAAAAATTTTGAGACATATAAACAGGGGTAGGAGACAGAACCTACAGATGGAGACAGCTTCACAACTTCTGGCAGTACTACCAAATATGACAAAGGGAGAAAAGAAAAAAATTGACTCTTAATTGATACAAATGCCTCTTCTGATAGCTAATTAGAAAGAGAAAGACACTCCCAAATATAGATTTGTGTGACCGTGATATGTTTATCAATTTATTTATTTATTTTCAAAAAATAAATTCTCTTTTTGTGCAAAAATTTAAAATCTCTTAATCCTAAACAAAAGAAAAAATATAAAAAAAAAAAACATTTTTCAAATATATTTCTGTTTCTATTTTAGATGAAAAACACAATAGAAACATGTTTTTTTTTTCTTCAATTTATCAATTTTCAATAAGTAATAACATAATATATTATTGATAAAGTATTAAATAATGTATTTAATGTACCACTAATAATCTAATGTGACATTGTTAAACATGCAAAATTAATAAATAATTTAGGACACAAAATATTATTGTTCTTCAAAAGTAACAATTTCATAAAGAGCTAATTTTATGTAATCTAAAAATTAATATTAATAAGTTAACAATCTCAATTAATTAATAATTTCACAAAGAGCTGATTTTGTTCTATGATAAATAATTAATAAATCTATTATTTAATAATTAATAATTTTTATAATATTATATTATTAGAATTTAAAAATACATATACTTATATGTAAATTGAATTAAATATAATATATATTTTTAAGAAATATTCATCACTCTTGTAAATATATATATATATATATACGCATATCGTATTTTTATAATAAAAATTGTATATTTGTTAAAAAAAGTTTTGTAATAAAATTTAGTAATTAATATTATTAGTGATTAGAGAATTGATAATATATAAAACATAAAAAAAAATTGGGCACATAAATAATATTATAATACTTCCGACTGATTTTTTGAGTTTCTTCGATAAATTTGAAATCCTTTCCCGTTTCCCTTCGCTCTCAATCAGTTCTAAGATTGCACCTAATCAAGGTTCAAATTCAATGCATCTGATGGACGGTAGAGGTTTTGACACGTGGAAATATGTTAGACACATGTTTAAGTGGTCCCCTCTGCCATTTCATTGACCATCATCACACATTTGACAATTTTTCTTTCAATGCCAGTCAATTTGGTAAATAAAATATGAATCCTAACCTTTCTATGAAGAGTAGTGTTACACTTTTCTTCACATTATCTCAATAAATTATTTTAATACTTACGAGGTAGGTTTATTGGTTGGGGGTCTATGGTGAGTGGACCCTATTGTAAAGACACGATTTCACCCATCAAATTATATCATGCTACATATACAAGATGGTGTGTAATGTTCGAACTACCCTTATCATCATTTTTGGGCATATTGTGACCCAGTTGGGACCCATCTGAATGGTAAAGTTGTGCTCTGTCCAAAATAGAGTTAGGCTTAACCTAGACTAAGACATCAGCTCGGACATAGCTCTAGCTCAGGCCTATTGGCAGTTCAGACAATTTGACTAAGTTAGCCCAATTCAGATATCCTAAAACGAGAAGGCATTATAATTCCAAAATAATCAGGGTTCATAATCCCCATTATAGGCATCATCCGTGACCCTATATCCTTCTAAATTAGTTAAATCGTTATGTATTTATTTACTCGTTTATTTTATTTTCTTCCTTTTTTTCGCTTGAGTCGCGTCCCCGGGTTCGGTCGGGAATTCGGGGCGTGACATGGTCTCCTCACGTCAAGCTATCTATTTAAACCCTAATCCTTGCATGCATAACATACACAATCTTATGCGATCCTATGCAATCTCCTGCACTAAGACCCTAGCCTTCTTGCATATTTTCTTACTTTTTCAAGTAACCAAATTGACTTAACCGTCGGAGAGCCCTTGGCAGGCACCATACCGATCTTCTTTAACTCTTTCTAGTAGTCCATTCTTATTTCACAAGAAGGCATTTTATTTGTATGGAGAATTTCACTCTTACAAATTTGTGCTTTCATTGAGAGCTCGAGAGTCATACACTCAAAGAGCAACTCTAATCTCTTCATTATTTCCTCTCCTTCATAGATTTGATTAGTATGAATAGCTAGTGGAAGCAAAGGAATTGGGAAAGGTAGATGCGACATAGCCTCTAATGTTGGCTCTCACATAGCCAATTCTGATAGGCTCGAGCATGTCGTTAAGCAAGAACACCAGATTCAACATTAGTAGATTGAGGGAGACGTTGCCATAACCCTCAACGTGCAAATCAGATAGATGTGATATGTTATACAATAACAAATGTTGCTTGTGTAGGCCATGTAGCGATAAATCGATGAGTCGTAGTTGCAATGAAATGTTGATGACGAGCACATGTTTGCCACTAATGATATTACTGGTGATGACCATAGTTAACAAAGTGGCAACAACAACCCACCTCGAGTGGATAACCTAGATCCTAACTAGAATGGGGTTGAGGACCAACATTTGCACAAGAACTCACCCTTAAGGAGATTGTATAAAGATGAGTTCTCAACATCCAAGGTCCAACAACATCGCGACTCCTTTGAAAAGGAGATCGAAGAAATTCTCAATTGCAAAATTGAGGAAATGAAGAATAATAGGCTCTAGCCCAATGGGAAACTTGAGAGACATATCTTCAACTCCACAGAGTTCGGTTTCTAAGAAAGTCCTTGAAAAGTAGCCCCCAAAGAAGTTTGGAGTCTTAAAGTTCAAGTACTATAATGGGACCTCAAACCCCGTCAACAATATCCATCACTTCAGGCAAGTGATGTAGTAATTTGAAGAGGAAAATGCCCTTCTGTGCAGAATCTTTCCCTTTAGCCAAGACAGAACTGTGCTAAACTAGTACCACAACTTAGCACCAAGCTCAATTCATAATTTCTCCAAACTTTGCTCAACTTTCATGACGGGGTACTTGACCTACCGGGAGATCAGGAAAGACACTAAACAACTCTTTAGAGTTCAGATGAAGTAGGGCGGGTCCTTGAAAGACTATATCAAAAGATTCAAGAAAGAAATGAAAAAATTTAACCAATGCAATGATAAACTCACCACACTCGCATTTAGAAGAGGGATGCACCATTTACATTCCTTTTTCGATTCTTTGGTCAAGAAAATCCAAACAACATGGCCAAGGTCCTTCTTAGGGCACATAGACACATCACCTTTAAGGAAGAAAATAAGAGTATTGTATGTCGATCTTTGGATATGTGTGACACCCAAGAGGACAAATATTGGTTTAAAAGCAATAAATAGGCCAATCAAAGAGTTGAGTCTAGAAAAAGGAAAAGAAATGATCAACCCACTGAGAAGGGTTGCACTCTCCTCATATTACCAATCAACTAAATCCTCCACCGAGTGAAGGATCAGCCCTAGGTCAAGAGACCTCCCCCTATAAAGAGCGAAAAGTTGTTTATCTTTCTAGAAGGGTTACATTCTCCTCATGTTACCAATCAACTAGAACTCCTCTCAAAGATAGAGGTGTTTCCAGAAACCAAGTATTTTGAGCTTGAAAAGTTGGCATTTGATTTAGTAATCTTAGAATAGAAGCTCAGACCTTATTTTCAAGCACACCCAATAATCATTCCAGCCTCGTATCCCTTCAAGATAGTTCTTCACAAGATAGAGGTGTTGGGATAGTTAATAAAGTTATTAGTAAAACTGGGGAAACTTGACATCTCTTACATTCTTTGAATTGCCATTAAAGTTCAAGCCTTAGTAGACTTCATAACTAAATTCACCAGGAAGTTTCGGATCCTAACTCGAACCAGCCTTATAATTCAAAGGGACCTGTTTAGGTCTTGAATACCGATAAGTCCACAACAGATCAATGTGTTGGAGTGGGCATAATCCTTTAGTCTCTAGATGGGGTAACTATAAAAAGAGCCTAAAAATGAGGTTAAGTTTGATGTTTTTGTTTGTGGGCTCAAACTAGCCTACGAATGTAGAGCTAAGAGCCTAAAAATATATTCAGACTCCTAACTAATTGTGAGTCAAATATTGAGATAATTTGCTATTGAGGATAACCAAATGCAGAAATACTCTAAACTTATATAATCATTGAATAAGTCATTTGAAGACTTTATAATAGAAGGGGTTGACAGAGAAAAAAACTCCAAAGATGATGTCCTAACTAATACGACATCCCATATATTGGTGGACCCATATTCTACCTAAGGGGAAATGCCCCTCACACCCCCCCCCCCCAAATTGTTGAGTTTTTTTTTTTACTTTCTTGCCCCTCCTAAGTCTATTGTCTAGGTCCATCACTAATCTCACATAAGTTTAAAAGAAGATTTTAGCGTTAGGATATCTTATCAATCAGAGCCTAGTATTGTCCAAAATATGTAAACCATACAACCAATATAGGATTGCCAGTCCTAGATGACCCCTATCATGAGATACCTTAAAAATGGTTTTCTTCCAAATGATAAGAATCAATCCTAAGGGATTCAAATTAGAGTATCATGATACTTAGTTCTGGATGGAAAGCAGTATCGAAGGTTTTACTCCCAGCTTTTTTGGCTATGCTTGGGTCCCAAAAATGCTTAGCACGTCTTAGCAGAAATACATAAAGGAATGTTGAAACCATAATAGAGGTAGAACCATAGCCCACCAAACACTCTCATAGGGTTACTATTAGCCCAGTATGCTAAAACAAATTAAGGAATATGTCAAAAGATATGATTAAGTGTCAGCGTTTTGCCTCTTATTTGCATTAACCTCAATAAGAATTAATCCCCATCGCCAGCCCATGGCTCTTCGCACAACGGGGAATGGACATCATAGGACCACTACCCCCAACACCATAAAACATAAGGTTCCTCTTTGTAGTAATTGACTACATCACCAAATGGGTAGAAGTAGAGTCACTAACTAAGATTACTGAGCATGAGATACGAAACTTCATGTGAAAAAACATTGTATGTAGGTTCGATATACCAAAAGTTCTTATCACATACAACAAAATACAGTTCTAGGGTAAGCTGGTTACCAAATTTTATTCAGACCTGCATATTGATCACCACTTCTCCTCACCAGGACATCCACAAGCTAATGGACAAGCAGAAGTAACCAACCAAACCATCTTAGAGGCATTGAAGAAAAGACTCAAGTCCTCGAAGGGAAAATGGGTAGAAGAATTTCTAGGGATTTTATGAGCATACCGAACAACAAAACAAGTACCAACCTCAGAAACCCCATTCTCTCTAGCATTCAGGATAAAAGCAGTGATCCAGTTAAGATCAGAATGCCAACCCTAAGGACAAAATGATACAATACTGAGCTTAACAATCATAGTCTTGCTCAAAACTTTGGTCTCCTAGAGGAAAATAGGGAACAAACACATATCAGGATGGAAGCCTATTAGTAAAAGGTGGCCAAGCATTACAATAAGACTAATAAACCCAAGAACTTTCAACTGGGTGATTTAGTGCTCAAAAGGGTCTTCTTTAACGCAAAAGAGCCCAATATGGGAAAACTTTCCCCTAATTGGAAAGAACCGTATAAAGTAATTAAGATAGTTAGGCCTACAACTTACTAGTTAAAGGAATAGTATGGAAATCCTGTACCAAGGCCTTGGAACATTGAATATTTACAAAAACATTATCAATAATTCCTAAGAGCAAGTTACTTCAATATTTCTATGTTAAAAGCTTTCTTTAAAACCTTTAAATCTTGTGCACAACCTTATAAATGTTATAGGTTAGAAGGACTTAAATTCCTATGCCTTTAGGCTCAATATATTACACCCAAGGTTTCTTTAGGACCTTTAAATTTTGTGTAAAATCTTACAAGTATTACAAGTTAGAAGGGCTTAAATTCCTACACTTTCGGACTCAGGATCTTACACCTAGTGTTTCTTCTGGACCTTTAAATATTGTGCAAAACCTTACAAGTATTATAGGTTGGAAGGGTTTAAATTCATACGCCTCTAGGCTTAGGATGTTACAATTAGTGTTTCTTTAAGACCTTCAGATCTTGTGCAAAATTTTACAAGTGTTACATGTCTAGTGGGCTTATGTTCCAACG
Source organism: Nyssa sinensis (assembly GCA_008638375.1). Lineage (NCBI taxonomy): Eukaryota > Viridiplantae > Streptophyta > Magnoliopsida > Cornales > Nyssaceae > Nyssa > Nyssa sinensis. The sequence continues at coordinate 15,567,720 of CM018039.1, read as the reverse complement.
AGTCTTGAATACTACAACCAAAGTACATTCTCAATATTTGTGGCACTAAAACTTTTACAAGCATTGAAATTTTAATTGCCTTTAACACTTATGCAAAAATTTATAATTATTGGAGGTTTAAAGGATAAAATTTAACTTCAACACTTATGAAAAATTTTATAAGTGTTGGAGGTTTGAAGGATAAAATCTACCCTCAAGATTTGTGCCCAAATTTTACAAGTGTTGAGGCTTTGAAGGAAAATGTTCATCCTCAAGAGTTAGGCAGAATTTTACGAGTTTGAATAATACTAGGAAAAGGGTTGTCTACATAAGTACTTAAGAAATTTTCTAACTAATTAAAGATTAGAGTGCAAATGTACAATTGGAGGTATCATACCTCTTCAGGACCTTTTCGTTAAGGTTATTTTTAAGTGTTAAAAGTTTGGTGTTCAAAAGATTATTTGTATATTGCAAAATATAAATCTACTAAAGAATATGAGACATGTAGAGGTAAGAAGATTGAAATTCTGAAGAAATAAAAAAAGGAATGAGGCCTAAATTACAAAAAAAAAAAAAAAAAAAAAGAGAAAAATTTTCATTCTTTTGTGGGGTTCTGACCCTCACCTTCCATTTCGGCAACATTACTTTTAGTGGTCGCCACCTCTTTAGTAAGCACGACTATCTTCAGAGCATGGTCAAAAGTCCTAGGCTTGGGTTCCATCTTGACCTCTACCTCATCCATACCTAAAATGTCCATATTAAGGAAGACCTTAACAATCTTCCTCAGGTAGAGTTGGTACCCATAGTCCGTAAGCTCTCCTCTGAGGCTGATCACCTGAGATCTTTGCTCTTTTTGAGCCTAGGCCTTAGCCATCCTCAACTCTTTAATATGCTTCTCGTTTGCCTCAAAAATCTTTCTTCTAAAGGAGACAGTCTTTAGCCTAGCCTTCTGAAGTCCCTTCTTGAGACCTTCCACCTCAGACTTCAGTTTGTCCCTCTCAAACTTTAGAGTCATGGTGTCGGTTGCTATGACCTTCTATTTCTTTTCTGGTCCTCAGACCTTAGTTGAAAATGAGTTTCATCAAGCTCGTCTTGTAACTTGTTTACCTATTCAAAGTACCCCATAGAGCTGAATAGGTAGGTCATCATATGCTTGACTTGCAAATACCATTGAAGTAAATACAAAATGAAAGTGAAGAAATGAAGCTTAAAAGGAATTTTTTAAGAAACTTACCTTCATATGGGCTGCCAAACCCTCATTTATGATTTGGTCGGTAGCCAAACCCTTTAAATTCCTCTGAACGGGGGCACTTCTTTTCATATTCCTTTTGGACTAGGCTCGGGTGACCACTAGCATCGTCTACTCGGGAGTCTTCTAAGGTGCTCCCCCCATTGGATCTATCAGCAACACAATGAATTCATCAAATTCCATCATTTTCGATAAATTCTCATCAGTTTGAAGTAACTCCTCCTCTTCGAAGCAGGTACAGGGGCATTGGAGGGACCAATAATGGCCTTCTTTGATTGGCCCGATCAAAGGGAAGAAATGACCGACTTCTTCAAGTCTATCCCCTTAAATTGGATCAGCTTGACGTCGTGAATATACTAGGGACCAAGTATTATTGTGTGAGGGCATTGGGAGTGCCACAATAGAAGCCTCAGCTTCTATTAACGTTCTTCTATGAAAGCTATGTGCTGTCGGACGAAGTGATCTGAAATAAAAAAACAAAGGGTTATTATGCAAAAATAGAATAAATGACAAGAAAACGAGTTCAGAAGTCTAAGTCCTCACTTACAAGTCTAGTACTCGAAGAAAAAATGTTGGCCCTTTCCTCGACGTGGTTTACAAACTCCCAACCTCCTTTAACATAAAAATACCACTTCTTCTAAGTTTTATTGGAAGAAAGGATGCTAATAAGGGGTTTAAACCCAGCATCAAAGAACATATAGTATAGCCTTTCCTAGGCCTTTTTTAGGTCCATTCCGCACCTAATTAGGTCGAGATCTACTACCACATTATTTCTATGGCCTAAGACTATATAGGGCATTAGACACCTTTTACTATTTATGTTAAGGTCGGCAGGGCACAACTTGTATAAAGTAAAGAACTCCTTAAAGGGGGGTGGAAAGGAAATCTAAAACCTTTCTTGAACTACTCGACATATACACATATCTCTTGGGTTTCTAAATTTCAATATTTGTCTTGTGGCCTAAGGGTCCTACATTCGATGTTATCAAGAAATTCGTGCTTCTTCCTAATTTGATCAAGCATAGCAGGTGTGGTAGCACTAGACTATTTGTCCCTAGGTTTATTTACTTCGGCACCCTTCTTTAACAAATCTATCCATTATAGCCATATCAGAGCTTATTTCTATCTTATTCTCAGGGGGGAACTTTTTGTCTATTATGAACTTGGATCATCTGTTTTTTCCCTTGGGGTTGCGCCTTTTCGTTCTTAGGACCCGTAGACTCATTGTGACATTCCAAGGATGCCACTATGGAAGACAAGGAAAAAGAAGGAGAAAAATATGAAATAAAAGTGAAAAGACAAACATAATCTAATCTAAATGGACGAAGGTTAGACCTGTTGGAGATGGAGAACCAGTTCACTAAAAGTCATTATTGCCTCAAATCATTTTCTTCTTTGAAGTAGTCAGGAAATTTGTAAAGGGACTTGATCTTCCTAATTTATAGCCTTATTGGGCATTAGATGAGTAGCTCAAAAGGTGCCCACGGATCTAGAGGAGATGAAATGGTGCCATTACTTAAGTAATCATGGTCCCTCTTCAAGTTTTGTGAAACAACAATGATGGGACTTTAAAGCCCTGAAATGCCTGTCGCTTCGAAAATTGAAACGGTGCATTTAATGCGTCACTAATATTTGTGCCATAACTTTAACCTCAATTCGGGATGAATTCTATAGAACTGAGATTCGGGGGGAGTAGCTAAAATACCATATTTGAGTACTAACATATAGAACTGTCATATGTCTTTACAAGTCTAGAAGATATAACTCAAGCTGTTCGAGCTGGGTGGCTATCGTCCAAAGGTACTGACCTTCACAAAGGGAGTATCGGGCTTAATAAACAGGGTCACCATATGGACCTACCTTAGAGGCATTATGGAATAAGGAAACTTCCATTTTTAGATACATGCTATATCCAATCTTTTCTCGTCTAATCTTTATCAGAATTTGCAAGCAACTCATCTAAAAAAATGAGTCCAAGATATACCCTAAAAAGTAAAATTCATGGTTAATCACAATTACTCAATTACATTGTCTTTTAATCTCTTTCTTGACTTAAGCATCCAAATGATTGTTGTTGGGACTAATCCGATGACCTCTCTTATTCTTGTTTTAGAAGAGAGTTACGAAAGAACCCATTCTCAATTAGAAACTGATATTAACAATGACTAGATTATTAAATTAAAAGTTTTAAGATCCGTGAAATCAATTCTTAAAACTTGTGACAAAACAATCTAAATTAGGAGAAACTAGCAAAAATTAAATTAGGTGATCGAAATAGTAACAATATTGAAAAGGTAAAAACTCATTGTAGGAATCTTTTTTTATCATCAAAATGGGTAAATTGGAAACATTTTTTTAAATGAGACTGTAGAATAAAAAATTGGCTTCAACCGTTCAACGTGAGCACGGGACTACTTCAAAACGGGGTAGAGAACATGTCACAAATCAAGCAATGTACTACTCAGCCCCTGCCCCCCCCCCCCCCCCCCCCCCCCCCCCCCCCCCCCCCCGGCGGCCGCGGCACATCTGTGAGACCAGCCAAAAACGCAAGCCCCTCTTTTCAGTGGCATTTTGGTAGATAGAATGTACGGGAGGGGAAATTTCTGTCATTTTAAATTCAGGCTCCCAAATGGACTCCGTTTGTCATCACGTGCCTTTGGCCTCAGCCGCACGCACGGAAGCTTTTGTCTCCCTCCGTTTCTCTCTCTGTTTTTTCATCAAAAAAATTATAAAATATTAAAAAATACAAATATTAATTTTTAATTTTTTTTGCACAAAAAATATAATAAAATTCACTAATTTAGTAATTTTATATGGTGGGTCCCACCGAGAAAAATCCAAACACATTTCCTTTCGGCCGCTTACTTTGTCGCCTCCCTCGTCCGCGCTTCACCCCCGTCGTTCTTTAGCCTTTGACCATATATTCTTTCTAACTTGCGCCGTTCTCACCCTTCCCTTATCCTTGACTCCCCTCGCCTGTCTCTTCTGTGTTTTCTTAATAGGAGCGATCTTTGAGAAGAATGAAAAGTAGGGTTTTCTCGTTTGGTACTTAGAAATGTGATCTGTTGAGAAGTGTGAAACTCTGAGAGATCTGCTTTGGGTTTTAGAGTTTTGTGGGAGCGTCAGTCTCATGGCCGGGAGTAATGAAGTTAATATCAACGAGTCCAAGGTATTCAATTTCATTTCTTCCTCACACATATAGGATATGATTATTTTTTTTATTTTGTTTATCGATTATGGACATGTTGATTGGTGGTTATGTTTTAATATTTTGGTTGAATTTTGGGTTTGTCATTTTGTTCTGTAAAAGTTTTTTTTGTTGATTTTAGTTCGGGTTTTGAGCTGTTTTGTCTGGGGCTTTGCTTGAGTATGAAGATCAAGCAAGGATTTCTTGATGGGTTTGTTTCATTCGTTGCCCTAGTAAATTGTGTCTTAGTTTGGGTCTTTTATGTTTTATGTGAAGTCAAGGTTTTGAGATGGGTTGGGGATTTATAGCTAATTTTTTCGCCTTTGATATGTTCTAATTGGTTTTCTGGTGTTGTTCAATTGATTTCTTGCTTATCTGAGGGGTTTCTGGGTTTATTTGGTAACTTTTTTTTTTTTTTTACTTTGTTAGCACATGATTGCTGCAAATCTTACATACAATATTGCTACTGGTTTGATTAATTGGGTATTAGACAAAAAGGAAGCTGTTTACCATCTAAGAGTCCAGGTTGTTATGAGTTTGGAACTTTGAATTGTAGAGTTTCTCAATTATCACTTCTGTTTTGTGTATAGATGGTGGTTCCACTGAATACATGGGTCCTCATCTCCAATTTCAAGCTGGCTTACAATCTTCTTCGTCGGCCGGATGGTACTTTCAATCGTCACCTGGCTGAGTTCCTTGACCGGAAAGTACCTGCCAACGCGAATCCAGTTGATGGGGTTTTCACTTTTGATGTCATTATTGATCGTGGCACCGGTCTCCTTAGCCGAGTCTATCAGCCAGCTGACGCTGAAGAAGGTCAGCCGAGTATTGTTGAACTTGAGAAGCCTGTGACAGATGATATTGTCCCAGTCATAATTTTTTTCCATGGTGGAAGCTTTGCACACTCCTCTGCAAATAGTGCTATTTATGATATTCTTTGTCGCCGCTTAGTGGGCATTTGTAAGGTAGTTGTGGTATCAGTGAATTATCGGCGAGCACCTGAAAACCGTTACCCTTGTGCCTATGATGATGGCTGGGCAGCTCTTAAGTGGGTTAACTCAAGGCCATGGCTTCAGAGTGAGAGGGACTCAAAGGTTCATATATATTTGGCTGGAGATAGCTCTGGCGGTAACATTGTTCACAATGTTGCTTTAAGAGCGGTAGAATCAGGAATTGAAGTATTGGGCAATATACTGCTCAATCCAATGTTTGGCGGGCAAAATAGAACTGAATCAGAGAAGCGTTTTGATGGAAAATATTTTGTCACTGTTCAAGACCGGGACTGGTACTGGAGAGCATTTCTTCCTGAAGGGGAAGACAGAGACCATCCAGCATGCAATCCATTTGGTCCCAATGGTAAATGCCTTGAAGGAATGAAGTTCCCCAAGAGTCTTGTTGTGGTGGCTGGTTTGGACCTCATTCAGGATTGGCAGTTGGCTTATGTTGAAGGGCTTAAGAAGGCTGGCCAAGAGGTGAAACTTCTATATTTGGAGAGGGCAACGATTGGGTTCTACTTGTTGCCAAACAACAACCACTTCTATACTGTTATGGATGAGATTAGTAACTTTGTGAGATCTTAACTGTTAATAGACTTACTAACTGACAGGCAGCGATACATAAAAGAAGCTTGACATTTCGCCTCGGGTTAGTTTTCTTGGAAGGGCTTGTTTGCAGTTTATAAGATTGTGTAGTAGTCCGGCTTACTCGTTAATTGATCATTTTGCTATTGCTATTCTGCTCCATTGGGATGGTTCATCTTGGGTGTAAGATGCCTGGGCTTGCTTGGTGGTGCAGAATGCCTGGTTTGGCATCTAGCTGGATCAGAATATTGTCTCTGGTTAGCACCTGGGTGTCTGGACTTTGGGTGGTATGGTTTGATGTAAGTTGTTCTTGGCTGGCAAAGCCAATTAACTAAGTTTAGCAGATCCAGCAAGGTTACCCTTTCTGACTTCTGGCCCCAAAGGAGAAGAAGACAGGAATCTGGGGGTTACATTTGGTGGCTGATCAACTTGGGTTGGTGCCTGGTTGATGTTATATAGCTAATTTTATGACATGGATGGGAAAACATCCATGGTATTGTGAACTTGTGTGATGTTTATACATATGATCTATAATTATATATAGATGTTTTTTTTTAATCTGCTCTTCACTTTCTTTGGATTGTCTTGATCTTGTTTCAAGTTGCTGCTTTTCTTTTGCAGTTTGTTATTTGTTTCTGAACTTGTTTGACAGGCTAAGCTTTGGACTTGTTTATGGAAATATGATGTAATCTGTGCTGAAAGCTCTCGAATCAAAGATGTAAAAATTTTTAAAATTCTTTTTTTTTTTCCTTCCTGGATTTAAATCAAATACAACAGACAATGAAGAATGCTAAATTGGGCCCCACAAGATTACTGCCGAGGCTTCTTATTTGTACTCATCCTTTCTGGTTCTTAGTCATTCAAGTTTAAAGATTAGTTGTTATAAAATGTGCATCTTTCCTTTCATTAACAGCATTTTGTGCAGATGGAGGATGTTTCATACCAACAGCAGGCTCTAAGCCTCTAATAATATTCATTGCGAGGAACAGGAGATTTGATGGCCAAGAAGGTTGGTGATGATTTTAAAACAAACAGCTTTGGCTTTTGGAAATGTTCTTATATGAAGATGCTGTGATCATCAATAAGTCACCGAATTCATGTAAAATAGACCTGAAGGTTGTCTTACCTCAGAAATTATTGTATGGTCCTGAACATTGACCCAATCAATCATGAATTGTCATGTATGCAAAATTTAATTTTGTCTCCTTAAAATTTGACATATTATACACATGACAATTCATAATCGGCTGGAATTAATTGTCCATAGTCCTGGACCATGTCAAGTGCTAAGGTAGTACGTTCACAGAAATGTGCTTGTATGGATGAATACAATATGCCATGACTATGAAAAGGTGATATAATACACAATGGCCAATTGATGCTAAAAGCGCATTGTTTCAAATAACATTTCCATTTTGAAATAAAGAATGGTTGCTATGACAATATTGTCCTTACTGAATTTGTGGTACAAAATAGTCGGATAAGATTTTTTTTTCAAGTTCATAATTTGTGCTAGTATTTTGACCCCGCCTGTACGAACAAAGTGATTGGCAAAGGCTTTGACATCTGGATTTGTATATCCAATGTCCCAAACAAGCCATAATTTAAATCATTCATATATACCATCTTTGAATATATATATATATATATATATTTTTTTTTTTCCTCCAATTCTTGAATGCTTGTTCTAGATGAGTAGTTTGGAACTTGGGAGGGAAGCAAATACAAAAACTGGCTTGTTTTGAAAGGTTGGTAAGCCGTATGGGTAGTGATTGAAATTTGGATGTGTTAAGAGACTTGTATAAGAACCACACACATTGCTTTTAAGCTGGTGGGATGTGCTTTCAAAATGATAACAGAATATTAATTAAAATGGCAGGAACAGCTAAGCTTTGGACAGTGACATCCAAACCTGTTAATCTGGTATATCCAGGACCCACTTGAACATACTGTCAAGTGTTAGCTTGTGTAAATCAATCAATGGGACAATGAAAAGAAATGTATCCATCGAGTTCAAAACAATTCTTGTCTGTTTTATATGATGATTTATTGTGTTTGTTTCTCTGTTTTTTTTCCTTTTCTGAATGAGCTGGTTTAGGATTAGCATTTATTTGCACAGTATTTGGAGATCCATGTCATGAAATGAGTGTTGTTAGATTATGCAGAATGACTAGGAAAGCAACTGCACCTGGTTGAACTTTAGCTCAAAAAGGGGGTTTAATAACCAGATAGTGGTTAGGCTAGTGATGCCACTTTGAAGATTTAAGTATTGAGCTTGGTTGAAAAACCTTGCTGCTCAATTGAGCGTGCTCATTGACAGGATTTTGTGCATCGTGCCAATCATATTATCACTGTTCTGGATTTGATATATATACATATACGTAAGTGAAAAAATCACCTAATTGTGCTTGGTCACTTAAGATTCGTGAAACAATGGTATATGCTCTTAGTCATTAAGGTTCGTTATTTCATGGAATTTAATAGCAGTACATGATGAGTAAACAGCTGTCTCTTTGTAAGGCAAAATATCATCATTTTCTCTTCACTCTCTCTCTCTCTCTCTCTCTCACACACACACACATGTTTTATGTATCAATTGTATATGAAAAGTAAGGCATATAAAGTAAGAGCATTTTTATTTTTAGTAGAACGACAGGGACAAAAAGAGAAAAATTCTACTTAAATATGTATACGTATGTACTGAATTTTTAATCTAAATTATGTTTATAGAAAAAGAAAATTTTATCATCTTGTCCGACCTCGGTCCCCTAAATTCTTTCATTTGCTGACAGTCACAGATGTGTTCAGTAAATCCCTAGGGCTTACGGTGCTGCCTGGGCTCATAAGTCCTAATGATTGGTCTTAAAGCCTAATCCATATCTTCAGTTTGGGGCACAGAGAAAAGGTAGCCCCAAGTCTGGACAGTCTGCCACTTGTATCCAAAAGTCGACTGCAATTGTTACTAATTGAATGGTAGTATTGGTAGAATGTGATGGTCTTGAATCTAAAATTGTTAATAGGGTCTAAATTTGAAAAGTTCACAAGTTCTTGGGCTTATGGTGCATCAGTTCAATTCTTTACATTCATTACCTAAAATTTACCTGCTGTATATCATCTAATTTGATTTTTGGTATGTGTTCAATTGGGAATTTGAGCTTAACTCAAAATTTTAAAAATGGTTATTTTTTTTTCTTTTCCAAAATGTCCTGATCCTCAATTGCACGTTTTTACTATTTTTTAAAAATTTTGTTTATGTAATTACTTTGCAGGAGAAATTTGGATTGAATTATCATTATCACAATCTTCTTCTTCTTCTTCTTCTTTTTTAATCTAGTTTTTCAATTTGAGCTTAGCTCAACTTTTTAAAAACGTTTTTTTCAAAACAACCTGATTCTTGATTGCGAGGTTCACCATTTTTGAAAATTTTAGTTTTTACAATTATTTGGCATAGAAACTAAAATTTAAAAGTAAAGTTCTTTTTGGATTAACATTTTTGTTGTATTTCTCTCTCTCTCTCTCTCTCTCTCTCTCTCTCTCTCTCTCTCTCTCTTCAGATACTGATGGATAGGGGTGTGAATTGGTTTAGTCCAAAATGTAAATCAAGTTTGACTCATTAAAATTAATAAGCTTTACATTATTTTCAAATTTGATTTATTTATGTCTTCAGTAAATTTCAAACGAGTCTTTAATTAAATAGATCACGAGCCAAGCTCAAGAAGCATATAGCATTAGAGCACTAATTGTTTTATCGAGCGAAGCTCAAAAACTAATAAGCTTTAAAATATATTAAAACTTGACTTGCTTATTTCTCAAGTCATTCTCAAATTGAGGTTAAGTAATTTGGTTCTCCTTGACCATATAGTTCCCCTCCATTCGGATTCTATTTCTCCGCAAATTGACCCATTCACTCAAACTAAGGCTAAACAGTCTCGTATTCATATTTAGGTCCAACTTGCTCTGCACCAACCGGAGGATGATTATTTGGTTGATGATCCAATAGAGTAGGATCATGTACAACCACAACCATAACCACAACCACAACCACCGCCTTAACCACACCTCATGCAACATCCTCATCAGCACCTCCACAATATGTGACATATGCTGATCTGGAGCGTCTCTATGATCGGATTCTTATGGATTTCTTCATTCCGGTCATGGATTAACTTGACCATGTAGTTCAACGCTGGGATCATCAAGACCATGTGTTGAACTGCCACGATGATTGCTTAGAGAGACTGTGGGATTGTCATATCCCGAAACCCACCATCTTCGGATTAGGGGATGCGAGCACATTTAATAGGATTTGGATGAATTGCACTTTACAGAAACAAAGAGTATGCATGAGAAACAATCAAACAAGTGCACATTCATCGAACAAAATCTTCTGATCAAGCTAATTTTTTTTATACATACACATGGATAACATTACTTATCACTAAGTTCAAAGACTTGTTACATCATTAGTCCTTACCAACCATTATCACAACAACTGTATGTCTCATACCTTACATTCATATCTAGTCTTCACACTTCACTCTCGCTGTGAGTCTCATACCCCACAATCACAATTGTCCATCACACTTCACTCAAGTTGTGGGTCACATACCCTATGTTCACTTCACTTGAAAATGTCATGGATAAATTCATGTGAGCTTTGTGAAAAGGTCGTGAGTAATTTTGGTACATTGTCAAGAATTTTCAACCGATAACATTTTAGAGTGTAAGAGAGTTCATGATAATCATTCACTATCGATTGTACACAATTTCAAGTACAAGATACGAAATATTTGAACAACATTAATCATCTCAAGAAACATATAAACCATACAGTTCAAATGTAAACATTTGAATCACAAAGCACATTGATGAAATTGTCCATTGATAATGGAATATAAACTTCTTTGATGATATTTCCCTTTGGCAATGAGTTGTATTAAAATAGGATGATGAAAATTTAGCATTTTGAAACATTGGACGCATTTAACAAAATTTTCCTATTGGCAATGGAGTACAAAAATTCTTTAACGAAATTTCCCTTTGGCAATGAATTGAAACAAAATAGGATGATAAAATCATTTTCAAGTGAATGGAGGTTTGAAAACCTTCTTCCATTTCTTATTATTGTTGTTATCACTTCAACGAAAGAATCCGCGTCGACTCAGACTCTGAGTTTTCACGAGGTCACAAGGACCTAATGAACGGTCATATCAACTTAGTGAAAGAGATTTCTAGGCCTCCTGTTGGCCTAACAAAAGTGAGTCCAATGGATTCCACTGTTTAAGTACTTATGCACTAATTAGTCTTGTAATAATTACTATTGTCAAAAATAGGGAACTTGTTCAAATCCTTTCTCTTGAAGGAACACATTTTTCAAGTGTGAATATTTTTAAAAATTTCAAATCGAGATCATAAGCATGCTTTACACACAAATTACTCAAATGAAGAGTAATTAAAGTAGAAATTTATAAATCAAAATAACACATTTCAAGTTAGAACACAAAGTATGCTCAAGAACGAAAGTTATAAACAACTAGCACTTTAAATTGAAGCATTTATCAAAACAAGGAATTAAATATGAGTATTTATCAAGTAAATGAATTAAATTTCACATTTCAAACTACAAGATTACTCACCTCAGGTCTTTAATTCTTGTTTCTTCTCTTACTTCCCATATTGGTATTCTTATCATGTGTCATTCCTTCATCTGGTGATCTTAGATCACAGATCAAACTAAGCTTAATACCTTTATAAACATGTGATCTTATTAGTCATTATTTGCTTGATATTTTTAGTCTTAACTGACTTTATTTTTGGATTCAGGGGCCCCTAAAACCATAAGGTAGATCCCATACTTTTACACGCGCTTAATTAGTGTTTATTTAACCATTAAAGGTATTTTAGTAATTTTATATTTTTATGTGTTTTATTTCTTTTCAGCACTCAATTTACTAAAATGAACCCCAGTGTTGAGTCTGAAATATCGAGGAAAGTCAGAATAAATCATCCTTAACATTTATTTGGCTTCAGGTTTCACTAAGGGTATTATTATTATTTTTGTATTTATTTTTTTGGAACCTCATTTGATGAAACAAAATTCACCATTGAGTCTGGAACGTCGAAAAACCTTGGGATGGGTATTCTTGCGATCATCAGAGTTCATTTGGTAGCTTAATTAACTCATTAGGACTTATTTAGAATTAGTCCAGTTTGTCTGTTCATATATTTCAGGCCAGATGAAGGAATTAGTCAAGTTTGCCATTGAGTCCAGAATACCCAAAAATGTTAAAAATGCCTCTTCTTGTATTTCAATTGGCCTTTATTACTTAATTATTAAGGGCATTAAAATAATTTTTAATTAATTTTCTGAGGCCATCCGTAATTTTCACCAAAGTTAAATATTGAAAGTCTTAGTTCATGGGTTTTGGGAAAAACCCACTGGTTCAGTGGTTTAATTAGCGAATCCTTTGACTTTCTCTATAAGTCGACTGGTCTGACTATATAATAAGTGAACCGTTGCTTTAATCTAAAGAACCGATCGGTTTGGACCGGTTCACCATTCTAGCATTGTGTCATCAAAACAACGACATTCACCTTAGAAGATTCATTTTTACACGAGTCGGCTCGAACCATTTTAAAACCCGAGTTGACTGTCTCGGTCAACAATTGACTAGTCAACAAAATTACTTGCCGGCGCCGGTCACCTTTTCTGATGATGTTCATTTTTTGGTGACTTCTTTACATCATTTCAGATTTTTTTCAACCAAGTTTTTTTTTTTTTTTCTGGTGTTAAATCGAATTTTAGTTCAGTTTTTGGCCATCTAATGCCCGATTATAGTTGGTGCTTTGGCGAGCCTCGACTTTCTGACAACCCCTTCTAACCTTTGTTTCACTGTGTTTTCGACGTGGTTTCCATCTAATTTTTGTTCTATTTTCTTCTTGGAATATTAATGAACCTTTCTCATTCAATAAACAATGAAAATTACACTTAAACTTATTGATTCAATTTTCTCTCTCTGAACTGTAACCTATTGTTTCTCACTTGTATTTGGACCATTTAAGCTGGTTCAAGTTGCTTTAGGTTCCATTTTTTTATGCTCTTTTGAGTTGTGTATGTTATCTTAAGCTTTGTTGATGTTGGGTTTAAAGCCTAGTTTAACCTAGGTTCAACCTTTATGGTTTTTAGGGTTTCCCGAGTCAAAACAGAGTCATTCTCTTTCCATTAACATTTCTATTTACATGCATGCAGCTTAAATTGATCAAAACTAAGGTAAAAATGGAAATTTATAGTGAGAGAAAGTTTACTCATTTTCATGGCTGTTATTTCTCTTTCTTCCTCTAGCCCTTTGCTTGCCCATTCCTTGGTGTCTAAATCTCTCTTATACCTCCCTCTTTGTCTATTCCAAACCTTGCATGGAACATACAAGCTCATTTCCCTCCCCTTCCTTTCTTCTTCTATCTTTTTCTCTCACGTCTCTCTCTTTAACAGGTTTGGCGGCCAAAATCTACACACACCCAATACATATTTCTGGTTTATATGTATTTTATGTGTATAATAGTAAAATCTTGTGTATATTAAACTATTTATGTGTATAAACACACACCCATATATGGATATTGTGTTATGTATTTTATACCTCATGATAGCTTACTAGTCACTACAATTTTTAACTTGTTTTCTTATATTAATCTTCATTATTTTATCATAGTTTAATAAATTTGCATTACCTTATTATTGATATTAGTGTAATTATACACTAATGTCTTTCAAAGCCTGTTAATCAACCCTATTTGCCTAGTGATTAGGTCAGGGTATTATAGAGATCACTAGCAGCAGCTTGCGACAAATATTGATGGGCTATACTTCACTGACAAGGATGCTCTTGCAGAGTCGATGGACGATGACCGTTCCAATGGAGGACATCCAGTTGAGCAATATCTATTGAGAGATCTTGTAATAGGGACTCAACTGCATTATCTAATGAGACAATGTTAAATTTACATATTATTTTTCGTACTTTGGATGATTGTATCAGACATCTTCTTATTTTGAGTTGATATCTCTTTTTGTTGTTTAGTACTTCATTCATTGTCTCTTCTTCTTTATATCCATGCATGTGGATTATTTCTATCTTTTTCTTTCTATATACCTTGTTCCATATGCTATTTGTACCATTTATCATCATGCAAAAAAAAAGAGTAGATTTAGGAGTATTTAGTGAAGGAGAGTATGTTTATATACATGCTTATGTTTATTTTCTCTATCATTCAATACATTTCACGGGTTATAGTTAGTATCTTTCTTTGTAGGAAGTACAAGGGTTTAGTTTCGTGAAGTCAATAGTAGTGATATTATAGACATGAGGCATTAGTAAAAAATTTGTAAATCTTTTCTTTTTGGTTTTTAAGGGTTTTACATCTTTTTGTTTTAGGTGTGATAGTTTTGTCACGAATCTCTAAAGGGGGAATTTGTTAAGACTTTTAGTCAAAAGTTTTGTTGGTTAATCCGTGATTGACAAAACTATTATGTTGTAATTTGATAAAATATATTTGCGTTAAAATTCCTAAGTCTTATGGTCATTTATGCATTCAAAGCTTCATGGAGATTCTACTTCAATGGCGATGGTCATAATGACAGGTGAGGTAGTATATTTGGATTCATGTGGCCTAGGGTTTTGTCAACCTCGGACCCCAATACTCATGGGTGACTTTGTAAATTAAGGTCAAACTAAATAAATAGTTCCCGTATATCTCAAACCACCCTGTGATATGCATATTCTCACTTGAGTTTTTCATAAAAAAAATATTCATTCACATTCCATACACATAACCCAACAAGGTTTTTATATATAAATTCCAAAAGTGTATTCATCCCGTGATTACTATTTCTAAGTCAAAAGAATGTTAGTCTTGTTGAGACCTCCGAACCTTCACATCAACATATAAAGACCATAGGGCTTTTTACATTCCCAAAATAACGAAAGACCAAAATAGAAGTTGTGAAATTAATTACATCCCAAAAATAAACATAAGAGTCCAAAAGAGATGTCCTTCTAATTCATGTCATTAAGCAACCGACTCTTTGTCGTTACCTGCATCTGGTAGGGATTAATACAACAACCCCAGTAGAGTAATTAAATAAAGGGAATAATAAATAGTGATAAGTGTAGGCATGTATTAAGTGTAGTGTCAAACAAGTGTCACCAAACATCACCAAGTATTTCAATCCAATGAACATTCATAGCATAATCAATTGAAATAAGAACATCAACACAACGATAGTAACATATTTCAATTCTCATAATAAGAATGCAACACAAAAGGAGGTTACTTAGATTATCATTACCTCACTCATTTCAATGGTATTATTTTCTACTCCACTTTTTCCATAATCCTTCAAGACTACTTAATAGCCCTCGGTTGAGCTTGAGTACTTTTCAGGCTACTAACCTAATGGAAACAGACGACCACTCGTGTGGAGTTACGGTTTGTAACCGAAGGGAGACACAATCCCTATCACTAAAACCTTGGGTAATTATCCATGATTCCCCTTTCTCAACTTGTAATTTTTTCTTTCATTTCTTCCCATTTCTCAACCCTTCAACTATCTAGATTCTCATTCATTCCTTACAAAGTATTTATTTAATCTTTCATTCAATCGATGGTATCCAAAGGAGTAATATCATTCATATCAAAGGAAAAATGTCACATATGCCATACAACTAATAATTTCAGCATACAACATCATTACCATCATTTAACCATTTTATCAAACACCTAGTAAGCATGTTAACTTCCTACAAGTTCATAAATAATAAGTAAATAGTTCTTAAACATTCAAGTAAAGGAATTTTAAGCCAGCACCATGCATCGAACACATATTTCAACATTCTAGACAAGATGTATCAAGGGTTAAGCACACAATATTTATCTAGTAGTTCATCTAGAAATTTACAGCATTCTCTACACAAATTTCATACAAAATAGTCTATGAAAATGTCATTTAATGCATATTTTCTTCCTAACATTCATTTTTCACCTATGTTAGAAGTCCTACCTCCTAACAAGTGTGGATTTGTGTGTAGAGAGAGAGAGAGAGAGAGAGAGAGAGAGAGAGAGAGAGAGAGATTCCAATTTCAAGCTTCAATCCTTGGCCCCAAAACCTAAGAAATGATTTACACCATTTATTTCACTCAACTAAACTAGATTTACAAAGAAATGCAAGAAATTTGAAAAGAAAATTAAAAGCCTCGAATTTACCTTTTGTTCTTGAAGAAATTTTGAAATTCTAACTTTTCAATGGGTAGAAATTCTTCTTATATTTGAATCCTTATGGTGTGATGTGTTTACAAGGCTTGGAGATTCATGAATGCCTAAGAAATTCCCTAACCATAACTTTCCCCTTGTTTGGAGAGAGCTTGGAAGAGAAAGGAAAATGAAAATTTGGGCATAAATTGCTTTTTCGACCGCAACTAAAAGTGTTTTGTCACATGTTCGTTTGAACGAAGGTCAAACGAATATCAAACAAAATTTATAGTAGACTTTCTGGTACTCATTTGAACGAACAACCCATTTTCTTATTTTTGCTATTTTTCATTCATCACTTATGTATCATCACTCCATATTATGTTGTTTAAATTCTTTTCACCTCATTATTATGTTCGTGAGGTTTATTATCATGCAAAAGTAACAGTATTCATTATCTATTTCTTTTATGTATTTTTTAATTTTACGAAACGTTAGATGTTTTTACACACACACACACACACACACACACCTCATGCATAAAATTGTTTTAAGAATTATTTTCTAAGTGTGGGCTTGTGAATTATTCTTGGTATTAAAAATAGACTCAAGGTTTTAAGCGATAAAATATTTTTAATTTGAGTCAATTTTTAATAGCAAGCCAGTTAGTTTGATTGAGCATTCTGACTTGACCATTCAAATGAGCTTTGGTTTCGTTCGAATGACTAGGACAGTGAGGTTGTATACAGATTCTTGTAGGATCTTGGTCATTCTAATGACTAGACAAATGACTTCACAATAAGGTTTTATGGGACCTCGTGGGAATGCTTGGTCGAACAAGCCTCGATCGTTTGAAATAAGTACAAATTTAAGATTTTGTTTAAGAAGCTTTTTTCTTTTAATCCTAGGACTATAAATAGCTTTTAGCACAATTTTGAAAGGACTTTTGGCTGTTGAAACTCTCTGTATCTCATTCATACCAAAAAGTGTTTTAATTGGATTTTTATGATCACAAAAATCAAAGGCTAATTGTTCTAAAAACACTAACATACTTTTTACACCATCTTTGGAGTACAAACTTGTAGATTTCAACTCGTGTGCAATTGGTAGAGTTTGAGATTGGGTGGACTTTCATAATTATGATTGAGGTTGTCTGTTCGTGGATTCATATCAGATATTTACGTGAAAAATGCTTGAGGATTCAAGTCAGAGGAGATTCAGGTCAAGAGCAAGGCCTGAGGAACAAAGTCATTGTGTCTACAACATTTGTAATCACCAAAGTTATTCTAGTGGATTGTGTGGATCTGGGTAAGGGCTCGAAGGATTTTCAAAGTAAATACGATTAATTTGTAGCGATTTCTTCGTCAACAAAAATTGGTGTGTCATCTTTCAGCTATTTAATATTATTTTAGTATTATTGCAATCTTATGTTAATGCATGCCACCAATTGTTGATTGCACACACACGAACTTAATTCTCATATAATTAAAGAAAAAACTGTAATCATAAAAAACAAAGTAAAACTAGACAAGAAAATTTTTATATTGTCATATATACCTATGCACCCCCTTCTAGGTCTATTCAATAACATCTAGATACAAATAGGACTCTTTTAAAAAGTAAATAAAAAAGTAAGTATTTCTTGTTAGGAAAGAGAAATAAACAATGTTAGCAAACAAAATATTGACCTTAACCTGGGCGATTGGCAACGTGGAGAGCTTTGGGTTTGTCCATCCCCTTGACCTGACCTGGGAGGATTTTCTAGCCTTTATCCTAGGCCAACTTCATGGCGTCTTCCATGGTAGGAAGAGCTGAAGTGTTGGTTGTTAAGGCTGATGTCGACATGTCCTTCTTCTTCATCCAGGCTAGTGGGTTCAAAGATGGTCCTTTTAGAAGAAGACTTACTTGCCATTTGCCTCCTCTTTGCGGCAACCACTTTAGGAAAAATCATCATTGCCATATTTTTCCCATGTTTTAAAGAGCCCAAAATTTTATGCTTCAAGTCCATTGGATCAAACATAATCAATTCAGTTGACAAGAGATTCGTTGAGTTTAGGATCTCTTGGTAAGGTTGGTAAGAAGGTTAGAGCAACTTGTCTAAACATGGAATTGCTTATTTGACAATTGCGGATGTTTCAAAGCCTTTTTATCTTTGAAAAATGAATAGGAGAGCTAAAAGTTAGTTATACCAAAAAATAAATCAGAAAATAACAAAAAAAATTGACTTATTAAGGGCTCTCGGAGTCATGCTCGGTATGGAAGCCCTCATCCCTACCTCCCTTGACGAAGAAGTAATACTTCTTCCAAGTTTTGTTCGAGGTTGACAACCTATGAACAACATGGAGGTGGGAATTAAAGGTCATATAATACAAACATTCCTCCACTTTTTTTAGGTTTATCATTCCCCTAAGGAGGTCGAGGTATGTATTAACTTACCCTTAATGAGCCAAAACTAGGAAGCCCATAAGAGATCTCTAGTTGTTGATATGAAGTTTGGTAGGGTAAAGGTTGAAGTGATAAAGAGTTGTCTAAAGAAGGGATGGAAGGAAAATTGGGACTCAAGTTCAAACCACCCTCTATAAACATAGGTTTTCTTAGGTCCAAGAGTCCAAGGATGTTTAAACCTATTAGGGATCCTATGTATAGACCACATTTTCAGGAATTTCATAAATGGCCTTAAAAAACTCTAAGTCCTATTGGGTCAAATAGGTGACTTCATCATCTTCAAAGGAATCTATTATCCTAGTTTTAGAGCTAGCACCCGCTATAATAGGGGCCTCCCTACCAATGGCTTGGTCAAAATAGCAGGTTTAACTCGCTTAGTTGAAAATGTCATTATAGTGCAAATTAATAAAAATGGGAGAAAGAGAAAAGAGGAAGAAAATAGGAGACCTATGATCTGTCATAGAAATCAATCAAATTACCAAACTAAACTACTAGTATAGTAGAGAAGTAAGGGTCGAACCCACAGAGACTGTTAATTGTTTAAAAACTAAAGTTGAGATTAATTTTAATTGAAATTAACAAAGATTGATTGTTGTTGATTTTCTTTCTAAAATTAAATGAAAATTGTAATTAAAATAAATATTCAGCTGAATTAATGATGAATCAAATTAGAAGAGGATTCCTAGGGTGTTGAATCCACCACTAATCTTGTAACTAGCTTCAATTGTATTAATTCTTGGGCCATTAAATTTGGATGTAAAAGATGTATTTTGGCTACAAGCCTCAATACAATCATCAAGAAAATCAAGCACCAAAACCCTAAGCAAGAATCATCTTTGGTCAACACAAATTGTCTACGCTAATTCTAAGGTCATAGTCACAATTTGTTTTTCCTGAGTTATGACTCGTCCTACGGTTTTGATGTATGTACACATATTACTATTGTATAACCACATAAACAAAATCACAGAAATTGATTATGTGAAACTGAATAATACAATTATTGTCTTAATAAAATTCCAACGTTATACAATCAACATCCAAAACTAATTAACCCAAAAATAAAATACAAAGTAATATTACTTGACTAGGGTTTCATCTAAACCCTAGGAATGAGAGAAACTTAGCCCATGATAGTGGAAGAGGAGACCACCATAGCCATGGAGTTCTTCATCTTCTTCTTTAGAGTCGTCTCTTTCCTTCTTCTCTCCCTCTAGATCTCCAAGAATGGCCTCCTCTCTTTTCCAAAACCCTAGGTTACAATCTTATTCCTCTTTTTTCAAAAATACCCTTACAAAATAAGAATTTAGGAAAATAACATAAAATCCCGTAATTAGACATTAGGGGCCTAAAAAGGGAGTCTAAAGTGTTCCAAAATAGAGCCTATAATGCTAAAATGGGCCCTAGTCCACCTATATATGGATCAAGCCTCTCTTCTAACCCAAAATCACTTGTTTTCCACTTCTTTTAGCACTTCAAAGCCCAATATTCTCCTTTTGCTCCAAATCCACCATTAAATCATCAACTTTGACGAGCTTACTCTGCAAAAAGATAAAATAAGAATTAACTAGCAAATGCATATAGATTGGAGAAATTAAAATAATAAAAGTGCAAGAATATCTAGGGTTAACAAAATAAATATGCACTTTTTAACCAGTTATCAACCTATGGAAATAAGAAGTTAGGAAGAACAGTGACAAACATATATTGCAGAGAAAATAGTCACTAGAAATCAGTCACGTGAAAGGTTGAAGATAGAATGTAAAATAAAAGTTTGTATATGAATTGTTTCTTTCAATTTATAGAGTTAGGTTGCATAAACTACAAAGAGTAATGCATAGAAATTAAATATGTCGATTGATATGGATCAACGTGATCCTTGATTGGAATTATTACTATGGCTAAATATGTAGCACTTAAAGAAAAACATTAGTCATGAAGCGATATAGTAATACGAACAGAGTGCTATTTTAGAAATCCACAAAAACCATGATTGACGCCATAATGACAATTAGGATTTGACACGTCACTAACATGCCTCATATCTTCTACGACTCTTCAAATTTGAGACTTGAGGGAAGTGACTGATATGACTAAAAACATCACCACCGTTGAGATTAGGACATGTGGATATTGAGACAAATACCGCCTTACCTATATATTTCAAACTATCAAGTTATGATTTCAGGTCTAGATGAAGGATTTCTAGTTCAGTTCGATAACCACGTATAAAGTTCTTTCCTACTTTGGAGCTAGACACTTGTACAAACAAGATAATTGAGCTCAAGGACAATCGAAGCTCTACCTTACTGAGTTGACTCATCAACATGACCATTACTAACTTGCTTCAGACTTGAAGTTCTTATCTCCATGACATAGTCATAAAACCCACTATGGAAACTGCCACTTCAAACTTTATTATATTAATATGGAAGGTTCGTGATTCACATGCGATTCTATCAAGAATGGGTACTAATCCATTATAAAAGGCTAAGGTATGCAATTAAAAACCCTAAGTCCAATTCTCTAATATTGCCTCTGCAAGCTTATTTTCTATTTTAACTTGATCATCGGAGCGACCTTGACTGAGGCCTTTCTGGTGATCTTTTGTGTTGATTAATCTTGCAAAGGTCTTTTTAGCCATTCTCCATCGTTGATCATTAAGAGATAGTTTTTTGCAACAATAATTAAAATGGTTTGTACGTAAGGATTGAAACTCTCAAAGTTATAAACACGAACAAACAAAGAAAAATTAACACTTTGAAAATACTTAGCTCCAAACTAGTTAGAAAGAACATTTTCGTATTAGGATATGTGTCTCCACTATTAACTGCCACGTATTCAATCATGCAACTATTTATTTTATTTGATTTTTTTAAAATAAAAAAATATGCATTGCATACAAGACAAATTATAGTTGAGATATATATTTAAGTATGAGAAAGTTCATTTATAATTAGGTGCCAAATATTGTCCTTAACACATGCACATATATTATATGGAGTTATTGTTGGATCTAAAATCACTTTGATACCAATTGTAGAATCCAAAATACTTTGATACCAATTGTAGGATCTAAAAGAAGTAAATCTCATAGAAAAAATTGTTAAAACAAGGTAGTTTGTCACGCAACCAACCAAAGCAATGAATTTAGATTATATTAAAGCATCAGCGAAACAAAATAGAAGGCTTAATGCACTGTATTAAAAATCTCATTGGATCACCTAGTTGTTGGTTCAGTGAGTAAGAACTCGAATTTTCTCGCTCAACACTTGGGTTCGAGTCTCTATAGTCACTCAGTGGGGTTAAACCTACTCTTAAGTACCCAAAATACGTCGTGGGACCTAAGTTTCTACCCCGACATAGGTGCGGTGGGATCTTCCATAGATGGCCGTGTGGTGCTATAGGAAAATGTTCTCAATGGGCATATGGAGCAGCCTATCTACATATCTATTTTGTAGAACCAAAAAAAAAAGAAACTTATTGGTAATCTCTCTCTCTCTCCCTCAATCTCACAGCCACACCCAATTTTAGGCCACCATAGTTAAACTTTTCTCACTTTATTCATCCAGCAACTACTTTTTAATTTTGTGGGAGAAACTTGGCCATTATCTAACATCCCACTCAAAACTTTATTTTCTTTCTGGTGTCACATCATGTATATATAATAAAGTAAATAACTAGATAAAAAGGAGAAATTGAATAAGGTATAATTGGATCGGATAAGATAAAAAATCTTATGGGATATTGAATATTCTAATCTAATATTTGGAACTAATCCAGATAAAAGACCTGAATATGTTGTCATATCCTAATCTTGTGTTTGGGTGCCTACCGGATATAAGGTTCGGATATAACTATTTTTTATTTTCTTTATGTATTGTTTTTCTCAAAGTCTTCAAAAATTATTTTTTTGAAAGTCATTTAATTTTAGGTAAATTACACTTCTCACCCTCGAACTTTACTCTAAATTTCACTTTAATCCCTATAATTTTAATTTTCTTAGATTCAACCTTCAATTTTTAGCCCTATTTCAGTTTAATCCTTCTGTCACAATTGGTCGTTTGAAATGAATGAAAATTCTCACGCGTGTGGCACATGTCATTGTAATGGGTAGGAATGTAACTTCACATTTCCCGCCTAAATCAGAGTAAAGCTGGCTCCACCCTAGCGTCTATGTACCACTGCTCCACAACAACATAACCCGACAACTTTCCCTTGCTCACATCATTCTTGAAAGGAAAATGATAAATAAGCTGAATGTATAGGCCGAATAGTTAAACAGATTGAAATGTGGCTGAGCCACATCATAAATATTTATTATTTTTAAATATGGAGTATAGGAACAAAACCTCACAACTGAAAATTCATGAATATTTTGTTTCAAAATTGGGGTTTTTAAATCGTCAAGTTCTTACTTTTCATTTATAGAGACCGGCTTTCCATACATTTAATACTTTTTATATGATTTCTACATCACCACCAGATTCATTAACCACCATCTATGAGATTAACTCACCGGCTAACACAAATTCTAGTCCTCTTTCACCATCTCATGAAGAATAAAAGAAACCACCATCACTGGATGTGCATTACCCTTACCACAACTAGATTTATTCACCAAAATCATAGGCTTCTTGCATCTCGAGCAATCCATATGCGCCAATTACCGAGTTCTCTACCACTTATGCCTCATTGCCATTTTATCCGCCAATTCTTCCTTTTACAATGATTCTACAAAAAAGATCAGTCTACCAATTCACCAAAATTCCCTCCCATTAACATTAATTACTGACGACGGAAGACAAGCTTGAAAAATTGATGCACTAACTCTTCAATCTTGTGTTGTTCAATGGCTACTTCAGTTTCTGCATTTGGCCGGTTTAAAGGAGCTTTGTGCTCTTCCTTCCATAGAAGTTGGGGAATATCTATGGTGGGTGAAGATTACACCATGTCGATTAAATCTGTGCCAACACATGTGGGAGTTGGAAAGCCATTGAGATTACTACTAGTGATGAAGAATGTTACTGAAGAGAAGGGTCTCTGCTAACACGTAATGTCTGGGTGGAAACCGTTCATAATGCTCTGGGGCATGGTCGGGTCCATGGAATGTGGTTGTTGGGCGAAGCCATTCATGGGCGGCAGATTGAGGGAGGTGTTGTTAGAGCCGAAGATTTGCTCACGAATGGCTTGAAAGGAGTGGTTAGGGTCCAGGTCGACGAAGTGGGATTGGTTGTGGAAGAAAATGCAAGGTGAGTGGGGGTTAGTGGTCGAGAGGATTAGATTCAGAGTCGTCGACGCCATTAATTTATGGGTTAAGCTTCTTCATCCATCTCATCATGTTATTGAATGTGTGGTTCTCCATAACAAGGACAACAACCACTTTGATTGGACTAGTAGAAGATTGAGTATTATAATGTAACAAAAGGATGATAAGTAAGAAGATGGTGGTAGTAGCCATTGGAGCGCTACTGTTTTTGTTTATGGGTGACATTTTGGAAATAAGAGAGATTTAGGTTGGGGTTGCAGATGTAGGTTTTGAGAGTGAGCAATATGTCCTTCTTCCTACTCTGATTTAGGCAGGAAAGGGTAGTAAAGTTACATTCATACCCTTTGCAATGGCATGTACCACACCATGAGGGTTTTTGTTCATTTCATATGGCCAATTGTGATGGAAGGGCAAATTGAAATGGACTAAAAATTGAAGGTTGAAATTGAGAATATTAAAATTATAGTTACTAAAGTGAAATTTGGGATAAAATTCGAGGGGGAAAAGTGTAATTTACCTTTTAATTTTTTTAAAATATATATGTATAAGGTATCTAAAATTAAAATTTTATTTACAAATCAATTACAAAATCTAAAAACTATTATCACAATATTTTAAAATGTAATTGTGCAAACATCATTCACAATATAACAGTCTCTCACTTTCGAGATGACTAAAAAAAATCATAATTTGTATTACTAAGAATTATCTAAATCAATAATTACATACATGCATATATATATATATACACATGTGTGTGTATAGATATATATATATATATATGTATATATATATATATATATATAACAGTCCATTTATTGATATAAAAATATATTAAAAAAAAATGGAACAAATAAAAAAATTGAACAACGAAAAAAAGAAAAATCTATTTTTTTAACTTGAGTCTTCTACATCTTCGTTTCTTTATATTGTGATGTTGTAATTCCTAATTGAAGACACCATACATGAGATAGGATAACATTTATCCTATCCAACCCTATTATCCCTTCGTCCAAATGCGGCCTAAAAGGATATCTAATCCCCTCTATTAAGAACCTATGTTCTTACTAAAACTCAATTAATCTATTCAATATGAGATTAAAACTATTCACAAATATTCTAAATATTACTAGAACTCTATAAAACAAAATTAGGCAACTTTCTAAAATATATGGGTTTGGTTTAATAGGCCCATAATGCTTCCCTTAAATCAAGTTCGCCAAAGTAGCTTTCTAACACCTTCACGGTCAATAATCATTAAAGGAATTTCTGCGGCTGTAAGAAACTTATTTGATAGTAATTTAGACAAATGAGAATCAATCTTCATCTTCACATGTGCACCCGTTCAAACCTTATATTTGACATACAAATTTTTAGCTTGTTGACCATGATCAAAGAATGAATCCATACTCACGCTTTTAGAATCAAAATCAACAAAATAAGTATCCATACCAGTAATTCTACCATCACAATAGTGAAAAGATTTCCAAAATTTATGAACATCGAAGTCTTTCTCTCGAATAAATTTTTCAACAATTAAATCTTCAAGACCCAATGTATTGTTGTAACCAGACATGAAGAATTTATCTATTCTGATAAAATCACAAAATTTCGATTTTTCAATTTCTAAAAATTCTTGGAACTTCGAATATCCAATTTTAAAACAATCAATAAACCCTTGAATGATAAAATTCTTAGTGCTAATAATATCAAAAAAATATAAATTAGAAAATTGTTCAATCTCATCATGATTTGATTTCAAAGTGCTTGGCAAATCAAACAAAATAGCAAGCCCATATCTTCTATATCTTCAATTGAAACAATTCTACCAATAGAAAAAAAAAGTTTCCTTCCCAACTGTTAATTTTTCAAATTTAGCAGGCTGCTCAAAAAATTCTTCAATATCTTCCAATCTCCAAAAGCAATTCCCAATAAATTAAAATGTTCATAACTATGAATCGAAACAAGACTTTCAATCTTACAATTATTTTCTTCAACCTCAAAAATATTTTATTATTCACAATTAATATTTTCTTCTTTGGAATTAAGAACGAAACAGTCAATATCATATGAGTCTATATTTACCACATTATATGAATCATAAAAAATCGTGATAAATTTTTAAAATAATTTTGAACCATCGATAACTGCATCTTCATTGAACCTGTCAATCTCAAAATCAACAACCCAGTATCTATTTATCAAAAATCCAAGATGACTTCAAAGATCCTTATACGACCAATTAATCTCAAAACAAAATTTATGTAGTGGTGGATGGGCCAATTAGTTTATATAATGTCAGTTAAAAAATTATAGTAAGAATATTGGTTAATAGAATAAAGCATTTGATGCCAAAGATAATTTCACCCAATCAAAGTCTGTTTGTGAAAGGTAGACAAATTGTGGACAATGTGCTACCAGCTCATGAGGTGAAACATTTCTTCAATTTTAAAATAGGAAAAAATAGTGGATCGATATTAAAATTGATCTAGAGAAAACTTATGATAGAATTGAATGGAGTTTTATAGAACAGGTTATGAGAAAATTGGGTTTCCATGAAATTTTTATCAATTGGATTAATATTTGTATTTAATCGTCATGTTTCAAGTATAAATTAATAGTTGTCCATCAAATGAGTTTAAACCTACAATGGTTGCCACAAATCCGATTATTCCAATGCACCCAATGTATTGTTTTCTAGAAAGACAATTTCATAGACATCACATGCTTTAAGACAGAAAGTAACACGGCGTGGCCAGTCATCAATATTATAATCACAAACCCTCAAGATTTCAAACTTCTGTCCATTAACAAAAAATTTCTCCATGATTGTAAATCAGCAATTTATTAAATCACATACCTGAGCTTGGTAAAAATTTGATCTCTCCTGTTTTATTCTTTCTATTTCAATGCAATTAAGCTGGTCTTCCTCATGATTAACCTGATTTATATTTTCTTCACAATTATTTGTGCAGCTATAAAATGATCTTTTTCCTAATCTAAACAATAGTCGAATCTCAATCGAACGACTCTTTAAAAAGCCACTTAAAATCGCAACTTTGAGCAATAGTACTAGAATTGCAGCTCTGCAATATTTTAAGAATGAGACTAAACTTTAATTTTCAACACAACCACAATAACCCAAGACTTAGTAAAAGTTCAGATATTTAACACAACCTCAATACCCCAAGACAAAGACACGCTAGGTTATGATAAATTACCTCCAAGATCAAGACAAGAATTTGATACCTACCAATTGTGAAATCTAAAAGAAGTAAATCTCACAAATAAAATTGTTAAAACAAGGCAGTCTAAAACACTACCAACCAAAGCAGTGTATTTAGATTATATTAAAGCATCAATGAAATCAAACATATGGCTTAATGCACTGTATTAAAGAACTCAGTGGCAATCTCTTTCACTCTTAATCTCACGGCCACACCCAATTTTAGGCCACTAGACTTAAACTTTTCTCACTTTATTCATCCAACAACCACACTCTTTAATTTTGTGGGAAAAAACTTGGCCATAATCTCAAGCCCCACTCACAACTCTCTTTTCTTTCGGCTGCCACACAATGTATATATAATAGAGTAAATCCAAACTCAATTAATCAAAGCTTTAAAAAACAAAATTAATAAACTTTCAAAAATATATAAGTTTAGTTTAATTGACTCACAGTTGCACCATATTTTTTAGCCACACTTGTACATTACCAACAGACAAGCGACATCCACCCGAATCGATAACAGTGGACTTTACCAAAGCACTTACGTTCAATGAATGTGTGTGTGTGTGTGTTTAATTTATATAATTGCCGACTTCCATGGATGACTTAGATTAAAGTTGGGTTTCTTCTCCATTTTTCAAAACACAGATTCTTTGCTAATAACATGTTCCCCTTTAAAAAAAGAATTGGTAATGGCATCGGCCCATGCCTCCCAATCAAATCTACCAGTACATTTGTATTGTATTGTTCTTGATGGAAGACTTCCCTGCCATATACATTGCCTACAGCTCAACTTGTTCACCCAAATGGGGACACATATATAGAATCACTTGTACATGTGCTTTAAAACTATAATATACAACTAAATATCATTGATCTTAAAAAATTTATGATTTTTAATCATGGTCATAGCTCTCTATCCTTTAGTTTGACCTGGTTTTAAGTTTACAATTTTGACAAGTATTAACTGAAGGATTTTCATGGTCTTTATTTATTTTTAATTTTTGGGGGTTGGAAGGACCATTAAAGTCCATATATACTGATCAGGGTTACATTGATAATTCTTGAGAATACAGAGTCAATCTCACTGTTTATTTATTTATTTATTTATTTTTATCTTTTGAAAGAGGAGGAATTTTGAGGGAGGGCCTTGCGTAACATTAAAGTAACTCTATGATTACTTGAAGGTGAATTGTTCGAGTTGTGAAAATAATCTCTTTGCTTGTAGGCAAGCCAGATGAGGTTGGATACATCTAAACTTCCTATACCCTGCAAATCACAATGGCAAGAGTCTTGTGCAAAGTTTGCCCTTTAAAAAAAAAGAAATATTGAAACATAATGCTTACTTCTCAATATTTCTTCTTGGCAAGATACGGAGATGGTTAGATGTATGTGTGTATATATAGGTTCCAAGCACAACCATATATGTGGTATGTGGTTCCCTAGTTCATTCATGCACATAAGAACTCGAATTAAGGTGACATACATAGTACAATAAATGATTTATCACTGTCGCTAAAAAAAGCGTCAGCCAAAATAAACATAACCGATGGAGGAAAAATAGGGTAGAAAGAAAAAAATTAAACCGATGGACTTAGTAACGACATAAAAATTCATCAGTAAAAGTCTATTTTTCTGAAGAAAAAACTAAAAGTCGGTATTAAAAATTATTTCCGGTGAGTTTTTGTGTCGGCAAATCATAATAAAATACCGACGGCTTAAACTATCACTATATTTGTTTTCTTACCGATGATTTAAATACCGACACAATATTGCGTCGAAATATGAATAAAGAGCTCTTTCCATTTAGTCAATGGTTTTATAAGTCGGTAATTTATGTGAATTATTAATGACTGCCTAATTTTGGGAAATACAGATTTAATTTCCAAATGATGCTGTAGTGGTGAAAATTTCCTCCCGCTTCTGGTTGCTGCCATTATATTTGGCACAGTCCCAAGATCCGTTGGTTACCGCCAATACATTTGGCACAAAGTCCCAAAAAGCTTATTTTCTAATATAACAAAATTTCATCTTCGCTCTATCAATTTCTCTTCTCTCTCCATGGATGATCGAATGAGAAATTGGATGCTTTGTTGCACAATGTAGAGCAATTCTCACTTTTATGCTGCAAAATTCATAATCTTGGCTAATTTTGATCTCCAATTGATTGAAGGGTATTATGGGCCTTTGTCAGGTGTCTTTTTCTTCCATCACTGAGCACAACACGATACACATTCCTAATTAATCTTGGTTGGTTTTGATCTTCATGTACATGGTTTGTCTTCTCTTCTATGTCGATCCCTAGGTTTATCCCCTAATTTTCTCGTCAAAACTCCCGCTTACTAACATTCATGTCTGAAATCTGAAACAATTGAATTTTCTTGATTATGTACATTGGTTATATATGGGTTTTTTCATATTCTTCCAATGGAAGATGATAGGTGCATTTAGTGTTTGATCCCAATCTGTCTTTCCCTGTTGTGTTGAGTCAATTTTGTGATATATCTAGTGACACAAAGCCGAAGTTTGCGCTCTTTTAGAAAGTTGCACATTGATTGAGACTAAATAATATAGTTTGTCCCATCTAGAATGGTACGAATAGGCTAAAAAATCTCATTCTTATCCATAGTAGTGTTGATGTTGATGAACCTCAAAATCAGAATATATAAGGCAAAACTCAAATCTAGAAATATAAGTAGGCAAAACAGACCTCAAAATTAGAAAGGGCATGCCCAAAAACCCTAGGAATCGGTCTGAACCCAAAGTGAGACTGAACCGGTCACAGAAAGGATTTGCTGAATGGGTTTAGGTGAACCGGCCCAACACTGTTGCCTTAGTTGGTGTGGCAATCAATGATGATGTGGCTCCACATGAAACAATAGTTGCTGATGTGGATAATGATGTGGCATGTTGACATGGCAAGGTGACTAGGAACCCTTGATGGTGCGGCAGTGACTAGGAATGGAAATTTGGCCATGCTCCATTGGGGACCTGCCCCGCCCCTAATGGGGCGGATATGAGGTGTAAATAAATAAGGTCGGGGCGGAGACAGGGTCGGGGTGAGGATTTGAAAGCCCCGTTGGTATGGTCACCCCGTCCCATTTATGTATTATTTATTTTTAAATCTCTATGTATACTAGTTTTTCTAATAAACTATGCTATATAAAATTAGTTTTAAGGTTTCTCATATCACTCTTATATTATTTTTTCTTATAATGGTTGTTTTGCCAATAAATTTTTAAGTTACCTACCAAATTTTTTTTTTAACTTGCTTTGAAAAAAAATATCGGGGTTCTGGGTGAGGAGGGGTGGGGGATTATAAATAGGGTCGGGGTAAATCTTTAAACGGGGTGGGATGGAGTTGGGGATGGGATATATAAACAAGGTCCAGGTTGAGGAAAGAGTGTCCTACCCTGAATCCGTTCTGTTGCCATTCCTAGCAGTGACGTGGTTAATTGGGGGTGGTTCCTCTGTCGTGGCTGTCTAGGGTAGCTTAAGTGCATGAAAAACCATGACGGTGTGTGCGGCACGTGGCAGATCCTTTGTGTGGCATATGTGGGTGCGTGTGATGTTACTTTTGGGTACTTTTCGTGGGATTGCAAAGCTGGTCTTTTGTACTTTCTTTTGGTATGATCAAAGTTGTAAAAAGAAGGCTTTAAGTTAGATCAATTGAGAAAATTTTTTCCATGGACTAGGTCGATTGCCCTTGTTCATCAACCCAACCAATCACGTCCTGCCACATAAATAAATGTTACTTTTATGTTTCCTAAAATCTAGACATCTTATCTAAATGGCATTACATTATCGGCCGGGTTCATACAAAGTCAATGGACCTAGTCCATGTTGGAATTTCTCATCAATTGATGCGGCATTGTCTTGTGTTGTCATGTAATGGCACATGAATGTTCCGATGAGGGTAGCTTTGATGACCATGTGTTGATCAAACCCCAAATGATATGGGTCCATTAAAAGAAACCAACTTAGAAAGGCTTTTAGAATCTAAAACGAAGAGTGACATTGTGAGGAGCGACCATGAAGAACGTCGAAAAAGATTATGAACACTACCAAGGAAAAAGAGATTCAAAGTGTGCTCTGATACCATCATAAAGTTAATGAACAAGTTTGAAAAAGAATTACTCTATATTAAATATTGATCATAGAAACTATACAAGGGACCTCCTTATATGGGAGAGATGATGAGTTATACATGAAAAGCTTAGAAAAGGAAATAAGCATATTACAAAAATAAACCTTAATATTACATAATAGTGGCGGCTAACCCTAATTCATTAACAATATTCATGACAGCAGCATAAGGGAAAAATCCTGAAACATAAACCAAAATTGAAGTTTGGACCATGTTTGCTTCTCATAGTACTATAACCTTTTAATGTAACGAGCCCAATTAATACTGTAAAATGGGCATTTCTTGTCAAAGTTTTATCCTTAACATCTAAGATAAATTCAAATGAGGAATGGCCTCTAAGACTGGGTGTGTCCATTACAGATTTAGCTTTTTGAAAGGTTCTCTGATGATTAAAAGAAAGGTAAAGAACTACATTCAGCAATAAAAGAGTTGAAAGGGTTTATTTACATTCTCCATCATTGCTCATACATATGATATAATACAAGTTGATCAAGCTCAAAAGATAGTAAAACCCCTTAAGCAACTTAATTTTATTCTTAACTTAAATTCATAACAAAAATGAAAGGGTAAACTTCTCTGCAAATTTGAAACCTCATTTTGCTATATATATATATATATATATATTGGTTTATATCTGCAGATGATGGCTTTACTTCCTCTCATTCCATAGGAATTGACCCACAGGCGGCCGAAAGTTGTTGCTGAAGCTACAATCAAGAAAGTGAAATTAGAAAGGCTTTGAGATAGAAAATTATCAGTTTAGTCCCCAAACAAAGTGAACTTTCAAGAATACTAACCTTGAAAAGGGATTCAAGCTTGTTCTTCACAAGGGAATACTCATTCTTTACTTGTTGCAGAGATTTTAGACACCTGCATCAATGCTCATAATATAATTCCCCATGTCTAACACTGTGAACGTTTGCATAACAATAGTTATTGATAAAAATATATTGTTAGCACATTGTCTAACAGATTAAGTTTTTAAAGTAAATGGTGTTTTAACATTGTATCGGAGCTGTAATTATAAGAGATCTTGGATTCAAGTCTCTCTCCCGGTTATCACTCTCACTATAGCATCAATATTTGCACAGAGAGCTGTTGTAAGATTGTTTCAATTTTTTTTTCTTGGACTAGTTGGCAATGACTGAAATGGGGTCATGAAGAAACTCACCCTTCAATATTCTTCTCCTCACAATAATTGCGAAATGCAATGCAAATCCTTTGGACTCTCTGTGCGCCAATACTGATATAAAAGAAAGTATGAAGAAAAAAAAACAAACTCTTATTTAGTCAAAGACATTTATCTCATAACAAGCATATTGAAACACAAATTTTTACCAATTTTGTAGAAATGGTTCACCAAAATAACTGTGAATCAGGCATATAACCGCATGAAATAAACCCATTGAAACCAAATCCTAATCTAAGAAATGAGATCATGGCAACAAAGAGGGCCTTATTATCTATTTTGTAAATGTGTATTTAGATATAAATTAGCAGATTAACATCTCTGAATTTTGATCCATGTTATTTAGACCTTTTCTAAGGCAACTGCACTATATATGTAGCTGTAAAGCAATGTTGAGTTTCTAAACTTTAAAGGGTCAAACCAGGCATGCCAGGGGCCAAATATAGTCAGGAAAACTTAGATTAGCAGCTCTGGTGACATTATTGTGCTTCTGCTCACCTAGAATAGAAATGGCAAAAACAATTTCTTCCCTTTTGTGAGACCTAATATATCTTAAACCCAAAAGATGATAAACATTGGGAAAAAAAGAAAAGAGGTTTATTTAGATTGGGAGTGAACAGAAATTTGATTTTTGCAGTAATATTGTAACTGCTGATGATAGCTAGGGACGTTAAAGCAGCTTGCTTAATGAAATAAATTAACTGTAACATGAGAATCTACCAGGAAGTGACTTCCATTGAAACAAATGGAATCCAAGTCAAGTAAAACGGAAACTGGAAAATTACCTGGAGCTGCTACCCTTCAACTGGTGAACATGGGCATCCACCTTTTTGAAATCTACACTCTGCTGATCCCTTTACAAGGAGAAAAGAAATATTATATATATATATATATATATATATATATATTTATATATATATCCGGCCAATAAATTGAGACAATGAGATGTTCTTGATTTATGAGAGATCTTCAAAATATAGAAATCACTAACCAGAAAAGCAATCCATACAACATCATTAGACAAATATATATATATATAGATATAGATATAGATATAGATATCGATATGTTTGTATGTATATATATATATATATGCATTAAAAAAATAGAAGACGAAGTTGTTGAATTCTTACAAAGCTTTGCTTAGCTCATTAAGTAGCCTCTCAGAATCTTCAAAGAAGAGAGACACCACTTCAACGACAAAGTCTGGGTTGCTCTCATCTTGCAATTGCTGAAGTTGTGTGAATTGATCATCCAGAAATCCCTTCTCAAACACAAAGAAGTCAATATCAAAAGCTGACCCCACAAGTACTCAAAACAGAACAATTAAAAGATCAAAGAGAAAGAGCACTTAATAGAAACAAGCACAAACTAACCCGTCTGGGATTTTCTTTACACTCTAGAGATTACTATAAATACTGACCTCATTATACAAGGAGGTTGTGTAGTCAATTAACTGCCTTTGCAATTGAAGCACACCTTCCATTTTTGCTATTTCAATCTCAACTTCTTGTTCACCAAGTTGCAGATCTTTTAAGTTTCACTTCATATATAGTGTGGAACTTGTTCACTTTTTTTTTTTTTCTTTGGAAAAGCTCAAGACCCAGAAGCAGATTTGATGAATTCAATGGACCATGTATGGATACAGATATATAAGCCTATATTCTGTAATCTTGCTCCCTCCTCTTAAAAACCTTATACACCGATAGACATCTCATAGTATCCCATATTGTATATAGGCTTTGCGGTAGGTGTATTTTTAAAAAATTTTAATATATCCTTATACACCAATAGACATCTCATAGAATCCCATATTGTATATAGGCTTAGCGGTAGGAGTATTTTTAAAATTTTTTAAGATATCGAATTATAGTTAGAATTTTAACTGCAAATAGTATAAATATATTTTAATTAGTGTAGAATAAGTCTTGGAAGCTTTTAAAAAATAATGGAAATGTTCTAAGTTTCATTTCAAGAAAAAGTAGACGCAGCGTTGTTTGGTCATCTTTTTAATAACAAAAATCCTATCTTCATCCAAAACGACAAGACTGACAAGATTCATTGCTTTGTCATGACCGAAATTATCACGAGATCAAATAACTTTGTTTAGACCTCTAATTTAACTTTTTTATCATTTATAATAATTTTTAATTTTGTAATTATTTTATTTAGAAAAGTCCCGACTTCTGCTTGCAACTATAGTTTTCTAGTTTGACATGCTTTCTAGTTTTCTAAAAATGCTCTAATTTTCATTAATTTCATATTTTTCTTTTTTTTAAAAAAAAATTATTATAGTTTCTTAATAGTAATAAGACTAGTATAAGAAATTAGTAGATTCTTATTCAGATTAGTTAAAAATTTAATATTTGTTCTCTTTGAATGATGAATCTATTTTATTCTTAATTACTAAAAAACTCAACATGTTTGATTTTCCTTCACGTTTTGTGCTGCGTTAATAATCTTATTTTGTAAATAATAAATAACACAGCTGACTTCGTAAATTTAAGCACATTATCAAACTAGGTAAATTTTTTTTGTATCATTTCTCTTTTAATCTCTTAACTCTTTTTACTATGATTGCACAAATGTTAATTCACAATACTATTTTTTTCCCAAAACTTTGTAGCAAAAGTATTTTATTTGATAGAAAAAAATATTAAAAAATTCTTACAATAATTTTTTGTAATTCAAAAAGTCCATGATATATTTTTTTTATTAAAAAGATCCAAAAAAAGAAACTTTTAATACAAAAAAAATTTAATTGTTAACTTTTATTTTATCACTATTAAAAAATATTATTAATTAGACAAAAATAACTATCAAGATATATTTTAAAAAATACTAAATAATAAATATAACAAATTCTTCAATCCAAAAAAAACATAATATTTTTTATTTATCTAGAATACCTAAAAAATAAATTTTTATTTTATAAAATATTTTTATTTTTTGAAATATATCTTGATAGTTATTTTATTATAATTAGTAATATTTTTTAATGGTGATAAAATAAAAGTTAATAATTATATTTTTTTATTTTAAAAATCTTTTTTAAATAAAAAAAATATATCATAAATTTTTTAAATTGTTAATTTTATTTTAAAAACTTTTACAAATATTTTATTATTAAATACTGTGATATTATAAACTTGAATATTCATCATTTCATTATATAATATGGACCCAAATTTCCATTATCGTCATATCTGAAAAGTTACTTTTTAGATTTTATTTTATTTGAGGAATACTTCAAAAGCTGTCGCAAGATCTAAAATTTGATGCCACGTACCATTCACCTTCCCATCTTTTTCTTCATGTAATTATTGCTCTCTCTCTCTCTCACACACACACACACACACACACACACAAACACAAACATTTTTTATTTGCACAATGGATTTTCTTTTGTTTTTCCTCTCCAAGGTGCAAACCTATCCAGTGGGGTGACGTAGAGGTGATTTAAGAGCATGTTCCAACAATATCTCTCAGATTTTTTAGGTAAAGACTCTGTATATATGTTGAAATCTAAATGCAAAACTGATGTCATGAAAGTGAAAACTTCTTCAATTTTCTTCTTTTTTTTTTCAGTTAGTGTAACAAAAGATTGGATTTGTTCTACGCAGAACAAAATATGTTATTATCTGTATCTTACCTACTCCTCCCTTTCCTTTTTAACCTTATCTCTTCAGATTTAACATTTATGGTTTCAATTTTTTTTTGTAGATTCTCAATCAAATTGATGGTGTTCTTGTTTTTGTTGTTTTATATGTTGCTTTTTTTGTTGGTTCATTCATGTGTATTGATTAATTCATGGGTTTTTAGTAACTCAAAAGGGACAATATATAAAACACATGCCCTGACAAGCCTTAACACTTTCAAACAATGTCAAGGTAAATAAAAATCATCAATCTCATTCTTCATTTTTGTTTTGTTATTGTGCGATGGTGAAATGTTCCGTCTTTTACATTGGTTGAAAAACTTTTGATTGCAAAGTAGAAGTTTTTTTTTTTGCGATCATCCAATCTATGAAATAATTTGATTTATGAACAGCAGCATATGTGTCATGACCTGAGAGCATCATGTGTGGGACATACATGATTTATAATGCTTGCACTTGCATTCAAGTAAGAAATGATGTTAGGTTGTTATATAAAAGTGGAAATGGCACCAGTATGATGGTGGGTTTTTGTTTGGAGAAATCCTAACTGAAATGACTTAAACCCAATCCTTCCCAGCCCTGGAAGTTCAAGAATGCCAATAAGATATACCCATTTATGGTTAAATGGGGTGCTTGAACTTGTTATAATTAGTGTTGCTTTAGAATGTTCCTACACAATTAACTTAATTAGGATAGGCAAATTTTGGTTGCTCTTTATCCAATGGACATTTATTCAAAATTATGCTGATTCTACATTTTTTTTTAAGGAAAATGTTTTGTAAAAAGGATTTTTTTTTTAAAAAATAAATTTTCTCATTATTCAACTTATAAAGATGGCGCACTATCTCTATCAATACTTTAAGTAGAAAGTTCGAGTCTTTCTTGAAATCACTGAAAGTTTATCCAATTGTTAACTTTAAAGTTTTGAGA
The DNA here is from genome assembly GCA_008638375.1 of Nyssa sinensis. NCBI lineage: Eukaryota > Viridiplantae > Streptophyta > Magnoliopsida > Cornales > Nyssaceae > Nyssa > Nyssa sinensis. Next base: position 15,530,613 of record CM018039.1, on the reverse strand, counting down.
TTAGTCAAGATGTATACAAGCTAACTCGAACACTTAATTATTAAAAAAAAAATGAAAATTAGATTGCGCAGCTAGCAATTGCGAATTCAAGCAGACAAATCTAGTTAAACAATTGCAAATTCAAGTAGACAAATCTGGTTGAACAACTAGATCTCATGGAGTTGTTTTGTATAGGAGAAAACTTGCATCTACTAGGGGTTAAAAGAGAGTCATATTTCACTATTCATGAGATGATACCATTTTGCAATTTTCTTTTGGAGTAAGTGGAAGCTTTGAAGTTTTCATTCAGGATTACAGAAGAGATATTTTTTCGCGAGTCTAAGTATATTATGTGATAATATATTTTTTTTAATAACATTTTACTATATATATATATTATATTCCCCTAAAAAAATTTAATCATATCTCTTTCGCGAGTCTAAGTATATTATGTGACAATATATTTTTTTTAATAACATTCTACTATATATTTATATATATTATATTCCCCTAAAAAAATTTAATTATTTCACATATAACTTAATACAATTTAAAAAATACATTATCACGTCATTTTATCAAGCCTATTCAATAAATTTCCAATATAGAGCTCTCACTCTCAGTGACTGATCGGAGTTGGAGGGACCACATTGTATCATGCACCCTTCATCTTGATATGAAGGGCATCTAAGTGGGGCCCCCAGGAAGCAGATTTGTTGCCATAAACTCGGTTTCCATGCCAGGCCAAAAGAATACAAAAGAGGTATCCAAAGTAGTGAATGAACAGAAAAAACCAACAAGAGACCTTAGTGGGATGTGCTAGTTCAATGCACACAATAATTTACATCACTATTGGCCTTTCACTTGCCAAGGCAGGCCAGAAGGATACAAAAATGAAGGATGTGTTCACTATCCAAAGCAAAGAGTGATGAATAAAGATACCATAAAAAAGGACTTGGGTGAATGATGCTCCTTCATCATACCCACAAAAATGTATAAGCACTGTTTGGCCAATTCAATAGCCACAAAAATCTATATCACAATTGGCCAATACATTCCCTCTCTCTCTGTGTGCATGTCTGTCTCCTTTGTGAGAGACAATATCCTCAAATGATTGAGTTTTACGATTCAATGAAAACAACTTAATATTTTGTCAAGTAATTTCCAAGAACAAGGGTAAAGGTTAGCCGAACAGTTTGTATTCCAACCCGGTCTATATAAGCCTTGCAATTCTAAGTGTTAACTATTACAGACTGGATGTTCTCCTAACCCTGTCTGGGGATTAGTCAAACTAAAAGTTTGGATAATATACATATATATATATATATATATATATATATATATATGCTGTAAACTTTAGTTTACAATGTTAAGAAGCAAACAAGAAAAGAAAGGAAAAACTTTCTATGTTTTGCCAAAAAAAAATTTATTCGAATCATCTCACACCAAGAACATCTCCAAGAGGGTCTTCAGTTTTTTTCTTCAAAATTTTATTAAAGTAACCTATTTGATACTTTGAAGAATTAATTTTTATTTTAAAAAACTAAAGTATCTCAAAAAGACTCTTTAAATTTTAATATTTTGATTTTTTTTTAACATTATTAAGTATGGTTTCATATTTTGACTTTCACTACTTTATATTTAACCAAAACTAAAATTTGAGTGCCATTTTATTAATAAATTTAAGATTCAAATTCCCTCCAATTTTATTTAAATTTTAAAATTTAAAATCCCTCTAATTTAATTAAGAATTCAAAATTTAAATTCGCACCAAATTTATTTAGAATTTAAAATTTAAACTCCCTTCAATTTCTATTTATAAATTCAACCACTTCTCTCTCATTTTCATTCAACTTTCTCATATTAACATATCTCTCAACTTCATTTTCTTTATTTCATTTTTCTTATTTACTTTGGTAAACTATCTTTTTATGAATATGCTTTTTGATGATGAATTAATGGTGTTAGTAATAGTTGCTATAGAATTAGAGTAACTTGAAAGTGAGAGAGCTTCCAAGACGGTTTATCATGACTATTTTGTTGAAAATCTTGTGTATCCTCCAAATCTATCGAGAAAGAAATTTCGAATGAGTTGTTATCATTTTCTCCATATTCAATCTTCAATAAAAGCCCGTTATCATTTTCTCCATATTCAATCTTCAATAAAAGCCCATAACCCATACTTTGTCCCCCAGTTTTTTTTTTTTTTTTTGAAATCCTTGGTTTGTCATTCCGTCAAAATGTCATTGCAACAATGCGAATACTGGCATGTGAAGTAGTAGTAGTTTTTGCGGATGATTAGGTGAGGATCGACGAAAGCACTACAATTGAAAACTTAAAAAGATTTGTCAAGGCAGTGGTTGAATTTTTTTGTAATAAATACTTGAGATCGTCAAACAACGATATTGCTACCTAGACTACCAAGGAAGGGATAAAAATGTGGATTTTGATGCTGCACTTTTTGGTCGGTAGGTGTTCCGAACTCCGTCGCCTGAAAAACACTCGAAGAGAAGGATCAGAGGGCCACCGGATTGACTCCGGCAATAGCCGCTCCGATGCTTAAGTCAATAAACTGAATTGAAAGATTGTAATGTAAATCAAAGAATGAGCATGAACGTAAGGCGTACCTTAAGGTTTTATTTATAGGCTAGAGATTTCCTTAGTTGATTAGGATTTGGAGCCATGAATATAAGGATTTGATCATCAGGGAATAGAAGTTACCATGTTGGATACTGCGCTTGAGAAATATTCGTAAGTAGCAGTTTCCTTATTAAAGACTGTTTCCTTATCCTTTGCTCGGTAGGATGTTTAAGGCGGCGATAAGCTCTGAACTCTGAAGGATGCTCTGATGGCCTCATGCTTAGAACTGTGAGTTCTGAAGGCTAAGTTCCCAAGCCTGTTCTGAATAGCTGAGTCTGCTTTGTATGGCCGAACTTTAACTGGTCTATAATCACACGTGTCATATAGAGACTGGTCTATTACTTTGTGGTATATCAGTTACTCTCCTCCCCCAAGCCCTAGTTCAAACTTAACGTGTAATTAGGGCTACGTGCTTCCGAAAAGCCATGCGTCTAGTTTGTCCGATTTTCAAGGTGAGTGCTATCGTGCCATTTATTGCGCAGCCTATGGTTGGGCTTTCGAAGCCATTATGGTGTACAACCGTCACAGCGGTTCGGCTTGGTGGGCCCATATTTTGAAAACATATATAAAGAGGAGGAGAGGCTTAGTACGCCATTTCCCTCACCATTTTCACTGCATTCGAAAGAGAAGAAGAAATCCCGCCATTGTTGAACCAAAGCATCTAGTGAATCGTGATGAGTGTCTGTTGCTTGAAGCTCCCATCTCTATTTGACTTCAGGTTTGGTTAGTTTCTCTTTCTTTTTCGTTCTTTCCCTATTGAAAATCCTATTCCCCCCCCTCCCTTTTTGTTTCTTGGCAATGTCAGCCTCTTCTTCTTCTTCTAGTACTGGTGATGGTGCAGGAAGCTCTTCGGAGACGATTGTGCCATCCCGTACCCCAATCGTAGATAGTAATCCCTTCAGTAATACCGAGAATAGGTCAAAAGAGTCCCCCTCCAATTCGGAGGATAGAATAGTTAATGCTTTTATTGAACCTAGGAACAAGGTTGGGGAGGCCTCTGGATGGTCCTCCCAAAGAGAAGAAGGTGAGAGTGTTATTACTCAGGACATGATTGATGACCTGAGGATAAAATATGATTTCCCCCCAAATGTCACTTGTAAAGTTCCAAGTTTTTTAGATCGCCCATTTGATGTTCAGGAGGGTGAAATTTATGTCTATCTCGCTTGGTTTGAGATAGGTTTGAGACTCCCTCTTCCTGACCTAGTTAGGCAATTTTTCTGTTGGTTTAACATTTGCCCTACAGACCTTAATCTTAATAGTTGGAGGCACCTATTAGGATTCATAGTGTTAAGGCACCAGAACAATGTGGACGTGTCCCTTGGTCTGATCTGTAGCAATATAGATCTGAAATATATGAGGTCGGAAAGCCTCTTTGACATATCTTTTGATAGAGGGTTCAGACCCCTTTCCTCTGTACCCACTTCCAATAAGACTTGGAAGAAGTGGTATTTTTTCGTGGAAGGAGGATGGGAGCTTGAGAACTTTCAAGATCACATCTCAACATTCCCCTAAAGTATGGGGTTTAAGGGTAAGACCCCATTTTCTTATACTATTCTTCTTCTGTCCTATATTTTCACTTCTGAACTGCTCAACTAACCCTTGTTCTCATGTCTTCTGTGCAGATAAGAGTGCTTGGAAGAGGTCTGTTTTTACAACCGACCTCCAGAATCGGTATCGTCAGCTCTTTTAAGCCCCAAACCGATCTCACACAGTTATTGTCATCGAGGAAAACCTGATGGTGGCTAATAAGCGTGCGGAGGAGATCAAGAAATCAATTTTGGGCACATGGATTCATGAGCCTTCAAAGAAGAAGGTGGGAGAGGCTGCTTCTTTTGCTGAACAGCCCCTCCAAGTTAATAAGAGGAGGTTTGTTTCCAGTTTTTCAGAACGTACACCGTCTGAGGATGAGAGGGAGGCCCCCACCCCCATATCAATAATCCCTCTTACCCCTGTCGTTCCGAGCAAACGAACTGGGAAGGGGAAGACGGCTGCCACAACCCTCCAATCGTCTAAGGATCTTGACTACTTGGCCGTAAAAAAGGCTTTTGATGATCTCTGGGCTAAGGGCCCTCACCAATATAGGGGGCAAAAGCTGGATAAACTAATAACCGAGATGATGAATCTCCATATGAAGGTAACTACTGAAGGTTTCCTTTTCTCTCTTTTGCTTATTGGTGTTGTACTTGGCATGTTCTGACTTGTTTGTTTTATATTTTGCAGAGTATGCATAGTCTGGTTGCTCTGATGGTGACTCCTCCAAACTCATAAGAAGTTTATAAATTTCAAGCTGAGCTGGATGAAGTCAGACTGCAGCTAGGTACAGCTCAGTCTTCGACTCATGCTGCTGAAAGAGGCTTCCAATTCTCTGGCTGTCTTTGAATCTGAGAGGGATCTTCATGCTCGGAGGGCAGAAGAACTTCAAAATGAGTTGTACGATCTTCGGTATGCCTATGATCAGAAGCTCCGAGACTCAGTCGCCTCTACCAAAGTTGAAACTGAAGCGGAGATGAGGGCTGAAGTTCAGGGAATAGGTTGGGAGCTGATTCAGCATGGATATGACACCTTCAGGTCCAAGCTCCTTGTAAAATTTCCAGACTTTGATCTATTATTGATCGAAGGTGCTGAAGCCCCTCCTCCCGATGTTGAGGTTCCGAGCAAGGATGGCGAAACAACTCCTTCTGAACTCCCTCCAATAGAATAGGATCTTGTTTTGTGTATTCCGTGCTATTTATATTTGATCACTAATGTACTTGAACACTTTTATCAATGAAATTAAATTTCTTCAAAGCTTGAATGTCTTTACCCTTCTGAACTGAAACACTTGTAAATTCTGAGGATTGTTATGGATGCTAAGTAGATTCAGTATTGTCCCAAGTCATTGTTGCCCCGTAATATAGGATTGGGCTCCTGCCCTCATAATTAGTGTAAACCAAGATGTTCTAGAATGATCTTTATTTCATACCACTCCTATGTCTGGTTATGATCAGGAGGTTGTCTTCTAAGCAAAGCAACTTATAATAATTTGCGCAAATTTGTTGACAGAATTTGATAATGCCTTTGCTCATAACAGAGTAAATAACATGTCTCCCAATATCAAATCTTCTTTCATTATGGCAGATAAGGTCTGAATAGGAAGCTTCGTAATAACTGAACCCGAATTGATAGTTGCGCATATGTATTTTGTCTTTAGTATAGGGGGTAACTGAGCAGGTTCATCCCTGCATAGAGATGGTCCAGACCTATATCACTTGCACAGGTTGCAAGGTTTTTAGGGTTCTGTATTTTACGATAGACCAGACCAGGAAGTCTGTGCATTGGAATGGACCATGCCTAAAGGGCTTGTAGTGAATACAAGGCTTTAGAGGTTAATACGATGGACTAGACCTGGGGGTCTGTGCATTGAGAGGACCAGGCCTAAAGGACTTGTAACTGATACAAGGCTTTAGGGGTCAATACGATGGACTAGACCTGGGGGTCTGTGCATTGAAAGAACTATGCCCAAAGGGCTTGTAGTGAATACAAGGCTTTAGAGGTTAATACGATGGATCAGACCTGGGGGTCTATGCATTGAGAGGACCAGGCCTGAAGGACTTGTAACAAATTCAAGGCTTCAAGGGTTAATACGCTGGACCAGACTTGGAGGTCTGTGCATTGAGAGGACCAGGCCTGAAGGACTTATAATGAATACAATGCTTCAGGGGTCAATACATTGGACCAGACCTAGGGGTCTGTGCATTGAAAGGACCAAGCCTGAAGGACTTGTAATGGATACAAGGCTTTAGGGGTCAATACGTTAGACCAGACCTGGGGGTCTGTGCATTGAAAGGAGAATGCTTTTCTGAAGGGATGTAAGAGAGAAGAGTTTTATTAATAATATTTTCGTAAATGTTCTATATTCCAAGGCCTGAGTACAGGTTTTCCAGCCATATATTCTAACCAGCATGTGGTAGGTCTAACAACCTGTGTTACTCTATAATGGCCTTCCCAGTTGGATGACAATTTTTCCATAGTGGGATCTTTAGTATTTGGGAACACCCTTCTCAGGATGAGATCTCCAACCTGAAAGCTGATAGGTTTTAACCCCAGTTTAGAGTTATTGGCCATCCTGTGCTGATATGCTTCCATCCTGATCCTAGCTTGATCCCTTTTTTCTTCAAGTAAGTCCAAGTTTTCTGCAAGTTGCTGATCATTGCTCCCTTGGTCGAAAGCTTCAGTCCTCCGGGTAGGCATACTGATCTCAACAGGGATCACTGCTTCGGTACCATAGGCAAGTGAGAAGGGAGTTTCAGAGATAGGTATTCTTTTGGTGGTTCTGTAGGCCCAGAGAACTCTAGGGAGTTCTTCAACCCATCTTCTCTTGGCTTCTTCCAACCTATTCCTGAGAGCATCAAGGATTGTTCGGTTGGTAACCTCTGCTTGCCCATTGGCTTGGGGATGTCCTAGAGAGGCAAAATGTTGACTGATATGCAGGTCTTGGCAGAATTTCTTGAAAACTTTGCCAGCAAACTAAGTACCATTATCTAAGATGATAATGCATGGTATGCCGAATCTGCAGATTATGTTCTTCCAAGTGAAGTTCTTGACTTCTTTCTCTGTAATATGTGTTAGGGGCTCTACTTCTGCCCACTTGGAGAAATAGTCAATGGCCATCAAAAGATATTTCCTATTTGGTGTGGCCTTTGGTAGTAGGCCTATGATGTCCATCCCTCACTAAGCAAAGGGTCATGGGCTAATAATAGGAATGAGCTCATGGTGGGGTTGGTGTTGGTAGGGAGCGAACCGTTGGCATTTGTCACACTTCTGGAAGTACTCTTTCGCCTGCTTCAACATGCTTGGCCAATAGTAGCCCTGTGTTAAAGCTCGGTGGGCTATGGTTCTACCCCTGTTGTGGTTTTCACAAATTCCGTCGTGTATTTCTACCAGGACATACTTAGATTCTTCTGGAGTCAAACACCTTAGTAAGGGTTATGAATAAGATCTTCTGTAAAGCTTCCCGTTCAAGATCAGATACCGAGCTGCCCTGATTCGGATCCTTCTGGCCTTGTTCTTGTCTTCTAGAAGGAGCATTCCTTCTAGGTATTGGATGATGGGAGTCATCCAACTTTGGGTTTGCTTTGTAGCTTAGGCAATTTGGACCTCTTTCATGCTTGGTTCTAATTGATGGGAGACTTTCAATGTGGATTCTCCTTCGACTTTGATGTGGGAGGCCATATTGGCCAGTGCATCAACTCTGGTGTTTTGACCTCTTTCAATTTTTTAGATTGTGAATTTTTGGAAGGACTGCTTCAGTAATTTCACTAGTTCTGAGTACAGGGGCATTCTGTCATCTTTAATGGAAAACTCTCCCAAGACTTGGCTTACCACCAATTGGGAATCAAAGAAGACCTCGAGGTTTTGAGCCTTGTATTTTAGAGCTAGCTTTAATCCAAGGATAAGGGCCTCGTATTCATTGTTAAAAGCTCTGAACCCCAGACTTACTACCTTTTCTGCCATAAGCCCATCAGGGGATCGTAGCACCAAGCCGACGTTAGAACCATGGTCAGTGGAAGATCCATCAGTATAAAGTTGCCATGTACCAGAGCTTTCACAGAGTTGTGCCCTGTCTTGTAGCACTGGAGTGAATTCGGTGACGAAATCAGCCAAGGCTTGCCCTTTGATGGAGGTCTGTGGAACATAAGATATGTCAAATTCCCTCAATTCTACTGACCACTTGACCAGTCGTCCTGAGACTTCTAGCTTTCGAAACACTGACTTCAGCAAATAAGCCGTTGGGATCTCAATGGGATGAGCCTAAAAGTAGGGTCTGAGCTTCCGTGCTGAGGTTATTAGGGCGAAGGCTAATTTCTCAATCTTTGGATATCTTTTTTCTGTGTCTAGTAGCGCCTTGCTGACGTAGAATATGGGCTTCTAGGTTCCCTTATCCTGCCTGACCAGTACAGAGCTGACAGCGTTTTCGGAAACAGCGAGGTAGAGAAGTAGCTTTTCCTTTTGGACTAGCTTTGATAAGAGTTCAGTCGAAGCCAAGTACTCTTTTAGCTCTTGAAAGGTTTTTTTGCATTCCTCTGACCACTGCAAGGCTTTGTTACCTTTCAGGGCTTTGAAGAACGGTAAGCAGCGATTAGTGGATTCGGAGATAAATCTGCTCAGAGCTGCAATTCTGTCGTTCAGAGCTTGAATGTCTTTCTTAGTCTTCGATGATTCCAGCCCAATCAATGCCCCAATCTGAGTAGGGTCTACTTCTATACCTCTCTAAGAGACTATGTACCCCAAAAACTTATCTTTGGTTACTCCAAGGGTGCACTTTGAGAGATTCAGTTTCATCTTATGTTGCTTCAGAATGTCAAATGTCTGAGCGAAATGCTAGAAGTGGCTGTTTTTTTCTAGGCTCTTGACCAGCATGTCGTCAATGTAAACCTCCATGGCACTGCCGATCAGAGGATTGAACATCTTGTTGACCAAACGCTGATATGTTGTCCCTGCATTCTTTAGGCCAAACGGCATCACTCTATAGCAATAGAGACCTCGCTCAGTTATGAATGCTGTCTTTTCTTGATCTGAAAGGTACATCTGGATCTAGTTATATCCAGAGTAAGCATCCATGAAACTCATAAGTTCGTGTCCAGTAGTAGCGTCTACCAACTGATCTATCCTTGGTAGTGGAAAGCTGTCTTTTGGGTAGGCCTTGTTGAGGTCTGTATAGTCAACACAAACTCTCCACTTTTCATTTTTCTTTTGGACCAGAACAGTGTTAGCAAGCCATTCTGGATAGAATACCTCTCGTATCATCTTGGCTTCTAGCAGCCTCTGGACTTCCTCGTTAATGATATGATGCCGCTCTGGAGCGAGTGGCCTTCTTTTTTGTCTTACTAGGGGGTGATCAGGATCTACCATCAATTTGTGAGTGATGAGGTCTGAATCTATGCCTTCCATATCCTTTGTTTTCTAGGCAAACACTAAGAGGTTGTTTCTTAAGAATCTTACCATCTCTTCTTGCTCGGCAGGTGTCAAGTCCGGACCAATCTGTAAGTAACGCCCTTATTCCTCTGAGCTAACCAATACTTTAATGGGATCTCCTATAAGCTTGGCCCTGCTGTCCCTTCCTCTAGGGCTCAGAGGCTCATCAATTTTGGAAGGGCAATCTTCGGCCTCATGACGGTGGATGAGGTCTGGATCTCCGCCTTCAAGAGTGTGTAGTAATTGCTATTTGGGGGCCCTCTACTTGAGCGCGAGAGCATGACACTCTTGAGAGGTCGATTGACATCCTTTGATCGAGTAAACAGCATGATTGTGGACGTACTTCAGGCATTGGTGGAACGTTGAAGTGACTGTTCCCATTTGGTGTAGCCAAGGTCACCCAATTATGACATTGTAAGTGGCCTTGGCATTCAGAACCATGTACTATGATATCGTCGTCTTCTACCCATCTCTTTCTTCTGCCGTGGTTGGGAGGTCAATCTTCCTTAGCGGGGTACTGAGGTTCCCATCAAATCCTACCATGATGGCAATGGTAGGCTTGATGTCATTGGGATTGAGCTTCATCTGTTTGAGTAGCTCGTAGAACAGCACGTTCATAGAACTCTCTGTGTCCACCAAGACTCTTCGGATCTCAAAGTTGGCAATTTTGAAGGAGATAATAAGGGCATCGTTGTGAGGACAGTGTACTTCTACAAGATCCTGATTTGAGAACTGGATCTCAGGTACTGGCCTCAGTCTTTTCTCGACATTGGAGATCTATAAGATGTTGGGAGTAATTCTGGCCTCCCGAGCATACCGTTTTCTTGCTCGATTGGACTTTCCTGTTGTCGGGGTATCCGTATGGAGGACGAAGATAACCTGAGTGTTCTGCTGTTGAGGCCCATTCTGTCCTTCCCTTTGATCTGGCCTCTGGTCCGGCCTTCTCTACTGGGGTCTGTAGTTGGGGGGGTTCTGCCTCCCATCCTGCCTAACAAACTCCTACAGTCGTCCTCTTCTTATGAGCTGCTCGATTTTATGCTTAAGTGTTTTGCATGAGTCGGTGGCATGCCCGTGGTCCTTGTGAAAGTCACAATACTTGCTTTGGTCCCGGTAGCTGGGGTCGTCTCTTAGTGGCTCTGGCCATCTTAGGTTTTCACGTGATCGAACTTGCCGAAATATATGAGTCAAGGAGGTATTTAGAGGAGTGAAGGTAGTAAATCCCTTTGGAGCAGTGTTGTTTAGAGTTCTAGAAATGGTTCTTCTATCTGGGCTTCTAACCCTCTTCCTGATTGTACTGGAATCCTTCTGTTCATCTTGCTGAGCTAGTTCTTTAGTCTTTTGAGCTGGACTCTTTGCTTCCTCCAGATTTATGTATTTCCTAACCCGATCCATAAGGGATGCCATGTCAGTAGGAGGGTTCTTTGTCAAAGAATCCTTAAAGCCTCCTTGTGCGAGTCCAGAGGTCAAAATAGCTACTAAAAAGCTTGGGCTGTAGTCTGTAATCTCCGTGAGCTCGGTGGGAGGTGGTGGAACCACTTCAGAGCAGTGCCTTTGAGGCTAGTAATGATCGTATGACATATGAAGGCATCGAAAGCCCCGTGTAGTGCCATGGTATGCTAGTAATGAGAAAGATGATCCCCCGGGTCCCCAGTCTCATCATAAGGGGTGAACTTTAGGACGACGAATTTCCTCGGCCTCTCCTTAGCCATGATAGCAGGAGTGAATGGCGTGGAAAGTCTTCCGAGCAACCTGGCTAACTTGTTTGGCTCTAGAGGTACTTGAATATCCCTCATCACAACAAGGTGGTCCATGGAGTCTGCAATTTCTTCAACTCTTTGTGGGTCCCTGGGTGGGACGTCTTACGAGTCTTGCCTTGCAATTTCGACTGCTACCTGAATGGGATGGGCATGCCCCATGGCTGGAGGAGGATTTTGGTGCTCCTGAGCTGGAGGAACAAGAGCCGCTTTAGGTTGAGACTCTTGCAACGCTGGATTCGCTCCTGAAGCCCCTGAGGTTGGAGCCCTAGTGGTGCTTCTATAGTGGATATCTGGGATAAAAGTTGGTATCCCCTTACCTGCAGCTGCTGATGGCTGTGGGTCCGCTAATGTGGGCGGCACCTTGGGGGTTCACCGGTTGATTATTGGGAATTTCTTCATGAAATCCTCCCTCTGTGGTGACGGTAGGAGGTTGTGTCCTTTGATCAGCCATGTTGACGGGTGGATTCAAAGGATTGGTTCCGAGGTTCTAAGTGAGTACTGCCAGTGTTTTAGACATGGCAAGTAACTGTTATTGTATCAACTCGTTTTGTCATTTGACTAAGTCAAGTTCTTGCTGTATGGGATCAGTTGTTCGTTCCCTTCCTCGTTCGGCAAGAGGCCGGGGTTGAGGATTTTGAGCATTTTTCCTCGGGCAGAGATTGGGAGCCATGGTCCTTCGGTGAGAAGGAGGATGAGTTTGTTTGTAAGTAGAGCACTTTGGCTGAAAGAATGATTGCCTTTCCCACAGACGACGCCAAACTGATGCTGCATTTTTTGGTCGGTAGGGGCTCCGAACTCTGTTGCTTGAGAAACACTCAAAGAGAAGGATCAGAGTGCCATCAGATTGGCTCCGGCGGTAGCCCCTCCGGTGCTTAAGTCAATAAATTGAATTGAAAGACTGTAATGTAAACCAAAGAATGAGCATGAGCGTAAAGCGTACCTTAGGGTTTTATTTATAGGCTAGATTTTTCTTAGTTGATTAGGATTTGGACCCATGAATATAGGAATTTGATCATCGGAGAATAGAAGTTACCATGTTAGATACTACGCTTGAGAGATATCCGTAAGTGGCAATTTTCTTGTTGAAAACTGTTTCCTTATCCTTTGCTCGGTAGGATGTTTAAGGCGGCGATGAGTTCTGAACCCTGAGGGATGCTCTGATGGCCTCGTGCTCAAAATTGTGAGTTTTGAAGGCTAAGTTCCCAAGCCTATTCTAAATAGCTGAGTCTGCTCTGTATGGCCGAGCATTAACTGGTCTGTAATCACACGTGTCATATGAAGACTGGTCTGTCACTTTGTGGTATATCAGATTTCTTAAGATGTTGGAAAGCATTGATAGACTGTTAGCAAAGGGTCAAAAATACTCTAATGCATACAATTAATACTTCCCAATATCTTAAAAAATCTGCATTTTTCATCATCTGTTAGTAGTCTAACAATGTCATTGTTGTTTGGTAATCTCAAATATTTGTTAGAAAAAAAATTCAACCATTGTCTTGACGAATCTTTTCAAACTTTAGTGCTTTTACCAATCCTCACGTAATCATTCTCAAGATCTATGCTACTCCATATGCTAGTCTTTGCATTACAACAACAACATTTTAAAAGAATGACAAACTAAGGATTTCAAAACCATTTTTTGGGAACAAAGTATGAGTTATGGGCTTCTACTAAAGATTGAGTATGGAGAAAAAGATAGAACAAATCCTCCGAAACCTCCTTATGAATATATTTGGAGGATACATAGAATTTTTAGGGAAATAGCCATGATAATGACTGTTGTGACATTGGACACGATCACGCCAAATAAACGCGTGACCTTGAATGGAATCACGGTGTGATCTGAATCATCCCTCCCTTTCAAATTGCTCCTCTTCCACAACAGCTATTGCTAACATCTTCAATTCATCATCGGAATCAAAATCATCAAGAAGCATATTTATAAAAAAATTATCTGATATAGTATATAAGAAAAATGGAATAGAGAGAATGAATTTGAGAGATGTGTTGAATATGAGAAAGTTGAATGAAAATGAGAAAGAAGTGGTTGAATTTATAAATAAAAATTGAAAGAAATTTAAATTTTAAGTTTTAAATCAAATTAGAAGGAACTTAAATATAAATTAATATTAGAGGGAAATTTGGGACTCTCAAATTTTAGTTTTGATAAAAAAAAAAAAAGTAACAATATATTAAAATTTGAAGTCTCTTGAATATGCTCTACTCTTTTATACAAAAAAAATAATTTTTTAAATTGTCACGTAGGCTCAAGCCATCTTCAACCAACGATATCAAACAACTCTCTTCTCATTCGTTTTTATGTTTTTATGGAGTTATTGCCCATCATTTTTAAGATTAGTTCTAGAGATGGTAATTTAATCTGTTCTTTAGGAACTCGTCAATCTTATATTTAAGAGAACAAGTTTAGAAAAAAAATTTCACTTTGTTAGTTTTATGTTACATAATCAATATTTATAATAATATTTTTTAGTCATTAATTAAAAGTTTATACAAACTTGATAGACTTATATATTTGAAAAATAAAATAATGTCATTCTAATTTTCTATTAATATGCATATTTTTTTATTTTAAGACATAATGTTTTGTTTAAAATATGTTAATTTTAGTTAACTTAATAAAATAAGTAAATAAATTAAAGTTTAAAAATAAATGGAAGCTCTGACAACTACCCATCCCAGCTTGTCACGGTATTTAAACCGGTTTGGAGAGAATCATTTTTTCGCTGGATGGGGTTGGGGAAGGGATCCCCATCCCGTTGCCCCTAGTTAATTCTAAATTTAATTTTAGGATTTTGAAGGCCTGCTTAAGAAGGGCAGATTTGATCAAATTATTGAGGTTAGTACTAACCATGTTAGTTAACCCTTTCATTTAGGACATTACGCCCGTCTAGAGTCGGTGTAATAAGGGATCAAACATTCTAAGTAAAATGTCACACGGCATGGCATGCTTTGATACCTACAAGTCTATGGAGCGCTCCAATTGATGAATTATTTCATGAGTACGTTACTTGGTGTCAGTATTATATGAGATATATAAACACACACACACACCCACACAATAAGTACAGCACACTTGCATACGAACCAAGAAAAATGACATCCTACCCCCCATGCAATCCCACAATTGGTAGGCGTGAGTTCTAGGCAAAACTATAGTAGAATTTGATCTTAGCTAAGAGGCTGAAAATGGTAGTCACTTCTAGGCCAAAAAATAAAAACCCGTTTACTAAATGAAAGGGGCAGTTCTAACAAACAAGGCTCTTGTTTCATAACCTATAGGTCAATACGAAATAACCTTACCATTGCGCTAAAGCCTGCCCTCGCAGACATCGTATGCAGAATTTGTTTCATTCTATGCATTTAGATTTCCTTAAGATTATATAATTCATAGTCGGAGCATGCATCAAAAGAATGTATTGTACAGCAGAATACGCCCTTTGTTTCATTTCCTCTTTATTTTCTTTTTTTTTTTTTTTTTCCTTTGAAGAACAAATAGTGTTACACAGCAAAGAAAGAACCCATCCACACAAATAATCTGTATCATCAATTTTAATATACAACATTTACATGAGAATTAGAAGGGAAGAAACTGAGCATTTTTGCTCTGGTGACAATGGAATGAGTGAAGAAGAACATATGTCACGTCCCCCATCGAATTAGTTAGTAGCATTTGATACTCCAGGCAGCAATAGCCAGCACTATCCACAAATACGATCCACACCCTCCATTTGGCTGACCTCTGACCAACCTTCCTTTGACAATAGGGAGCTCGAAATGTGGGGAGGTGGCAAGAGGCTAGCATAACAAGGGAAGGCAGGTACAAATCAACCTACAACAATTAAACAAATGTGAAGTTAGTTGGCCAAAATGTACATCAATAGATAAAGCCTATAAATCTCATGTATGGAGCTTCAGGCCCTAAAAGAAGAAGTGCAATGCACAATGGATGAGGCTCAGCTCATATTGTGAATAAGTAGTTGATTAAAAACAAAATTTAATTCTACAATGGACAAGCAAGTCAAACATATAAATGCTCTGACAACACATGATACTAAAAAGTGTCTTTTAGAGAGGGGAAAAGTTCAATAACAATAGAGTTTTAGTTTAAGGTTTCTCAGATAAATCTTAGTAGTTAATGTGCGTGTAAGGTGCGTGCCTCGTACCCCTTTTTTTGTTTTTGCTATCATAATCCCCACTCAAGCCTTAAGGTGATGTTTATTTGTTTCTCTCCCATTTAGGTCCAGCAATCATAAAATTCACAATTTTTATGCCTCTAGAAGGAAATCTCATCAAGTTTTGACTCAGACATGAACATCACTTGCTTCTTACAGCAATGATATAAAATCAGGTTCAGCAGGAAAGAGGACAACATACTACCAATCATGGAAGATTTAGACTTGATAATCAAACTATGCAATTTCTCTCAGATTCCCTACCTTCTTCTGAGAAGGCAAATACACCTCCAAGCATGTCATCGTTGTCCCCATCTTCCTCGGATTTCTCCTTGTCGCAAGGACTCTGGCTGCTGTCAACATCAGTAATAACTTCCGTTGATTCACAGCATTCATCAACAGTTGATGCTTTACAGTACCCCTCTTGAAAATACTGGCCAAAATCTAGTGAGTCATGCATATCTTCATGCACTGGTCCCTCGTCAAGAATGTTCATACTCAAATCAGAACGGTCAGAACTTGTGTTTGAAACTTCACTGGTCAGAACACTATTTGAAGACTGAAGTTCTCTGGCAACAGATCCTCCAGTAAAAAGTAAGCTACTCTTTGGAGGAGGACTACTTACAGCATAACTTTCTTCACCAGAAAAAAAGCCAGTTGCAGATAGTTCAGGAGAGGATGAAGTATCACCTATGTTAAAGGACCTTTGCTTAAGTGGAGGCGAAGCTGAAATAGCAGTGTGTCTTTTAACCACATTATTCCCATTTGCAGTTAAGACAGTATGAGGATACATCTTCACTGTACCCTTTTGATCTAAGTAATGCATAGGTGTAGGTGGCGTTGATGAACCTGATGGAAATGCCAACAAAATGATCGGTAATATTAAAAAGCCAATTGCTACTGGGAATACGTAATAAGTGGGGAACATTTCAAAACTAAATTGTCTTACCAACATCTGAGTTTTCAACTGAGCCAGGTGAAACCAGCTTACCGTGCGAATCTAGAGCATCTTCAGGAAACTTCTCTTTACCACCATGAGAATTAGAAGATGAAGTCGAAAACCCGCCCTCAACAAGGCCACCATGAGAAGTAGTTGAATATCTCCCCCCAACAGGGCCCCTACAAAAACAGATAGTAGGCATTAGATACATGAATCAACCAGCAAGCCCATGTGGGAGCCAGCCAAGTTAATTTATGGTGTTAGCTCATGTTAGTAAGGCTTAATGTGGTTATATACATCATATGGATAAGTGGTCCACACATGACTAGAAAAATACAATCACAGGTACCTCATTTTCCTTCAAATGTCACAAATGATGCTACCAGAGGAAGCAAATGAAAGAAGCTGGGAGAAGTTCACCCTCATGAACAATGTAAAGTTTACCCGTAAAAATCATGTTTACTTGTAAATTATATATTTGTTAAATATCATTATAAACATAACAAGGCAAAAACATAGACATAAGGTGAGATTTAGTAGCTGGTGCACCAAAAAAAGAAAAAGAAAAATCATGGCCCCATATCCGTCACCCATTATGTAGTGTCCATTTATTTCTGCAACATTGCAATAGAAAATTAAACCAGGGTAATTAATACATGTTCTTCGATTGCTTCACTTCCAATAGATGTTGTATACTTGTTTCCGAATCTGTGTATCAGAAACATGGTGTTAAATAATGGCACATGGTGTTTAAATAACGGCCGTTACGTTACGTATCGGCCGTTACATATCGGTTTTTCGACCCTCCAATACCGACCGTTACGTATTGGTTTTTTGACCCTCCGATACCAATACTAACCGATATATCGATGTTATTAAAATTCACAACCATATCGGCCGATTTCATTAGATATCGGTCATTATGGGCGTTACAGGGCCATTACGGAACTGTTACATCTATTTTATGTTTTTTTTTTTCAATTTTTTTATTTTCGATTTTTTTAATTTTTTCTTTTACAGAATTCTTATGATTTCTATTTTTATAACATTTATATACAAGAGAGATACTAAACAAAATAATCCCAAAAAAACTGAAATGTGTTACCAAAAGGTCAATACGAACTCAAAAAGGCTTCTTGACCTCAAAATTTTTAATTTTTTTTTATTCCATAACTAATCAACTAAATTGATTTTCATGCTTATAATTATTTTTTGCTATTATTTATATTATTCTTTATAATGCCACTAAAATTAAATGATATTTTTTATTAGTTTAACTTTAAAATATCCATATAAATTAATAAAATATCTTCTTAAGTGTTATTTATAAAAAAAAAAATCTTTTTAGGTGTTAGAAAATTAAAAATTAATAATAAAAAAGATTAAAATGTGATAATTGTAATCAAGATATGTATATCATTGACTTTTATGAGATTTGCTAGTGTTTGAAAAAAAATTACGGTTGCGGATTCCGATTCCCGTTACGAATGACCCGATACTCCCGATACCGTTACACCGCGACTGCGATTCGACCGATTCACGTCTCGCGACCGCGATTTAAATCCATGATCAGAAACCAAATGGAGGTTCGTAACCTAGTCGTTGCCATCGCTGTCATCTTAATCCTCACCCTCATTATCTATCACAGATTCACACCAAACCTATCAATGTTCACAACCTATTAAGCTTTTAGGTAAATTCTATTAACCAATTTCAATCAGATGAAGACCAATGAAATTATATGGAATTTAAAATGGGTTTGATTGTGATGTTCATTTTGGGTCCGCATATAAATATATATATATATATATATATATATCCTTCATTCTATTTGCAACCAATAGCAAAGAAGAGAGAACGTGGGAATAGAGTAAAGAGAGATGACAGGGGAAGTTATATTTAAATCAGGATTATACCTTTTGTTAACTTCGTTAGTCGGTCAATGAGTAAAGGAGAGGTCAATGTAATTTCAGTGTAATTTTTGAAAAAGCAGGGGAGCCATGTATATTTATGTCTTACATCAAGATATGTTAATGTATTTTACCCAAAATAAATAAATTAATAAAGGCCCAAACTCTTTCCTTTCTACTGCAAAATGTGGGACTAATAACTTCAAAGTTTAGTACTCGCAAGTTCCAAAAATGATGCCCTATTTTTGTGGTTGGGGTTTGGTGTTTTGTTTTGGGGGTGGGGAGTTTCCTTGTGTGTCGATGAAGCAACATGAGACCATCTCACATAGGTGTCATTTGTCTCGTGACACTTAAACTTTTAGTCCCATATCAAATTTCCATTGGTAACAAAGGCTTTTATAAGCAGCACCTCCCTTTAAGAGTTTTCGTCAATGACTATTCTCACTTACAATTAGAAGTCATCCTCAAAAAAGTACTAAGGGCCTATTTGGTATTGTGTTGTGTTGGGATCATGGTATTAAATATGGGCCATTACATAATGCGTTTTGAGCCCTCAAACTCCATTACATGCAGATATATTGGTGTGCAAAAAATTCACAGGTGTAATGGCCGATACTGACATCGGTCAATACGCAACAGTAATGGTATATAATTCTTTTTTCATATCTTCTAAGGACTAAAAAAAACTCATTTTTGGCCATATATCTACTGATTTAACGTTACCAAATATAAGATTTGAAACTATGGATATAGTCAAATATTTGGTTTAAGTCCCGAAATGATATGTGATTTGTTAATACTTCGAACTTAAAATTAAGGGTAAATTACACTTTTTATCCTCGAAAGTTACCCCAAATTTCACTTTAGTCACTATAATTTTAATTTTCTCAATTTCAACCTTCAACTTTTAGTCCCATTTCAATTTGACCCTTCCATCACAATTAGCTGTCTAAAATGAACAAAAACCCTCGTGCGCGTGGCTCATGCCATTGTAAAGGATAGGAATGTAGCTTCACTACCCTTTCCTGCCTAATCAGAGTAAGGAGGACCTGCTGTTCTCTCTCAAAACCTACATCTGCAACCCCAACCTAAATCTCTCTCATCTCCAAAATGTCACCCA
Source organism: Nyssa sinensis (assembly GCA_008638375.1). Taxonomy (NCBI): domain Eukaryota; kingdom Viridiplantae; phylum Streptophyta; class Magnoliopsida; order Cornales; family Nyssaceae; genus Nyssa; species Nyssa sinensis. The sequence continues at coordinate 15,511,120 of CM018039.1, read as the reverse complement.
GAAACAAAAACAGTAGCACTCCAATGGCTACTACCACCATCTTCTTACTTCTCATCCTTTTGTTATATTATAATACTCAATCTTCTGCTAGTCCAATCAAAGTGGTTGTCGTCGTTATGGAGAACCACTCATTCAATAACATGTTGGGATGGATGAAAAAGCTTAACCCATAAATTAATGGCCTCGACAACTCTGAATCTAATCCTCTTGACCACTGACCCCAACCCACCTCGCGTTTTCTTCCAGAACCAATCCCACTTCATCGACCCGGACCCCGACCACTGCGTTCAAGCCATTTGTGAGCAAATCTTCGGCTCCAACAACACTTCCCTCAATCCGCTGCCCATGAATGGCTTCGCCCAACAAGCACATTCCATGTACTCGGCCATGCCCTAGAGCGTCGTGAACGACTTCCACCCGGACATTATGTGTTAGCAGAGACTCTTCTCTTCAGTAACATTCTTCATCATTGGTAGTGATCTCAATGGCTTTCCAACTCGCACAAGTGTTGGCACAAATTTGACCGACATGGTGTAATCTTCACCCACCATGGATGTTCACTAACTTTTATGGAAGGAAGAGCACAAAGCTCCTTTAAACCGGCCAGATGCAGAAACCGAAGTAGCCATTGAACAACACAAGATTGAAGAGTTAGTGCGTTAATTTTCCAAGCTTGTCTTCCATCGTCAGTAATTAACGTTAATGGGAGGGAGCTTTGATGAATTGGTGGACTGATCTTTTTTGTAGAATCATTGTAAAAGGAAGAATTGGCGGATAATGGCAATGAGGCGTAAGTGGTAGAGAACTCGGTAATTGGCACGTGTGGATTGCTGGAGATGCAAGAAGCCAAGATTTTGGTGAATAAATCTGGTTGTGGTAAGGGTAATGCACATCCAGCGATGGTGGTTCCTTTTATTCTTCATGAGATGGTGAAAAGAGGACTGGAATTTGCGGTGGCCGGTGAGTTAATCTCGTAGATGGTGGTTAATGAATCTGGTGGTGATGTAGAAATCATAGAAAAAGTATTAAATGTACAGGAGACTAGCCTCTGTAAATGAAAAGCAAGAACTTGATGATTTAAAAACCCTAATTTTGAAACAAAATATTCATGACCTTTCTGTTTGTGAGGTTTATCTACTGATTTAAGAAGAGATTTTGTTCCTATACTCCATATTTAAAAATATTTAATAAATATTTATGATGTGACTCGGCCACATTTCAATCGGTTTAACTATTCGGCCTATACATTCAGCTTATTTATCATTTTCCTTTCAAGAGTGATGCGAGCAAGGGGAATTTGTCGGGTTATGTTGTGGTGCAGCAGCGGTACATGGACTCTAGGGTGGAGCCAACCTTACTCTGATTTAGGCGGGAAAGGTGAAGTTACATTCCCACCCGTTACAATGACATATGCCAAATGCATGAGGATTTTCTGTTCATTCGAAACAGTCAATTGTGACGGAAGGATCAAATTGAAATGAGGTTAAAAATTGGAGGTTGAAACTGAGAAAATTAAAATTATAAGGACTAAAGTGAAATTTGGAGTAACGTTCGAGGGTGAGAAATATAATTTACCCTAAAATTAAAATCTTATCTAATTAGATTTAATAGATGCTGCTTAAAAATGAATGAATCTTAGTTTGATAAGATAACTAGGATACTTCTACATTTTTTTTTTCTAATTTTAAGAATTTTTTATTTTTTGTTTTTATATTAATTTGTTTGCTTTAAAATCATATAAAAGTATCTTTTTTTTATAATTTGGGTGGTGGAAAACTTGAGTATCGTAATATGAGCTCTGATTCGTCACATCTATTATTTGTTGATTTAAAACCAATATAAAAGTCAATGCAATAAGTAAATTTTTGGAAAAAATACTAAAAAATCCTTAAAATAATTTTTTCAATCTAAAAAGTCCATGATATATTTGTTCTCTCTAAAAGATCCAAAAAAAAACTTTTAATACAAAGAAGTCCAATTATTAACTTTCATCTTAACATCGTTAAAAAATATTATTAATTAAACCAAAATAACCTTCAAGATACATTTTAAAAAATACTAAATAATAGACAAAATAAATTCTTCAATCAAAAAAAAAAACATAACATTTTTTATTTATCTAAAATGCCTAAAAAATAAAATTTTACTTTATAAAATGTTATGATTTTTTGGGATTGAAAATTTTATTATATATATATATATATATTTTTTTTTTCTAAAATGTATCTTGAAGGCCATTTTAGTATAATCAGTAATATTTTTTAAACAGTGTTAAGATGAAATTAACAATTAAACTTTTTTGCATTAAAAGTTTCTTTTTTAGAATTTTTATATAAAAAAATGTATTATGAATTTTTTAGATTGAAAATTTTATTTTAGAGACTTTTTAATATTTTTCCTCAAATTTTTTGTAGGAGCTATAAAATTGAGTAAAAATAGCTAAAAACATAAAAAAGTGATACATTGAAGCAAAAACATGCATATCAATAACGTTTAAGAGTTTGCAGGTGATTGAAAAAAAAAAATTCATGGGTGCAGTTCTTGATTCCCGTTAACTGATACTCCCTGTACCGTTATACCGCAATTGTTACTGTTATGTATCCCGATATAGCGATTTAAAACCATGGTAGGAATGACAATTTGACTCAAACTATTAGGTCCCCACCCTGCCCCTAATGGGACATGTAAGAGGAGGCATTATTCGGGATAGGGGTAGTTTTGGGGTGCAAATTATATACCCTAACGGGTTTGGGGTAAAATCAAGAGGGTCCCCTAACCCGACCCGAGGATGTAGTAAAATTATTTAAGTACCCAATATTTTTATTATATTTCTAAAATACACCAAGTGTATAAGCAGGTTTTAGGGTTAATTATCCATCTCTCTCTCTCTCTCACACGCACACACACTACCCCTATATTTAGCCATCGCACGCTAGTTTGGTAGCCTTCCACCCACCATCGAACCTCATTGACCAACTTCAACACTGCAAGTCCCACAAGGCTATAATGTCTCAATTCTCTCTTTACATTTCTCCAACAATTATTTTTTTTGTATTAATTGAGACATAACATCGTTTTGATAATCTTTCTCTCGCCCACCGCCACAAGACAGGATTTTATATTCAATCACTCACTCTTTGTGTGCATGTGTATATATAGACATGTCGATGTATGTATGCATGCGTATGTATGTATATTACATTAGTAGTTGGTCTATTTATATGGCTGTGAAAGGCAACATTTTTTAATTTCAGTTCCTAGTAAGTTCAATGTTATGTCTCTCTCTTTTCTCTCCTTTTCTATAATTATGGGTTCCCCCCCCCCCCCCCTCTCCCCGGGGGCCCTAGCAAATTGAGATTTGGATTACACGATCCAAAATGTGAATCATTCACGATTTGGTACGCAAGATTTAGCACTCCAATCTAAAATATCAAAATTCTCAAAAAAATCATATAACAAACAAGAAAATACATACATACATTCATCGTTGAAAATTTATATATATGTGTGTGTGTGTGTGTGTGAATATTATTACAAATATAATCAAAAAGCATATCACATTCTAAATAAACATATTTTGTTTCAACAAAGTGATCTGAATAAGTCTACTCCTAAGGTACCATGTTTTATCACAAGAGGTAAACATTGGTTTTGCCCCTTTGGGCACCCTTAATGAATATATTACTTTTACCGATCTAAAAAATAATAATACTTCTCCACTTGCCACGATTTGTTTGAGGTGGTTGGTTGGAAATCCTTATATTTTGTAGAGCTTCATTCTCAAGACTCGAACTCATGCAACTAACTCGAATAAACAAGACCTCGTCATTGCGCCAAGCAATGACCTCTTATCTCTAGTTGATGTTTATTGAACATAAAAATTTGTCTACTTTTGTTTATTTGGGTTGACTCGTCTAGTGTTTTGGTTGATGTAGTTTCCCACTATAAAATATAAAATAAAAGTGATAACATGTTCTTATTTTCTCCTCCTAACAATGTCAGGTTTTAAGTTGCAATTAAAAGATAGAATGTACTAGGTGGCATAGAGAAGGCACGAGATCAGAGATTATAACTGAGGAAAGGATGGGGAATAACCCCATGCAAGGCAGGGGCAGGGCAGAGACACTTTTTCTTAAGCCTTGGGCTGTTTTTTTTTTTTTTTTGGTTTTTTTTGGGGGGGGGGGGGGGGTGGTGGTGGATTCCCAAACCTGCCCCATTACCATCTCCCTAGTGTGGCAAACCAGCGGTGGCTTGGAAGCACGTAGTTGCCTGTTGAAATCACTACAAGATGTAATTTGCTTCTATAGTTCTATTTTGCATCCATTGTAGCTCTTCACAAAAAATAAAACCCTTCACTAGAAGTCATTGCACCACCAAATGAGACAAAATCTTTTCACAAAACAATCATGGTTAGTAGTGTGACCAAAACCCAAGCCTATCAAGAACCCAATGTGGGATGGTAATTCTAATATCATCTCCATCCTGAACTCAATTATCGGTATACCATACTATCCTGACTTATGAAGTACGGATACTCTATTTTGACTTACATATCCGTGTCGGACATGGACACATCCATAACACGTGTCAGACACACGAAAAAAGAGTGTCCAATTTTTCTGAATTTCATACGCGTTTTGGACACGTTTCTTCTCTTTTTTTTTCTTTTTTTTTTAAAGGTTAATGTATATACATATATTTTGGAACATAGATTGTGGATGTTAATGATGAATGAAGTCTTGTGATTTGTGTGTTTATATGACAATTTTGATTAAAATAACATTAAAGTTTTTATTATATGGTCATATAAAAAAATATAAAAATATATGTATATTCAATGTATCACTAACGTATCCATGTCTTACTTTTTTAAGAAATAGTGTCCGCGTATCCATTTATGTCGTATATGTACCCCGTGTCAATGTTCGTGCTTAGGTCTTGACACCGATTAGATTACGTGACAAACCCATCTTATTGTCATCCCTAACCGAGCACCCAAGGTCTACTCTCCCAAATTTATTGGTGCAAGGATTGAGGAAGAAATGCCCTAAATCTGCCCAGTAGAGTATTGGCACCAGGGTAGCACCTACTGTCAAAAATTTCAGTTACCAAGTTTAACACACATTTAAAGGATGACGTATCAACTACATAATCATTATATTCTCTGCTTCATATCCAGTAAAAATAAAAAATAAAAAACGTAATTCTTGTCCACGACCAGTTCTAAATATGAGAGTAACTAAAATGTCCAGCCAACTTCAAACTACCAGATTTTCGAACCTTATCTTGACTGCAAACATCCACATCCAAAAATTTACAGATAACATTCCATCTTATCCAAATTTTTAAGCATGTAATATTTCAAGGTCTGACAGAAAAGGAGGAGAGAAGATTTACTATGTATGTCAACCCAGAAAATCAGTACTACCTCAGTAAAACAACATGAAAATTTTACTATAAGAAAGAACTCATGCTTTACCTGAAAACAAGCTATTGTATTAGAATGATCTAGAAGGAATCCTGTACTCAACTGCTAATGACTAGGATAACACATCATCAATATTATTAACAAATTACCAGAACATGCACACAGATAACTATGCAAATTACCTGACATCATTCCAATCAGACTGAATCCTGGGGAAATGGTCAAAAACAGGCAGTAAATCCTTCCGCTTTATTTCAACCTCATGAACAGGAATCTTTTCAATTTCAATCTCTCCACCGGTATAATCTTTAGTGAGATTCTGCTCTTCATCCCCCAGAGGGCTCATATCAAAGAAATATATCTAGAATATAGGTGCAAGGATCATAAGCATACTTAGAAATAGTCACAAATTGGAGCATTTCAGAACTAAAACTATAATTAGTACCTTAGACTTTTGCCAAAGTGGTATCCTCCCGGTGCGCACCAGCACCTCTGCATTGGAGAGGTACCAATGGGACCGTTCATGTGGTTTTACCAAATTCTTTTCCCCCATGTCATTACCTTCACAATCAAAAGTGTCCATGATCGTCTCTGCAGCTTCTTGTCTGCCAAGAGTAATTTCATAGACGCATTCCTCTCTTTCAGGCCAATCTGCTCTTCGGCAAACATCCCAACATTGAATAGGTTCACCTTTCACCCGTAGCTCCTCTTGCATCTGCACCAATGAACCTGTACCACTTCTTGGAGCAGAGTCACCTTGTTCTCCCGTCATTGAAGGCAGAAGTTCATATTGAATGACATTACCAGAAGGAGTATAAACCAATAGGTGTTCCAAAGCATTGACATTTATGAGAGGTTGTTGTAAATCATGATGTACAGAACTGTGAAAAACAGCAGCAACTACACCTGATGGCACAGAGACCTTTCCTGCTGCAGAAGATGCAGCATTGCTTACTGTATTAAGCCACCCAGAATTACCAGTTCTTATCCTGCTAACCACCGAGAGAGTGAGAGGCGGTGGTGGAGGAAATGACTGCAGGTTTATCAGAAGAGATGAAGCAGACCACCATGGTGGGGTTAGAACAGGTACAAGCGTGGGGTCCTCGACATGAGAATTTTGTACTTGAAGACCAGTCTCTCCACCAAAAGGGGATAGAACAAAAATATGGCAGGTCCCCCTGGATGAAACAATAGCTATCCACTGACTATAATGACTAAAACAAATGTCATGTATTACCTGTTACAAAAGCACAACATAGTAGAACATTTAATGTCATATAAGCTGTCATAATCAAAACAAATGAAAAAATTAAATATGTTTAAATGACCTATGAATTTCAAGAAGGAAAAAAAAAAAAAAAGAGTATAAAGCAGCAAGGGCAGGAACATACAGCTGAAGTCATGCCACGATGGAGCTTGTAAAGGTGCACATGAGAGTTACTAAAATCATAGCTTTGAGTGCCAGATCCATTTTGTGAGCAGGATGGCATGATCCGAAAGATATTCATGTTGTTCCCATGTATAGAGGCAGTAACCAGAAGAGTCCCACTTGGGTCAAAACATAGTGCAGATATAGGACTTGTATGGGCCCTAAATTGTGATACAACAGCTCTTGATACAAAATCTTTTATAACAACCTGCCATAAATGATAAGAAAGAATATCCTTATGCTTGTTTTAATAATTCCAGTTGTCAGCAGGAGCATAAATCCGCATCATTTAGACCATCAAATGTCTCAAGTATTTTGTAAAGCTGTAGTGTGGAGATAGATTATCATTTATAAAAAACATTATTGAATCAGACAGCAAATTGTATTTTTTTTTTCCCAAGGATTGTGTGGAGTAAGCTGGACCTGCAAAGATGAGCTCAAGGCCAAATTGCAGAATTCCAGCTAGAACATTTAAAATTAAAATATTAATAACAAAAAATATGATTGGGATAAATATATATATATATATATATATCTTTTATGTATCAAAAGAATTAAATAATGAGATTTTTTACTCTTCCATAAACATGAAGTGCAACAAGCATCAGATTTTCATGTAAAATCTTACTAAAAAGTTTCTAAACTGTGTAAAAGACTAACCATCCCAGCAGTATCTGTTTCGGTTGAGTGTGCTGCAACCCTACCAACTTTCCAGCTGGAGTTTGATGAGACAGGAGAACTAGATCCATCAGGAAGAAGCTCATGACAGTATTTAGAGAAAGTTTTGTAGCCCATATCACCCAAATTAATTAATCCAGCAGCAAACTGCTTACTTGATTCCAAGGCATACCGAGCCACCAGACTTCCACTGCCCGGTGAAGTAGAAGGACTAACGCCTGGAGAAGGACTAAGACTTTGGGGACTAAGGCGTCCTGTATTTGACAACAATGGGTTATTGGAAGGATAAGCTAGCCACCTGGGGCCCACAGCCATTGGACCATAGCCTATATTAATTCCAACCATTCCTTGGCCTCCCAGCTGAGGAACAGGATAAGTAAGGACACTGAATTTGTTCTCAAGAGTCCGTGCATCAAAGCAGTATATCTGCCAGCAAAACACAAAAAGAAATCAGCCAGATTCAAGTTGTTTGGTACTGGTTGTAAACTTAGTCAAAATTATGTAAACTTGATTTTTGACAATAAAACCTTCCTTTAGTGAACATTTTACTTAATTACCAGCAGTGCTGTAAGCATCCTATCTTCAAAAGATGGACTAATACGCCAATTACACACAATTTAAAAGTAATGTAAGAAATTACTTTTAAAAGTAATGTAAGAAATTACTTACTTGAGCTGCGAGTCCCACGGCAACTATTCGTGGACTGCATCTGACCATATAAACAGCTGAGCGGAATCTCAGAACATGAACATAATTGTGAGACCTTAAAGAGTAAAATCGAACAGCTGTAGGAGAGTTGAGAAAGTTTCCAGTTTGAGATTCAAGATAACCATCTCTGACCGAACCATCTCTCCCATATTGTATTGGACCCAAGTTTCTTGCTTCATCACTTGCAACAACCAAGAGCAAGGGATGTGATGCTCCAAATCCTTCACGGCCTTCATATTTTGCAGGAATTGGCTGCATCTGTAGAAAAGTGACTGGATCATCACGCCTCGAAACCAGTTCACTAACATTAGAAGCATCTTCAATATCAAGGATTTGGAAGCCATTGGAGTAACCAAGTAGGAGAACACGCTTCACGGAAGACGGACCAAGTTCTAGTTTGTCAAAGCTAGCCCACAGGACCTGTTTGGCCAAAACAATTCAGAGCATGCAGGTCCGCATTATGTAATGGATGATAGAAACTGTGTTTAGACAGGAAATATGAAAACTAGAAATCATCAAAGCAGAATCCGTCAGAGGAAAAAAAAATCAGAATTTATCAAACCATTGATCTATCAACACAATATTTTAGGCAAAAAACACTAACTGGTCAGTATATACATATATCAGTTTTTAAAAAATCCCATTTTCTATTAAAGCATGAGACTGAATATCAGCTCACTAATTTTAGACACATCACTTTGGCTATTTTCCCCAACATTCCACAATAAATTCACACTTATTCACACATCTCACTATTTCACAAAACATATTGACTTGGTGGATTGACCTAATATTATAATTTTTCAATCCTTATATACTTCATTTAAAACATTTATTTACTCAACAATGACTTGATAATTTGATTATTCTCCAAATTACACTTAGTTCATTGTTATTGAAATGACATATATATACATACATACATACATAGTTGGCCCTCTAACAGTTAATATCTAATAACTAAGCAATTCTAATATAAAAAAAAAAAAATTAATTCTTGAGGAATCAACTCGGTTTCATGGTGGATAATTAATAATTATAATTTAGTTGAAAAAAGAAATCTCTTATATCAAAAATTATTTGATAAGTGAAAAAATCTATTATATTATCTTATATTATTAATCATTAGAATGAAAATAAAATGAGATGTGTGAACACTCCATAGAAGCAAAATAAATAACATTATCACCTATGTCATGTTTTGGCAAATTAATTACTCGACCAATTAAATATATAAGTAATTTGCCTGTGCAACCAACACTTGCGTTAATATACATGCATACATACATACACATACATACACACATATATATATATATATTTTGATCAGTTATATATATATTGACAAGTAAAAGTATCATAAAACCAAAAGGGTGCACCTGTATACAAAGAAAGGATATCACAGCTATACAAAACTATAACCCACAATCCTACCCTATTCAAAATTCCAAAAACTCTAGAAAGTTATATAGAAACAAAGATGAGCTTCTGTAATAAAATAAAAAAAAGCAAGTTTAACATCACATGATTAACCATCTAAATTGGAGTCTCCACACCTTCAAAAGATCTCCCATTTATTTCTCTCCAAATGCTCTACCAGAGACAAAAAGGAGCCCCCTAATAAACATCTCTCACCCTACGGCAAACTCCACTCACTCTCCAAGTAGTAAGGAGATCTTAACATCGAGTAAGACATCACCCACAGCATCCTAAAAAGACTGAATAAGGTAGCCTACATATCCCTCACAACCAAACAATGTAATAATAAATGGTTCACAAATGTTGCATCCCTCTTATTCATGCAGCATTGATTAACAAAGATATCCCTCCTCTTAATGAGATTATCTATAGTCAGAATCCTTCCTAGTGCCTTCGTCCATCTAAAAAATGGCACTTTGACGGGGCCTACCACCTATGTGCTCCAACTAGTTTTCTAAGGGAATATTCTGATGCCACCTACCACACAAAATCCTATAAAAAGATTTAACCTCAAAGGAACCTCTAGGAGAATCAACCCACCATAAAGAATCCCCGTATTGAGATATGATCTGACTGTAAAGAAGAGCAAATAGCAGCACAACCTCCTCCACCTCCCAATCCTGCAATAGCCTATGAAAGTGGACAGCCCACACCCCCACTATCCAAAACTCTATAACAATCTGCAACCATGGTCTGCCAACCAGCAGTAAATATAAATTTTTTATAAAAATCTGTTCGAAATATTGTTGGAAAAATATGAGTTAACTATTTTTTTCATACATATTAAGTTAAAAAAGTTCTGGCGACTTATTAATATTATTTTGTTACAAGTATTATTTGAAAGCACCACAGGGGGCGAAACACATGTACAGGAGACATCAAAAAGCAACAAACATCACCCCTCCACAAAACAAGGGTGTCTCCCAATTACAACCACAATTAAATCTATCAACTCATCAAGTTCAAAAAGGATACAAAACTATTTATAGACAAGGTCAGGCCACCCATTAACCAAAAATAAAGGGTACTCAACACCACACCTTTACATTTCAAATGGGAGTTTCCACTCTCTCAAATAATCAATTACTCTTCTCTCACCAGACAATCCACCAAATGTAAGGCGGAACCATTTGTCATGCCACCTTTACCCTTCTCCTAATTAGGCTGCCTCTCCACATGGCAAGAACTTCTAACAAAAAGCCCAATCAAAAGGGTTCATGTCGCTCAAGTGATTGGCAGTGAATCAAAATATGGTTGATTGTTTCTTCGTGGGCTTTACAAAGACGACATCGATTCACTATGATCTAACTCCTCAAGTTATCTAACGTCAATTCTTCTCCATGGCTGTGGTCCAAGCAAAAGATGATCTTCCTTTCACCTTTCTTTCCTTCTCATAAAAAATCCAGCTGAAGTTTTTCCAATTTCTTTTCCACCAAAGCAAGCATAGGGAGAAGAGACATCTGATAAGAAGAACGATTCACCGAAGAGCTTTTGATGAAAGTGATCCTTCCTCCTTTCGAAAGATATTGCCGCTTCCATCCGACAAGTTGGTGCTTAAATCTCTCAATAATCATGTCCCACAAATGTTGTCAATCTAGTAAGGGCTCTTAAGGGCAAGCCCAAATACATACACGGCAAAAAGCCAACCCCAAAGCCCGGTTCTCCACCCCACCCCACCCCACCCCATGGGATAACCTCACTCTTACTCATGTCCACCCTCAATCTCGAAACTGCCTCAAAACAAATCAAAATGCAACAAATGAATCTAAGCTACCTCTCTTTCACTTCACAAAAAAATCAAGGTGTCATCCGCAAACAGAAGATGGGATATCTCCATTCTCCACCCCTCCTCTGCCATCTTCTACACCCAAACCCCTCAACATACCTCCGACACTCCTCTAGCCAATAGTCTACTAAATGCCTCTATCACAATCACAAACGAGAAAGGAGATAAAGGATCTCCTTGTCTCAATCCACCCGACAACTAAAAATAACCAACACCCAACCCATTAATAACCACTGAAAATGAGAATGAAACTATACATGACTAAATCCACCTCCTCCACCTTTCCTCAAACCCCATATTTGCAAGAAGGAATAGGAGAAATAGCCTTTTCTATATCCAACTTTCACACTAAACTCATCTTCTTACATTTTCCTCCTCGAGCCAATACATTCATTGGCAATTAAAACTACATCTAGTTATCCTTTCTGTTTGGTTCTTTACCTTTGATGCAGTTTTAATTGCCAACAATATTACTGAACTCTAAATCAAAGGTAAAGAACCAAACTGATCGGATATTTAACGAGAAAATAGGAACCTTGATTTAATCTCTTCTTGAGATTTTGTGACATGGATCCAATTTAATCCAAATGCTTTTCAACAATGAGAGAGGGTGAGGGAGATGGAAAGGGAGAGGGGGAGGGGAAGGGGAAGGGGGAGAGATCTTTACATTCAGAACCAAAAACTATGTAATATATAACTACAAACATAATTATATGACAACAAAAAGAAAAGAATCAACTTCAATTGAGATCTAGACCTTTAAGAGTTTAATTCTCATCCTAACCCTTAGGATTGGATGAGTTGGGAAGAGGCTTGAGTAATATAGGTAAGGTCCCAGGTTCAACTCCCACCTCAAAGGCCACTTACCTATCAAAAAATAAAAAATCTAATTCTCATCCTAATTTTTATCTTCTAAACTATTAGAAGAATCCTAGGGCAAATTCACCACGAGTACCCAAACACCAGCCTGGCAAAAGTATATATGCCTCAGGGAACAATAAAATAACCCTCACCCTCCACCAATATTTTCTAGGCCTAAACATCCTATAGATACAAGCAATAAGCATCCACCAACTATAATTATCAAAAATAAATCTTTCATTTTTTCTCAAATGTTTTTGCCAAACTTACATTACTACCAAAACAAGGTTACAATATGCTAAATTCACGAACACACCAATGAAAAAGAAAGGTGAATGTATTAGACCAACACAAGAAATAGAACAAAATTAAAGTGAGAATGAACTTATGTGCAAAGCGATAAAAGTTTGTGCAATGTAAAATAAGGTCTCAAATACTCAATTCAACTCAAACAAAATGTACTTGGCGTCAGAGACATGAATCTTATTTCACCATTCTATTCTTTCGAGGTCATCCTCTCAATAAAACCACATCATATCATATTTTTTCTATCTCAAACCAAGTAAGATGTTAGTCTTCCCATTCCCCTAGCATGACCCCCGATATGAACCAAGTCAATTTTCCTTACTAGTACAGTTTTGGCTTTCTTTTATTTTCACTCATATAGGTGCTACTTCCTCCATCACACGAATGTATTCATTTTCAATTTTATTTTTTCTTGTCTTACTACACATCCATCTCAACATCTTCATTTAGGTCATACTCATTTTATGAACGTGTTATTTTTTAACGCCTAACATTTTGTGTTATACAATATGCCGGTCTAATAACTACTCAATAGAATATAGCTTTCAATTTTAGACGTATACATCGATCACACTTCACCCATCACTAAGGCCCATGAACCACATATATTATTTTTTGGCTCACGTATCCGTATTGAACACGAACACATGTCAAAACACGAGAAAAAAAAAAAAAAGTCCAAATTTTATTTATTTTGAATTTCGGATACATTACAAACACGTTTTCTGATTATTATTTTTTTGTCTTTCTTTTAAATTTTTTTTCCTCTTTTCTCTTCTTCTTTGCTTTTTTTAGGTTATATATATACTTATATATGTTTATGTAATAATTGTTCTTGTGTATACGGGTTTACCCTCCTTGGGCACCTTTTGAATATATTTACTTGTCCAAAAAAAATATATACATATATATATGTTCAATGTAACAGTTGGTAAATTTGTTTTGAAACCTGAATCATGGATGTTGATAATTAAATGAGGAACTTGAATTTTTATCCCATGGTTTCGTTATTTTGATACTAATAATATTGTTATAATTTGTGTTTTTTTGCCAAATTTGTTTGAAATAATGTAGGGGTTTGTTTTTTATAAGTAGTTAGGTTTATTACATGGTCATATAAAAAATATACATTCAATGAGTTCTTAATGTATCCATGTCTTACTTTTTTGAGAATTGTCATGTCTACATGTCTGTGTTATATCGTATTCATGATCCTGTGTTCGTGTCCATGCTTGTTAGACTAAGGCAAAAGGTTGGAGATTAATTTTGAAGCTTATGGAAATAAAAAAATTTACTTGTTTCTCTTACACTTGTTTTGACTGTAGTCATAATCTTATCATAAATGTCCTTTATTATTTTCATATATCTTTTGGTAACTCCTTTTCTAAAACTCACCATATTAGATTTTAAAGGAATCTATCATAATTTCTCTCCAAATTTATAAAAACCCTAGGAAGATCTTACTTCTTTTCTCTATGCCTGTCCATAAGTCTGCTCAAAAATTAAATAACTTTCATTGTTGAACTTCCTGTTATTGTTGTTACAAGTCTTAATCGATGCTCGATTACTCTCTCCCAAAGTTTTATAGTATAACTCAATAATTTGTATAATTTTGGATATCCTCCTTATTTTCATATATAGGTACTAAAATATTTTTCACCGCTCATCAAGCATTTTCTTAGTTATTATGATCTTATTAAACAATGTTATTTTCAAAGACACTCCTTCGGTCCTTCCTCCCTAACAATTCTATGACTCAATAAAAATATTGTTTAATCCTAAAACAATAAGCTTTCATCTTCAGAGAACCTAGTTTTACGGAGAAAAAAAATGTTCTCTCTAACTTATCAAAGAAAATATTCTCCTTGTGGTTCTCTAAACATATAGGCTTAGAAAACCTAATCCTATGAAAAATTATCTTATCTAACTTATCAAAAGAAATTATGTTTTCTCTAATCTCTCTAGGATTCTGTAAATTTAAGTTTCCTAATGATTTTCATTCAATAACTTCTCAAAATAACCTTTTTACCTTTCTATAATTCCATCATCATTCAATAAGACACTACAGTCTTCACCCTTTATGGACTTGATATGATTCAAATCTCTAGTTTCCCTATTCTTTAACAAGTTTGTACATATTCTTCTCTCTGTCCCTTTGTACCCAATTTAAAATAAAGATTATCATTGGCTCTTGCCTTCGCATCTTTTACTACTTTTTTAACTAACTTCCCTATACTTTTTTGTATCTTTCTAAACTTTCTTTATTTCTTTTTTGGTCATGTTTTATAAAACTCTCTTTTTACTTTTATTATGCTTTGGACTGCCTTATTCCAAACCAAGTGTCCTTAGATAATGAAACTATTCCTTTTGATTTCCAAGAAACTATTTTGATATTCTTTTAATATATTTTACCGATCAAAAAAATATTTTCTTTTAATATATTTGGTCATCCTATTTTACATTATATTAGCTTCATCCTCTAAGTTCTATGCATCTTTTAGCATCTTAGTTTTAGATAACTCTATTTTTTCTCCTTTAAAATTTACGTCAAAAACAATGAGCCTGTGTTGCAAGGTCAAGCTCTCTCTTAAAATATCCTTACATTAGCCAATCTATTCTTCAAGTTAGGAAAAAGTCTATTTAGCTTCTATTTGATCCACATTGAATGTCCATCTCTCTTTTAAAAATAAGTACTTGCTATTATAAAATCATATGCTACTGCAAAATTTAGTATAACTCCCTGGCAGCATTCATACCTACCATTCACCATCTCGTACCCCTCCCCAACAATATTTTCTTACAGGAACATTAAAGTCCCTTCGTATAAATATTTCTTCATCTTACACGTATACTTTGAATTAATTCGCCCATATGTTTCCAAAATTGTATTTTAATGGGTTCATCTAGTCCTATTTGGAGTGCATAAGTGTTAATGATATTAATTATATTATCGTCCAACACACGTTTTATTAATATTATCATATCTCCTTTTCTAGCAACAGTTACAACATATTTTATATCTTTATTTACTATCATTCCTTCACCATTCCTATGCCTATCTTTCCTAGTGTAATAGAGTCCTGTATTTTCAATTTCCCTTTCTCTCTCTCCTACTCACTTAGTATCTTGTTAACACGCTATAGATATCCTCCTTATCATAGCATCCATTAGCTCCATCTGTCAATGTTTCTATACTCAAGTTGATCATCTAAGCATAATATCTTGGACTAACTTCTTTATCCACACTCACATAACTTTCATATTAAGATTTATCATTTAAGTTGAACAAAGAGTACCAACAGCAAACAATTCCCTCCAAATAATGATGACAATCAGTGCCAAGTATCCAGCAATAAGCAATAAAAACTACAAATCAATAAGAAGAATGTGACGATTAATTGATTGGACCTAGTTAAAATAAAAATTCTTCAATGGGTTGAATTGCAATACATAAATTATTGAAATTATTTACAATTTATTTGATAAGTGAATTATAGCATTAAAGAATGCCTAAGGGGCACAACCCATAGACATGCAGCATAAAAACAAAAATTTGATAAGTGACATGCAGTATATATAAATTAACCTATACAAAGAACCCAGCTTTTCCTACCAACAAAACACACACACAAGCATGCACGCACATTGACTATCCTCCCCGTTACCTAGCTAAACAAAACTCCCATAAGATTTCTCTTCAATTTATTAATCGGTTACTCCGGATTTCAAATGAACACCAATTTTTCTCTCCTAAAATGCATCACGTCAATACGTCATACACAACAAAGCAATAATCCATGTCATTCTCTTCCTCCTAAAAACTCTACCTCGTCTCCAACTACGAAGCACTTCTATCACTGATTTGGGGAACACCCAAAACATCCCAAATGACGCCAACAATAAGGACAACACTTCCCTAGCCACTCTACAATGAACAAGGTGGCCCACAGATTCAATAGTTTCCTTGCATAAACAACACCAATTTGAGGGAATTTTACCTCTCTTAGACATCCACCATGAGTATCTTCACAAGCTACTGAACACTGAAAAAAATACCTTGGAAGAGGCTTTAGTTCCCCATATGCTTTTCCACCACTTCAAAATTTGCCAAGTACCCAACTTAGAAGACATGACAAGTTAATGGGTATGGCTTCTGTTCAACATGCTTATTCTTGGACAAGAACCCAATGGGTGCATCCAACAAAGAAATGATTATTTTCCAATTGTATTTCACTAGAAGTTCCCCAAGGTAGTTGCTTAACATTTACCACTGTCATGTGGATATTTGAAAATAAGTAAAGTACTCTTTCAAGGCATTAATTACTTAAACACACAATACCCCCAAGTATTATGCAAGAAGGAGGAAGAAACGGTTGATCATCTTCTTTTACATTGTAATTATGCTTGGGTAACTTGGAGTTTTCTTTTTAGTATCTTTGGGTTCCCATGGGTGATGCTGGCTAAAGTCAAATAGCTCTTTTTGAATTGGAGATGCAAAAAGCTCAGAAAGGGAGTGAGAGTAGCTTGAAAAATGGCGCCCACGTGCCTTTTGTGATGTTTATGGAAAGAAAGAAATAATATAATTTTTGAAGGGGTAGAAGCTTCCCCTTGACAGTTTAAAGACATTTTTGGAAAACCCTTTTCTTTTGGATTAAGGAAAAATACCTTGTGTATTTAGATAGGCTTATGAATTTTTTGAGAGGTTTTAGGCTTTAATTGATGTAGCCGGACCCTTTTATTGTTCTTGGGGGGTGCCTTTCTCAGGCCCTTGTTCCTTATATCTATTTCACTTTTACCGATCACAAAAAATGAAAGAACTACTCTTAAGACATTTCAATAATCCAACCATAACCCATGTGCTACAATTTGATTAAAATTAATCCACGGAAATGTGCACCGAGTCTGAACATCATCTCTTAACACAAGAAAATACAAAAGAACAGACATGTGCAATGATATTAATGTTTGTTCCACAAACTGGTACTGGCATCTTAAGACCGAAATTCGTCAACACATTCAACCACCAAAGCTATTATTCTATGTGCTTTAACAACCAAGCAGGAGTAATTTTTCTGCCAGAACTTAGAAAATGGATTAGAAATAATAAAAGAGGGAGGATGAGTCTCCTAGAATGAGATAAGAAGAAGAAAAAAAAATTGGGGAGGGGGGAGTGATGAAGGAAAACAACTATAAGACTACATTGGCATGCAGACCACTGTATCATCCGAACTTGTTTTTCCTTTTTGGATAAGTCACTATATGATCTGAACATGCTAATCAGGTAATAGTATTGTAACTAGCGTGGCTTGAGTTGGAAGTTTTTCTCATCGTTTTGATGTAGTCAAAATGAACAACCCACAAATCACAATAAATTCTCAAAGTGATGATGAAAAAAGAAAAAGGGAAGTGATCCACAATTTGACAAAGTAAAACACATTATCTATTAGAGTATCTATACTTCATACTAATCATATATGGCATGTCATCTAAAAGGATTAAGGGTTTGATTCCTATCATTGGTCAAAGCATGCTTAATGAACAACATATCAATAAATGGACAACCATATGTTCTAATTCTTTTCTTAATTTCTGTTATCAATGGTAATCAGGACTTAACTAATTCCTTTCCTCAAACAAATAAACCAATTAAAGAACAGCAGTCAGCAACTAAAGCAATCAAAAGTTCATCTTCTTGTTAATGTAGACAATGTTTAACAACAAAAACGCTCTACTCTTCTGGCTCTGAATTAAAAACCTAAAAAAAAAAAAACTTTAAGAAACCTTTACTCGACTAACTTAAGCCAACTATAAGGCCTATTCGAGCTGATCTTTTCATCTCTCAGAAACCAAATGATAACTTATTTTCCTTCTCATTAATAAGGAGTTCTTTTCCCCATTTCTGTTCTTAATAGATCAGATTGTAAAGACAGAAAGTTAAATCATTAAAAAAACAACTCTTCAAAAAATATTTATTCGATTTAACCGCAATCAACTATCTGGCTTCCTTGACTGACGTTTTCATTTCTTAGTAACTAAGACAAAATTTCCATTTCCATTTCCTATTCCTTGGTTTCCTCACCAAACAAACACAATCTCAAAAATTTCCGCACAAATCATTCAAGAAAATAAAAGTTTCAACTATTAAAATTAACTAAAGCGTGCAATCAAAGACATAGCAATCACCGACATGAGTAATCAAATTATAGTTATTTTAAATTTGATTAAATCAATGATTAATGGATTCATCAACAGACCTGGTCTTTGTGGTGCTCGTCGCAGTCTCCGGAAATCGATCCGGCGACGGAGGCTCCAGCAGACCGGACGTTGGAGGATACGGTCTTGATGCAAGAAGAGATGAACCTGAGAGAATTGGGTAGGAATCCATGAGTGCTGTTGTTTTTGCCCTTGCTGTTGTTCGTTTGATTCTTCTTCATAATCGAATACCCGTAGAGGTTTCACCGGTTACCGGTAAGTCACCGGGAATAAGTACCCCGCCGCCACCACCACCGCCACCACCACTGCCGCTGCCTCCTCCTCCCGCCGCCGCCGACCACCGACGAAAACTGACAATCAGATAAAGCATTAAACCAGACGCCGGAATCTAACACGCGAGATAACACCGGCGAGAATTTGGTATCGTTGTTGTTGTTGTTGTTGTTATTGGGTTTGACCTTAACACGATAATCTCTCTCTCCTCTCTCCCTCTCTCTCTCTCTCCCCTCTCTTTGTTTAGACTCTGCTTCTTAATTGCGCTGTAAGCAAATTGTGCGAAATATCAAAAACCTCCTCTGATGTTCCTTATAATGTCAATAACCACCCTAAAAGTTTATTAATTATAATTGCTACCATAGATGTGGGTACATTTTAACACAACGGTAAGATTGCCCATTCAAGGGGCGAATAACACTGTATATATCTAATTTTTTTTAAATCTTACACTATTTGTATACTTGTACACTCGACTAGTCATATACTTACAATCATCGATGAAATGTTTTATTTAGAATTGTCCTTCACAAAATGATACATTAAACATGTATTTGTAATAATTTTATCTTTTTGTAAGATAACTTTAATTTAAGTAACAGGATAATTTATATAAAAACGTTTTCAAAATTCTCTTTTCACGCTGCCCATTTTTTAATTGAGAAAAATGTGTCTTCTTGTGACTAACACGGGTCTACATTTAAGTTTAAATTTTTTAAATTAATTTTAATACGTGCTAAATCAACTGTCAATACCAAAATTTGGCAAAGGGATCATAAATTACCATCAAATTCTTTCCTTAACTTATGTTAAAAAATAGTAATGCTATAATGCGTACTTTAATAGAATAAGATTTGTCACATTCAATATTTTGACAAGTTATACGACTATATGTTAAAATTACATAAGAGATATATAAGCTTATTAGGCAAAAATAATAATATAATTGTGCCAAAAAATTATTTTTTTAATAAATAATTAATACAAAATGTTAAAATATAATATTTTAATACGGTAAAAAAATAATACAAATTATTGAAAATGTACTTAGAACGTGTTTCCATGTTGCATCACAATTAAATAAAGAATTGCTAAATAAAGTGATATTTTTAAAGAATTTGGTCTGAAAATAAAGTTTCGTCAAAATAATTCTAGAAAAATATTATTATTGTGTCTATATTTTAATTAACAATAATGTTTTTAAAAAAAGAAAGCAAAAGCCATAATGATAACGGATAACCTTTTTTCTTTTCCAATTTGGGACAAGCATTGAGATTCCTAGATTAGGAAGTAAATTATGCAACGTCGTCATACATTTAACGGAATGCAAGGGACCGTTATGCTGTTTGTTGAAATATTTAGGGAGGATTTGGTTATTAGCCTAAAAATGAGAGGAGAAAACTCAGAAAAGTGACAGCTTGACAGAGTTGGTTTACGTCACGACACCAAATCAGAATATCTTAAATGAGATGCCGAAGCAAACATGGAAGTTACGGCGCGTCGGCCAGCAAGCACGCAGTGCATATACACATACATACGTATACATGCTACAAATTTATCTATACACGCATATACGTGCTATATATATATATACATATATATATATATATATTTATTACAAGTAGAGGGCCGTGCTTGTGCATGTAAAATAAATTCAAACATAAAAATAAAAAACTAAACAGATACTCCCAAAATATTGCTTAATATGTTTAATCATAAATTTAAAAAATTAAAAATCTATAAAAACTTAACATTGGTTGATGATGTTTTTGAAAAATAATTAAACTTATTAATAGAAGAAACTTATAAATTATATAAAAAATCTGATAAAAGAAAAAGAAAACTTAAAAGTATTTAAGGTATATAAAAAAATTAATAAAAATTTCATTTAAGAGTTAAATTAAATTAAGATAAGGAAAAAATGTAAAAAAAATTAAACCTAAGAAGGGCAAGATGCCCCATGTGACCTTGTCCATGTCACAAATAATCATCGAATAACAAAAATTTAACGATTTTTTATTAAAATTTTATTTTTTTCACAAAAAAATTGAATTTATCATGAAATTTTATTGTTTCAATCAGTCACATTAAATTAAAGTACCGAATACAATGCTAAAGTTGGTGTTACTTCTTCTGACCAACAGTGGAAAAAAAAAAAAAAACCCCATAAACCCTAATTTTATGACATGTGTATAAGATGAAACAAAATATATATAAATATAGACACACACATACATAAGGACTAGTAATTACAGACACTATTGTGAGACCCACTAATACTAAGACACCTTCAAATAAAGTTGCTTTCATGACAGGGAAAAAGAACCAAGAAACATGATTAAATGGCCCCAATTTCAGAACTATCAAAACAAAAGAAGTGGAAAGTGATGATTACTTAAAAATTTATAGACATGCATAATACGTACAGATAAAGATGGACCATACACAATTTCATTTATATATATATATATATATATGTGTGTGTGTGTGCCATAAATCATGATTTTTTATATTTTTATTCCAACTATATAAGTTGATAAGGTAATGAGCAGTACCATTCACCCCAAACTCAGTTAACATAAATTAATTTATACTTTCCAAAAAAAAAAAGTAAATTAATTAATTTAAATATTTTTAAAAATTATAGGAAGAGAAGCAATCTTGGAAAATTTATAGGGGGGGGGGGGGGGAGAGAGACTGAGCCGTTTATGGTATATAAATTGCCTTTGACGGTGAAGATGTCCATTACTTTTGGTAAAGAAAGTTTAAAGGGTTTACATAAATAAATAAATAAATAAAAACTTATGAAAAGAAGGAAGACTAGGGGTACAAAATATAATATTAAAAATTTTGGGGAGTGGTCAAGTTTTATCTTACTAAAATTTTCTAATAAAATTGTTAGGGGTGTCAATTCGTATTATCATGTCATGTTCAGGTCGTATCAAGACATACATATTTGAAAATATTTGTGAACCCTAACCCAACACTATTAACTAATCATGTCAAGTTTCAAAACACCAACCCAACCTATTTATTAAACAGGTTATACGTGTCAACACACTTATCCCGTTTATTTTAATTTTTTTATTTTTTAAATAAAAAAATTTACCTATTTTTTAATATGTATAGATAATTTTCAAGTTTAGTAACTTTGAATATGGGTCAAATCAAAGTAGAAACCTCTTTATAAATAAAAAATCTCAAAACCTTGATAAATATTTAATGTAAAATGAATTACCTTAACTCATAATATATTTTATAATTAAAAGTATTAAATCGTATTAAACGGGTTGACACTAGTAAAACCTAAACACGACCTGTTTATTAATCGTGTTGTATGTGTCAACCTGTTTATGACTCAAACCTATTTATGCTAAACCCAAACTCGTTAACTTCGTGTAGTTTTCGAGTCGTATTATCGTGTCATGTTAAAAATTGACACCCCTAAAAATTGTGGATAAAAAATATAATATCAAAATTTAGGGGCCATGCCCCCACTTGTCCTGCGCATCCCTTCACCATGGACATGAATGCTTTTACATTAAAGACGATGTTATTATAATGTTAAGGTTACATTACGTAAGGTGTTTCAATTATTGAATAATTTAGACATTGAAATAAAATCTCCGTCCTTAAATCATTCAATGATTAAAATACTATTCTAATTTAAACTCTGAATTTATAATATTATTGCTCTACATTAAGTATTGTAAAAAGAGTAACATAAATACATTTATGTCTTTACATTAATAATTTTATAGCATCTAGGATAGGTCAAAATACTTTATTATATCATTTAATGTATAGAAATAAATATTCATGATGGTTGTTATAAATAAATGTTCTCAAGAAAATAGAGTAAAATAATGAAAAGAATAGTGATTAGAATAACCCCATTATAGGGGACATTAAAAATCCCCTTAAAAATGTATATAGGTGAATTTGTCATTGATTTGTATGTGAATATTTGTCATGAGGCCTTTAATTAAAAAATATCTTTTTAGGGGTTACATTATTGATTACTACTTAGTATTTCAATAAAAAAGATATGCATTTGTATCATGAGAGTCTCAATTTGTATTTTTATTATTGTTTAAGGAAAATTACACAAACACTTCGAAGGTCATTTCAAAAGCAGAGAGACTACATCTGCAAGCAGAAAGCTTATCATCCTAACAGGGGAATGTGCAAGTTCATGTTGAAGCAATTTAGGTTTCAATTAAGCAATTAAATTAATTTTAATTAATTAATTCTCTCGCAAAGTGTACAAATAATCTCAAATAATTTTTTTAAGTAACCAAATTAATTAAATAGGAATCGTTGAACTAACCAAATAGGCCAATTATTTTTAAATATAAATCTAGTATCATATTACAATAAATGGGCCAAGTGCTAAAAAAAAGGAAACTAAACAATTATTAAATCAAGGACAATAAAAAGAGAAAAAGCAACATTTATGTGGAAAACTCTCCTTTGGAATAAAACCCACATCTGTAAAAAAACTCACTATGAATCCAATTCAGTACACCAAAATATAAGACCTTGAAATACTAATCTTACTACAATCCGTCATAATTTTCCATCGTTGGTTAATTTGTCTACGGTCCTTTCTAATAATATTCTACTATACAATCTAATTGTGTCTTCACCAGTGATTTCTCTATAGCAACCACTTTTATCACAAATATAAAATCTCGTAGATCAATACGAACCAATGTTGTGGCACACAATGAACAGAGACTCACTCTTAAAATGCAAAAATGTATCATAATTACCTTTGTAATATAGGGATCCTAAACTAAAAAATATGAATTTTGACTGTAGGACTCATAAGAATATTAAAGCACCCAAAAAGCTATATAAGAATAGCTACTCAAAGTTATTAAAAAAAAAAAAAAATCGCACTCTCTATATGCTCTTTGTATATATTTATAGGTAATCAAAACCAACTAGGGTTCGGATTTACCTCAGCTAATAAGAATTGCCGATTTTTCACACGCATTTGGATAGAACAAGGATCTTTGTTTGGACGTGACTCCGTAAGGATAGGAAAGTTCTTCCCATTCAAATGGGAAGGGTACTGAAATTCACTCTTCAATTTTTCAACGGGAATAAATATGAATTTCGAATAAAACCAATTTAAGATAATAAAATAAGTTTAGACACTTCAAAAATAAATTAGCCTATAGCCAAAACCAACTCATACTTAAGATCAAATTCATTAAGTATGGTTTATATCTAAACTTTAGATAAATTACAATATAGAAAAGTTAAATCTTTAGTTATCCTAATGAAATTCAAACACGAATGTGTGATGCCCGAGTGTGATTTAACTTTTATGTATATGATCTGAAGTAATAGATTGATCATAAAAGGTATTCTTCAGATGTGAGAGCTGTAATGTGAATTTGAATACGAACAAGTCTTCATCAAAACGACTTTAATATAAACTATTTGAATGAATTACCAACATAACATTATAAGAGAAAAATTTTACAATCATGTCTAATTCAAAACTCCTAACACATGGGATGAATGCATGTGTATGTATGCTATATGTTATCCCAAGTGTATCAAGGATCCAATCCTAACACTAAGTAATATAGATTTCAAAAACATAAACCTTCCTAGGAATCCTATATAGAATGGTTCTTCTAATTACTTAAATGGTGCATGCGATGAAATCACTAGAATTCTACAATTAATAAACTCAATCACTGTTATATTCAAATCAATAGATATTGCGTTTCAACAAAACTCATTTTGGAGTTCCATTGTTCAAATGGTGGAGCACGCACGCATTTGAAGAGTGAAGCTTCTATTTCACTTAATCGTCAATCGTGATGCACATTTTTTAAAAACAAATCCAAAGTCTCTATTTTAATTTTCAAAAGTCTATTTAGCCTATAGTCCAAACAACACCCCCTAAGGTCATCATATGAAATTAAACAGCAGCTTTGAAATGAATGCAACACGTGAGTTTACTTGGATTGCACACAACTTTGAACTTTGAAGTCTATGAGTTCTTCAACTTGAGGTAACTTTATTATTTCTATTTTTTATTTAGAAATTTGTTATTTTATTTCTTTTTTTTTATTTAAGAAATTAAAAATTAGAAATAGTCCCTTCCACAAAAAAAATCATTTTGTTAATAAGAGACCTCTTGAGATTTTTATTTTTATTTTCTTGCTGACCCTTCTTCCCTGCCCATCTTAGCTGGCCCCCAAATCCTGTGAGAGCCAAATTTTCTTTGGCACATCTATTTGTGTTCAACTTGAGGTAACTTGTAGAAAGAAAACACAGTTTAACCAGCTTAATTTTTTTAGGTGTTATTTAAAAGAAAAAAAAAAAAAAAAAGGTCTTATTCATGTCCTTAGCTAGGTTGCTTGTATTAGATATGATGGATTCAATCCAGGGTAATAAAAAGTACTACTAGCATTTCAATGAAAAGATATGCATTTACGTCATGGGAGGCCTTAATTTTGTACTTAAAAATGATTGAGGGGCCCAATTTTTGTAAAAGTGGAGAGCACTCAATCACATTTTGAAATGCTTTATTAGGTACTGAAATATTTTTGACCTTTGTTAGTGACACTTTCCTTTCTTAAAGATGGAAACACACGAAAAAAGAGAGCAAGGTCATGTTTGATATATAAAAATAAAATAGTTATTTCATAAAATAAAATGAAATAGAGATTACACAATTGGGCTAAATGAATATTTAGAATGATTTTTATGGAATATGCATTCAATCATACAAGAAAGAATAAAGAATAAAAAAGTTAAAATGAATATTTTTAGAATGTCCATTATGATATATCAAACATGACCTAAAGAGTATAGAAAGTAAACTCACCTAATTGTCCTGAAAGAAAATAACTTTTAAGAATGAGTAAATCTTTAAGTACTACTAACAACTCTAAGAAGAAACTAGTGTGGGACGGCCTTTTTTTTTTTTCTTTCTTAAAAATAGAACACACACGAGAAGGAGAGCGAGAATACAGTTTATCACCCTAAGATATTAATAAGTATTGATTGAAAGTAAAAAGATTAATGGGTTGCAAAAACTATTGTAAATGATATATTTTTCATTTTATTTTTATATATAATTGATTGCAAAAAAAATAAAGAGGAAGAAATCATTTGTGAATGACAATTATAGTAAAAAAATATAAAATATAGTAAGCATCATTTTGATGATATAGCCTGCAAGTAAAAAGGTTTATCTCTTTCCATAATAAATGTCAATGTGGTGCACGATTTCTATATTTTTCCTCATTAAAAAAAATGCTTCAAATGGATAAAGATAGGCTTTGAAATAAGATGAAAAAAGTGTTAAAGTTGTTTGGATCTTCTAGCTGATAGGATCAGGGTTTCCTTGTTTTTAGGATTGTAGTGGTTTGGAGTCATGCATAATAATCCCTAGTCTTAAGGGACATGTTATTTTCTGTTTGGATTTAGTCTTGCACCACGATTCTAGGGCTGTAAAGTGGTGGGTTGTTATTTCCCTTTCTGTTTTGATGTAAGGCTATTTAATAGCCATGTTGGTTCTTTAATTGTATAAGCAGAAGTTTTCCCTGCATCTGAAAGTTATCGTGTTTTTGTTTTTGTTAAAGTTTTTTGTCTTTGTACTTGGTTCTAACATTTGGTATCAGAGCCACGTCACGGGGTCTGACGAACAACTTATACCATAGACATCAGCATGAAGGAACAACATGACAAGCGAGAGCAACTTTGTGCAGCCTGCCATCCCATGGTTCGATGGACACTATGATCACTGGAGCATGCTTATGGAGAATTTTCTGAGTTCAAAGGAGTATTGGAGTTTGGTGGAAACTGGGATCTCTACAGCAGCGGAAGGGACGGATCTCACTGAGGGACAGAAGAAGGTGATTGAGGATCAAAAGTTGAAGGACCTGAAGGCTAAGAACTATCTGTTCCAAGCCATTGATCGATCCATTTTGGAGACGATATTAAAAAAGGACACAACAAAAGATATCTGGGACTCTTTGAAGCAAAAGTACCAAGGGACAGCACGAGTTAAGCGTGCTCAACTCCAAGCTCTTCGCAAAGAGTTTGAAGTGTTGCACATGAAAGCTGGGGAATCGGTGAATGACTACTTTGGAAGAACTCTCACAACCAATAACATGCGAATTCACTGCGAAAGGATGGAGGATGTGGTGATCATCGAGAAGATCTTGAGATCCATGACTCCAAAATACGACTATGTTGTATGCTCGATCAAGGAATCAAATGATTTGGATACTTTATCCATAGATGAGCTTCAAAGCAGTCTTTTGGTGCATAAACAACGGATTACCCGTCACACTGCGGATGAACAAGCCCTTCAGATCACTCACGAACCTTAACTAGGAGGAAGAGGTGGAGGTAGAGGTTCTTACCGAGGAAGAGGAAGAGAAAGAGAAAGAGGAAGGGGTAGGTTTGATAAATCTATCCTAGAGTGTTAGAACTGTCATGAGTTAGGACATTTTCAGTGGGAATGTCCCAAAAGAGAAAGAGATACAAAGGTCAACTTTGTCGAGACCAGTGAAAAGATGCTTTTAATAGCATATGTGGATGGCAATGAGGCTGGAAAGGATCACTTGTGGTTTCTTGATTCTGGTGTAGTAACCATATGTGTGGGAAAAGAGAGTTATTCTCACAATTGGATAACAATTTCAGAGAAAAAGTGAAGCTGGGCAATGATACGAGTCTTACTGTGCAAGGAAAGGGCAACGTTCAAATGGAGATAAATGGGATCGTGCAGGTGATTATTGAAGTTTTCTTTGTGCCGGAGTTGAAGAACGATTTACTAAGCATTGGTCAATTGCAAGAGAAGGGTCTTTCAGTGCTCATGCAACACAGAACATGCAAGATTTATCATCTTGGAAAAGGTATAATCATGGAAACTGAGATGGCATGCAACAGAATGTTCGCTGTGCTTGGTCGCTATCCACCAAAAGAAGAAAGCTGCTTCTCCTCTATGACCACAGATCAAACTCAACTCTGGCATCGTCGTTATGGTCATCTCCATTGGAATGGTCTCAAGGTGATCCAACAAAAGAATATGGTGGATGAATTGCCTCAGTTGAAAGCTCCTTTGAAGATCTGCGAAAACTGCTTGATAGGAAAGCAACATCGCAATCCTTTTCCAAAGGAAAGCATATGGAGGGCATATGAAGTTCTTCAGTTAGTGCATGCAAACATATATGGGCCAATAAACCCAATCTTGAATAGCAAAAAAAGGTATCTCACTACCTTTATTGATGACTTTAGCAGAAAAACTTGGGCTTATTTCTTGGTTGAAAAATCAGAAGCGTTTGCTACCTTTAAATCCTACAAAGCTAGAGTTAAGAAAGAAATCGGTGCATTCATAAGGAGTCTTCGAACTGATCGTGAGGGAGAGTTTACATCACAAGAGTTCACTCACTTTTGTGATGAGAATGGCATTCAAAGGCAATTAACAGTTGCATACACACCCCAACATAACGGGGTCGCAGAAAGAAAGAATCGCACTATCACGAATATGGTGCGCAGCATGCTGTCAAAGAGGCAAATCCCAAAGAATTTTTGGCCTGAAGCAGTGAATTGGACAGTACATGTCTTGAATAGAAGCTCGACACTTGTCATGAGAAGCAAGACACCAGAAGAAGCATGGAATGGGTTCAAGCCTTCAGTAAGTCATTTTAGAGTTTTTGGATGCATTGCCCATGTTCATGTGTCTGATAGCAAGAGAGTAAAGCTCAATGCCAAAAGTCTGAAATGCATATTACTTGGGGTAAGTGAAGAATCCAAAGCTTACAGATTATTTGATCCTATTTCTCAAAAAATAATTGTGAGCCGAGATGTGGTTTTTAAAGAAGACCAAAGGTGGAACTGGGATGATAGTCACAAGGAAACTATTTTGGCTGAGTTGGAATGGGAGGAAGATCAAGATGCAGGTACAAATGGAAGCCTTGGGGAGGAAACTGAAGCAAATATCACTTCTGAAGATGAACTTGAAAACATTGGGTCCGTTCAAAGTGACTCACTCGAAGGGGGAGAGTCTTCAAATAATGGCAGTCCTCTTCATAGAGGAGGAGTTCGAAGACCACCAGGGTGGATGCAAGATTATGTAACTGGGCAAGGCCTCTCTGATGAAGAAAATGTTGTATGGCTCATCTAGCCTTGTTCTCTAACAGTGATCCCTTGACATATGAGGATGCAGTGAAGAGTAGCAAATAGAGACAGGCCATGGATGCTGAAATCAAAGCTATTGTGAAGAATGATACATGGGAACTCACCGAGCTGCCATCTGGAGTAAAGACAATTGGAGTAAAATGGGTTTTTAAAACGAAACTCAATGAAAATGGGGAAGTGGACAAATACAAGGCTTGGCTCGTTGCGAAAGGGTACAGTTAACAGTATGGAGTGGATTATGCCGAGGTGTTTGCACCAGTAGCTCATTTGGTCACCATCCTAGTAATCATCTCACTTGCTGCCCAGAAAAGCTGGATGATCTACCAATTAGATGTCAAATCTACGTTTCTGCATGAAAAGATAGATGAAAAAGTGTTCGTGGATCAACCACTAGGTTATGAACAAAAGGGACAGGAATCTAACGTATACCGACTGAAGAAGGCACTGTATGGACTCAAACAAGCTCCTTGAGCTTGGTATAGTCGAATAGAGACCTATTTTATTCAAGAAGGCTTTGAGAAGTGCCCTTATGAGCACACTTTGTTCATAAAAATGGCAGATGAAGGTAAATTATTAATTGTGTGCCTTTATGTTGATGATCTTATATTCACTGGCAATGATGAGATTATATTTAAAAACTTTAAGAAATCCATGATGGTTGAATTTGACATGACTGATCTTGGTAAGATGAGGTATTTTCTTGGGATTGAAGTTTTGCAAAGGATGGATGGTATATTCATCAGTCAACGGAAGTATGCTCAGGAGGTTTTGGATAGATTTAATATAGACCAGTGCAATCTAGTGCACAATCCAATGGTTCCTGGTTTTAAACTTACCAGGGATGAAAATGGAGTAAGGATCGATAGGACATTTTACAAACAGATCGTGGGAAGCCTTATGTACTTGACTGCTACTCGTCCCGATTTGATGTTTACAGTAAGTTTAATTAGTAGATACATGGAACGACCCACTAAGACTCATTTGCAGGCAGCGAAAAGAGTATTAAGGTATGTGAAGGGTACAGTCAGTTTTGGATTGTTCTACAAGAAGAGCGGAACTAAGGAACTTGTTGGCTACACAGATAGCGACTACACTGGTGATCAGAACGATAGGAAGAGCACCTCTGGTTATGTTTTTATTCTGAGTTCAAGTGCAGTGTCTTGGTCTTTAAAGAAACAGCCAGTAGTCATTCTTTCAACTACTAAAGCTGAGTTCATTGCTGCTACATCTAATGTTTGCCAAGCTGTGTGGCTAAGGAGAATCTTGGAGCAGCTTAATCATGGTCAATACAAACCAACGGTGGTTCACTGCGATAAGATTTCAGCCATTAAACTATCAAAGAATCCAGTCATGCATGGTCGTAGCAAACATATTGATGTGCGTTTTCATTTTCTTCGAATCTCATCAAAGATGAAGTTGCTGAATTGGTGCAGTGTTCTACTCAGGAGCAAATTGCAGATATTATGACAAAGCCACTAAAGCTCAAGGTGTTCATGAAGATGCATGGTCTTATGGGTGTCTGTAAATATCCAGGGATAAACTGAATGTTGATAGCATTCAGTTTAAGGGAGGAAGCTAAAGTTGTTTGGATCTTCTAGCTGATAGGATCAGGGTTTCCTTGTTTTTAGGATTGTAGTGGTTTGAAGTCATGCATAATAATCCCTAGTCTTAAGGGACAAGTTATTTTTTGTTTGGATTTAGTCTTGCACCACGATTCTAGGACTGTAAAGTGGTGGGTTGTTATTTCCCTTTCTGTTTTGATGTAAGGCTATTTAATAGCCATGTTGGTTCTTTAATTGTATAAGCAGAAATTCTTCCTGCATCTGAGAGTTATCGTGTTTTTGTTTCTGTTAAAGTTTTTTGTCTTTGTACTTGGTTCTAACAAAAAGTACTCTAATGGAAAAATTTATGAAGCTACAATTTCTCTCTATTTTTTTCTTAAGTATAGTTATAGAAATTTATTTTAAGTGCACGTGCACGATATAAAATTCAAAATTTGACTTATCGTATAAAAAATTGAGTTTTAACCAATTTATCTAAATGTGTTTTCACACAATTTCTCTCTTTCAAACTATGCTAAATGCCAAGACTTTGTGAGGTAGATATGAATTTGATATATATATATATATATATATATATACACACACACACACACATACATATATAAGAATATGACAAATATATTTTTTTAAAATCTTTATGATGAGATGGCATAATAAAAGGATGACATCTTCTCTTTTACTTTAAAATTTTCAAAAGTTAGGAAAATATTTGTTTAAGCTTCTAGAGGTTCGAGAGCTTACAACATATTGCAATAATATAGACCTACCTCATAACTCAACTAACTTTGACTCGATTCAATAAAATATCATCTCAATTATTTAGAATCTGTTATATGATGTCTTATATTTAACAAAAGTTTCATATATTCATTATAATAATATATTTTAGAAACAATAAATTATAGAAAATTTTTTAAAAATTTTAATAATTATAAAGACCTTTCCTCTAACTTTATTTTTTATTTTTTAAATAACAAAAGTGTCTCTTTCATTTTTATTTTTTTTATATTTTTAAAATTTTGACCAATTTTTTTTTAACTTTTTTTTTTTACTTTCATATAAATATTAATTAAAATATTCTTTTACTAAAAAATATAAGTTATTTATCTTAAATTATTTTTTTTATATAAAATGAAAAAAAAAATCTTTAAAAAAAGTTTGAAAAAAATTGGTCAAAATTAAAAAAAAAAAATGAAAGTGCATTTTTGTCATTTAAAAAAAATTAATGTTGGAGGAGAGACCTTTGTCATTTGTCAGTAAAAATAAGGGAGGTTAGTATTATTTTAGAAACTTCAACGGAACTCTTTGTAATTGTTAGAAATCTAAAAAAAAATCAATGTAATTTACCCAAAAAATATTGTATATTCGCATTAATGAGTTTTTTTTTATAAAAAAAAAAAACAAAGGATAATAATGTTTATTGGGTATAATGATTTAAAATTAATTTTGAGAAACTATATTAAATAATGTGGATCCACTGAAAGGCAAGTTTTTCATGCTTTTGTTATATCATTTTAGATGTAAAATTCAGTACTTTCAAAGCCATCCGATTAAGATTCTGATGCTGCAGTTTTTGGCTCGTCGAGGACTTGACCGTCGCTATGAATAAACCTGAGAAGAAATAAGAGCAAAAAGCCACCGGGGAGAGCTCCGGTGGATCGCCACTCCAATGGTTAAATGAGATGAAATAGAAAATCTCACTTGATGTAATAATATCTTATTTTTTCTTTGTTCCCAATAATCCGATCCTTTGCACATACCTTCCTCACTGTATTTATGGATTGATGGAGCTTTGTTTTTAGTGTCATGCGGTGGAGACAATTTCATCATGAGCTCTTTATGTCACTGGTCGTCACTGATTGTACAGCGATGTAGGGCTAGGACTTTATTTCGTCTTTAGGCAGAGCTAGACTGTGCCGTTTGTCAGGCGGCAGTATTTTCATCATGACGACCTACGTCATAATATTTTTGTAAATGGTTGTCGCATCATTTATGACGTCGGTATTCCAATGTACTGTGGAAGCGACGTTGGTAGGCTTAAGAGATAACTTTAGAGTATTGTTTGAATATGCTGAGGTGATAGCATCTCGGTATACTTATTTTGACAAGTTTGTATAATCCGGGCTAGATACGTGTCGTGTCCTGAGTGGGAGTATATTTTTGGTACATCAGCTACTCCCCCCCCAAGCCTTAGTTCTTTAAAAAACACGTACAGAACTGAGGCTAGGGTTTCTGTCAGATTAGGTGTACCTTTTATTTATTAAAAACCATGTGTACACAATAATAAGTTTGTGTTTGGTTTTTCGAGGAGACATGAGCCGCCATGACATAATTAAGGCGCAGACTGTCGCTTTGAGCGAAGCTATGTATTTAATTCAGTCGTTTCTTTTGATCTTCTCGAGACATTTTTAAATGTCTCCTTTCCTGGTTTTCTAAATATTTTAAAACGATACGCTTTTCATAAATAGTGATGTTTACCATTGCGAACTCTGTTTACTTTTTTCGAATAGTTTTTGACGTTTTGTTCGAGCGTAACTTCTGGTGATTCAAGGCGATTTCCGGTGACTGCGAACTGACTATTTAACTCCGTGGCCGGTAACGTTCTAATTTCTAGTTCTGTTATCTCTTCAGCTTTGTTTCCTTCATCGCTTTTACCTTAGTTTTCGTAATTTCACAACATTGCGGCCATGTCTGGTGCCAACATGGGTGAAACTAGGGTTGAGGCAGAAATTGGGGGTAAAGATGGTCCGTCGTCTTCTTCCTCTACTTCATCTTTCTCTTTTTCTGAGTTTGCCCTAGGGTTGAGTGACAGGGAGGTTAGCACGTCCCATAGGGAAGAGGGTGAGAGTCATATGACGAAAGGGATGTTGTCAACCCTTAGGAAGTAATACCAGTTTCCAAGGAATGTATCCTGTAGAGTCCCTAAGCCTTCAGATTGTCCCTCTGACATTAAACGGGGGGAGATCTGTGTTTATTTTGAATGGTTTGAGTTAGGCGTACGCTTCCCATTACACCTTCTTTTCAGAGAATTTTTTACCTATTTTAACATCTGTCCTGCCGATCTAAATGTTAATAGCTGGAGGCAGCTTTTAGGTTTTATAGTTTTAAGTCATCTGAATAAGGTCCAAGTAGATCTGGACCTCATTCGTAGTAAAATGGACATAAAGTTCCTCTCCACGGAGGGACTCTATTACATTTGTTTTTATCAGAGGTACCGACCTCTGACTTCGGTACCCTCTTTCAACAAAACATGGAAGAAGTGGTATTTTTTCGTAGGGGGAGGTTGAGAGCGAGAAGACTATGAAGGTGACTTGAGTCTTTTTCTTCGGCATACCGACCCCATTGGTGAGTCTTATTAGATCTCAGTTTGGCATACAATAGTGTTTTATGTATCTGTTTCTCTTTTTTATACATGTGATACTTATGTTCTTATGATCTTGCTACAGATAAAGGGAAGTGGAAAAGGTCTGCTTTCACTCCCGAGATTGAGAAAAGATACGAACAACTTCTTCAGCCTGCCTTCCGACATCACCTGCAAATTTTATCATCTAAAAACCTAATGGCGGCAGGGTTAACTAAGGCAGATGGTGCCAAAGTAAAAAAGTCTATTTTGGCAGGATACGTCCCATCCAGCAAAGCTAAAGCCGGTGGCTCGACCTCCTCAATGCCCGAACCAGCCGAGGTTCCAACGTCGTCGGATGCTCCTCCGCCTGCGCAAAAGAAGAGGAGGGTAATCTCAAGGGCTGCTCGAGAGGTTGCCGAGGCTGCAGCTCAGGAGGCTAATCAGATGAGTCAGTCGAAACCATCTCAGCTTGTTGAGGCACAAGTGCCACAAACAGAAGCTGCCCGAGACGTCCCAGTGACAGCTCATCCAGGCCCAACTGGTTCTCAAGGGGGGTCGAGTTCGACACTCCTCAATCCTGCTGAAGCACCTAATGGTTCAGAGGCCATAAAGGTGGCGTTAAAGATGGGACTGCCTTCAGGTTTTCAAAAAAAGGGCTCAAGGCAGATTCTAGGCGAATTGATGACTGGTTACGTACGGGTAATATTCTGTAATATTGAGTTTTTTTTTTTTTAAACATGTTTGTGTATTGTTTGTAGGGTATTGGGGCAACGGGTTTATTGATGGACCGGTTGGCCGAAGCAAAGAAGGCGACAGGTCTTCAAGATGAGTTAAAGAAGGTGCAAGCTGAACTAAAGACAACCCAGTCTGAAATCAACAAAACCCAGTCTGAGCTTAAGATTGCTCAATCGGACCTGAAGCATGTTGAAACTAAGTTATGGGTAGCTGATGCCGAGCTTAGAGTAGCTCAAGCCAGTGTCTCATCTCTGGAGACCAAATGTGGGGCTTTCCAAGCAGAAAATATAAGTTTAAGTCAGAAGTTGGGAGTTATGATTGATCAACGAGATCTATTCCGCCGAAAGATGGAGGAGCAAAAAAAGAAAGTCGAAGACACCGAAATAGCCGCAGCTAAACGACTAGAAGAAGTCAAGGAAGCTACCAAGGAGGCCACTAAGGCTGGGATGATGGACTTAGTGAACTCAATGAGGAGAGAGCTCGTAGATTCTGGGTCTCTCCTTTGTAGGAAGAGAATCCAGAAGTTATATCCAGATCTGGATATTTCTCGCCTTGACGACGTAGAAGTAGAATCGCTCCCGAGTTCCCCTAACCCACCAGATGTGGAGGGTTTTGTTGAAGTTGTTCCTCCCATTTCTTCTATTCCCCCTAAGCCAAAGTAGATTGCATTTCGTATTTTTTCTGTTCTTTTGTAAGTTTTGATTCATATATAAAATTTTGCTTTTTTTATGCAAGTACAGAATTCGAGTAAATTTTGTAATATCTTTATATCATTAACTGTTAATACTTCCGTAAGTACTTAAAAGAAAATAAAAACTGTAAGTAAAGAACTTACCAAAATTATCCCGGTTACCAACGTGTAAAAAGTTGAAACCAATACTTTGTAATCCGACGTTGAGAATATGACTCCTAAGTCTCGAGGTGACTAACTCGTAATACAACGAGATGTCATCATAAATTGTTGGATGTTTAAAGTCTAGCCTTCATACGTCTGAAGATCTAGAGATTTATTTTCAACGAACAGGGATTAGATTCATAGTGCTCACGCGTGTTAAGGCCATTCGAGATGGATCATGTCGGTAGACCTATATACTGAAGTAGGACCATTCCTACTGCACTCTCACTGGTAGGGGCCATTTGAGATGGATCAGGTCAGTAGACCTGAGTATCGAATTGGGACCATTCCTACAGCACTCTTGCTCGTAGGGGCCATTGAGATGGATCAGGTTAGTAGACCTGAGCACCGGATTGGGACCATTCCTACATCACTCTTGCTTGTAAGGGCCAGTGAGATAGATCAGGTTAGTAGACCTGTGTTGACAAGATGCATTACCTAAAAGATAGGAGTTTTTTATTGATAGTATTTTCTCAGGTGCTCAATATTCCAGGGTCTAGGAACCGGCTTTCCTGCCATATCTTCTAGCCAATAAGTTGTAGGCCTAATTATTTTCATAACCTTGTAAGGTCCTTCCCAGTTTGGGGATAGCTTTCCCATTGTAAGTTCCTTGGTATTAGGGAAGATTCTTCGTAGAACCAAATCACCTAACTGGAATGTCTTAAGTTTTACCTTCTGATTAAAGCCTTAGGCCATCCTCCGACGACATTCTTCCATTCTGATTGCAGCCTGTTCTCTTTTTCCTTCTAGTAAGTCGAGGTTTTCGGTTAATGGAAGATGATTAGCTTCCTAATTTAAGGCTTCCGTTCTCAATGTGGGCATGCCGATTTCTACAGGAATGACCGCCTCGGAACCATATGTAAGTGAGAATGGCGTTTCTTGGATGGCAATTCTTCTTGTTGTTCGGTAGGCCCAAAGTACACCAGGGAGTTCCTCTATCCATTTTCCTTTTGCTTCTTCTAACCTCTTTTTGATGGCATTTAATATTGTTCGATTCGTCACCTCGGCATGCCCATTCGCCTGTGGATGTCCTGGTGAGGAGAAATGGTGACTAATATGGAGATCCTCACAGAACTTTTTGAATACTCTTCCTGTAAACTGGGTGCCGTTGTTTGAAATGATAATTCGCGGTACTCCAAACCTGCAAACGATATTTTTCCATGTAAAATTCTTTACATCTACCTTTGTAATGTGCATCAATGGTTCTGCTTCTGCCCATTTGGAGAAATAATCAATAGCGATCAACAAGTATTTCCTGTTTTGAGGGTCTTTTGGCAAAGGTCTTACGATATCCATTCCCCATTGGGCAAAAGGCTAGGGACTTGCAATGGGCGTAAGCTCCTGTTGTGGTAGATGTTGATATGAAGCGAAACGCTGACATTTGTCACATTTCTTCACATATTCTCTGGCTTGATTTAGCATACCAGGCCAGAAATAACCATGGGTTAAAGCTCGATGTGAGATGGTCCTGCCACCATTATAATTGCCACATATCCCTTTATGGATCTCGGCTAGTACATACTCAGACTCTTCTAGAGATAGGCACCTCAGTAGGGGTTGGGTGTATGACCTATGGTAGAGTTGCTCATTTATAATTAGGTATCGAGCTGATTTGATCCGTCTGTTTTGAGCATGATTCCTGTCATTTGGGAGTTTCCCTTCTTTTAAGTATCTAAAGATAGGAGCTCTCCAATCCTGACAATGTTCTGAGATGTACACGATTTGAACCTCGTCAATACTAGGGCGATCTCGGAAGGAGATAGATAATTCTGAATCCTCTTCAGCATTGAGGTGAGAGGCCATATTTGCTAAGGCATCAGCTCGCGTGTTCTGTCTTCTTTCTATTTTGTGAATACAGAAAGTGACAAACAATTGTTTTAGAGAGTTTATCAATTCAACATATTTGATCATTCTCTCGTCTTTTACTGCAAATTCACCCAGAACTTGGCCCACCACTAATTGTGAATCAGAGAAGGCTTCGAGGTCGTGAGCTTCATGTTCTATGGCTAGTTGCATACCAAGGATTAATGCTTCATACTCGGCTTCATTGTTCGAAGGTCTGAAACCCAAAGTAACCGCCTTTTCTGCTGTAATACCATCAGGAGATCAGAGGACAATACCGACTCCGAAACCTTTATCAGTTAAAGAACCATCCACATATAGTTGCCATATTACCATAGTTGGGTTAGCATCTAATTTCTTTTTCAGAGCTGAGGTGAATTCGGCAATAAAATTTGCCAAAGCCTAAGCTTTAATGGCAGTCCGAGGTATGTATACTATGTCGAATTCTCCCAGTTCTATCGACCATTTCACGAGACGACCCGAAGTTTCAGGTTTGTGTAATACGGCTTTTAATGGGTATGAGGTTAGAACTATAATGGAATAGGCTTGAAAATAAGGCCTGAGTTTTCTAGCGGATATAATGAGTGCAAAGGCTAACTTCTCCACCTCAGGATATCTTTTTTTTGATTCAAGAAGTGCTTTACTCACGTAGAATATGGGTTTTTGAATCCCTTTCTCTTCTCGAAGTAGCGCAGAACTTACTGCATTTTCAGATACCGCAAGATATAAGAAAAGCTTTTCTCCTTTCCTGGGTTTGGACAATAGCTTTGGAGATGCCATATACTGTTTAAGTTTCATAAAAGCTTTGTCGCATTCAGAGGTCCATTCCAAGACCTTATTCCCCCGCAAAGCTTTGAAGAACGGAAGACAGCGGTCCGTGGACCTGGATATGAAGCGATTCAATGCCGCAATCCTGTCATTTAACGTCCGTATATCCTTCCGGGACCTCGGGGGCTCGAGTTCTGCCAAAGCTTGAATCTGGGATGGGTCGGCTTCGATGCCTCGCTGTGAGACAAGAAAACCTAGAAACTTCCCACGGCTGACCCCAAAGGTACATTTGGATGGGTTCAACTTCATCTTGTGCTCATTTAAAATGTCGAAAGTCTGTTTTAAATGTGCAATGTGGTCCTCCTTCTGCTGGCTCTTGACTAGCATGTCATCAATGTAAACCTCCATTGTGTCGCCGATTAGAGGTTCAAATATTTTATTGACCAAACGTTGATATGTTGCTCCGGCGTTTTTGAGGCCGAAAGGCATTACCTTGTAACAGTACAAACCTCGTTCAGAGATGAAGGAGGTTTTTTCTTGGTCGGGTGGATACATTTGAATCTGGTTGTATCCAGAGTATGCATCCGTGAAGCTCATTAACTCGTAAACAGCAGTTGCGTCAACGAGTTGATCAATTCTCGAGATAGGGAAGCTATCTTTTGGACAAGCTTTGTTAAGATCGGTGTAATCAACGCAGACTCGCCATTTACCATTCTTCTTTTTAACAAGGACGGTGTTAGTGAGCCATTCCGGGTAAAAAACCTATCTGATTAACTTTGTAGTCAACAACCTCTGAACTTCGTCGTTGATTATCTTATGTCTCTCTAGAGCGAATGTTCGTCTCTTTTGTCGTACGGGGTGGCAATCAGGATCTGTCGTTAGCTTATGGCACACACAGGACGGGTCAATACCCTCCATGTCTTTAGTTTCCCATGCAAATACTGATAAATGAGTTTTCAGAAATTCTATTATCACTTTTTGTTCTGGTGGAGATAGATCGGCACCAATCTGCAAATAATGCTCTTCTTCCTCCAAATCCACCGATATTTTAAGTGGTTCTCGGACTGGCATAGCCATGTTGTCCACACCTCGCGGGCTTAAAGGTTCATCGATTTCGGTAGGACATTCCATACTGATATTTTGGTCAGAAAGATCGGAAATAATGAGTTTCCGAGGTGTCCGTAATTGCTATTGCTGGGTTTTACTTTTTCATGCGACAACGTGGCATTCCCGAGATGACGACTGGGAACCTTGAATAGTACAGACTTGCTCGTTGTGTATGTATTTGAGGCACTGATGAATGGTGGATGTGACGGCCCCCATTTGATGGAGCCATGGTCTTCCCATGATTATGTTGTATGGAGATCGGGAATCCACAATCACATATTCAGCTATCAGGGTTTTTTGTGCTTCGCCGACTCCCACAGTTGTTGGGAAGTCAATACTTCCCATGGGAGAACTCAGATGTCCATCGAACCCAGCCATCATTGCCGTGGCGGCCTTGAGGTCAGAAATACTGAGCTTCATCTGTTTGAAAGGCTCATAAAATAAAATATTAGCAGAACTACCTGTATCCACCAAGACTCTATGGATGTCAAAATTTGCGACTCTAAGGGTGATGACGAGCGCATCGGTATGAGGACAGTGTATGCCAGCTTGATCTAGCTCTAAGAATTGGATTTGTGGTGAGGGATTTAAACGCTTCTCCAACGTCATGATCTGGATAAGGAGCGGTGCTACCTTAGTTTCACGGGCATAGCGTTTCCTCGCTCGGCTGGATATACCAGAGGTTGAATTGGCAGCATGTAGGACTAGAATAATGTGATTATTGGGTTGAGGTTGCTGACTCTGGCTTGGCCCAGGAGTGGACCCTTGATCTTGTCGTTGGGACTGAGGCCTGGGATCCTGCCGAGTTTGTTGGGGTTTTTGATTTTGAGGGGTTTGCCCACTATCGCGCTGCACAAACTCCTTCAAACGGCCCCTTCGAATCAATTGATCGATTTCCTGTTGAAGATGTCGGCAAAATTCTGTAGTATGCCCGTGATCTCGGTGGACCTCACAGTACTTACTACGATCTCGGGTGTCTGGATCACTGAACAACGGTTCTGGACGCTTGAAATTTTCATGTGCCCGGACCTGATGATAGATTTGGGCAATGGTCGCATTCAGGGGTGGTAGCGACACATTCAGAGGTGCGTACGCTTTGAACCGTCCCAAAGTGGGCTGGTTTTGACTTTGGGATGTAGTTCTTTTGTCCGGACTTCTCTGTCTTTTGTTGGTATTGCCAGTATGCTGCGTTTGGGACTTGTCCTCCGTTTGAGCTTGTTCTTTGGCAAGACGAAGGGATGTCCGGGTATCTTCCAAATTAATATGTTTCCTTGCCCTCTCCATAAGTGATGCCATGTCTACGGGGGGATTTTTTGTCAAGGAGTCGTGAAAACGCCCCGGCCAAAGACCTACGTGTAACGCGGCCACCAAAAAGGCTGCATCGCAGTCAGTAATCTCGGTGAGCTCAGAGTTAAATCGAGCGATATAGTCCCTGAGGGATTCTCCCTTCCGTTGCTTGATGGATAAAAGAAATTTTGGACCATTTCTGAGTCTCCTACTAGTTAAAAATCGGTCAAGGAAACGTCTACTAAGCTCATAGAAGTTCGGAACTGAATTAGGAGGGAGATTGTGAAACCATCGTAAGGTTGTGCCTTTTAAACTCGTGACGAATGTACGGCACAAAAATGCGTCGGTAGTGCCATGAAGGGCCATTGTATGTTGATAATTGGAGAGATGATCACCAGGATCATCTAACCCCTCATAAGGTGTGAATTTCGAAACAATGAATTTTCGAGGGCGCTCTTCGGCTAAAATAGCGGCTGTAAAGGGGGTAGTGAACCTACCAAGAAGCTTTACTATTTCATCCTGCCGAGGAGGTTGGTTCTCGTTGCGAGCATGAGCGACCTGTCCCATTGAATCCACAACTTCTTCTGATCTCATTGGTACTCTGGATGGGATAGAATGTTGAAACCCCGGCATACCGACCTCAAGTCCAGTGGGTTGAGGATTATTCTGACTAGGAATAGCATGTTCTGATGGTCTTTGAAGTGAAGCCGGTGCCAGTTGTAATGGTGGGCCTGATTGCACTGGATTAGCTAGCTCCTGAGTTTGTAGGGCTAACAGCCCTACCCCTGCTGAAATTAACAGGATTAGGATGAATGTTTGGTATTCCTCCTAGAATGTCATCCCGAACAGGAACCGCGTCCGGCGAATAAAATGGACGAACACTGGGACCACCTTCTTCGAGTCGCCTTCCTCCTGAGTTATGCCGGATTAGATTTCGAATTTTAGGAATACCTGGAGGAGGAAGAACCGACGGGTTTTGAGTTAAAAAATCCAAGACTTGGGATATAGCCAAGAGTTACGCCTGAGTTTGATCAGATTGTCTCTTCATCTGATCTCGAATTTGATCGAGTTGTTGTTGTATGGGATCGGAGGTTGCAACCTCCTCATTCTGAGCTAACGGTTGATTTGATATTGGTGTTGAACGACGGTTAGAGGCCATAACGACCCAAAAACGAAGATGATGATATAAAGAAAGATGATTGTGCTTCCCACAGACGGTGCCAAGCTGATGCTGCAGTTTTTGGCTCGTCGAGGACTTGACCGTCGCTATGAATAAACCTAAGAAGAAATAAGAGCAAAAAGCCACCGGGGAAGGCTCCGGTGGGTCGCCGCTCCGATGGTTAAATGAGATGAAATAGAAAATCTCACTTGATGTAATAATATCTTATTTTTTCTTTGTTCCCAATAATCCGATCCTTTGCACATACCTTCCTCACTGTATTTATAGATTAATGGAGCTTTGTTTTTAGTGTCATGCGATGGAGACAATTTCATCATGAGCTCTTTATGTCACTGGTCGTCACTGATTGTACAGCGATGTAGGGCTAGGACTTTATTTCGTATTTAGGCAGAGCTAGACTGTGCTGCCTGTCAGGCAGCAGTATTTTCATCATGACGACCTACGTCATAATATTTTTGTAAATGGTTGTCCCATCATTTATGACGTCGGTATTCCGATGTACTGTGGAAGCGACGTTGGTAGGCTTAAGAGATAACTTTAGAGCATTGTTTGAATATGCCGAGGTGATAGCATCTTGGTATACTTATTTTGACAAGTTTGTATAATCCGGGCTAGACACGTGTTGTGTCCTGAGTGAGAGTATATTTTTGGTACATCAGATTCTAACAGAGTTTTGGAGTTTTTCATCGATCCAGGTAGAGATCAAAGATTTTGAGCAACCCATT
This sequence comes from Nyssa sinensis, assembly GCA_008638375.1. Lineage (NCBI taxonomy): Eukaryota > Viridiplantae > Streptophyta > Magnoliopsida > Cornales > Nyssaceae > Nyssa > Nyssa sinensis. Next base: position 15,468,336 of record CM018039.1, on the reverse strand, counting down.
TGACAGAAAAACTTAAAAGATACAGAGTTATCATTAATTTCTTCATGCTCGAGATATCGGTGAGGAAACTGAGTCCTCTTCTAATTGAGTCAGACTCGGCTCTGTTTAGGTTATTTATCACAAGAGTGTAATGATGAATTCTTGAGTAAATACCAAAAAAAAAAAATAGAAGGTAAAATCCTAATTTTAAAGAAATTAAAAAAATAATAATTAAATTAGAGCGTTTGGATAATAATTCAGATATAATTTTTTGAAAAATATTTCTAAAAATTTTATAATTAATTTTTTAAAAATTGTGAAAATGCATTTAGATATGATAATCTAAATTTTAAAAAATTAAAAAAAATTAAAATGAATATCTTCCCAAACACGTATCCCGCGTTTTGAAATTAAAAATTTGTTTTTGAAAACCTAAACAAACAAAAATATTTCAAAATTTTGAGTTCGCTGGCTCCCTTGCCCCTTGATCCACCGGTGTGTGTAAGGTCACTTATTGTAAAGAATCTTTTGTAGATAAAAGTTTCACACATCAAAAAAGAAGAAGAGGTAAATGATAGTGTAAAAAACACCATTTTAATTTAAAAATTTTAACAATTTATGTTAATAGAATTTTATCAAATTAAATGGACAATAAATAATTTGAAAGCATTTTCTTGATCCAAAAGTATGATAATTAAACCTCATCAAATCAAGTCAATATTAAACACAAAATTACTAACCATGGTGAATCTTCCACGGTTGAATGGTTACTATATAAGTCAATTGCTTAGACAAAACAAAACCTATGGATGAACAAAGACTTTTTGTTGATTGTTACACTACTATTGCTTAAACAACTTTCTTTTCCTCTTTGCTTAAGGGACTTGTTGAACATGGATTTAAGGAGGGGGCAAAATCATCTCAAAGAAGTCACATTAAATTCTCAAAATCTACCTCTTCTTTTTTTTCTTTGGAGGGGGAATAATGCAAAGGTCTATTTCAACCATTCCATACACACATATGGAGAGAGATATAGATAGATATGTATGTGGGCATATAAAATGAGTGAAGGGAGGTCATAAAGAGAAGGGAAAAAAATAAGGTTATGTGGGTAGGTCTCACTTGGTGGTCCCCTGCTCAGATTTTAGTAGTTTGCGGATTCACGTCAATCTCACATAAATACTTAAATTTTATGAGATTTAATGATTTGTCAAAGTATGTTCAATTGCAAATATATATATATATATATAAAAATTTTAGCAGAAATAAAAAATCTCACATGGGTCTCACTTAAGAAGTATATCTTTTGCACATTTTAAAATAAAAAATTAGAGGTGCAACACGAAGCTTTTGCAAGTAACCCATCCTAATACTGCTCTTATCAAAGTGTGTTTAATTGCAGAATTATCATGAGCTTCAATGCATTAATGTTAATATGGTCAGTCATATATGAGTACTACGATATGATTAGCTGAATTCGCAAGATACAATTGGTTATCAGACAATTATGGAAGAAAGGGTATTCAAAAGAAATTCTTGAAACCCGGTAATTCAATAGAATTAACAAAAAAATCACCCAATATGTGATCTTACTTTGATTTATTTTCTCTAATTTTTCTAAGCAAAAACTATTTCGCCAAGGCGAGTAACCTTTTCAAACCTAACAATAACTCACTAGACACACATAGTGGTAAGATGCAATGCTTATGTTTCGAGTGAGCAGTTTCAAAATTTAAACGACAAACTTTTCAAAGAATGATGTTATCGTCAGTCGTAAAGTTTGGAATTTCGTAACATGATTCAAAAGTGTACACCATCACACGCATCAATCAAGTTGCAAAGTTTCAAATTTCGCGACGTATCATAACAATTCTCACTTTTTCCAAATGAATCTGAGAAGAATTACCACTTGAGAGCCACCAAACTATGTTAGTTTAGCAAAAACCAAATTTGGACCTAGACATGATGAATACACACAATGCACATGCCTTGTCTAATATGTCTCTTTGTCACCCATATTTATTTGCTTTGAAAGCATCAAAACAATATGAATATTCTGTTTTGTACAACAGTCATGTATTTTTTTCAACTGTTTAAGAAAAAAAATCTGCCCAAAAAGTATTGAAGGAAAGTGATATAATCCAAATCATGTGATCATCTTCATACTTGGCCATTAGTTTGGTGCCAATACTTTTCAGGACAATGATGCTTGCAAACTTAACTAAAACCCAAGTTGAAAATGCAAAATGTTGTTAACTGAACAAGAAATTAAACCATGGCAGTTGAACTAAGATCAGCTAAAGAAGTCATGTTGCCTACCTACTTTTAGTATTCTAAATTCTAGCCCAAGTTGGTTCACAAATCTATGTGTACAATGGCATCTTTTTTTGACTTGGTGATAATTAATTATCATTTTAGACTGAATAATTTGAGTTAATGTTATTTTTAGCATAACATTTTACTAAGTTTTTTTACCTGACGTAATTGTTCGGGTGTTAGTCAATGAAGTTTTTTAGTACTAGTCATGTCAGGTGAGTTCAAGAGACTTAATTAAATAACACTAAGAGGTTGAGTTAACTATACATACCAAGAGACTGCATTCACTAATACTCCTACATACCAAAAAATTACATTTTTTTAACATCCGAATAGTCACATCAACAAGTAAAAAAATTTAGTAAAATGTTACGATAAGAATAACATTAAGAATAGCATTACTGACAATCTTCGATTAAAAATTTCTTAAAATTCATGTTCATAAGATACAACTATAAATTTGAAACAAGGTTCGAACACTGAGTACGACGGGTAGAGTAGAATACAAATTTGACCTTATTAAAATTCAATTATTAACTTACATTAATCTTTTTGAAACCGAATCTGATTTATAAAATCTAATTATGATAGTGTTGAAATTATAGAAATAGTATTCTTTTTGGTATTTAGATATTTAAATTTTTAATTAAATTTAATTTTGGAATTAGTGGAACTCAAACTCAGATTTGAGTATTTAAAATATGTTAGATTTGGATTCAAACTAAAATTTTGATATACTTTATTAGATATGATCTTGGATCTATCTAAATTTGCAATGACACTAACATGTTTATTGACCTTATTTATGTATAATTTTTAAAGTTTTAGTAATTAAACAATTTATTTTGTTAATTATGGAACTATTTTTCACTTCTTAGAAAAAGAAGTAATTAATTTAATGCTATTTTTCGTAATTGGGTCTATAAACTAATTATTTAGATAATAGTTATATTAATTTTATGATTTTTCTAAAATTATATTTTATATATTAAAAATCTTGAACATGGGCATCAAATGTCCTCCACAATTTGATTCCTATAAAAAAGAAAAAAGAAAAAGGAAAAGAGAGTGAGATTACCACCATTAGGTGAAAATGAAATAGTCAATCTTTGGAAATTTCAATAATGCTGAAATAGTTTCTTCACCAACCAAAGTGTATTCCAAACACGAGAATCAAATAGAAAAGAAATTAGATTCTTATTCTTTTCTTCTATTTCTGCCAACCAAACATAGCCTAAACGATGATAATGCTAGTGCCAAATCTTAAAAGGAAAGGAATGTGCTTTACTTTTGGGCTAAGTCTTGAGTTGCTCACCAAAGTGCTTCTTAATTAGCATTTGTAAGTAATGTTCTTATTTTTGAAAGTAAAAACAAATGTTTTTGTTTTATGAAGCAAGTGTGCCCAACATCAGGTCCCTAGCAAGCATCTCTCTCCCTAACGAGTTTGATATGGGAATAATTTTGGTCCGACAAATCTTATCAGTAGTTTTATAAAATATGTTTTTATAGTTTTGTGGTTCCTATAGCACTACTACTCGAGATTAAACTCGTTTGGATAGAGTGATTTAGAAGGAAAAACATTATTCAAATGATATCAAGATTTTTCGTTTGAATGTTTTATAAAAGTATGAGAAGATTTGAAAGTATTAAAATGAAAATATTCAATCTTTAGGTTCACTTCTTCAATCCGTCTAAAAGTAGATGGATTTAGAATGAAATGAAACTCATTTAATAATGTTTATTTGAAAAATAATAATAAATAAATATCCCCTTTATATAAGAACTAAAAATTATGACAACTACTAACAAAAAGTTATAATTATTAAATAATTTATGTGTGTGTATATATATATATATATTTCTATATATTTTCTTTTCTTCTCTCTTATTCGCATTTCAAATAAGAGAATAATGGGTTTCTTTCCATTTTTATCATGAAACCAATAGCTAAGGTGACACTGTACTGTTTTGGGCCTAGGACACAAATACCAGTTTAGTATTGGGCTGGGGCCCAACTTGGCCTGATATACAAGCCCATAATGGAATTTGGAGGTCAGCAGTCAGTTCTTTTAACCCCCCCCCCCCCCCCCCCCCCCAACACCCGGCCGAAGAAAAGAAAAAAAACTCAATCATAGTGCTGGCTGGCCCAAAGCAGTCCTAAATTTTGGGTTCCCAACAAAATTTAGAAACTGGTCCAATGATATAAATCATGCCTAAGCTAGCCCAAGCAAGATGACAAAACAGGAGAAGGCCCAGTTTTCTTGTAGGCCTTTCTTACTTTTAGAGCACGTCAAGTTGACACCCTATATCCCAAAGACTATCTTCTTTTTTTTGTACCAAGAGTTTGCCGATTGTTCTAATTTCGTCAATAAATAAATTATCAAACCCTACAAATCTTCTGAAACAAGACTTACATCTTGTGATGAGTAGCTCCAAATGAATTCACACTAAGTGAGAGTCAAACAAGAGACTTGTGTTTGTAAGACACTTACCTCCGTCCTTTCTACCATTGAAATACCCATTGGAGTTAAAAAACTGTATCTTCGTATACCCCCCCAAAAAAAAAACAGCAAACTAACATCCTCCTAATTCCTTATTGACATGAATGATTTTTTTTTAACACGATTCAATAATTATATGGCTCAAAACGGATCATTTTGCGGGTAGAGAGAAAGAGAAAAGAGAGGAGAAACTTCTTTTTTTTTTTTTTTTTTTTTTCTAGTTCCCTATGTTTTCATCTCAACAAGGTTATGTTGATGGCCCAAGAGACTGCCCATCAGCACATCCAAAATCTAAGCAGTTTTAAGTTTTGCATTCTTTTTTGTTCTATCAAAGTTGGAACTTGAAAGTCATATCCACCAAACAGACTGCAATTTAAAGTTTCCACAAATTGGAGTTCCATAAACATCATATAATGGTTTAAAGCTCCATATTAACATATTCTTGTAAAAACCAAGCAAGTTTTGAGTGTCCTAAGAAAACAAAGTCATTCCATGGTGTTTCACATGGCATTCAAAAGGAGTCTATCATATCCACATGATAACTACAACTTTCAAATGCCTTGGAAAACAAAATAGAATAATTTCATTTCCATAAGACTTCAAATTTACAAAAATCTATATATAGGAACTATTTATAATACAACCACTGTTTTGAATGATTTAGCTATGGCTTTCAACAACCCAAAGCAACCTGCTTATGTCGAGTGAGATCGCTCAGATACTTTGTTGAGTTGTATTCTTCTGCATCCAATAGCTCTTCTGAGTACGTTCTTTGGAGAGACCACTTTTGACATTCTTTTCCACACTCCCCATTGTAATCATCACCTCTTAGCAGTATTGCCACCTGCAGCCAACAAAAGAAACTCAATTCAACCTGCTGCTCAGCATTTATTTTGAATCTCTTTAGAAATCTCTCTTGTAATTGGGGTACCAAGAGTGGCTCAAGGAACTTTCGAAGAAGAATTACTTCCTTTCATATTGTCTTCTAAGCTAATAAGGAAGACAAAGATAGCAAGTGATTCTATGCCTAATTGAGGTCATTAAGGCGGATAAAATGGAATCAATATAATATAATTGTCCGCCCACTGGACAAAACAAACAAATACCCACCCTCTGCTAATATTTTTTAATACATTAACCAGATTCTTCTTCAGAGGTGAGGGAAACATTCAGCATGCATGCTAACAAGACAAAATGGGGAAGTGACCAATCTTATAATGTGAACCAAAGGAACTGTGAGATCAGAATACCGAAAATAGGTGCATATTCTTTTCTGATCATGCCACTTGGCACTTGTTTGGTTCCATTCTACAAAGCGCTATAATAAATGTTGAGGTCACAACACTCATGTCATTTGAAAAGCAAAACACGTCTATCACTTAAATACCCTCGTGAAGGTGAACTTAGTGAACCACAAAATCAGAAAGTAAATAGAATATATCAAGTTATTTAGTACATATTAAGAGGCAAATGGCCTCTTCATTTCATATCCTGCTTTTCATGCACCTTTTGCCGCCAACTTGCTTTTTCAATAATTATTAAAAATTGATATTTTATATTAATTATAAAAAGAATTATCAATTATTATCATACAAGTTATTAAAAGAAACACAACCAACGATAATTATCAGAAATATATGTTTTAAATTAGCTTTATGCAAATAAAAATTTGTTAAATATGTCGTACAAGCAAGGACTTGTGTCTATTTATATAATGATGAGTCTCAAATTTCAAATAGTTTCAAATCCAACATCATACATCATTATTTATATAATCCAAAATCAAGCACATGCAGACTCTTTTTTCACTTTTTTTTTTTTTTTGGAACAGCACTTATATAATCATTTCTATAATTTTTTTTTGATAAGTAATGAGAAATTAGAATAAAAGCGCCCAAGCGGGGCACTCCCATGTACAAAAGAGAGAAACTCAAGTTAAAAGAGTTTCGTATCACTAAAGAAATCTACCATATCTCCTAACGAAGGATTACAAGAAGATTTCACCAATACACACAAGGAGTACAAAAAAATGCTTCTAACCCTATACAAGGGGATTCCAACCCCCTCAAAAATTCTTCTATTCCTTTCGTTCCAAATATTCCAAAAAATACAAAGAGGAATGACGTCCCAAGCCTTCCGAATATGCCGGATTTTGTGCCCACTCATCCAACTAGCCAAAAACTCAAAAATTGTCCTTGGCATGACCCACAAACAACCAAACAAAGCAAAAACACAAAGGCAAGGCGCTTGCCTTTGAGTCACTGTTAATTGGGCCAACAATAATGGGGTGCAGGTCCACAATCGCTTTGGGCCTTTGTATGGTTCGAATGAGGCGGACAAAATGAACTACAAAGGCAAGGCTATAATGCAAGAAGCACACCCCTTGAGCCCATTTGAGAAAAACTTGAAGAGTGGCCCAACAAGGGGCCCAGACGGAAGCGTGGAGATTTGATTGTTTCGACCAAGTGAAAAAGGGGAAGGGCTGAGGAGTGGAAGTTTGAGAGAGGATGTGGCTGAAGTGGGTGAGAGGAGTGCTGGTTCGGGGAAGAAGCAACAGAGGCTCTTCAATCTTGAAGACGAACTGATTGAGGGCATGATGCAGGCCAAGATTGGGCAGAGGGTCGTCGAAGGAAGAGTAATGACAGCAGATGTGCTAGTGGAAAATAGGGACTGATCCCAGGATCAAGGTTGGACGACTTCGTCCAGTTCAGAGTATAGTGAACCTGAATCTTCTCAGGCCAGTGAAGATCCTTCGGATGTAGTCAGTGAAACTAGTCTTCTGGTTATTGAGGCAGCTCTGCGAAAGTTTTTTCCAGGAGTTCAGTGCAGCAGGGACAAATGGGAAAGCCATCGAGATACAGGCAGAACAACCTGAGAGTTTTCCTGATTGGATGATACAGACACTTCACAAGATCGATGAGGAGCCAACCCACTGTCAGCCGTTAGCTACTTTGTCTCCTGATCAGAACCACAGTGGTGGCAATGAGTTAATGGTGTCTTCAAGTGCTGGCTGCGGTAGAGATAGGGGATTGGGGGTTTTGATAGGACAAGGGGAGCAGTGGGCTGATAGAAAGAGAATTGTAACAGCCGAGGCATCTGATTGGGTGTAGAGACGTTTTAAAAAGGTTTGTAAAATTCTAGGAATGTCAAGCAGAGGATTTGAGGGTGACATATTTGAGTTGTTTTCTAACATAGACAGGAATAGGAAGAGAAGCAGGCAAGTGGGAAGTAACAGAAAAGGTGATCAGCAAATGCCTAAATTGAAGAGAGAGCTGAAGAATCTCCAAAGTTCTGTGAACTACAAGAGAAGCCAGAATTTGGAGCTGGGATGGATTGGGGGGGACCAGATTAACCAACAGTTTTGTAATGAAGGTCAAAATCATCACATGGAATGTTCGGGGTATAAATGACCCGGATAAAAAGAAAGTGCTGAAAGTTGCGCTTAAGGGTTGGGCTCCTACAATTGTGTGTTTGCAAGAAACGAAGATGGAGGTTTGTTTCCAGGGAGGCTGTTAGGAGCATTTTGAGGGGGGGGGAAGGCATGTTCAGTGGACCTATTTGGGTGCAACAGGTACATTTGGAGATATTTTACTTTTGTGGGATTCTTGGGTGCTTTCCATGATTGATCAATTGGTGGGTAGATTTTCTATTTCGTGCCTTCTTGTTTCTCTGGAGGATCAATTCAGCTGGACATTTACAGGGGTTTACGGGCTTGTCATCGACCAAGTTAGAGATAGTCTTTGGGGGGAACTTAGGGAGGCAAAAGAGAGACGGGGCAATCTTTGGTGCGTAGGAGGGGATTTTAATGTGGTGAGATCTCCAGAGGAGAAGAGAGGGCATCATAGGATAACCTGATTCATGAGGGAGTTTAATGACTTCATAAATGATATGGAGTTGGTGGATTGGCGCTGAATGGGGGGAGGTTCGCTTGGAGTAGAGGGGGAGAGATTTCGGCTATGTCAAGGTTGGAAAGATTCCTTATGGACACTGAATGGGAGGAGCACTTCTCAAACACCACTCAGTCCTGTCTCTCTCGTCCAGCGTCAGATCACTTCCCTTTGTTGCTTGATTGTGGTGGCTTGAGTAGAGGGAAGGGTCCTTTTCGCTTTGAGAACATGTGGTTGAGAGAGCCGGGTTTTAAGGAGCTTGTTGGGGGTTGGTGGAGAGGGTACCAGGTGGAGGGAACCCCAGGCTATATGTTAGCGAGAAAATTGAAGTGGCTAAAGGAGGATCTCAAGAAATGGAATAGGGAGGTCTTCGGGAATGTCCAAGTTCGCAAGGCCAAGTTGCTTGGAGATATTAAGGAGCTAGATGTAAAAGAACAACTTCAGGAACTTTCAGTGGAAGAGAGGAATCAGAGGGAAGAGTTAAAGGGGGAGATAGGCAAGCTCGCCATTGCTGAGGAGATAAGCTGGAGACAAAAGTCTCAGGTTATGTGGCTCAAAGAAGGAGACAAGAATACGAAATTTTTTCATCAATTCGGTTATCATTGAGGGACAGAGATTTGATAGAGAGGAAGATGTAAAAGATAGAATTTCAGGTTTTTACAAAGAGCTCTTTACGGAAAGGAGGATGAGTAGACCGCTTCTTGATGGGGTGGAGTTCAAGTCCATTGAGGAGGAGGATGGTAGGGTTTTAGAAAGGCCTTTTTCTGAGGAGGAGATTGTGGGAGCTTTGAAGTCTTGTGAGGGGGATGAAGCGCTGGGCCTTGATGGTTTCTCATTGGCCTTTTTCTATAATTCTTGGGGGAGAGAATTAATCTTGTCCCTGTGATGCGGAAGGAACTTGATATTTTGCAAGATCTCCAACAACCGAGACAGCTCCTCCACTTCCCAATCATGGAAAGCCCTTCCAAAGAGCGGGGTCCAACAAACTTCTCTCCCTTTTCTATGAACAAAATCAGTCACCCATGCTCCCTTGTTAGAATTAACTTGGAAGAGGAGGGGAAACTTTTCCTTAAGATGGAAACCCTTCTAAAGAGCAGGGTCCAACAAACTTCTCTCCCTTTACTATGAACAAAATCAGTCACCCACGCTTCCTTGTTAGAAGGAACTTGGAAGAGGAGGGAAAACTTTTCCTTAAGAATAACCTCGGACGCCCATACATCTGACTAAAATTTAATTCTCTCCCCCAACCCTACAACAAAGACAACATGCCTCCAAAAATCAGCCCCCCCTTTTCTCAAAATCTTCCACAATCCTTTCCCATGAAATTTGGACTATCAATTTGGCCTCTATAATTCTTGTTTTACAAATAGTTTTAAATACATTGTCTCTTCTTTAAATGTTTTTTTACACGTCAAAATCTTTAGTTGCAATGAAATTGTTGTTTCAGGGATGGTTAAAGTGAAGATGAAGTGGAGTCTTGTTAAAATAAAAATCTTAATCACCAATTCCCCACCAACTACTTCTTTCTCTCCTCACATCCAATTCATAACCTAACGAATATCCTAGTTTCAGGAAGGGAATCACTTGCTAGATTGAACCTAAAGGATAGGTTTGATAGGCCTTGCCTCGGTTGCTGGATTGAGTGAACACTCAACTTCATCGTCACAGCAACAAGGGGTGTCTCTACCCTTTATATCATTGATTTTTATTAAAAGAGGCAAATGGCTTCTCATTTTGTCTCTTGCTTCAAATACACCTTTTGGCGTATCTTGCTTTTTCAATAATCATAATAACGATATTTTTATAATTATCAATAATTGTAACAAGAATAATTCTTTTATGTTAATCATTAGAAGGCCAAAAGAATTACTGAAAGAATAATTACAACAAAAGTTAATCCTATTACAATAACTATTAAAAAGGTAAACAATTACTAACAAGATAACATATTTAAATAAAGAAAAATCAACGATAATTAATAATTAACAATTAACATCACAAAAATATATGTTTACAAATATGTCATGCAAGGATTTACATCTATTTATAATGATGAGTCTCAAATTTCAAATAGTTCCAACTTTCAAAGTCCGACATCATACATCATCATCATTTATATAATCCATATTAATGTTACCTGGAACGTGGATCGTTATGGTATGGGAAACGGGAACGGGAATGTAGACTATCACTTTTTATAGAACATGATACATTAAGGGTAGGCTTCTTTGAATCGCTTTGTTGGAACAAAATACGTTTATTTGAAACATAATATGCTTCTTGATTGTATTTGTAATAATATTGGTATGTATATATAAACACCAAAAAGATTTCAACAAATCCAAGTTGTTATAAAATAAAATTCTAATGATGTGTGTGTATTTTATATGATTTTTTTAGGACTTCTGATATTTTAGATGAAAAAATCAGTAATGGTCCATGTTTTGGATCGTGCGATCCCAATTCGCAAGGGGAGGAGCGAATTGTGATAACCAACCAAAATGAAGCACATGTAGACTCTTTCTTTTTAAGCAAGCATTTATATAATCAAATCTATAATTCTTGTTTACTGATAGTTTTCAATTGCAGTTTCTCTTCTTTAAATCTTTTTTCTCTTTTTTTTTTTTTTTTTTTGGGGGGGGGGGGGGGGGGGGTGTTGTTTAAACTTCTACCAGCAGATTAGTATTACCTGTGAAATGAATGACATCAGTAATACTAAACATATTTAGCATTTGAACATTTTAACTTCTTTTTTTCAAAATTTCTTTGGACTAAAATTTTTTTACTTAGAATTTGGTATATTTATGATATTGATTTTTTAGGCTCTACGTCATTATATTTTTTATTTACAAATTTAAAAAATGATAAAAATAGGACCCTTGCCAGTTGCCACCATCTAATTCTTTTAAATAACATCTTCACGTCAAATTATCATGTCTCAATAACTTTAACTTATCAAATGTAAATTAATGGGCATACAAAATAAGGTGTAAGACCACTATATAGACATGCTAGCTAATAATTATTTTTTATAAACTTGTGTGTTTAATTATTTTTACAATAAAAATATCTCAAACTTACTATACTAGTATCTTTATAAAATATTTACTTGCCTGACTCATTTGAGGCCGTAGAATTGGAGTCCGCTCTACACACAAAGCAGCAGTCAAGATAACACGATCCATCTCTTCTGGGTCGTAATTGTCACCAAGAGAAGGGTCAACAAGTTCCTTAACATTATTGCTATCAAGCAAAGGCATCGCCTACCAGTAAAGTAACATAGTTAGCTAAAGGATTTTGATGTGAGACAAACATGTGATGATATGATTGTATCTGCAGAAGCAAATGTACCCAAACCACAAGGCTTTTCTGCGAATCATCCAACGCTCGACGTCCTGTTATGAGCTCCAAAAGTAGCACCCCGAAAGAAAATACATCAGTTTTTTCATCCACTATGCCATGCATGAAGTACTCCGGAGCAAAATAGCTGCCATTAAAGAAATGAGGAGAAGATTAAAAAAGAAGTCCCTAATTTGCTTTAAAGTGACAAGTCATAGGCTTACACACCCAAATGTGCCTTCAAATTTTGATACATTGTGGTGAGTCCATTGTTTTGGCAGCCATTTTGCAAGCCCAAAATCACAAATCTGAATTGCAATTCACCAAGTTAGTCATTCACCAATAAATTTGTTTAGATTGCCAAAAGAATGTGCCCTCATAGAAAACAAGAGTCTTTAAAATTAGGCCAGTTCTATGATCATAGGACAAATACAGAAATCTCTGAATAAAAATAGAAGTTTTTCATTAATTGCATCAAAGAATTGCCACAAATGTAAGAAGTCCCCGGTTGCATGTATTAACAGATATAGAATGAAAATCACAGAGAGGTTAATCAGTATATTTCATTTAAATAGTCGATCTTATATTAGTTAGTCCCAAAAAAAAACACTAACAAAGGATTAAAAGAACACTATAGAAAATGCAACCAAATTTCATAAATATTGATATTGCAATACCGAAATAAAATCTCCTACCACCAATTGAAGGGATTTTGAGAAGTAAAATCTGATTGAGCCATGATTATTAAATACTAAATTAGTAAATTTTCCTAAAGTCTTCTCAATGTGAGGCTTAAGAGAAACAAGTTATGTATATACTTGGGGCTTGAATCCCTAGAATCTCATGCCTCAAAAGATGAGGCATTCGACTGCTTAAGGGGAAAAAATTATGTATATCCTTGGGGCCAGAATTCCTAGAATCTCATGCCTCAAAATATGAGGCATTTGACCGCTTAAGGGAAAAAAGTTATGTATATCCTTGGGGCTTGAATCCCTAGAATCTCAAGCCTCAAAATATGAGGCTTTTTGAATAACCCCCCCCCCCCCCCCCCCAAAACAAAAAAAAAAAGGCAGAGGTCTTGAAAGGATATGCTTAAATCTAAGTCATCTGCCTCATAATTGACCAAAATAATGTTTTGGATTCTCTTTGCAATTTCTTTTTGGAATTGAAACCACAAAATAAGTTAATGATTAAATGTCTTTTTGTTTTTCTAATATGCAGAGGAACATATTGGTAATCATGAATGAGACATCTTTAACCTTCCAAATTAATTCTTCATATGATAAATTAAATGGCAGAGACTGCATTAAACTCAAAGTTGTAATCTTTATGCAACTTTTGATATTGTGCTGTTATGAATTTTTTTTCTTTTTCTTTATCATGAGCTAACTTATTCAGTTATAATTTCTAAATTGTTTCACTAGCCAGCAAATCCAATCATACATAAAAAAAAAAAAAAAATGTCTCCTATGCTTGAACAGTAGAACAACACAAGTATGGATTTAAGTATATAAACCATAGCTAATATATGTTTGCGGAGTATTAGGAAACACATTTTAGTCTATTTAGTAGTAATCTTTATTATCAAGACACTCCTTTTATGGACTTTTTGAGGTGGTGGATACAAGAACATGTGCTGTGGCATGTTTTCGGCTCTTAACCCTGAATTATAATTCTTTTGTTCAATGGTCATAATATCAAAGACCGACATGCATGTCAGTGTCCTAGTTACCTAGTGTGAACATAGTGCGCATTTTAGACCACAAGATTCAAAGGAATTTATTAACAATATGTGTGTGCATGATGAGTAAAAGAATCATTGAAAAGTATCAAAAGGGAGTGCAGATCCCAAAACTATACTCTCAAGTCTACGATCCCAAACTCAAGTCACAATTCTAAGTATACAGTGTTGTAGTTGTACAAATCTACACTCTCAAGTCTAATCTAACCCAACAAAATAAAACAGATCTTAGTAATCTAAAACAGATAGCTCAACGTACCATATTTAGCTGTCATGTAAACAGATTTCTTTCTTTGGTTTAATTGTCCATATTTATCCATTAGTTGGCAAAGAAAATTTAATGCAAGCACAAGCTATACATGCCCACGTAAAAATGAAGGTCCATATAGCTCTGGGCTAAACAAAAGGTGCAGCATGAAGATCTGTTGGCCTGCCAACTACTGGACAAACTATGACCTGTCTACATGACCGAAGAAAAGACATCATACGAAGATCCTCTGGCCACTGAGTCACCAACCGTTGGATGACCTGTGGACCAGACCGAATTCAGACATCCAATACTCCGAGAACATGCCATGTTGAGCCTACATAAGCTAAAGAACAATGAAACCAATCAAGAGACAGGGTTCACAGGGGTTACAATGGTAGCCACCACAGAGGAAAGAATGTAGATTAAACACATAAGAATATGGCTAACAGAAGTTTATTAAAATTCATAAGATAAATTTTTTGAAATTAAATATAACAGCAGAAGGATGAAGATAAACCTCTCATCCTTCAGAGGATCCTCTATAAATAGAGAATCCCTATTCAAGAAAGGGGACTTCCAAACTGCTTCTACAATTTTCACTACCCTTTACTTCACAACTCATCTACTTTGTTGTCTAAAACCTATTATTTCTTTCAAAACCACCATCCTATATCTAGTCTCTTCTAATCCCTTGTAAGCCCCTTCTTCCCTATATACAAGTTCCATAACAGCACTTCAATATGAATAAATTCCCTGAATAAAAGGTTCCAACTCTTCAAACCCATTATCTCCCTTCCAATTTGTGGTTGTTATGGAGGCCTTTAGTAGAATGATGGATCATGTGATAGCGGCAAGCCTAATAAGGGGCGCTGATGTTAAGGATGGTCAGGGAGGAGAGATGGAAATTTCTCACCTTCTATTTGCAGATGATACCATTGTTTTGTGGGGCGGAGCAGAATCAGTTGTGCTACTTGAGATGTGTGATTGTGTGCTTCAAGGCAGTTTCCATATTGAGGGTCAACTTGAGTAAATGTGAAATTATCCCTATGGGAGATGCTAGAGGAGTTAGCTTGGGGTTTTGGATGTGAGGTAGGTTCCTTCCCAGCTACTTACTTGGGTTTGCCGTTGGGAGCTAATGTGAGATTCATTGTTATTTGGGATCCTATAGTTGAAAGACTTGATCAGCGGTTGGCAGGGTGGAAAGGTCATTACCTATCTAAAGGGGGCGAGGTTACTCTCATCAAAGGTACCATGGCGAACTTACCCACTTATCATATGTCATTATTCCAAATTCCAGCTACAGTGGAGAAAAGCTAGAAAAAATTCAATTTATTTGGGGTGGCAAACGGGGGGAAAAAAGATGCACTTGGTGAAATGGGGGAAAGCAAAGCTTCCTATGAAAGAAGGTGGATTGGGATTCAAATTTGAGTTACTTTAATAAAGCATTGTTTGGGAAATGGCATTGGAGATTTGAAGTGGAAAGGCTAGCATTGTGGCAAAAGGTTATTGAATTCAAAATTTCAAATATGGGTGCGAAGCTAGAGGTAGGTTCTCTAAAGAGGTAGTGAAGGCCTATGGACCTATGGTTGTGCTATTTGGAAGGCCATTCGGTTGAGAGCTGAAGACTTTTATAAATTTTTCTAGTTTGAGGCAGGTGATGGAATAAGGGTGAGATTTTGGGAAGATGTATGGTGTGGTGATACAAGTTTTAAGGGGAGATTTCCTTAAAACTTCAATATTGCATTGAATAAGGAAGCTTTGGTGACGGAGAATATAGAGAGGATGGGGGGATACTATGGTTTGAACCCTAGCTTTCGAAGAAATATTCTAGATTGGGAATTGAAGGATATTATGGGCTTAATGAAGGAGCTTGGCAATTATAAGCTTGAAAGGAATGAAGAAGACGTGAAGGGGTGGAACTTGGAAGGTGAGTAATGAAAAAAAGTTTACAGGTCATTCTTTTGATAAAAGCTTGATGGGAAGAGAGGAAGAAAAATTTTCATGGAAACTTATTTGGAAATCTTGGGTGCCAAGTAAATTGCATGGGTGGCTTGGGTTGGGGGGGTGGGGCGCATGGATATGTAAAAGAGGTAATCATCTCCCTAGTTGGTGTTGTTAGCGTAAAAGAGCGGAGGAATCGGTAAATCCTCTTCTTATTCATTGTGACATAGCAAGAGAAGTATGGAACCTTTTCCTTTCTTTGTTTAGTTGATGTCAGCCATAATTAGGGAGACTTTTTTGAGTTGGAAGTGCCGTCGGGTGCGGAAGGACCTTCGAATTGCATGGAGAATAGTTCCTCTTTGTATCATATGGAAAGAGATGAATAGAAGAAGTTTTGGGGAGTTGAAACTCTCCCCTTGGAAATTTAAAGATATTATTTTGAAGTTATTTTTCTTTTGGTGTTTCAAGTTTGCATATTTCACTTATATTGATTGAATACACCTAAGATTTTTCTATTTCTTCCTTATTTATTCCTCCATTGACATTTTTTTCTATCTATGTAGATTATATATGTAGAACCAATCCAACATGAGTCCTTATTTTTTAATATCATATGTATTTAGAATCATGTATGGATTTTTGGGGGAACCTAGGCTTTAATTTTTGTACTCCCCTCCCCCCACCCCCCCCCCCCCCCCCCGGGGGTGCCTTTAATACATGAATACTTTACCAAACAAAAAAATAATTTATAATATGAAAGATACATAAACAAGGGTTCAATCCCTGTATCAATGAATGAAATTGTTTCTTCAAGCCATTACTTTCAATTTTCTATTAATCAGAGGTTTTCTTTTCTTTTATTTGAAATAAGTGATTAATGATACACTTGTTGAATTGGTGATAGGGATTCCACAAGACAAAACAATCAACACTGTCAGTATAATGATTAACAATGGTTATTTGGGGATCACGAGTTTCGAAAGGCCAATATATCTTAATTTTGACATTTCAAGTGTCAACACCATCAATTAACAATCAAGATAAACTCAGCTAGACTAGTGAATCATAACCACGTGATTTGATGATATTCATTAATATGAGCTCGAAACCTTTTGCACCCTTTTGAAGATCTTCAATTTCATATGATGGTTGCACAAGTTATATACATGTAAGGAAGTTTATTTGGTTATGGAAGTAAGAGAAGATTTGTTACTTAAAAATTCTTGTAATTAATAATTATTGTTTCCAATGATTATTAATTATTAGAGTCAAATGTATCTATAAAGTTCTTTATATTATTGTATAAAGCCAACCCTTAAGACCCCAAGGATAATAACCTAAAATGCCTATCTTCTGCATTGAAAGCTCCACTGCCTAAAACATCTTCTATTTTACCTACCTCCGTATTATCAAACAGAAGACAAAGGGGAGTCACTTTCCATAGTAACAAACCCTAGTTTATCTATTGGAACGCTTCCAACACTGATCTTGATAGTCCAACCTAGAGGTATCTTGCTAGCTGACAGTGTAACCAAAAAAAAAAAAAAAGTTATCCACCTTCTCCTTCTCCCCCTTAAACTGACAGCAAATTGGCATCATCCTGACCCTTAACACTAAGCTCTACAATGTAAGAATTTCCTGAAAAACCATAATTCATGAGAAAGGTCCTCCCCATGCCCCAAGGTACAAGGATGCCAAATTACCCAAGGAAAATGGCATTCCATCCCCAAAAACCATAATCGTAAATGGTTTTCACTGAGAACCTACCTCTTTTTGTCCCCTTCCATCTCAAAGTAACATCACCAACCCCCCCCCCCCCCCCCCCCCAAAAAAAAAAAAAAAAAAAAAAATTAATAAACCCTTTCCCCATAAAACAAATCAAAGGTGCCTCCATTGAGGTTGCACGACTACTAGACAGGGTTGGCTTTTGTACAATTCAAGGCCTAAAGCGATGAAGTTACGACTCTCACTGAGACTTTTTAAATATCAATGCAAATTTTTTTATTTAATATTAACATTATAAAACTACTAAATATATAAAACATAAATAAATGTTTTAATACTTTGTTTCCTATAGAGATATATTTTATTTATTTATTTTTTGTAATAGAAAATTGTAATAGTTTTTCAAAAAGAGAGGCATATATCTTATCAAAAAAAAAAAAAAAAAAGAGAGGCATATATTAAATAAAACTCTAATAATAGAGTTTTTATATAAATTTTTTTTTATTTAAATAGATAGCAATAAAAAAATTAGAACAATACGAATAAAACTCTATTAATAGATTAAGTTTTTTTCATGGAGTTTTATGGGCCTTTTCTTTGTAGATTTAGACTATTATTAACCTTAGACTTCTAATTTTATTATACTATAGATACATAAAATTTGGGATCTTCTCTTTAAGTGAGGCCTAAAGTGATTGCATTATTGGTTTTATGGTAGAGCCGGCCCTGCTACCAAATACCACTAGGCCTACAATGGCTTTCTTTGTGGTGGAATGGTATACATAAACTTCCATATCCTATGAAAGGATGTTTGTGATAACAAATAGTAGAACATATTCTGTAGGAGACATTATCCATTTAAGTGAGAATTAAATCAAACCTCACGTGTACAAAACCAAAGGAACATACCAAATCATTGTTCATCCTAATTAATATTATTGATTGAGCTAGTAATGAGACATATACAAGAGGGACCCACTTGCATGGACAAAACACAAATACGCAGTGCCTTCTCAATAACTATTAGAAACCCCAAAGTCTCAATTGTGATCCATTCCATGTAGAAAAGAGTTATTTTAATATTAGTCTTTGCTCTAATAACTTTTTCTATTTTGGATAGGATGCTCTAATAAAATGTTTGAGGATGGTCCTCGGTGCAATGGTAAGGTTGCTCTATTGTGACTTGGAGGTCACGAGTTTGAGTCGTGAAAAACGCACTTCTCTTGCAAGGGTAAGGTTGTGTACATCTAATCATCTCCAAATCCCACAGTAATGGGAGCATCATGCACTAGGATAGCCCTTTATGCTCTAGTAAAATATTTGCATGCATACTCATCTTCTAAGTAGAATTTGCAATTTAAGTTTGTTTAATGATATTCATTTTTATTTCATATTTCTTGTGGGTTAACTCAATAGAAATGGGCCATTTCCTCCCCACACAAAAAAAAACCTAAATTCTTCATGAATAACTAGGAACAATTGGCATATAAAATAGTTTATAGTAAAAAAATCATAAAGGAACCTTAAGAATTCAAGTGACAACCTCTTTACAGATTATCTATATTTTAGGGGGAAGGGGAGTGCATTCACATAAATTTTTAAATAGTTTGATGGTTTCAAGTACTGATATCTACTATGGTACCTACTCATGTGTACTCATAAAGAAATTGCTAAGAGACTAAAATGAGAGAGTGCTTTTTTTGGGTAATGCAACTTCAAAAATCTGAAGTTCAATCAATAATCTTCCCATTGTACTGTTTGTACCATAAATGATCGGTCATGCATGTGATGACTGATCACTTGTACTCGAATTACAGTACATGCAGAATTAGGAGATGCAAGCAAAAGGCAATGTTTATACCATAAAGAATCATTCATGCCTGTGATGACCAATCGATCAGCAAGTGTCTCAAAACATGTGAAGAAAATGAATAGTGTGACAAGTGGCGACCGGAGAGAATTTCAAGAAAAATGCTCTACTGCATGTGGTCCACGTGAAGCGAGAGAGTGGATGGTTAAGGGCCATTCTACAGATTCTTTGAATATGGTCCCATGTCCCCGGAGGGAAATGTAAAGTGGGTATAAAGTGAAATACATAATAATGAAGACACGTGACAACTCCAGAAAAAACATCACATACAAGATGGAGTTGTTGGAAGTTATTCTCTGCACATACAAAAGCCCAAGAACGACATGGAAGAAGCCCACTTCAGCCACAGACAACTTATCTTTTCTCTCTAGCTTTAACTTTTTCCTTGTAGGCCACCATGGCTGTAGCTTTGGAGTAGTTTAATCTCTCTTAAATTAGTCCTAGCTTAGTCTTAGCCTAGCCTAGATTTTAGGAGTAGCAGTAGCAATGACTCTTCAACACTTCAGAAATGTACAACTTTTTCATGTCAATCAAATAAGTTTATAATTCTAAATTTCAGTTTGTATGCGATTCTTGTGTGCCTAATTTGTTTTCCATAAATCAATCACTCAGTGGGATTAGAAGTCCTTTCCATTGAGGTAACTTGGACCTTAATCATCCCTATTTCTCAACTTCACTTGAATCACAAATATTGTCTCATATTTGAATCCAAATATCTAATTAGCAATTTGGCAAGCCCGCACTTCCATTTTCATATTTTATATAACGAGCCAAACATCTTCACAAATGTATCCTAATCCTAAATGAAATCCTAAATCACAAACTTTTCTAGCTACTTAAATTAGAATATTATATGCACCTAAATTCCTAAGTTATAGATCTTAAAGAAGCTTTTACCTCTATAGAACTTATGATTTGTAAATTTTTTTAAATTTCTAACCCAAACTTGTTATTATTTTGTTTGATAAGGAGTGATATCATAAATAGAGAAGCCAAAGGGGCACAACCCATGATACCAACGGCAGAAACCTCTATGATCATCAAAATCAAGTATATTTGTTCACACTTTGATTATGCCAACGATTGCTCACTAATTTTAATACTGTTACACACTTCTTTAAAGGAAAAGGAAAGGTTTCCACTTGAGTTTGCCGATAATGTTAAATTTATTCCAAAATTATTGGTTATAGTTTGAAGACTTGTTTTGTCGTGCGTAGTGTCTTTCACGCTTTTCAATGCTAGTTAATTGTGAATTGGTGTCACACAATTCTCCTCTTATCCTTGCGTAAATTTTGATATTTATTATAAATTTTACACTAATGACATTGCCATGCCATGCCATGCCATCCGAGAAACGAATAGGCACATCTTTGATGAGATCCATCCCCTTCTCCAAGTGATCTAAGCAAAGCAGAGTTTTTTCTTCTTATAGTCCAAGGTTGTCTCTCTCATGTGAATTGAGATTCCCATAACTATTGCTAGCCATCACCATAAATCAAATTTTACCAATACATGTACAATTTTTTTTGAAAGATATCAAAATGATAACTGCTGACTTCTTGTACTTTAAGCATCTCTTGTTTGCTATTAATGATCAAATAAGAATTAACATCTCACCACCATGTGGTCCTCTTGTTATTTCAGCGGCCGTGTCTAACCAGCCTTCAATTAAGTTTTTCTTCAATCTTCAATAAATTGATATGCCTCATTGGTAATCTTTTTCCAATTTTAGAAGTTAGAACATGATCTAGAGAAAATTCCCAATTAGGTGTACAGTCTTGATAAGCTATTCCAGTTGAAAGATCTAAATGAGGTGAGAGAAAGTGAAATTAGTGTTGCTAGATTCAAAGGATTATTTGGAAACATGGCGGGATCAAGTGCAATGAATCAAATGAAAAAAAAAATAAAAAATTGTTGTTGGAAGGAGAAGCAAGAAGGGCACAAAGGAGTTTTTCCTTGAATTAATTATGCACAGACATTTTTCCAACGTAACATTATCATTATGGAACAATTTGTGATAGAATAAACATTTCAATTAGGTCACCTATTGGAGAAATTCCCTAATAGAAAAATTGATGATTAAGTTACAAGTCATTATATCAACTGTCTTGCGAGGCAATCCAATCCAAAGCCAGCATGCCTCTCGCAGCTTTGCAAAAGTCAAACGAAACTGTTAATGCTCATCATCAATAGTGTCGTCTAATTGGAAGGAAGTGATCTCATGTCCTTGTCTCTAATTAAGTAGCCCACATCTGTAACCTAGTTAAGTTAAAAGCTGCAGTTTTGCTTCACGATATTTGGTAAGGGCACATTTGGCCCTAAGAAAATTATAGAACAAATCATGGAACAAAATTAATGAAGGCTAGGGTGGCCAGATGAGTAATAACATGACTTCTAATTTAGAAATAAAAATGAGGATATTAAAAAGGTTAAGGGTTAAATAACCTGCATAAGAAATTTGATACCTAATTGAAAGATAAGTGGGGTGGAATAAGGACCTTAAGATAAAATAAGTTGAACTAAGGTGCGATTATACTTATGATGACAAGATCACAAACTAGGAACTTGTATAAATGTTGAGGTATAAGTGTGTATAGATATATAAAAGTTGCCATTGTTTGACGATAGCATGTGAAATATCATGTTTATGATATAATTGACTGTGTATACAAGACATTTATGATGCACTTGTCTATACATGCATAGTGACTCATGGTATTATTACAATTATGCATTGTAACACAACACTGAAACGTGGGAAGGAATTGAACATATCGAATTCCTTGGTAACCAAGTAATTAAATATTATTGATAAAAAAACTTAACCATTAAAAATCATACTTGCTGCTATCTTATGATACGCAATACATATCTTACGATACGTTTCAATATGGACATAAAACGATACGTATCTTATAGTTGTACATTTTTGCACCGTATCTTACGATACGTATATCGTATCATAAGACTTACGATACTAAACTATTAAAAACTATAATTGTTAATATTTTACGATACACGATACGTATCTTATGATACGTTTCGATATGGACATAAAATAAGACGTATCTTATAGTTGCACCTTTTTGCACCATATCTTACGATACGATATACGTATCTTACCATACATTTCGATACGCACGATACATGCAATATGGGTAATCAAGCTAAACAACATTGTTTTGACCTCTTTTTTTGTTATTTTGTTATATACTTGGAAACATTTTTTATTTTGTTTGACTTTATATTGCCTCTTTGTAATGCTTATAAATATTTCCTCAAAGAAAATAAGGCTACGTTTGGATAGTGATTCAGATATGATTTTCTGAAAAATGTTTTTGAAATATGTTTTAGAATTTTATAATTAATTTTTAGAAAACTGTGAAAATGTATTTGGTTATACTAATTAGAATTTAGTTTCTGAGTTAAAAATTATGAAAATGCGTTTGAATGTGGTAATCTTAAAATAGATTTAGAGTTGAAAAATATAAAAAAACATTTGGATATGATTAATTTTTTTTTTTTTATAATTTTTACCAAGAGTTTTGTCTTTTATAAGCAAATTTTAGTTAGATGAAACAAATAGTCAAATAGTAAAAAATGCAAGAACCACCACCCCACCAATAACAATTCCGACGACAAGACCAATGGATATGGTTGACGAGCCAGACGAAGGAGATGGAGGCGTTGATGACGATGAGGGTGAATGTGAAGATCGTGTGGTCCCCGGAGGAGGCGGTGAACTCCTAGTCGCCGACGGAGACGGCGTCGAACCCGACAGCAGAGGTGGAGATGAAGAAGAATCTGGTGCTGGCGGTGGTGAGTTGGCCGATGCTGGAGGTGGTGGAGAGGTCGATGGCCCCAGAGTTGAAAGCGTCTGCGGCGGAGAAGTGGCCGGTGCTACAAGAGGTGGTGGAGACGCAGCGGGAGGAGGAGATGTCGTAGGTGGTTTCTCTACATATCTATGTACAGTTCGGACCATGAAGGTTAGATCAGAACAGAAAAAATTGATTTACATGGAACAAATCCATGAATATGGAAAACGACAATTCCAAATCGAGTGAAGATGTGGGGGTTTTCATACTTTTTTGAAGGGTGACAGAGGTACTGGAGTCGAATTCTTGCCGGCGATGGAGTGATCGTCGGACTACCCGTCGGAACCAATAATGTGAAGCTCACCCTTGAATGATGGATGCAATGGGTGAGCTGCCTAAACCAGAGTATGAGATATGTTTTTGAGAGAGAGAGAGAGAGAGAGAGAGAGAGAAGCTTTTCAGAGAAGGATTGAATTCGGCCAAGGGTGGGTATTGCAAACAAACAGTTTTTCAGTATCTAGGGTAGAGAGATAAGTTTTAGATACGTATCCAAACACGGCCTTAATATTTTAAGAAGATGAGGATGAGGAGTGAGCACATACAAGATGTTAAAAAATAAAATAGAAATGAACAAAATGTTGGCATCTAATGATGATAAAGATGATATTGATGCCATGGGAATTAGATATTAAGATGAAAATAAGATAAATCTTAAAAATGAATAATTTTGGATTTTGTCTTTAAATTTTGTTATTAATGAATTATGTTGGAAACTTGGATTCTTAAATTTTAGTTTGAAATTAGTAATATTTATAAATGTTAATTCTTGTATTGTATGGAATTTAAGTTGATTTTTTATATAAGTGAGTTAAAGTATTATTTTTATTATTTTATACACTGCATATATAACACAATATATAACACGATACAATATATTTGAAAAACGACACAATTATGCTCAGGGCATTATTTCTAGTATTGTATGGACTATACATAGTCTATAATACAACTAAAGAATATTTAGAAGAAATTATTTTTTGTATTGTTTGGACTATAGATTATGGAATTTAATTTGAATTTTTGTTATGATAAGTGAATTTAAATGTTATTTCTATCATTTTTAATCATATATACATATATTTATATACATATATATATAAATACACATATTACGATACACAATATGATACGCATTTTTTGAAAATCGATAGGCCCTCCAATACATATTTTGACAAGTATGTTAAAAAACTATTACATCATATTTATAGAGCTAGAATACTATTATTTTGACTACAAAATCATAACTCCTATTTTTATCCTAATCCTAATAGAATAAAGAATCATATTTTGAATAAAAATAATAATAAAGATAACCAATTTGAGATAGACTCAAATTTGAAAACTATAGATAATAACTCCCAAATAAAATCTATGTTTTTGGCTAGTACCGTATCTGTCCTACATAGGACTCTTTTAAAATTGTTCACAAAAGTAATATTCCCAATACAATTGACTATGGAATATCTATATCCGTTACAAGCTTGAAAACACTCAAAAACTCCTAAATTAAGCTAAAACCATACTTCAATTACAAAAACCTCGAAAACATATAGGCTTGCACATTCTTTTCTTGTGCCAATGATAGTGCTTACCATTTGTGAGACCATTAGTCGAACTTTTCTCATTACAGTGTATCCAAATAAAAATGCATACACTGTCATCAGGAGTCAACATTCCCATAAATGGCTGTCTAGTATTGACTGAATAGTAAAATTACTTACTTGGCTCTTTGTTGGTTTTAAACCAATGACAACTTTGGTCAAACGTGGCAGCTTATGAGAGAGCTAGATCTCATTAACAATTTAACATCTTCCTATATGCGGGGAGTCTGCTCATGCTAAGAATCAACATAGGCGAGTAGTTGGCCACAAGTATGAGATTTTTTTTTTTTTCAGTAATCATATTCAATTGTTAAATTCTTATAACAACTTGAATTATATTGAGTAATGAGACATGTAATCATATGAATATCCAAAGTATGACTTTGGTAGTTTTATTAGTAATATGGAAATGGAGACAGAAAGAGATTTAATTGATAGCTTGTTTGAAGATGATGTTAGTCAGGCTTAAGCCTCGCCAACTTATGGCTGATGTTGCATGCACATATAGGTCCTAACACCTTGCCTCACTGCTTTAACATTCAAAAAAATATTTTTAAATCATAAACCATACAAAACAAAAATTATAGCAAAAATTTGAACATCATCTTTTTCACACCCTCCGGTTTGAAAGTTGAAAGATACCTGGGGCTCAAAATCCTCTGCAAGCAGAATATTATCAGCCTTTATATCTCTGTGAATAATTCGCCTTTGGCAATTCTCATGAAGATACAACAGGCCATCAGCAGTCCCTAGAATAATCTTATACCTAGCTCTCCAATCTAGTTTTTCCTTTGAACCTGAAGAGTACAATTGAAAGAAATACATGAGAAAGCCAAAAACTATAGGCAGTGATATTGGAGAAATAAGAGAACGGGATTATGACCAAACCATGAAGAAGTGATCCTAAACTCCCAAGTGGAGATAGCTGAAGAACAAGATATGTTCCTCCTTCAACTCCATAGCCAATCAACTTAGCAGTATTAGGATGATTTACATGGGCTATAATGCCAATCTCAGATAAAAAGCCCATCGTTTTCTCTTCTGGTGTTCCTTTAGTCAGCCGCTTAATTGCCACAAGCTGTCCATCAGGCAAACAGCCTTTGTAAACTTCAGCATAACCGCCCTTTCCAATCAAATTTTCTACAAGAAAAACCTTGTTTGCATCACTGACCATGTTATAATCAAAGTTTGAATGAAAACTTTTGAAAAAAATTTGCCACAAAACCAACAGGAAAATAATAAATAAAAAGGACATGTTTTATAAAGCTGATAAGTTTGCAGTTGAGACTCTAGCACATTTGCCACAGAATAGGAAAGAAGTTTAAATAAAGCTGTACTTTCCAGATCATAATTTCAAAAGTTTGGAACAAATAACAGACCCTGGCAAAAATTCTTGGTGGCACTTTGGAGGTCAGAGAGGCTGAATGTCTTCCAGGAAGACTTGAAATAGCAGAGATCAGTATTAATACTTTCCCTTGCACTTCTGCTCTTTCTTCTTGATATCTTCGGCACAGCAAAAGGTGGGAAGGAGGGTAAACGCTTAATTGTGCTTTTCTTCCACAGTTTAAAAAATTTGTGCCAGCGAGAAGGTGCCTGTGCATTTGAAAAACGGGTAGTGGAGTCTGCAGTGTTAGTTTTGGGAGAACCTGATTCAGTGTCCAAGCCTCTTATGCATGCTTCTAAAACTCCTCTAGGAGAGGACCCATCTTCTTTCTCCTTTTCCATATCAAAGCATCTCAAGTCTACAAAATAAATAAATAACAACGGTCATTATCAATGAACGATCACGGTAGAACAAACAAGCGCGAGCTTACTGATTCACACATGCGATCTATAGAACTTTATATGGAAGAAAGAGATGGAACATAGTACCTTGAGCAGAAACAGAGGAAGAAAATATACAAGTTAGTGTTTTGTGTCTTGCAAGTACGGTTTTGCCTTTGACACTTTTCTCTGGCATGTTGCTGAAATTTTTACCATTTTTCCTACAGAAGTAATCCCGATATTGATAAAAACCCATATCAGCCAAAACGAGGAAGAGAGAGATTGAGCGTGCAAGTGCACAGAGGTGTTTGAGTGTGTGTTGTGTGCATGCGTGTGTGGAGAGAGAGAGAGAGAGAGAGAGAGAGAGCAACGCATCTGAGAAGGATAAAAATTCAGAGCAAGATTCATAACAGACTAAAGTCACCATAATGGAGATCAAAACTAACAGAAAGTTCGTATGAAACAAAGAGATAAAACACAAGAAACAGAATTGTTCAAACAAGGTTTCATGGCCTCTGCATAAAAGTTAAAATTCTTATTCAACGACAATAATTCCTCAAAGTTAACACACACATACAGATACCAAAAGGAAGTTGAAAATCTTATAAGCCATTACACAATAGCTCAAAATCAACTACAGCCGGAAAAAGTAAACAAATGTAAAAGCTAAAAAAAATTACAAAAGATGGAAAAGCACCTACTTCCAAAATCTGCATGAATGGCACAAAAAAAAATTACTGAATCTACAATCCAAGAAGCTGTCAAATTTTTTTAACACCTCTGCAATTGCAAAATAAACTAAATTTGCAGTCCACTAGCCTAAACACATTAGGAAGATAATTGGATATGAACTAAAATCAGAGTATAAAAGTCTCTAAATCTGCTCAATTGCTGCATAAATATACCAACAAACTAAAACTTCAAAAAAAAAATATATGAAAGGAAGACTGAAAATAAATCCCCAAAAGAAAAGGAAGAGAAAAGAACCCAGAACATACAACAAATCCCTAAATCTTCTGTCCCCACAGACCCATAGAAATCCCAAAAATATTAGTTGAAACTCAATAAATTTAAGGGAAAAAAAAAACTTATTGTAGTGTTTGTAGAATTTGCTCAGCCATAATAGAAAGTTATGTGTGTACTGGAAACTAAAATTGCATAATTATTACATCAAGATCTCCAAAATCTACTGTGCTATAGCATAAGAATACAAAAGCCAAAAAACCTATAAGCTGAACTTTAGTAAAGACTGGTGAGAGAATTGGATATGTATAAAATATATCATAGAGCAGCAGAGCACATTACATAAATCTCTAAAATCTTCTCCTTTACCACTTAAATAAACAAAATTTTCAAAAACCATTGGTTGAATTTAAATAAGCATTAGCAAAAAACTTTGGTATAGAAAAAATAACAAATAAATAAAAGATCCTAGAATATGACGTTAAAATCTCTAAGTCCGTATCTGTTTCTGCAGAAGTATACAAAATCAACAAATCCCATGAACTAAAACTGCATATAAACATATATATACACACAGATATACATATACATGTACATATATATATATATATGTGTGTGTGTGCGTGTGTGTGTACATGGAAACTAAAATTGCATAATTATTACATCAAGATCTCCAAAATCTACTGTGCTATAGCATAAGAATACAAAAGCCAAAAAACCTATAAGCTGAACTTCAGTAAAGACTGGTGAAAGAATTGGATATGCATAAAATATATCATAAAGCAGCAGAGCACATTACATAAATCTCTAAAATCTTCTCCTTTGCCACTTAAATAAACAAAATTTTCAAAAACCATTGGTTGAATTTAAATAAGCATTAGCAAAAAACTTTGGTATAGAAAAAATAACAAATAAATAAAAGATCCTAGAATGTGACGTTAAAATCTCTAAGTACGTATCTGTTTCTGCAGAAGTATACAAAATCAACAAATCCCATGAGCTAAAACTACATATAAACATATATATACACACAGATATACATATACATGTACATATATATATATATATATGTATATGTAGCGGAGATTACAAAAAACGGGAAATAGAATGCCAACATCTCTAAATCTAATCTCGCTTCCCATTAAAACATGAAAATCTGCACAACCGATTAACTAAATTAATATAAGAATCAGATATACAAACGGAAAGAAGAAGAAAAAAAAACAAAAACAAATAGCAAATAGCAAATAGCAAATAGCAAATAGCAAATAGCAAATAGCAAAGTCTTTAAAATTACATAAACACGCAAAGGGAAGAGAGGAAAAACAAATAAAACAGAAAATATACTGGAAAATCTCAAAGGAATTGTTTGCGGATGGAAATTACAAAATCCACCAAAACTCAGAAGCAAAAACTCAATGAATTTTAGCCAAAAAAATTAATTATACAGGAAATAGCAGAACAAACAAATATCAGTCTCTAAACGGTCGCTTGTTTTCAAACAAATACAAAATCCCCAAGACCCAAAAGCTGCAACTAAGAAAAAAATGTAGAAAAATATAAAATAAAAACCACATACTAGAGGACGGTATCAGAAATCTCTAATCATGCTCTGTGACTGCATAAAAGACCAAATCCATCAAGCCCCATAAACTGAAAAGTGGAAAAAAGAAAAAGGAAGAGTCGTGCATACAAAAACAAAATCACAGAACACACCATGCAAAGTAAAGCTCAAAGACTCCTTTTTGTAAAAGGAAATATAAAAATTGAAAGATTAAGAAAGCCCAGAAAAGAAAAGATTGAAGAAGAGATTACCGTGAACGAGGAACTTCAGGGCCTGGACCAGCCATGAAGAGTGAGAACAGAGAGGACAGAGGAGGTGGCAGAGAGAGAAAGCAGGGACAATGTGAGAGGAGTGACGAAAATAGCGGTAACCATTGTTTTATTTGGACCCAAACCTTTTCTTTCCCTGCTAAACAAACGGCTGATAATCCATATTCAGAGGAGGAGGAATCTAAAAGAGCTATGCGAATGGAAAATTTTCATTTGAAGTCTCATTGTCCATAGTGAAACTTTCTATACGGAATTCACTCTTTTCTCTCTCTTTCCCACGAGGTGCGTTGGATGCGCTCGTTTGCTCCGCTGGGTGGTTGACAGATGGAAGGAGCTCCCTCCAAAAGTAAATGCTCGGTTTCCGACCCCAACTCTCTACCTTAAACCCTTGCACACCCACAGAGACGAATACGACATGTAGAGAGAGAGAGAGAGAGAGAGGGCGAACGTTAAATTAATTGAAATCAAAATTGGGTCCTCTTTTGAACGTTCTTCGGGGAATCTCATATTTGCCCCTTGGCAAATACATTTGTCCCTAACAAATTTTTTTTTTTTATTAAAGGAATTGGCATTCTTGTAATATTTGTTTAATAAGAGGATAGGGTTTGTTACTATTGTAAAGTTATTTCAACTGAAATTTTATTTAGACTCGACTTATTAATTGTTCAAACCTAACGAACGAGTCTCTAATCGAAGCGATTATGAATCGAATTTGAATAATTTAATTTTTTTTTATATAATATTAGACTCCTTGTAACATATCGAACAGAATTCGAGTCAGACTCAATAAATTAATAAATATCACAATATGTTTAAACTTGATTTGTTTATTTTGTAAATCAATCTTAAACAAACATCTAACCGGATCGATTTTAAATAGCTTAGATCATTTTACAATCCTATCAATAATTGATAAATACTTGTTGGATTTTTTTAATAGCTATTGCAACATATTGTCTTCGTTGAAAAAAAAACAACCCCATTCTTATATTTGAAAGAGCTTTTTAAATGAAATTGAATTGAATTCATAACTAATCACTTTAATATCTAAACATTTTTTTTTATATATAAAGGCTTAAAAGAAACCACTCCAACAAGAGAATGGGCTTTCTATAAGCACTCTATGATATTTTACATACAAAATTTGATGCCCATTTTTTTTTTTTAATGTTCTAATATATAAGTCTAGTTTAAAAAATTAATAATTATAGTAAACTTTTTAAATAGTTCCACTAGAATATAAAAATTTGAGAGTCTCAATCGGTCACCCACACACATGAAATGTATAAAAAGACCGTAATATGACTATTGCTAACAACCCTCTTGAGATAAATCCATACTATTACATGAATGGATTTTAATTTTCTTTTAATTTTAGGCTTTGAAATTTAAAATTTTTTATCCAATAAATATTGTGGAGTTTAAAATGTATCTCCTAATCCAATGCTTAGATGATTAGTTGACCATACTTGCATTTAAATGTGGTTTAACTATTTTTTGTTTATATAAAAAAATTACCTTGTTAAAAGCCAAATGATTTTCTTTTCTTAGTCTTTAAATACAGAGGATTTGCAAATGTAATAAAAGAATTAGGGTTAAAAATATTCCTATTATTTTAAAATTTTAGTTAGGAAGAAATTAAAAATAAGTGAAAAAGTTTCAACAACTATTAAATTTTATGAAATAATAACTCATTATTTATTTATTTATTATAGATTTTTTTTGCAAAAAACACTGAAAATTAGATTTTCTTGTAATTGTAATTATGTATATGTTAAGTTCTAAGCTTTCTTAAAAATTATTCATCCTAATTATTTATTTCCCTTCTTTTTTTTCTTTCTTAATTCACTTTTTATTACTCTATATTTTTTTCTAATCAAACAAAGCCTTAAATTTCTACAACACCTTATATAGTCAAATTAGAATAAATTTTCAGTTATGAAAGAATACTTTTTATCTTAGCCCCATACATTGGGAATAGATATATCGTGTTTATATATATATATATATATAGAGAGAGAGAGAGAGTGAGAGAGAGAGAGAGAGAGAACGGTAGGTGTTTGTATATATGCAAGTAAAAAATAAAATTTATTTAAGATTTAATTTGTAATGTTTTACAAAAATAATAAATCGTTGTCATTAGTCAATGATTATAAGTGTAAGAGTTACAATAATACAACTAATTTGGACTAACTCAACTGATCATTATGTCATCTTTATTAGAAGGGGGTCACTTGGCCATTATGTCTTCTTTATTAGGAAGATGACATGGATAAGTCTCACTCTTCTCATTTATGAATGTAAGTATTATTTTTATCGAACTATGAACTGTGTTGATTTGTTTGTTTAAGAGACACTCTTGAATATTATAATACCTATGTTTCTAAAAAATATTACATTAATACATAACATTTTAAAAATATACACGTTAAAATTAGAATAGTTTCAATAATTCAAATATTTTAATATTGTGCTTGACTTCTCACAGTTTAAAAATTAGTATAAACGTGAAAAATCATCTTAAATAATAATGATTTTGTAACAATAAAAAAAATTCAATTAAATGAACCAACTTGAGAGAAGGGTAACATTTATGAGTTTATTATCATATAACTCCACTTTGTTTAATAAAATTATGTAATGTTTTAATATTTAAGAAAAAGAGGGATTGAATCCACTTGTAATTTAGGATTTTTATGTAATGTTATTTTAAAAATGAAAATAGAGTCCTAAAGACAAAAGTGGAGTAAGAATAGCATATCCCATTGAAAAAAAAAATGTTTATTGCAATATAGAAATTATTATTACTCAAAAGAAAATTTATTTTTTCTCATTTCGCATACATTTATAAGCAAACAAGAGAAATAAAACTATTAATTTTTTCCATCAAAATTAATGCTTTGCATGCACGTGTTTTTTTGGTACCACAAAAGAACATTATTTCATAAAAAAAGAAGCAAAAAAAATAAACAAAGTAATAAAGCCAAATTTATCAAATTTTGGGGGGGAAAAAGGAAACTAATTTGTCATTTATAAATGAAGCGGGTTGACGCGTGGGATCCGACCCGCTCCAACTTGTAATAACCCGAATTTTTTTTTTTTTTTTATATATATAAATTTTCTCGGTTATTAAATAATTTTATTATTAGTATTCTTAGTGCATGTGTAAAATGAAGTATATGCAAGTGTATATATAAATATATTTATATATAAATCTGTGGGAGTGTGTGTGCATGTGGATGGACATATGTGTATGTATGTGTGGCATGTGTGTGTGGGAGATTATGAATATGTATGTGTATATGTGTAAAATGATGTGTTACATGTATATATGAATGTGTATATGGATATATATAAAACAGCGCATGTGTGCACTGTGTGTGGGTGCATCAGACCGTGAGTGTGTGTGTGTGAGGTGTCAACTAAGTGTGTGTGTGAGGAATATATATATATATATATGTATAGGTATATACATAGGGGCAGCTTTGCATTTAATGCAAAGCTGCATTTGGGGAGAAGCAAGGAGGTTGATACAGAAGGGAAGAAGTCAAACAAAGGGGCTGTGGTGTGAGAGACGTGTGAGATTTGATGTGTGTGTGTATAAGTGTGGTCTCGGTTGGGAGAAGAGAAGGAAAGAAACAGAAAGCAAGAGGGAGAAATAGAGTTCTGGAAAGAAGAAGGAGAGCTTGAAGCTTGAAATTGGCTTGGAACCAGAGGGTGAAAGAGGGCACGGCTAGAGAGAGAAAAAATTCAGAAAACCCGTAAGTGAACCCTTTCTGTTTTGATTTTTTTTAAAAGCATGATGATTGATTTTATGCATGTGATCTTAGAAAGCATGATGTAGAGATTATTTTGCAAAAAGAATGAGATAAAATGGTTGAGAAACTAGGAAGAAAACCTAGGTTGCAGGTCTCGGTTGTGAGAGTTGGAACTTGTCATTTTATGTGTAAAGCTTGGTTTAAATGATGTAGAATGAACCCTAGGAGGTGCAGAAAACATTTGGGATTGAAATGGGGATTGAACCGTGAACAGACAGTCACAAAAATGAAGGGGAAAGGGTCGGCCGGAGTTTTGACCGAGGGGTTGACCCTCTATTTCGTGAAAATCCAATGGGTTGAATCCAAAACCAACTTTAAATATGAGATCTACATGAAAAATGGGAGAGAACTACATTTTAAAACCCTGAAAATCTCGCCGGAGATCGGTCGTCGGCGCCGGAACCCTACTGTGCATCACCGGAAAAACGGGGGGAAGAAGGGGACTGTTCCGGGCCAGGGTCGGGTCCGGGTCGGGTCCAGTTCGGGCGGGGCTGAACCGCCCCTGCCACATGTCACTCATATGTTTTAAATTAAAATGTTGAAAGGGGCTGTTTGGTTATGAACTTAAGAAATTGGAAATTGGGATAAAATGGAAACAGGGATATCTTATCCCTATTTTAGGTTAACCCCTGTTTGGTTATCCGAATATGGGATAAGGGTTTCTAAAATTACGGAATTGCCCCTAGACTTTTAAAAAATTACAAACTGACCCTGAACTTTCGAAAATTACACTTTAACCCCTAAACTTTGGAGAAATTACAATTAGACCCACCAGATTTAAATATTAATAAAATAATAATTAAATTAATTAATTAATAAATTAATTTAATTATTTAAATATTCTAAAATAACCCGGAGTCCAAATGGGACAAGTCATTAGTGTATTTTGACTATCTCAGCCATTCTGAGGCCAATGGTGAGGTCCATTTTACGAGACGGGATCCCGAAAAATAAAAGACCCGTAGTAACCTTTAAAATTATCAAAATGCCCCTAGATTGGAAACACAGTCAAACGAATTCCAAATTAAGTAAACAAATAGTGAAACTTTATTATTTCGAGCATTCCGGACTCAACCGTGAAGTCCGATTTGTGAAAAGAAGTCTCGAAGTGTAAGGACCCGTGAAAAGTGCAAAATGACTGTTTTGCCCTTTTGAACTCAGATGTCCGAATTCAGTTCTACGAAAACCTAAACTTATTTTCTTTGATGTCCCGGATTCAACAGTAGAGTTTAATTTAGCAAAATAGAAACTTATAAGATGAAGACATAAAATTTGATGAATAGCATAATTCAAGTGACGATTGAACTGAGTCTCATGTTATGATTTTAGGGACATGGAAAGGCAAAGAAAAGGTGATCTGACCTTCGGTGTTCTTACAGTGATTTCACTTTACTACGAGTATACTTTCCCGGTTTGAGATCGATTATCAGGTACGATATATTGTGCTAAGTAAGAAATAGAATTGAGATTAGGAATACTTGTTCTGCTGCCTTGATTGTTCACATGTTTGCTTAATTGTTCACATGCTTATGTGCTTCATGCTATCTTGCTAAAGTTGGGTGATGATGTGGATGATGATTATGTGTATATCACATGTGTTAGAGTAGTGTGTGAATTATATGCTTTGAGAACTGTTGACATTATGAAATATGTACTTGAAAGCATGCTTTATGTATGAATGAGATGCATCATTGAGATTACATTATGACATGATGAAATCGGAGCATATTAGCATAGTGTGATTCCTTGGACATGGCGTGAGTTAAGCACTTGGTGCTTTGCATTATGAGGGTGCAGATCCTGTGGTGAAAAATTCAAAATCGGCCATTAGGTACTTGCGAGCCTGACGGATTCCGGACCGTGAAGCGAGACATAGTCGGCGGTACTTATGCCAGCGGGGAAGGGCAGTATCATGAGACATGGGTGGCATAGAGTTGCATGGGTGTGTCACGCATACTGATCATACACTGTATACCGTTCATATACTGCCATCATGATATCGAATGCCATATAGAAATAACTGTACACTTGCACATGCCACGACCTTAGTTTTGTTTCTTGCATTAGCATTATATTGTACCAGCATGTTGAGCTGACCCCTTTAGTGGGGCAAACATTTCAGATGATGTCCCAGCTGTACGAGACGTGGAGATGATCTGATTAGGGACTATGTTAGGCCCAATGGGCGCTTTTGATATTGTATAAGGGCATAAGCCCGAGATTGTATCTTATTTTGCATGTTGTGAACAAATGGACCAGACCTTGTGTATGTATCAGAATGGTGTACGGAATGTATGTAATTATACTTAATCGTCTTTATTTCTTTATTATTTTTATTTTCTTTTGTCTCGTTACTCGCGCCTCGGGTTCGCTGAAATTCGGGGCGTGACACAACCCCTGATGAATTGGACCATGTGTGCTAACTTAATCATTAAATTTTTATTTTTATTTTTACTTTACATTACACATGTTAAAAAAAAAAAAAACTCACATTAATAAAGAATTAAAAGAATATTATTTTCTTTGATTGATATACAATTCTACCAAGTTTGTTTAGAAATTAAAAGATTTCATTATAAATGATGCTGCACTTTTCGACTCGCAATAAGTATGGGCTCCGTGACCTATAGAACACTCAGAAAGATGATCAGAGGACCACCGGATTGGCTCCGGCGGTAGCCGCTCCGATGCTTAAGTAAGAAAAAGGAATTGAAAGACTGTATTGAAAACCAAAGAATGAGCATAAAAATAAAGCGTACCTTTAGGGTTTAATTTATAGGTCGTGGCCTTCCTAAGTTGATTAGGATTCGATGCCATGAATATAGGGATTTGATCATCGGATATTGCAGTTACCTTGTGAAGTATTGCGTCGTAGATGGAGATAATCATAGATAGTAGTTTCCGTGTTGAAGGCTGTTTCCTTATTCTCTGCTTGGCAGTTATTAAGGAAGCCATAAGGTCGAAACCATATGAGATGTTGAATGAATATTGCCCAGAGCATAAGGTCTGGAAGATATGCGCATGAGAATACCTTGGAGGCTCCGCTTGCACTGTATGACCGAGTTTGTCGGTTCTGTAGGATATATATATGAGGATGCCCTGAAGGCTTATGGCTGCTCTGTATGATCGAGAATATCAGCTTTGTATGATGTATATGTATGAGGATGCCCTGAAGGCTTATGGCTGCTCTGTATGATCGAGAATATCAGCTCTGTAAGCACACGTGTCTCAAGGTGACTGGTGTGTCTGTTTGTGGTATATCAATAAATATTGATTAAATAATATAATTTTTTTTTTTATAATCAATTATTTCAACATTCATATAAGTAGGGTCAGTCATCTTGAGTCCCATCCAGTGAATCCCGCATGTATGAGTGTTGAAATAATTTGTTAGGAACCCAACATTATTTTTTATTTAATCAATATAAGTAGAATGAACATTTTAAGAGTTACTGCATATATGTTACAAGTTCAAATTCCCACCTTAAACAGCGTGTGTGAGTTGTGAAATATTGTTTCATAGACGATAATCCCAAACACCCCCCCGCGCCATTCCAACCAATCTTAAGATTATGTTTGGTACGGTGAAAATGATATTTTAGTAATATTTATTTTAATTTTTTATTACTTATTATTATTTAGTATAATTAGGAATGTTTATTTCATGAAATAAATATTTTATTAAAAATTATTCTAAGTATCTTTTTGATCTAGGTGGATAATTCCCAAATTTATGGAGAAAATGAAAAAAAATTATTGGCATGACATTGGTTCCGGATTCTTACACAAAATGATTAGAAAATTTACACTTTTTATATCTTTTACAGTAAAGTGCATGCAAGGTTTATAATAGGGTGTTATGGTCCCAAAAAAAAATAAAAAAAGTTTAGTGGCAACCTAAGTATGGGAGAGTTTCAAAACCATACATCACCTGGGACTATGGTCAAACAGTAAAGACGTTGTGAATAAAATTCAATTATTTCGAGTTTGAGTTTCCTCTTCGCTAATCGTTGATAATTAATTAGAAATTAAAAAGTGGGTTTGATTGTCACGGGAGAAGGACTTAGTCTGATACGTGTAAGCTGACTTCAAGATATCCCTTGACCGATTTATCAAAATATATATATATATATATATATATATATATATATATATATTTCAAAGTCATACATATTAAATTCAGAAATGTAACATAAATGAAGTTATCGTGATACTCTAATTTAAAATATATATCACATGTTAAAATTTGTTTTGCATAATTATGAAATTGTTACATAATATCTTACTACTAAACATTTTTTCATACCATGTAAATAAAATGTTATTTTTGTGTATGCACAAACTCAATCCATTAATCCATTTAAGTTCAATGGATGCACGCTAAAATTATGGGTAGTGGATTTAATCTAACACTAAAATTATGGGTGGTGGATCTAAACTAGCACTGAAATTATGAGTTATGAATTTAAACTAACTTTTCTTTATACAAAAGTATTGCTTTTCTATAAAGTTCTATATTTATTAAGTTGGATTTTCATAAGATTATAAATCAGTCAAATCGAATATTGGATTATTCAAATTGTTCAAGTTCGATTGGTTAAATTTCTTGAGCCTATCTTAAAAATGAACTTTTAATTGAGTTGATAGCGAGTTGAGTTTGAGTAGCTTGACTTTTATTTTTGTAAACTATTAAAATAGTTATTAACTTATGGAGTAAAACTCGAGTCGACCTTAATAATTAACAAATCTCAAAATATATTCAAATTTAACTTATTTATCTCATGAATCAATCTCAAATAAGTTTCTAACCTAACTGATCACGATTTGAACTAAAATAACTAGGTTCGTTTTATAGCCCAAGATTTTCATGCATTCTTATAAGAAATAAAAAATAAAAGATTAATTAAATAATAAAACTCAGACTTATTTCAATTATAATAATTGTAGATAGAATAACGATAGACATCCCATCACCTTGTAGTCCACTCACTCGTAAGGATTGGGACTCATCGGTATGAATTTCATTCATATGAGATGGTAATTTCATTCATATGACAATTGAACTGAGACCTTTATTATTGTTCTTGTATATAAAGACAAACTCATATTCTTTAAAATGAAGAATATTATATATTTAACATATTTTATATGTATTGTACAATGAGATTGATAAGACTTTAATTCGAAACAAAGGATATTTTTGTCCTTAAAGAACCAAAAAAAAAAAAAAAATTCCTAATTATGAAAAAGTTATTTATGAACCATAAGGGCAGGGAAATGCAAAAGTTTAAAATAATTGTGATGATTATAATTGATGTTGAAGAAATATAACTGTCATATTAATTGTAAAAGAGTAAAAGACAAGGGGCAGAAGTAACAATAACAAGAGCAGAAATGAAATTATCCATCTTACCGTTTCTAATTTTCAATTTTTATTGTCTAAAATATGGTAACGTGCAACAATTCTCATTTTAACCAAAGATATGTTTGGCCCTGTAAGATAGATAATATCTAATCGGACTCAACCTTTATGCAATTCTTATTATTCTCTCTCTCTCTCTCTCTCTCTCTATATATATATATATATATATATTCTAAATTTAAGACTTGCTTTGATTTTGATTCAAAATATACACCAATTATTTGTTATTATGTGTTTTCTTCCTGTTATCAAAACTTTTGACTTTTTGATTAGTTACTCCAAAGCAATCAATTTTTTTCTACTGTTTTTTTCTGTTGCTATTGTTCAAGACAAGTACATATATGTTGAATAAAGAATAGAGTCTGTTCAAAATTGGGATCATGTGCTTGGAGTGGGAGTACTTTCAACTAGAAATTTTAATGAAAAGAGATTCAACTAACTATTGAGATAAAAGTTTCTCTGATTTTCTAACAATGCAAAATTGAGGGGGCTAAAAAAACCACATATTAAGATGTATGAAGTTGCCTTTTGGTTTTAAGTAATTAAGAAACCCTATGGTAATTACAAGCTTCAAAGTTATATGTTAGCGGCTATATATATAAATTCCTTGAATGCAAATGCCACATTAGTCTATTGCCTAGGTTTAGTTAAGATTTTTAGTTACATAAATAAGTTATGAGAAAGGTTTGCTTTAACAATTTTACTTCTTAATTTTCCATGCTCCATATTCTTACTATTTTTAAAAATAATAATAAAAAAAAAGTTTTCAGGAAGTTTTACAAATCCAACGGATAAGAATTTTACTATATTTATATATATATATATATATAAGTTGATATTGTTAAAAAAGAAAAAGAAAAAACAAAGTCTTAAAATAGTAAATTTCAAAATGCGGGATACCAAGTTATTCTTTTTAATTTTTTAAAATTTGGATTATTATATCCAAATGCATTTTCACATTTTTTAAAAAATTAATTATAAATTTTTTAGAAATATTTTTTTAAAAATTATATCTGAATCGTTATCCAAGCGCAGCGTAAGAATTCTAAAAAACAGAAATATGCACATTCATAAAATAAAAAATGTGAAATTAAATGTTTTCCATTTTTTTTTTTTTTTTGCAGTCTCACCTAATTTGAGTATGCCATTTTTAAAAGCTTAAATTTGAATAAGCACAAGTGACTCAAGTTACAAACCAACTAAAAGTTAAACACTTAAACAAATTCCAAAATCACATGATCATATTTAATAAAAAAATTGAGAGAGAGAAAATAATAGTGATTATATATAATAATCCCGATGCATATATTATAGAATTAAAATCCTTATCCTTACATTAATCAAAATCCCTTTTGCCATAGAGTGAATTTGACACGACAATTATAATTATGGTGGAAAATAATATAAATTTAATTCTACTATAATTAAAATTTATATAAATAATAATTTTAATTATATGGACCCAATTAACTAATTGGGGTTAGTCCATTGGACCATTCATGCTTCTCTCAAAGGAGATTTCATGGGTTGGAGTTTCACTCCACTAAAGAGATATGAGTATTTATTCCCATTCAGTTATGGACTGTGTTGGGTTATTTGTCCAAAGTCTATATTAAAGAAGTTTTTGAGTTGAGTTTAATTTTAATAGAATAGAATTAATATTAATACATGAATTGTAATAACGCTTCTTTGAAAAAAAAAAATTTATATGGACCCAATTATATATGATAGAATTCTAAAAAAGTGTACATTTACTTCATCACTAATTATTATATTACACGAGAGAACTTCATAATTATTTATAAGAAATAAGAATACAATAGTAAATTTATGTCCCTCCCCGGGCGACAATTATGACAAAAGAATTTAATGTAATATGAGAAATAATGAGAAAAGCCTATGTAATTGTTAATTTTTTTAAACAATTTTTTTTTAATAAAAAGGTTACCTCCCAAAAAATGAAAACCCTCCACATTGTAGGGGATGTCAATGTATATGATAATGTTATTTGACTCATGTACGTTTGTTTAAAAAAATGTCTAAATAATGTGATTGATGTGAGTGGGAACTATTGATCGATGAAATTATTTTTTAAAAAATAGTTGATGTGATAATAATTAATTACTATATTTTATTTAGATAAAGATGTGAGCAAATCCATAAAACACAACTTCAAGGTATAAAATGGTTAATTTGTGACCAGCTTTAGAGTGTTGCCATCACAAAAGTTAGCAAGTTTATGGTTGGAAATATAGGCAAACATCACCTACCCAGGAGAGCAAAAAGTTCAAGGGCCCATCTATATATAAACCAGTTATATATTGACAAAACTTACCAAGTTCATGGTTGAAGGGACCTGACAAAACTTATACCGACAGAAAATTTTTGAGTGAGTTTGATACAATGATATGATAATATATGTATTTAATGATATTTTATTATATGTAATATAGTCTAATCTTTTTTTAATAAAATATAATATATATATGACAGAATGTCATTAAAAAAATACATTAATTATCACGTAATATACTAAATCCATAAAAGAATATCTACATAAAGACATTAAGAAGAATTATTGAATCTCTTAAATGATATCACGATCACAATAACTTGGTTAATGGAACCACACAAGGCCATTAAATATTTTTCTTGGCATTGTTGTCCATTGCCAACCACCTATATTTCGAGAAGTTATTTTATGTGTTTGTCACATGCGTGTAACGGTATTTATAATTTTAATAATACAATACATTTTATGTAAATTTTACAAAATATTAAAATCACACTCATAAAATAATTTCTAATTCCACGAGTTATAAAAAGGGTAATAACCTAAACAATGGCAGTGTCTTGTGTGTTTTGACAGAAACACAAGGAAGAATATTCTTTCGTCGGCATGGGTGGTGTACGTTTTGGTCTAAGTAGTCTAAACCCACTTGCAAAACGCTAGCATCAAGAAATTATTTTATTACTGTTTCGTGACCGACCCGTAATTCAATACTACCATTGTCGTTTCTCTTGTAATTTGTGTAATGTAAGCTTAGCTTCTTTTTCAACATTAATTAAACATCTTCTTTCATGTTAAGCATAGCTTTTTGTCCACATTACTAGCTAGCCTTAAAAAGCTTTCCTTTTGGTTCCCATGGATTTTGTGGCCGGAGGTTTCATAAATTTTTCAAGAAATGAGCTCTGATTTTGTGATGTGTGTATGTTAGGGTTGCTGATATTAAATCTTTGCTAATCCTGTTTTCTTACTTAGTCTTTAAATTTACTATTTTGTTTGAAAATGAACGAATAATGTTACCGGGCCAATACCCACTTTGGCCATTAGCACATTTAGACCATAGTCTTAATGGAATAAGATATACAAGTTTGAACCTAAAGGCCTTTTTTTTAATATAAAAATATGAGAATTTTTAAGGGTAACTCCTTTTTTTAATTTGAAATATTGACGGCTTAGAACAACTCCAATAGTAGATGTAGCTAGGGAGCCATTCACTTCAACTATCAATTTGGCTCCAAATGTTGTATTATTCACTCTCAACGACTCATCTTTATATCCATTTTGAATCCAACCATAAACAGTAACTCGATAAATGTAAATATTAATCTCATGGGAAGACAGAGATGATCCAATACTTAGTTGAAAGAAAGATCAAGAGAGAGATTTGTGGGAAGAGAGAGAAAGAGTGGGACAAAAATATATTAAAATATTAAATAGATACTTGTTTTGAATATTGCTATTAAAGTGTATATGTATAAACACTGTAACAATACTCCAAATAATTTTTTTTTGATAAAAAAATGAATCCCCTCTAAGAGATATTCTCAGTCCCTTTCTACATCCGCTAGATTTAATTTTTGTTCACTTTGTCTGCATCTATACGAATAATTTGTGTACTAGTTGCTCTTAGACCATATCCTTAATAATGTGCTCATTTTGTCTGCATCTATACGAATTAGTCTTGGCTTAGAATAGACTATGAAAGATATTGGCGGAACTATAGTTATCATAAAACTTTGACTTCTTTTATCCTTTTATTTAGATTTTAAAAAAGAATAATGGTAATTCACGTTACAAAATACTGAATTTGGGTGTTTTTTTGTTTCATAAATTTTCAATATTTGTACATATGTTTCATTTTAATGAACTCTATCCATCATAATTCACCCATATTATATTTTATTAACAAGCCTACCCATGTCGTACTTTAAAAGATAATGAATTGCCTTCACTTTCTTGTTCCGCCTATCATAATTACCTGCATTTTACGTAACATTGCGTGAAAATAATTTATATAGTGGTAGTCCTATTAACCCTAGGCATGTATGGGCTTTGGCATTATTATTGTTTACATTTCACTAACTGTTTGGCATTGTGTTAGTATATTGATTGTTTGTGGAAGAAGAATGGGCACGCTGGTGCTCTTTCTCTCTCTCTCTCTCTCTCTCTCTCACACACACACACACACTGATTTGATTATTCAATATAGATATAAAAGTTGCAGGTTTCCAGTTGAGGTCAGAAAAGAGAGTGAAATGAAATAGTTATTGTATAAGCATGTTAGGTATGTATTTTCATGTCTTGTGAAAGTCAGTCAGAGATGGGTCCTGGTCTTGTTGGTTGCTGGCCTTGCATGATCATTTGTTAAAGTACTGATCATGCCTCTTTTTGGATGCATTAGATTAGAAAAATCTTTATAGTCGCTATTTGACTTTTATCTAATTTCATCATATCATCACACAAATCTTTTGCATTTGTTACCAAGGCATAGTTTCCCTACACGAAAGGGTTTCTCACACACACACACACACACACACATATATATAACATGAAAAATGCTATGTATTTCCAATTTATATACCTAATGTGGTGTGTTAGAATACGATGATTTTGAATCCAATAAGATGTGATTTTCAAAACTAGTATATCTTGACACAACACATTAGTCGAAGATAGAATTAAGGATATAAATTGAAATTATCTAGCAATGTTCATATAATATAACATAAAATGAGGTTTTTTAGAAAGATAATGTTACATATAGCCAATGTGATCTATCAAGATCTGATGATTCTAGATTTTATAGGATGTGATTTCCAAAGCTATTGTATCAAGACACGTCATAGTAATTATACAATTAGAGATGTAAATGGGAGATACCCAATACTTATTTTTTTAAAAACTGGGCTCACTAGTGGGCTAGATGTTGGCCTGCTAGATATAGGCCCAGAAAGTATGGGCCTCGTTTCACTTTCTTATGGGCCCTATCCACCCAAGGTCCAGTTAGGCCCATTATCTTTTGCATTAATTGAGGCTAAATATACAAATAATGTGGTGATTTATTATTGGCCCAACGTATGTAGACTGGCTCAATCTAACTCAACACAGAGCTGGGCTTCACAGGCCTTCGAACTCTCTAGTCAACACACCCATAGCACCCTCCTCAGAAGCCCAAATTTAAGGAAAGCCCAACATAACAACCACTA
Organism: Nyssa sinensis; assembly: GCA_008638375.1. Taxonomy (NCBI): domain Eukaryota; kingdom Viridiplantae; phylum Streptophyta; class Magnoliopsida; order Cornales; family Nyssaceae; genus Nyssa; species Nyssa sinensis. The sequence continues at coordinate 15,424,018 of CM018039.1, read as the reverse complement.
GACTTTACTTCTAAAACAAAATGGCATCTACTATGTCAATATTCTCTAGAAAAACTAATTCTTGTCACATTACTATGCCATATTAAATGAAAGAATCAAAATGTTCTTTTTTGAAGACTCCAATTTAGTAATGTAACCACAATGTTTGATATATCCAATTGATTTACCATATTAACTTATAAATTAGCTATTATATATGATTGGAGTAGATTTAGATTTGAACTGGATAAGAATCATCAAATAGTATAAAATATTTTCTTTTTGAAAATATAAGATTTTATTTAAATTTTTTTTATTTTTATATGTTCGTATTGTTGAAGTCTCTGGTGACCAAATGACAAAGTTAAGTTAATGCTCATTCAAGGATAATAGAATTGAATTTTAATAATTAATAATTTGGGTATTTTAAAATAATTAATTATTAAGTTTTGAAAATTTTTTGTTAGTAAATAACTATCACAAATATATGATTTTTAACATAAAATAGTATATGCATACAAATACTAAATTAAAGTGATAGTTTTTTTCATAAAAAAAGGATAAATTATTCAATATAAAACGAAATTGATTTCTTAAAACATTATTAATTGTTAAAGCTTAAATTATTAAATATAAAGTATTAGAGAATCATACTGTGAAGAAAGTCACTAGCCAAACTCCCATTAAGTTTTTTTATTTTATTTTATTTATTTTTTTTAAAACTTCAAGTTTTTTTAGTACCAATAAGACTTTGGGTCTTAAAAGTATGAAGTCTCTAGTTTAAGGTCATATTTGGTCTGAAAAGCGTGAAGTCTCTAGTTTAAAGTTACATTTGGAAGATGGGATAAAGGGACGGGATATGATAAATGTTATCTTATCTTATATTTAATATTTTAAATTAAATTAGATAAATTCCGTAAATTTTTTATGATATATGTTAATCCATGAATTCTTTAATTTTAAATTTAAATACTTTGTATGCATATATTTGAGAAAAAAAAAATATTTTTTTTGAAGACTTGAGAAAAATAATATATAAGAAAATAAAAAATAATTATATTTGAACTTTATATTCTATAGGTATCCAAACAAATGATTAGAATATAAAAACATATCTAGGTCTTTTATTTGGGTCAGTACCAAATACTAGATTGGGATATTCAATATCACACATAATTTTATAACTTATCCCATTTAATTATATTCAATCCAATCTCATCTTCTTATTCGAACGTTCAAACAGACCTAAGAGTATAATATGCATGTATGATTATAATCAAGACTCTTTTAAGTTTTTAATTAGACCATGCAGCAATAGTCTTCCATAAAATGCTAAATTAGAATAAGGTATGGCTTAAAACAACCAAACAAATTACTTATTTTTTTCATATTAACCCAATAAATTTGGAAGAAACTCACTCCCACGCACTTTTAAGTTTATTTTCATTTGTTTCACAGTATAAACCCATGGCATTTCAACACGTGTGATTCTCATCAAGACACTTGAGTTTTTAATTTATAATTTTATTTTTATTTGTTTGGGCTGAATCTCATCTCATCATGTGAACATTCTTTGCTAAACATATTTAAACTATAAAGTCAATGTTAACCCAAATGTCTCACATTAAAAATAGAGGTTAATAGTTAATACAACACTTTCAAACACCCTGGCTTAACGTCAATCTTCCTTTGAAAACCAAGTTTTGAGTGCTCCTCTTTTATCCTTTTGATATAAAATTAGGGTTAGGGCAACCAAATAAAATTAAAAAAAATCATATTGTGATATAATCATATTGACAGCAAATATGCATAAATTATTGAGATCATGATTGTGATATAGCTAACAGTTGGAATTGTTAATTTAATTAGTAAGTGATAACTTAACTCAATAAAATCTTATTTTAATTATTTGGAGTCACCTACATGAATCCTATCTTGATTCTTAGAATTCATGTTCATGTAAATTTTAACAATATTTTATGTTGGTTTTCAGTTATCTAACGTAACCCTCCTCCTTTATTTGAGCTTGAAACTATGTAATAAGATGGCACAAAATTCAACACAGGCGATTTAATTCGTATGTGATAGACGATGAGATTTGAATCTTAATCAATTAGGATTTTTTTTTTCATGTAGAATAGCGGTCCTGATGAATAATCCTTTAAAATAGCATTGCTCTTAGATGAATTCATTTTTTTTTATGGATCAGTCAGGGGGTCCGTATGAATTATCCTTTAAAATAGCATTCCTTTGGATGAATTCGTTTTTTTTTTTGAATCGGTTAAGGGGTATCTTGGACTATCTTACGTGCACTAGACGAAATCTCCATCCCCACAATAGGCAAGCCCACCCTTTAAACTTGAGCTACTAATGATTAGCACAGAGAGAACTCGAATTTGAGACGCTTGAACTTTATTCTCAATGTATTTACTGCTCGGTCACACCCCTAATGCTTGGATGGAGTCTTCTAATTTATTAGAATAGTGTTCTTTTTGGATAAAATATTAGTTTTATTTTTCTTTGTCAGCCAAAGGAGTATGTTACAATAGTTACTTTACAAGTCCATAAAAATCTCTCAATTTTCGGTCCTAAAAAAGCTCAACATCTATACAAGAGTCTTTCAAATATGAGCCTTAGATAAAGCCCAATCCAACTCATAATTGAGAAAAAAAAAAGCCACATCCCTCGTGTGGGGAGTAAAAGTAGAACTCATGGTTGTTTGTGAGAAATTATGAATTACTAATCAAGGTAGTCCCAATTCACAGATAAATTATTAAATACACATAAAAGAAATGCAAATTAAATGAATTCTTAAAAACATTTTTAGAGCTATAGTAAAGTTAACCTTTTGGTTGAATCAACACAAATTGATGCATGGCCAACTATAAACAAGCATGAACAAAGGGTAAATTTTGTTGTGTTAATATTGTGATCCTAGCATTGTTGTTGTTTTGGTTATTTTGAATTTGTCACTTGGTGTGGAGTTGAAGCTCCTTTTCAAAATCATCTGAAATCAAGTTGGTAACAAATGAAACAACAGACTATTTTGATGTGAAAATTGTCCCTTGGATTTTTATAATCCAAATGAAATATTAAATCAACTACCCTTCTATGCTTGATGTAATGGGTATAAAGCTTGTGAATCTTTGAATTGTTTTTCTAGAATTACACTAGCTTAAATTATTATATTCCCAGTTAATTGACAAACTTCTCAAATATATAACTCATTTTGTCTGGCTTATATACTTACATATATACACACATGATCCATACACACACACAAAAACATAATCCTTTGTTCAAAATTATTGGTGCAAAACTGGCTTGGGCATCAACTTTAGTCTACTTTGAATTCTTTTTAATAGAAAGCCATTATAAATATTTGGATTTTGTTTGTACGTGGGATAAAAAGATTAGATAAAATAATTTTTTTTCCCATGTACTATTTATGTTCTACCTTCATAAATTATATTCCATATAAAAAATTTGTGATATATAATTATTCTATCTAACTTTGTCTTTTTATTCACTGTCCAAACAGGGTGTTGGAGTCAGCCAATAAATAGGAGACACGTCTTCTTGTTCTCGGCCCCGCCTTTTGCTCTAGTCCAAGTCCTCTAACGCAATCAATCCACAAGAATAAATGGTTATGCATATGAACAAATGACATTTCTCCAAAAACAATGACGTGCTTCTCACGAGAGACATTAGTATCATTAAAAATATTAGGGTCGGAGTATCGAATTTTTGCAATTTGTATGATGAACACATGATGCATACACGTAGGGGTGTCAATTTTTAACACGACTAACACGACACGAAATTAACAGGTTTAGGTTTAGCATAAATGGATTTGAGTCATAAACGGGTTGACACGTATAACACGATTAATAAACAGGTTGTGTTTGGGTTTGATTAGTATCCACCTGTTTAACACGACTTAACATGTTTAATTATAAAATATATTATGAATTAAGGTAATTCGTCTCACATCAAATATTTATCAAGGTTTTGAGATTTTTTATTTATAAAAGAGGTTTCTGCTTTGATTTGATCCATATCTAAAGTTACTAAACTTGAAAATTATCTATACATATTAAAAAATAGGTAAATTTTTTTATTTAAAAAAAAAAATTAAAATAAATGGATTAAGTGTGTCGACACGTATAACCTGTTTAATAAATGGGTTGTGTTTAGATTTTGAAATTTGATACGATTAATTAATAGTGTCGAGTTAGGGTTCACACATATTTTCGAATATGTATGCCTTGACACGATTCGAATACGACACGATAACACGAATTGATACCCCTACATACATGTGATCTACGTACATTAATTAAATTATATAAATTTAACTTTTGTGATTGAAAATAACAATATTTTTAATATAATTAGTTCTAATAATTTGCTTAAGCTTTTACACGAAAAAAGAAAAGAGAAAGAACACGAATGACAATTTAACCTAAAACTTGTTATACTTTGCCACTGTTAACATGAAATTAAGAGGTGAATTTAGGGTGAATTCGTATCTTTCATGTTCTAATTATAAAAAATAAAATAACAAATGGGTTTTTGTATTTCATAATTTTATATTTATAATGAATATTTTTGTTCTAGATTAAAAGTTTAGAGAAAGTTAATATATTATATTTTAGAGTTAGTTGGTCTAAATTTCCTGTGTGTATTAATTATTTAAAAATACTAAACATTATGAAATTGAATGTAAAGGACAATTCACTATTAGTCATTTATTGTGAGGTTCCGATTGCTTACCTGACTTTCTAAATTCAATTTTTTTTTACCATTATATTCCGTTCAACCACTTTATGTTATGTTTGGAAAGAAGCTTAAATTTAGCAGTTTTTGACTTTTTTGTATATAGGATTTGATATTTTTTTTGAATTTGAATTTGATTCCTTTGTAGTTTGAATTCCTGTACATTGAGATATTAGTATTTTTTATATTCATTTTTTAAGAGATATTGGTATTCCTGTACAGCAATTAATTTTTCTTTTAATGTGATAGATCCACTTCATCATGGTTAATCTTCGACTTTTTGGTGCTTTATCCCCTCAAAGAAATACCGCAACCTAGGGGAGTTAAACTTGGCACCACTACCATCAGAGATGCTTCACTCTCAATTTTATAAACAATAAGATTAGATATGATGCAATGCCTCTCTCTCATTATATTTGTTTCGGGCAGCCACTACTAGTATATAATGATGCGGGGGCGACAGTGGAATTGGTAGTCAGTGGTGTGTCTGTAGGCACGGCAGCGGTAGAGTTGGTGGTTGGTAGTGTGGTTATGGATTTGCACAAGATGTGGCGGGAAGGGAAATGAAGGGATGGGATGGTGAAAATTTCTTGTTGAAACAATGACGGAAATCTGAAAATTATTGACCAAGTAAATGTTTACCTTAGTTTCCCTCGTGTGTTTTTTTTAACTTTTTTCAAAATAAATATTTACCAAGTCTATTTTTTTATGTTTTTCTTTAACTTTTGGTAAAAGTAAATATTTACTTTTTGTTTCTTTTTAGTTGTTCCCTCTATCTTTATACAAAGTAAATATTTATTTAACTTTTTTTTTTTTTTTTGTATTATCCAACGTAAGTCAAGATAAGTATTTTACCTTAACGGAATATTTTTTATAGTCTTTTTTTTTTTTTCTCTCAATCCCTTGAATCTTGATTTTTACACTATTCAAACCCTTGATTTTAGCACGAATTATGAAAGGGACTTTTTAAATTTTTTATTCTCTCCTTTTTTTTGGAGTTGTGTTGTAAAACGTAATTTTGCCTCTAATAATTTTAGTGGACTTAATGGGTTAATTGTGTTGGTCTTGGACTAAAAAATATTATTTTTGTTGTTTATTGAGATGCTTATTTTGAAAAATATAATATTTTGCTTGAAATGAGTTAATTATAATTGATTTAATAAATAAAAATTTAATAATTAAATGAATACTGATTAAGGACAAAAAAAAAGTCTAATGGGATGATAATTTTTTTTAAAGACATTTTAATTTAATATCTTAGATAAATTATACTGATACTGTCACACCCTGAATTTCTGTAAACCCGAGGCGCGACTGACGAGACAGAAAATAAAATAAATAAAAGGACAAATGTAAATAAATTCACTAAACATGCATCCATTCCCATCAATACATAAAATAACATAACGTACATCCCATGAGTACATCGTTTGCATGGTCATTCGGGCTTAAGCCCTTACATCACAAAATATGCCTTAAGGGCCAAACATCTCCAAGCACTCTCCTCTATAAAGCATTACTGAAACTCATGTAGCTGGGGCATCCTCATCTGTAATGTATGTCCCACAAATGGGTCAGCTCAACTGCTGGTATAATGTGATGCTAATGCAAGAAATAAAGCTAAGGCGTGACATGTGCAAAGTGTACATTTATCTCTAAATGCTTCTCAAACACAATGCAATGAAAATATGCATGACGCACCCATGCACTCGATGCCACACCCATGTCTCCTTTACGGGCCTTCCCCCGATGGTCCGGAGTACCAATTCCCTTTACGGGCCGCCCCCCGATGGATCAGGAACCAATGCAATGGCCAATTTTGAGTTTTTCACCACAGGATCTACACCCTCATAATGCATAGCACCATGTGCTCAACTCACGCCATGTGTCCAAGGAATTCACCCTATGCCAATATGCTTCGAATGCGGCACACAATGACGTAATCTCAATAAGGCATGCTTTTAATGAAATATCACATTTGGAGTATCAATAATAATCAAAACATCAACTTATTTCATGTAATTGTATATCTCATGCATTCATACATTATAGTTCATGTGTCTTCCCATTACTAAACTTTAAAAGAACGCAAGTAACACATAAGCATGTGAACAACCAACTCCAAGGTATCAAGCAAATACATTCCAAATAAACACATAAGTCATTCTAATTATTCACAGAATATTCCTAACTTAACTTTATTTCTAACACTAGCAAAACACCATACCTGTCGGGTTGGTCTCAACCCTAGTAAACCGTGCTCGCAAGGTGGTGGCTATCAATGGAAATGTAGAAGTTAGACGATCTTCTCCTTGCCTTTCGGTGTCCCTAAAACCATAAAATGTTACTCAGTTGGTCTGTCACTTGAATGATGCCATTAATCAAATTTTATGTCTTTATTTTATTAATTTCTATTTTGCTAAAATAAATTCTACAATTGGATCCGAAACGTCGAAGAAAATAGGTCTAGGCCTTTGTAGAAATTAATTTGGACGTTCGGTTTAAAAAGGGCAAAACGGTTATTTTGCACTGTCACGGGTTTCCATTTTCCGTGGCCTTTTCTCATAAATCGGACTCCACGGTTGAGTCCGGAGTGTTCGAGATAATAAGATTTCACTATACGTTTACTTAATTCGGAGTTCGTTTGACTGTGTTTTGACTCAGGGGCATTTTGGTAATTTTAAATGTTACTACGGGTCTTTTATTTTTTCGGGACCCCGTCTCGTAAAACGGACCTCACCATTGGCCTCAGAATGGTCGAGATAGTCAAAATACACTAATGACTTGTCCCATTTGGACTCCGAGTTAATTTGAAATATTTAATTAATTAATTAATTTAATTAATATTTTATTCTGGTGGGTCAGTTCATAATTTCTTAAAAGTTTAGGGGTCAAAGTGTAATTTTTGAAAGTTTAGGAGTCAAATCAGATTTTCAAGGAGTACAGGGTCAATTCGTAATTTTCAAAAAGTCTAGGGGTAAATCTGTAAATTTCCAAATTTCCTATTCTCAATTCGGTTAGCCAAACAGGGATTAATCCAAAACAGGGATAGGATATCCCTGTTCCTATTTCAATTTCAAATTTTAATTTCGTATACCCGTAGCCAAACAGCCTCTATTCCCATTTTAATTTAAAACCAGAAGCTGACACGTGGCAGGGGCAGTTCGGGCCAAGCTCGACCCCGACCCAACCTGGACCCGAGACCCGACTGCACAGTGACCATCTTCCCCGATTCCCCGGTAGGGCTTCGGCAAGGTTCCGGCGCCTTCTCCGGCGCCGGCGACATTTTTTGGCGAGTTTTCAAGCTTTTAAAAATGTTGTTCTCTTCGTTTTTTCTCAAGGATTCTACATGTGGCTTCGGTTTTGGATTTAAATCATCGGTTTACCACGAATAGGGGTTCAAACCCCTCGGTCAACTCTCCGGCCAACTCATTTCCTAGCATTTTCCCCCACTGTTTCAAGCTCGAACTACTTCTATTCATTTTTTGCACCTCACCCCATGAATCTCCCACTTTTTAAACAAAGGTTTATACATAAAATATCAAACCCAACACCCCATGACCGTGACCTGCAACTGGGAAGTTCTCCCTTTGCCCTTAACCATTTTGATTGATTCTTGTTCCTAATTGTTCCCTATTCCAGGCTCTTTCTAGCCCTATATTCAAAAGAAATTAATCATGCTAAAAAAATTTCGAAACAGAAGGTGACTTACCTTGGTTTCGATCCCTCTCTCTCCTTGGGTTGAGCTTCTTCTCGTGTGACTCCTTCTCAGTCTCGATCCTCTTTACTTTATTCTCACTCTCTCTTTCTTTCTTCTGCTTTTCTTCCCCTTTTCTCTCAACCGACATACACACACATATACACATGCACCACGCACTTTCTCTCTCTACTCTCTTTCTCTCTCTCTAAATCAGACTACCTTTCTGTTCTTGACCTACTCCCCCCTATGTCCTGAAGTCCACTTCCACACACAACCACTTACACATCTCCTCTTTGAGTGTTGCACACTCAATCTCCTTACACACACACAACCGTACACACTGTGCACATACTCCACTTGATGCACACATACTCATATAGGCACACACACTCGTGCACAAATCTGACCCACACACACACACATATATATATATATATCTATATACACACATATATAATACACACACAACTTTACACATTCTTAAATATACACACATTACATTCACACATGTATTAATAATAATAATAATAATAATAATAATAATAATAATAATAATAACCAACAAAATTATTTAAATTTTTTTTTTTGAGGTTATTACAGATACCTTCTATGGTTTATTAATATTACTCACAAACTTATGTGGTTTGAGAAATTATACAGATATTTCCTCTGTTTTAATGTCTATAATAGAAATCTCTCATCTCTTAATCAACCGTTAATTGATTAAACGAAAAATGTTGAAATCATCTTATAATTATTTTAAATACTGACTCTACTTTCATTTATTTGTTATTAAATATTAGATGACTTGTTGTGAGCCAATTAAACTAAATTACTATAGTTTTAGTAGGACTTTTAATGTTGAGTTCTGGTAGTGGTAAGATTTGATTTGTTTTATCCTAATGGGATTAGGAGTCTTTATCATAGTAAGAGTAATATTATTAGTTTGAATAGAATTAGAAATCCTAATTGTATTAAGATTAGACTTTATATAATTTATATATATATAAAAGTATGCCGTGCGTGTATGTTAGAAAAAAAAAAGAAAAAAGGGCGCCGCAGTGGGTTGGGGGAGGCATGAGTTTGTGTGGTGCATGAGATCCGAAAGTCAAAAGCCTATGCTGCCATAAACAATGATGTGGCTTGAAGTTTAGTTTCAATAAAAATATATGTTATTTTGTTATTCTCTTGTTTGGAACTTTATATTATTGGTTTTTGATTTGTTCTTGTATATTATTACTTTCTTCTTGATTGTTAATTTTATAATTGGTATCAGAGCCTGATTGCTTAGTTCGTCAAGATGTCTTCACTTATTTGTACAATTTACAAATTTCATGGGAAATTTTCTTTTCATATTTGGAAAAGTGCGGTGATGACCTTTTTTGGTTCAAGTGGTTTGACGACAAAATTCATTAACGAAGAGCTTGCAGTAGATGCAAATGAGCCAACAAGGCAAGTACACTTCAAAACTTTAAATTGTATTAATCAAGTTTTAGATATTTTAGTTCTTAGTAAAATTGCCCATGTTCAGTCTGTGAAACAAGTATGAGATATTCTTAAAAAAATATATGTTGGTGTTGATAAGGTGAAAAATGCTAAATTACAAAACTTGTATAGAGATTTTGAGTTGTTGCAGATGGAAAAATCAGAAACTATTTCTCATTATTTTTCGCGGATTGCCGCACTTATTAATGAGATGAGTACTAATGGTGAACAAATAACAGACTGTCAAATAGTTAAAAAAAATTCTTCGAAGCTTGACACTACAGTTTAACTATAAAGTGACTGCTATTGAAGAATCTGCTAACTTGGAGTTCATGACAATGGATGAATTACAAGGTTCGTTAATTGTTCATGAACAACGCTTGAATGAAAGATCAAAAAATTCAGCGGAGGAAGCTTTGCAAGCTCAATTAAATTTAAAGAATGAAAAAGATGAGTCTCAGAATAATGCAGGATTTAATCAACGTTTTCAAGGCTACCAGAATAGAGGGCAGAATCACAACAATAGAGGAGACAAAGGCAATAATGGGCAAAACATATGTGGTGGAGGAAGAGGCAGAGGCAACCAGTGGTAGAACAACAATCAGTGACAGAATAATAATTGGCAGCACAGACTAGTTCAAGGAAGAGGGGATGATAACAATTCTAATCCACAATCTCATAAATTCAATATTCAATGTTTTAATTGTGGCAAGTTTGGGCATAAAAAGTCTGATTGTAGAACTAGAAGGCTGAATAATAGAGATTATCAAGCTAATGTTGCTGAAAATAATCCTAGTGGTAATAATGAAGTAAAGACTGTGTTGCTAGTTTATAATGTTATGGATAATGATGATGGTGCTAAGTGATATTTAGATACTGGCTGTAGTAATCACATGTGTGGTAAGAAAGACATGTTTTATGATTTGGATGAGTTCGTTCGATCAGAGGTAAAGTTTGAAAATAATTCAAAGATACTTGTGACGGGTAAAGGCAGAATAGAAATTAGATTGAAGAATGAGTCTCGTAAGTATGTTTCATATGTGTTTTATGTACTAGGTCTGCAACAAAATTTGTTCAGTATGGGGCAACTTTTAGAGAGAGGTTCTGATATGCGAATCCACCATGGAGTTTGCACAATCAATGATGATCGTATGGGGCTAATAACAAAGGTAAATATGACTCCAAATCATTTATTTTCATTGAGTATTAAATGTGAGAATTTACTTTGCTTTAGTTCTATAATTAATGATGATAGTTGGTTATGGCATATGCGTTTTGGGCATGTGAATTTTGGTAGTCTTAATTTTCTTGCTAGAAACATTGGGTTTCTGGCTTGCCTACTATTAATATTCCAAATAGAGTTTGTGAAACTTGTGTTATGGGAAAGAAACATAGAGATGTTTTTCCTACAAGAAATTCATGGAGAACCAAGAAGCATTTAGAGTTAATACACTCAGATTTGTACTCAGTGAAGGTACCTTCTAATGGTGGCAGTAGGTACTTTATTACTTTTATTGATGATTTTAGCAGAAAAGCATAAGTTTATTTTTTGCAACATAAATTTGATGTTTGTGATACTTTTAAAAAACTCAAGGCCTATGTTGAAAAGCGAAGTGGATTTCAAATTAAAACTTTGAGAACTGATAGGGGTACAAAGTATCTTATTTGTGATGATTTTTTGGAGAAACTTGGTATTAGGCATCAATTGACTGCTAAATATACTCCACAGCAAAAAGGAGTGGCGGAAAGAAAGAATAGAATTGTTATGGATATGGTTAGAAGCATGTTGAAATTTAAAAATTTGCCTAAAGGATTTTGGGCTGAAGCGATTGCTTGTGCTATTTATGTTTTAAATATGTGCCTTACTAGAAGTGTTTTTAACAAAACCCTGTAGGAAGCTTGAAGTGGATAGAAGCCTATCATTAAACACCTAAGGGTGTTTGGATGCATTGCATATGCTCATGTGACAAATCATCTTAGAAAGAAGCTTGATGATAGAGCATTGGCTACAATCAATTGTCAAAGGCCTACAAGTTGTATAATCCAATAACAGAGAAGGTGATTATCAGTCGTGATGCAACTTTTGATGAGCAAGAAGTTTGGGATTGGTCTTAGAATGATCAAATCCAGCCACCTTTAATTTTTAATAATACAGATTCACAGATTGAAATACAGAGTGAACCTTAGATTTGTGATCGCCCATCTTCAGATGTGTCATCTCCTCATGCAGAGTCCTTTAGGCGTCCTCAACGCCAGTGCCACTTGCTTGCTCACTTACAAGATTATGTTGTTGGTAGTGATAATGAGCCAACTAATGAAGATTTGGTGAATTTTGCTTTATTTGCAGATTATGATCCAGTGACTTTTAAAGAAGCCTCTCGTGATGATCATTGGATTAAAGCTATGGATGATGAGATCCATGCAGTTGAGAAGAACAACACATGGCAATTTACTACTCTACCTAGTGGTAAGAAACCAATTAGTGTGAAGTGGGTGTACAAGATAAAGTACAGGCCCAATGGTGAGGTAGATCTCTTTAAAGCAAGATTGGTGGCTAAGGGTTACAAACAAAAGCCATGTATTGATTATTTTGAAGTGTTTGCTCCTGTTGCTAGACTTAATACAGTTCGTATGTTTGTTTCTCTTGCTGCTCAAAATAATTGAAGAATTTTTCAAATGGATGTTAAATCTGCTTTTTTAAATGGTGTACTTAAAGAAGAAGCTAATGTTGAGCAACCTGCCGGCTATGTGATAAAAGGGTATGACAACAAAGTATTTAGATTGAATAAGGCCTTGTATGGATTGAAGCAAGTGCCAAGAGCGTGTTATACACGTATTGACTCTTATTTTGTTGAGCATGGTTTTGAGAGATGTCCTTATGAGCATACTTTATATGTCAAGTCTAATTCACATGGTGATATTGTTATTGTGTGTTTATATGTTAACGATTTGATATTTACTGCAATAATCCAAAATTAACTTCAGAATTCAGGGAGGCTATAATAGCTCACTTTAAGATGATAGATATGGGACTAATGTCTTATTTTTTTGGCATTGAGGTTGTTCAAACAAATGGTGGAATTTTTATTTCACAGAAAATGTATGCCAGTGATATTTTGAAAAGGTTCATGATGGACAAGTCCAATTCAATTTTGACTCCAGTTGAGAAGAGGTTGAAGTTGGTGAGAGATGGTACAGGTGATCTTATGAATCCAACCTACTTTAAAAGGTTGGTAAGAAACTTGAGATATTTAACTTCTACTAGGCTAGATATTGTGTTTGGTGTTGGGTTAGTTAGCAGATTTATGGAGACTCCACATCAATCTCACTTGTAAGCTACTGAACGAATTTTGCGATACATTTGAGGTATGCAAAGTGATGGTATTTTTTTCTCATCTTCTAACAGTTTGAAACTTGTTGGATATACAGATAGTGATTGGGCAGGTGATACTGAGATTCGAAAGAGTACTTCAGAATATGTCTTTTATCTTGGTTTTGGTGTATTTTCTTGGTCTTCTAAAAAACAACAAGTTGTTGCTCTTTCAACAGTAGAGGCAGAGTACATTGCAACAGGGAATACTATTACTCAAGCAGTTTGGTTACAACGGATGCTTGGTATTCTACAACGCAAGCAGGATGATCCTACAACAATATTTTGTGATACCAAGTCAGCCATTGCATTGACAAAGAATCTAGTTTTTCATGGAAGAAGCAAGCACATTGATATGAAGTTTCACTTTATTCGTGACTGGGTGAATGACAAGGAGATCCAACTTGAATTTTGTCATTCTGAAGAACAAGTTGTAGATATATACAAAGCCGCTTAAAACAAATTCCTTTTTGAAGTTGAAGAGGTTACTTGGCATGGTGAAGCTTGAAGACCTTGGTTTAAGGGAGGCAATGTGAGCCAATTAAACCAAGTTACTATAGTTTTAGTAGGACTCTTAATGTTGACTCCTGGTAGTAGTAGGATTTGATTTGTTTTATCCTAATGGGACTAGGAGTTTTTGTCCTAGTAGGAGTGATATTATTAGTTTAAATAAGATTAAAAGTCTTAATTGTATTAGGATTAGACTTTATATAATATATATATATATATATATAAGTCTACCGTGCATGTATGTAAAAAAGAAAAAGAAAAAAGGGTGTCACAGTTGGGGGGGGGGGGCGTGAGTTTGTGTGGTGTGTGAGATCCGAAAGCCAAAAGCCTATGCTGCCATAAACAATGATGCGGCTTGAAGTTTAGTTTCAATAAAATATATGTTATTTTGTTATTCTCTGGTTTGGAACTTTAGATTATTAGTTTTGAATCTATTCTTGCATATTATTCCTTTTTTCTTGTTTGTTAATTCTACACGTGTTATGTATTCAAGGTACTTTAACACTATGTTTGGATAAATATGAGAAAAAAGAGAAAAGATGATAACATTAGTTATGAGAAAAAGGAGAGTGTAATCCCTCTTTCATGCTTAGATAACAAATGAGAGAAATGACAGTGTAATTCTCTTATATTTCTTGGGAACAATAAAAAAAAGAAATGAGAAAAAAGAATTATATATTTTTTACTATTATGCCCTGGGATAAAGATGTATTTTTTATTTTTTTCTTTATAATTTTAATATTATAATTAGTATTATAAAAAATTCATTAAAGACTCTCTCCTTTCGTTTCATCTTCGTCCATTTTTAAAAAGAGGGCAAATAAAATAAAATAAGAATTAAAAGTCCCATTCTCTCACTCTATCTCTCTTCCTCTCCTTCTCTCATTTTAAATTAAATATAAAATAATATTTTATTTTTATTTTTTTTAAATCCCTCGATGCAAGCAGAATTTTAAAAAATTGAGTAAATGAACAATAGAGACTAGCTTTATCCCCTAGCTAATGAAATTCTCTTTCCTTCCTCTCTCATCTCTCTGTCAAATTTTCACCAATAAACTACCCAAATTATTTTCCATAAATGAAATTAACTCTGGAGGAAGCAGAATCGGAGAGGGTGGCGGAGACGGCGAGGACTACTGTAGAGATGGCAGTAAAGCATGTATCTTTTTCACAGAAAATTTGTGTACTTTCTTTATATATATATATATATATATCAAGCAACCTTGCAATAGTTGAACTACATGAAAGACTGGCACCCATTGTTTGGGATTTGTAAACCTCTCAGGATTCTCTTCTTATGTAGCTTTGGATGCTATGGTACACTGCAACATCTCACTGAACCATCTTCTCTCCTTTTTTTTTTTTGTGATCTTTTTCTATATCTATCTATCTATCTATCTATCTATATAAACACACATTTATACATGAGTTTGAGGAATGAAGAAAGTCATGCACCACTCTGATTTGCTCATACCCAATTTTTCTTTTAATTCATTTGATATTTTTCTTTTTTTATTTTCAAATAATTACAAAAAAAATAAAATTGAAGGATGAACCAAGTGATGTGGGTTTTTCTTCGTGAAAAAGGACATGCAGACCTTCAAATTCTTCTGAGGATAAAATTTTGATTTCTTCATTTGTCAGAGTAATTTCAACGCGGAGTGTCATTCGGGGTGTTAAATCTATAATCATCAAAATGGCAGTCCAAACTCAAAATTTTTCGCTCCAACGAGGGTGACATTTGTGGCTGCAAAATAACACCCAACGTTTTAAGGTGTTATTTTTACAAACTTTGGAGAGAGAAAAGGGAGAGGTGCTATGCGACCGTTGGGGCCATTTTCATTTTTACTGTTACAACGGCTATCATTCCAATGACTCTATTTCAACAAAGAATTCTATAAATATAGAGAGTTTGTACAAAAATAAAAACTTACCAAAACCCGAAAAATTACTTTGAAAATCGCTTGCCTCGCCTTTGAAAATTATTGTAAGTATCACTTCATTGCTCTTGATTTTGCTTGCGGCTATGGAACAAATCCATGGTAAATCTGGAGGGGTGCTGTTGCACTGCCAGCAGTGATGGAGAGAGCTTACAGCGGTGACGGTGGAAGGAAGGGAAGAGGAGCGGCGGAAGGAGGGGAAAAGGAGGGAGGCGCACGGCGAAGGGAGGTGCAGAAAGAGGCTTGGGACGAAAGGAGTTGCAAAGGAGGGAGGCACAGAGAAGGGCGAAAATGAGGGTTTGGGACTGAAATGTTATATATATAATTGATTTTAATTTAAAATAATTTTTTTAGTTAATGGTTATTTTTTAAATTGATTTTTTAATTAAATTATTTTTGTAATTTAAATTGATGATTTTTTTATTTTTTATTTATTTTTTAAGTTATGATTTTTTTTGTTAATTTAGGATGATTTTATTTATTTAACTAATTTTTATAATTAAATAATTTTTGTAATTTAGTCCATTGTTAGAATTTAAATTAATTTTTTAGATTAAATTAATTTTTGTAATTTAAATTGAATTTTTTTAATTTTAGTTTATTTTTTATTTGTTAATTTAGGGTGATTTTATTTATTTAGCTAATTTTTATCATTAAAGAATTTTTTTTTTATTTTAGTTAGTTGTTATTTAGAATTTAAATTGATTTTTTAATTAAATTAATTTTGTAATTTAACTTGAATTTTCTAATTTGAAGGAGGCCCAAAGAAGGCATGTATCCAAAGATCTTGAGAAGCCACAGCTTCCAAAATGATAGTTGATTCGTGACAATGACGAGTATACATACTTTGCCATGTGGTCGGAAATTTTTTTCACTTCCAATGCATGCAATCAATACTCCTTAACATGCTGGGAAAGCCACGTTGTTCCCCCGTTTCTAGCAATCGAGCAATATCGATGTTGTTTGGTGGCCTCAAGTAATGGTCGCCAAACACTATAATAACAACTTTCACAAACTTTCTCAGACTCTGTATTTTAGTGCTTTCTCCAATTCTGATGTATTCATCCACAGAATCTACCGGTGTTCCGTAAGCAAGAATTCTATAAGTAGTTGTTATCTTCTGAAGGGATGAAAAACTGAGAAATCCAACGACATCTGTTGTTTGGATGAAGTATGGATCGTGTTGTTCAACCTCGTTTACAATTCGAAGAAAAAAAGGACGACTCATTCGAAACCTCCTTCAGAAAAAACCTTCATATACACAAAGGGTAGCAAAATTGTCACGGTAGAATCTTTCGTGACCTTCAACTCTACCACGATTAACTGTTTTGTGGCCTGAAACGGAACCACAATGCCTTCTTATCCGTCCCTGACTAGACCCTTCCGACCTTCTAGTTGTAGCATACAACATATCCAAGTCATCATCATCATCATATTCTCTATATTGAGGATCCCTCCTAAAATATTAGGATAACGATTCATATAGATGGATGAATGAAAATATGAGAGGATAAATAGTCAAAGAGAAAGGGGATATTGAATTTATAGAAAGAATGTAAATGAAAACATAAGAAAAATGATTATATTTATAGACGAATTTTACTTTTTTGAATTCTTATTTTGACGGTTAAATTTTAAAATTTGAGTTTCGACAGTTGAATTTTGAAATTTGAATTTCGACGAACAAAATTTGAAATTTAAAATTCAAAATTTTGACTGTAAAAATATATCTGTTAAATTACAACCGTTATGAAAGCTATACCCGTTAAAATATAACCGTTAAGTTTAATTATATTTTTTAATAAAAAAAATTAAAATGGCACTCCATTTTGGCATCTGTCATTAGAGCAACTCCAAAGGAAGTTGCCATTTTGGGGTGCCAAAAAACCTATTTGCAATCTTGAACAGTGTTATGGCACTCCTAAATTATAAATTTGCTCCAATGGTAGGTGCAAAAATGAAGTGCCATTTTAATATTTTAATATTTTTTATTGAAAAATATAATTGAACTTAACGGTTATATTTTAACGGGTATAGTTTTCATAACGGTTTAATTTAAATTAATTTTTTAAATTAAATTACAAAAATTAATTTAATTTAAAAAATCAGTTTAAATTCTAACAATTAACTAAATTAAAAAAAATTATTTAATTATAAAAATTAGTTAAATAAATAAAATCATTCTAAATTTATAGAATAATTTTTAGAGTGATTTTTCGGGCTTTGGTAAGTTTTCTTCACAAACCTTCTGTATTTATAGAATTCTTTGTTGAAATAGAGCTGTTGGAATGGTAGCTGTTAT
The DNA here is from genome assembly GCA_008638375.1 of Nyssa sinensis. Lineage (NCBI taxonomy): Eukaryota > Viridiplantae > Streptophyta > Magnoliopsida > Cornales > Nyssaceae > Nyssa > Nyssa sinensis. The sequence continues at coordinate 15,405,953 of CM018039.1, read as the reverse complement.
AACAGCAAACATGGAAGTTGCCCAACCGTCAAATGACACCTCTCCCTTTTCTCTCTCCAAAGTTTGTAAAAATGGCACTCTAGACCGTTAGGTGACATTTTGCAACCGCAGATGCCACCCCCTTTAGAGTGAAAATTTTTGAGTTTGGGATGCCATTTTGACGGTTATAGATTTGGCACCCTAGATGGCACCCCGCGTTGGAGTTGCTATTAGAGCAGATTTATAATTTAGGAATGCCATAACTCTGTTCAAGATTACAAATAGATTTTTTGGCACTCCAAAATGACAACTTTCTTTGGAGTTGCTCTTAGGAGAAGAATGACCTAGTTTTCTCCCCTATGAATATAGAGCCTCCCAGAAACCTAAAGAGAGAAAGTTGTGAAGTATGTGTGTTTATCTCAAATGTAAAGATTTAAATTCGTTTTTTTTTTTTCTTTTTTTTTTTTTATAGTTTTTGATGCTGCACTTTTTGGTTGGTAGGGGCTCCGAACTCCGTTGCCTGAGAAACACTTGAAAGAGAAGGATCAGAGGGCCACCGGATTGGCTCCGGCGGTATCCGCTCCGATGTTTAAGTCAAATAAACTAAATTGAAAGACTGTAATCGTAAACCAAAGAATGAGCATAAAAATAAAGCGTACCTTTAGGGCATTAATTTATAGGCTGTGGCTTTCCTAAGTTGATTAGGATTTGGAGCCATAGAAGTAGGGATTTGATCATCAGAGAATAGCAGTTACCATGTTGGATACTGCGCTTAAGAGATATCCGTGAGTGACTGTTTCCTTGTTGAAGACTATTTCCTTATTCTTTGCTCGGTAGGAGGTTTAAGGCGGTGATGAGCTCTGAACCCTGATGGATGCTCTGATGGCCTTGTGCTCAGACTTGGTTTGTAGACTAAGTACCCTAACCTGCTCTGAGTGTATGATTCTGCTCTGTATGACTGAACTTTGACTGGTCTGTAGTCACACGTGTCGCATGGGGACTGGTCTGTCACTTTATGATATATCAGTTACTCCCCCCCAAGCCCTAGTTCGAATTCAACGTGCAACTAGGGCTACGTGCTTCTGAAAATCCATGCGTCTGGTTTGTCCGATTTTCAAGGTAAGCGCTGTTGTGCCATTTATTGCGCAGCTGATGGTTAGGCTTTCGAGGCCATCATTGCCTACAATAGTCATGACAATTTGGCTTTGTTGGGCCCATATTTTGAAATCATATATAAAGATAGGGAAAGGCTTAACACGCCTTCTTTCTTCACTTGTTTTACTATACTCAAAAGGGATATCGCCATTTGTTAACTCTGTGCAACTAGTGAAGCTTTGAAGACCGAAGTTCTGGTTTAGAACAGGTTCGACTAGTCTTCCTTTACCTTTCATTTTCTTTTTATTAAGAATTTCATCGTCCCCTTTTTGTTTCCAAGCAATGTCAACCTCTCTTTCATCTTCTAATGCTGGTTACGACACAAGAAGTTCTTCAGAAATGTCTGTGCCGTCTCATGTCCAAACCGTAGATAGTCATCCCTTCGGTGGTGCCGAAAATAGGTCGGTAGGGTCCCCCTCTGGCTCAAAGGTTAGAATAGTAGGTGCCTTTATAGAGCTCAAGAATAGGGTTGGGGAGGCTTCTAGTAGGCCTTCCCAGATAGAGGAAGGCGAAAGTGCCGTCACACAGAGCTTGATAGATAAACTGAAGGATAAATATAACTTCCCTTCAACTGTCACTTGTAAAGTACCGAGCACCTTAGATCGCCCATATGATGTTAAAGAGGGAAAATTTGTGTCTATCTCGCTTGGTTCGAGATGGGATTGAGGCTCCCTCTCCCTGACCTGGTTAGGGAATTTTTTTGTTGGTTTAACATTTGCCCTGCTGACCTTAACTTTAATAGTTGGCGGCATCTTCTAGGGTTCATAGTGTTAGGCACTAGAACAATGTAGACGTATCCCTCGATTTGATTCGTAGCAATATGGATCTGAAATATATGAGGTCAAAAGGCCTCTTTTACATGTCTTTTGATAAAGGGTTCAGACCTCTTTCCTCTGTACCCACTTCCAATAAGACTTGGAAGAAGTGGTATTTTTTTTGTGGAAGGAGGATGGGAGCTCGAGGACTTCCAAGGCCATATTTCAACATTCCCCCAGAATTTGGGGTTTAAGGGTGAGACCCCATTTTCTTATGACTGCTTTGGTTCTGTTTTATGCTCTTACTTCCGATCTGCTCTACTGACCACTGTTTTCATGTCTTTTGTGCAATTAAGAGTGCTTGGAAGATGTCTATCTTTACAACCGAGCTTCAGAATCAGTATCGGCAACTCCTTCAGACCCCAAACCGAGCTCATACGGTCATCGTTACCTCGGAGAACCTGATGACAGCTAATAAGCGTGCGGAGGAGATCAAGAAATCCATTTTGGGCTCATGGATCCCTGAGTACTCCAATAAGAAGGTGGGAGAGGCTCCCTTTTATGTCGAACAGCCCCTCTAGGGCAAGAAGAGGAAGTTGATCTCCAGCTCTTCGAAAGGTGCACTGCCTGAAGAGGAAAGGGAGGCCCCCACCCCCATATCAATGATCCTTCCTGCCCTTGCCGTTCCTAGCAGATGAACTACGAAGGGGAAGACGGCTGCCACTGCCCCCAAATTGTTTGAGGATCTTGATTACTTAATCGTCAAAAATGCTTTTGATGATATCTAGGCTAAGGGTCCTCATCGATATAGGGGGCAAAAGCCGAAAAAACTAATGACTGAGATGATGAGTCTCCAGATGAAGGTAACTACTGAAGGTTCCCTTTTCTCTCTTTTGCTTGATTGCGATGTACTTGGCATGTTCTGACTTGTTGACTTTATATTTTACAAAGTATGCATAGTTTGGCTGCTCTGATGGTGACTCCTCTAAATGTAGACGAAGTTGATAAACTTCAAGCCGAGTTGGACGAAGTCAGACTGCAGCTTGGGACAACTTAGTCTGCGGCTCATGTTGTTGAGGATAAGCTGAAAGAGGCTTCTAACTCTCTGGCTGTCTTGGAGTCTGAGAGGGATCTTCAAGCTCGGAAGGCAGACGAACTTCAAAAGGAGTTGTATGATCTTCGGTATGCCTATGATAAGAAGCTCAAAGACTCAGTCGCCTCTGCCATTACCTCTACCAAAGTTGAAACCGAAGCGGAGATGAGGGCTGAAGTCCAGGGAATGAGTTGAGAGCTGGTTTAGCATGGATGTGATGCCTTCAAGTCCAAGCTCCTTGCAAAATTTCTAGACTTTGATTTATCATTGATCGAAGGTACTGAAACCCCTCTTCCCGATGCTGAGGTTTCGAGCAAGGATGGCGAAGCAACTCCTTCTGAACTGCCTCCAGTAGAATAGGATCTTGTTTTGTGTATTTATTTTTTCATTAATGTACTTGAATACTTTTATCAATAAAATTAAATTTCTTCAAAGCTTGAATGTATTTTACCCTTCTGAACTGCAATATTTGTAAATTCTGAGGATTGTTGTGAATGCTTAGTAGATTCAATACTGTCCCAAGTTATCGTTGCTTTGTAGTGTGGGCCTAAGCTCCAGCCCTTTTAGCTCGTAGCTAGTGTAAGGAGAGACGTTCATGAGCTGAGTCTATTGCAAAACAACCTTTTAACTAGTTATGATCAGAAGCTATCTTCCGAGCAGAGGATTTCGAATAGTTGAACCAGAGCTTGTTCCTAGTGACTTTGAGCAGTTCGAACTTATCTGGTACTGAATAACTTGAGCAGTAGGTCTTGCCATAATCTGTTGGATGACTTATGATAATCCACCGTTTATAATAAGAATTTATGTCCACCAGGACTTAAAGTAATTGAATTGATCACAACCTTTGCTCATCAAAATAGTAAATAACACGTCTCCTAAGATCAAATCTTCTTTAGATTAGGCCTGAACAGGAAGCTTCGTAATAACTGAACCAGAATTGGTAGCAACTGATCTGTATCACTTGTACGAGCTGTAGGTTTTTTAGGGGTCTTTTCTTTATGATGGACCAGACCAGGAGGTTTGTGCATTGAATGGACCAGACCTGGAGGGCTTTTAATGGATACAATGCTTCAGGGGTCAATACGCTGGACCAGACCTGGGGGTCTGTGCATTGAAAGGACCAGGCCTGAAGGACTTGTAATGAATACAAGGCTTCAGGGGTAAATACGCTGGACTAGACCTGGGGGTCTGTGCATTGAGAGGACCAGGCCTGAAGGACTTGTAATGAATACAAGGCTTCAGGGGTCAATACGCTGGACCAGACCTGGGGGTCTGTGCATTGAGAGGACCAGGCCTAAAGGACTTGTAATGAATACAAGGCTTCAGGGGTCAGTACGCTGGACCAGACCTGGGGGTCTGTGCATTTAGAGGACCAGGCCTAAAGGACTTGTAATGAATACAAGGCTTCAGGGGTCAATACACTGGACCAGGCCTGGGGGTCTGTGCATTTAGAGAACCAGGCTTGAAGGAATTTTAATGAATACAAGGCTTCAAGGGTCAATACGCTGGACAAGACCTGGGGGTCTGTGCATTTAGAGGACCAGGCCTGAAGGACTTGTAATGAATACAAGGCTTTAGGGATCAATATGCTGGACAAGACTTGGGGGTCTGTGCATTTAGAGGGCCAGGCCTGAAGGACTTGTAAAGAATACAAGGCTTCAGGGGTCAATACACTGGACCAGACCTGGGGGTCTGTGCATTGAGTTGAGAACACTTTTCTAAAAGGATGTACAAGAGAAAAGCTTTATTGATAATACTTCTGTAAATGTTCTATATTCCAAGGCTTAGGTACAGGTTTCCCAGCCATGTTTTCTAACCAATATGTGGTAGGTCTGACAACCTTTGTTACTCTGCAAGGGCCTTCCTAGTTGGGTAACAGTTTTCCTATAGTGGGATCTTTAGTATTTGGGAACACCCTTCTCAGGACGAGATCTCTAACCTGAAAGCGGATGGGTTTTAGCCCCAGTTTAGAGTTGTTGGCCATTCTGTGCTGATATGCTTTCATCCTGATCCTAGCTTGATTCCTTTTTTCTTCAAGTAGGTCCAAGTTTTCTGCAAGTTGCTGATCATTGCTCCCTTGGTTGAAAGCTTCAGTCCTCAGGGTAGGCATACCGATCTCAATAGGGATCACCGTTTCGGTACCATAGGCAAGTGAGAAAGGGGTTTCAAAAGTGGGCATTCTTCTAGTGGTTCTGTAGGCCTAGAGAACTCCAGGTAGTTCTTCAAGCCATCTTTCCTTGGCTTCTTCCAACCTCTTTTTAAGATCATCCAAGATTGTTCGGTTGGTGACCTCTGCTTGCCCGTTGCCTTGGGGGAGGCCTGGAGAGGCGAAATGTTGACTGATGTGCAGGTTTTGACAGAATTTCTTAAAAACTTTGCCAGCAAACTATGTACCATTGTCTGAAATGATAACACGTGGTATGCCAAATCGGCAGACTATATTCTTCCAAGTGAAGTTATTAACCTCTTTCTCAATAATGTGTGTTAGGGGCTCTACCTTTGCCCATTTGGAGAAATAGTCAATGGCCACCAAAAGGTATTTCTTGTTTGGTGTGGCCTTTGGTAGAGGACCTATGATATCCTTTCCCCATTGAGCGAAGGGCCATGGGCTGGTAATAGGAATAAGCTCATGGTGTGGCTGGTGTTGGTAGGGAGTGAACCGTTGGCATTTGTCACACCTCTGGATGTACTCTTCCGCTTGCTTCAGCATGCTCGACCAATAGTAGCCCTGTGTTAAAGCTCGGTGGGCTATAGTTATATCCCCATTATGATTTTCACAGATTCCTTCATGTATTTCTGCCAACACATACTGAGATTCCTCTAGAGACAAACACCTCAGTAAGGGTTGTGAATAAGACCTGTGATAAAGTTTCCCATTCATAATAAGGTACCGAGCTGCCCTGATTCAAATTCTTCTAACCTTGTTCTTGTCTTCTGGAAGGAGCCCTCATTCTAGGTATTGGAGGATGATAGTCATCCAGCTTTGGGTTTGCTCTGTAGCTTGAGCAACTTGGACCTCTTTTATGCTTGACTCTAATTGATGAAAGACTTTCAACGTGGATTCTCCTTTAGCCTTGAGGTGGGAGGCCATATTGGCTAGTGCATCAGCTCTGGTGTTTTGATTTCTTTCAATTTTCTGGATTATGAATTTTTGGAAGGACTGCTTTAGTAATTTCACTAGTTCTGAGTACCGGAGCATTTTGTCATCTTTAGTGGAAAACTGTCCCAGGACTTGGCTGACCACCAATTGGGAATCAGAGAAGACCTCGAGATTTTGAGCCTCGTATTCTAGAGCTAGCTTTAATCCAAGGATAAGGGCCTCGTATTTTGCTTTATTATTAGAAGCTCTGAACCCCAGACTTACTGCCTTTTCTGCTATAAGCCCATCAAGGGATTGTAGCACCAAGCCGACACCAGAACCATGGTCAATGAAAGATCCATCAGTATAAAGTTGCCATGTCCCAGAGCTTTCATAGGGCTGTGCCCTGTCTTGTAGTGCTGGAGTGAACTTAGCAACGAAATCGGCCAAGGCTTGCCCTTCGATGGAGGTCCGTGGAACATAAGATATGTCAAATTCCCCCAACTCTACTGACCACTTGACCAGTCGTCTTGAGACTTTTGGCTTTCGAAGTACCGACTTCAGCAGATAGGCCGTTGGGATCTCAATGTGATGTGCTTGAAAGTAGTGTTTGAGCTTCTGTGCTGAGGTTATCAGGGCGAAGGCTAATTTTTCAATCTCTAGATATCTTTTTTCTGTGTCCAATAGCGCCTTGCTGACGTAGAATATGGGCTTCTTGATTCCTCTATCCTTCTTGACCAGTACAGAACTGACAGCGTTTTCGGAGACAGCAAGGTAAAGGAGTAGCTTTTCCCCTTGGACTGGTTTTGATAAGAGTTCAGGCGAAGCCAGATACTCCTTTAGCTCTTGAAAGGATTTTTCACATTCCTCTGACCATTGTAGGGCTCTGTTACCTTTCAAGGCTTTGAAGAACGGTAAGCAATGATCAGTAGATTTGGAGATAAATCTGCTTAGAGCTGTAATTCTACCGTTCAGAGCTTAAATGTCTTTATTGGTCTTTAGTGATTCCAGCCCAATCAATGCCCCAATTTGAGTGGGATTTGCTTCAATACCTCTCTGAGAGATTACGTACCCCAAGAACTTCCCTTTGGTTACACCAAAGGTGCACTTCGAAGGATTCAGTTTCATCTTATGTTGCTTCAAGATGTCAAAAGTCAGAGCTAAGTGCTAGAGGTGGCTACCTTTTTGTAGGCTCTTGACCAGCATGTTGTCAATGTAAACCTCTATGGTACTTCCGATCAGAGGACTAAACATTTTGTTGATCAAACGCTGATATGATGCTTTAGCATTCTTTATGCTGAACGGCATCACTTTATAGTAATAGAGATCTCGCTCAGTTATGAATGCTGTCTTTTCTTGGTCTAGGAGGTACATCTGGATCTGGTTATATCCGGAGTAGGCATCCATGAAGCTCATGAGTTCGTGTCCAGCAGTAGCATCAACCAGCTGATCAATCCTTGGTAGTGGAAAGCTGTCTTTTGGGCAGGCCTTGTTGAGGTCTGTATAGTCAATACAAACTCTCCACTTTTCGTTTTTCCTTTTTGACCAGAACAGTGTTAGCAAGCCATTCTAGATAGAATACTTTTCATATCATCTTAGCCTCTAACAGCCTCTGGACTTCCTCATTAATGATATGATGCCGCTCTAGAGTGAGTGGCCTTCTTTTTTGTCTTACTGGGGGTTGATCAGGATCTACCATCAACTTGTGAGTGGTGAGGTCTGGATCTATACCCTACATATCCTTCGTTTTCCAAGCAAACACTAAAAGGTTGTTTCTTAAGAATTTTACCATCTCTGCCTGCTCGGCAGGTGTCAAGTCCAGACCGATCTGTAACTAACGCCCTTGTTCTTTTGAGCTGACCAATACTTTGATGGGATCACCTACAGGTTTAGCCCTGCTGTCCCTTCCTTTAGGGGTTAGTGGCTCATTAATTCTGGAAGGACAGTCTTCCGCCTCGTGATGGTGGGTGAGGTCTGGTTCCCTGCCTTCACGAGCGTACAGTGCTACTTGGGGGCCCTCTCCTTGAGCGCGAGAGCATGACACTCTCGAGAGGTCGGTTGACATCCTTTGATAGAGTAAACAACATGATTGTGCACGTACTTTAGGCATTGGTAGAGGGTCGAGGTGACTGCTCCCATCTGGTGTAGCCAAGGTCTCCCAATTATGACATTGTAGGGGGACTTGGCATTCAGCACCATGTGCTCTGACATTGTCGTCTTCTATCCATCTCCCTCTACTGCCATGGTTGGGAGGTTAATCCTCCCTAATGGAGTACTAAGGTTTTCATCAAATCTTGCCATGATAGCAATGATGGGCTTGATGTCATTGGGATTGAGCTTCATCTATTTGAGTGGTTTGTAGAACAGCACATTCGTAGAACTCCCTGTGTCCACCAAGACTCTTTGGATTTCAAAGTTGGCAATTTTGAGGGAGATAACGAAGGCATCACTGTGAGGACAGTGTACTCTTGCACGATCCTGATATGAGAACTGGATCTCAGGTACTGGCTTCAGTATTTTCTCAATATTGGAGATCTGTTGGATGTTGGGAGTAATTCTAGCCTCCCGAGCATACCGTTTTCTTACTTGGTTGGATGTCCCTATTACCGGGGTATCTGTATAGAGGACGAAGATAACCTGAGTGTTCTACTACTGAGGCCCATTCTGTCTTTCCCTTTGCTCTGGCCTTTGGTCTGGCCTCTGGTTAGGCTTTCTCTACTAAGGTCTGTTGTTGCGGGTGTTCTGCCTCCCGTCTTACCTGACAAACTCTCGCAGTCATCCTCTTCTTATGAGCTGCTCGATTTCATGCTTAAGTGTTTTGCATAAGTCAGTGGCGTGCCTATGGTCCTTTTGAAAGTCACAATACTTGCTTTGGTCCCGGTAGTTGGGATCGCCTCTTAGCGGCTCTAGCCATCTCAGGTTTTCACATGATCGGACCTGCCGAAGTATATGAGTCAGGGAGGCATTCAGAGGAGTGAAGGTAGTGAATCCCTTTGGAGTAGTGCTGTTTGGAGTTCTAGAAGCGGTTCTTCAGTCTGGGCTTTTGACCCTCTTCTTGATTGTACTGGAGTCCTTCTGTTCATCCTACTGAGCTTGTTCTTTAGACTTTTGAGCTATACTCTTTGCTTCCTCTAGATTTATGTATTTCTTAGCTCGATCCATGAGGGCTGCCATATCGGCAGAAGGGCTTTTTGTTAGAGAGTCCTTGAAGCCTCCTTGTGTGAGTCTAGAGGTCACAGCAGCTACTAAAAAGCTTGGGCTACAGTCTGTGAGCTCGGCATTAAAGCATGCAATGTAACCTTGGAGGGGTTCCTCTTTGGATTGTTTCACTTTAAGAAGGAATTCTGGGCCCTTTCTCAACCTCCTGCTAGTCATAAATTTGTCTAAGAAGCGCCTACCGAGCTCATAAAAGCTGGTGATTGAGCTTGGTGGGAGGTGGTGGAACCACTTCAGAGTTGTGCCTTTGAGGCTAGTAATGAAAGTATGGCACATGAAGGCGTCGGAAGCCCCGTGTAGTGCCATAGTGTGCTGGTAATGAGGCAGATGATCCCCCGGGTCCTCAGTCCCATCATAAGGGGTGAATTTTGGGACGACGAACTTCCTCGGCCTCTCCTCAGCCATGATAGCAAGGGTGAATGACGTGGCAAGCCTTCCGAGTAGCCTGGCTAGCTCGTCCTGCTCTGGAGGGACTTGAACACTCCTCATCACAATAGTGCGGTCCATGGAGTCTACAACTTCTTCAACTCTTCATGGGTCCTTGGGGGGGACTTCTTACGAGTCTTGCCTTGCAGTTTCGGCTACTACCTAAATGGGATGGGCATGCCCCATGGCTGGAGGAGGATTTTGGTGCTCTTGAGCTGGAGGAACGGGAGCTGCATGCGGTTGAGACTCTTGCGGTGCTCGATTCGCTCCTGAAGCCCCTGGGGTTGAGCCCTGGTGGTGCTTCTATAGTGGATATCTGGGATAAAAGTTGGTATCCCCCTTCCTATAGCTGCTGATGGCTGTGGGTCTCTGCTAATATTGGCGGCACCTTAGGGGTACATTGGTTCATTATTGGGAATTTCTTCACGAAATCCTCCGCCTGTGGTGGCAGTAGGAGGTTGTGTCCTTTGGTCAGTCGTGTTGACAGGTGGATTCAAAGGATTGGTTCCAAGGTTCTGGGTGAGTACCGCTAGAGTTTTAGACATGGCAAGTAACTGTTCTTGTATCAACTCGTTTTGTCGTTTGACTGAGTCTAGCTCTTGCTGCATGGGATCAGTTGTTCGTCTCTTTCCTCGTTCGGGAGGAGGCCGGGGTTAAGGGTTTTGAGGATTTTGAGTATTCTTTCCCGGTCGGAGATTGGGAGCCATGGTCCTCCGGTGAGAAGGAGGACAAATTTGTTCGTAGGTAGAGCACTTTTGTTGAAAGAGTGATTACTGTTCCCACAGATGGCGCCAAACTGATGCTGCACTTTTTGGTCGATAGGGGTTCCGAGTTCCGTTGCCTGAGAAACACTAGAAAGAAAAGGATCAGAGGGCCACCGGATTGGCTCTGGCGGTAGCCGCTCCGATGCTTAAGTCAAATAAACTGAATTGAAAGACTGTAATCGTAAACCAAAGAATGAGCATAAAAATAAAGTGTACCTTTAAGATTTAATTTATAAGCTGTGGCTTTCCTAAATTGATTAGGATTTAGAGCCATAGAAGTAGGGATTTGATTATCGAAAAATAACAGTTATCATGTTGGATATTGCGCTTAATGTCCAAGCATTCACACCCAAGACATCCTATTTTAAAAGATCAGTTTGACTTTTCATTTTAACTTGTGCTTGCTTCTCTCCCCTCCAATGATGGAACTGTCAAAATGCTCAACGAAAACAAAAAAGAACCCCGATGTGGTGTTTCTGAGCAAATCTTTCATGAAAGACATAGCACTCCAATCCAATGTCCCTTCTTCTATTCATTCTTCTCGAATTAGTTCTTCGGTTTTCTAGCATTAGTGGTTCTGTATCTAGCAGCAATGAATTGAAACCAAGAAAACTAGCTGGTGGTGATCCTCTTTGCCCATTGGACTTCGACAAGCTTCGAGAAATGGTCAAAAAAAGCTCTTCAGGGCTCGAGTTTCTCGATGTCCCAACCGAGTGTCATTCCTTTCTTGATTCAATTCGTATAGTTCGATCCGAATATCTTCGAAGCACTGGCTTTTTTACTATTCCTCCTAATGCCTCCGAGGCGTGTTGGCATTCATTTCAGATCCTAGTTAACGAATACTTGACCGTGTTCGATGTGAGATCGAATTGTGATGTTCAGACCGGTTGGATTTCTGATAGTTGTATAAATATTTCCACTCGGGCAGAGTTTGAAGCACTAATCCCAGAATCTGAATTGCAGGAAGTTAAGCGTTCATGTAATCAGTCACTGGGCGGTAGTTCTGCTTGTGAGCCATGTGTGGCTAGCTTATCGAGTATCCAAGAGGCCTATTTTCGTGGTCCTGAAATTGGGAATGTCTCAGATTGTGCTGCTTATCCATTTATGTATGCTGCTGCTTTTGTTAATCAGTTTGGTCCGACTGATTTTGGGACCGCCAAGTGTTTGTTCTCGCTTAATCTCACTTTGGCTGTTAAAAACATCAACAAACATGATGTCGTGGTTAGAGGGATTGTGACAGGTTGTATTCTTGGCTTCCTGGGGGCAGTTCCTGTGGTTTGGTTTCTTTGGAGATGGCACAAACGAAGGAGGAAGAAGAAAGAAGCCCTTGCTAAAATCGCAACACGTTCGGCTTTGAGGTTGGGTTTGATCGGTGAAAGTACTACTTTGGTTAAGTTCACAATTGAAGAATTGAAAGAGGCTGCTAGGAATTTCTCTAGGGAGAACCTAATTGGGCTAGGAGGATATGGGAATGTTTATAGAGGTGTATTAGCAGATGGGTCTGAAGTTGCGTTGAAAAGGTTCAAAAACTGTTCTGCTAGTGGTGATGCAGATTTTAAACATGAAGTAGAGGTCATTGCAAGTGTTAGGCATGTAAACCTTGTTGCCTTGAGAGGGTATTGCACTGCAACAGTTCCTCTGGAGGGCCACCAGAGAATAATTGTGTGTGACTTGATGCATAATGGAAGCCTCCATGACCATCTTTTTGGATCAGGGACAGAGAAGCTTAGTTGGCCAATTCGTCGAAAAATTGCCCTTGGAACGGCACATGGGTTGGCTTATTTACATAATGGAGCACAGCCAGCTATCATCCATAGAGATGTTAAAGCTAGTAATATACTATTGGACGAGACATTTGAACCAAAACTGGCGGATTTTGGATTGGCAAAGTTCACTCCAGATGGATTGTCTCATTTGAGTACTAGGGTGGCTGGGACACTTGGTTATGTTGCTCCCGAGTACGCTTTGTATGGGCAACTAACAGAGAGAAGTGATGTGTATAGCTTTGGGGTTGTGCTTCTTGAGCTTTTGAGTGGGAAAAAAGCAGTTATTGCAGTTGATAATGGAAAAGCTTCGCTTTTGACAGATTGGGCTTGGTCACTAGTGAGGGAAGGCCGAGCACTTGATGTTATTGAAGAAGGCATGCCTGAGTTGGGACCTCCAGAATTAATGGAAAAGTATGTTCTGGTTTCTGTTCTTTCAGCTCATCCTCTGTTACATGCTAGGCCAACTATGGAACAGATTGCAATGCTATTTGAAACTGATCTTGCAATGGTTCCTTCGATTCCAGATTTCCCACTTTCTATTCTAACTAAAGCAGATGATATTGAGAGATCAGTGACGTGCACTGGCTCGGGTTCTACACTTAGCTCCATTAATCAGCAGCCATTTTACTTCACGAGCAGTCATTCTGTTCTGGACCATGAGGAAGATGAGGAAATTTCACTAGTAAATGGAGTGTAAACAATTCAACATGAAGAGATTGCTTCTATTTTGGTAATCGAGGACACTTCTTCAGCATCTGGTATGCTCAGATCATGCAATAAATTGATTTACATAGTATGGTTATTTGTCCATACACAAAGGAGTAGAATATCTAGAATTGCAGAGGAATAGACCACAACTTCTTGTTTTTGGTAAATGGAATAGACCACAGCTTAGTTGTACTTCAGTATACTTTATTCCTGAACTTTAAAGTTCAGTTACTTGTGAAAACCATATCATAGAAAATAAGAATCCAAGGTAGTTGTACACAACAGTGATGACGTTTAATATCATAGAAACCTAAGCAGGAAGAAAAAAATCTCATTGTATTTTTTGTAGTCAAACAATAATAAGAATCCAAGTATGGTAATTCATGTAAAAAACTTAATGTAATTCTTGGAAACAATTGCTTGTATTACATGGACGTTCTGTTACTTAAATGCTATGAGAATTTGGTTTGCCCAGGCTGAAGGATTTGCTGTAGTATTTCTGTTTGATGCCTAAGTTGTTATTATGCCATTTTCCTTTTGTTATCATTATTGTTTGGACTTTGATTAGTTTCATCTCATTACATGAGCAGTGAATGAGAGCATGAGAAAGTCTAATTTATCATTTGTGATGCTGTCCGGAAAATTATAATAGCATTTATTATCTAATTACTGTTTGCTGATTTACATGTATCTAACAATTGTCTTCTGATATTAGGCAACTTAAATTGCAAAATGAACATTTATTGGTATACATGGATGTGTCCAGTTACATAAATAATTCTGTATTCTTCTGAGTTTTGAAATACTTTGGGAGTTCAAAGAAATGATATTTTCTTCATTGAAGGGGGTACAAAGCCATTAGATTTGTGAAAAATGAGAAAAGTAGGGTAATAGCAGTCCATAAAGAAGGGTGTAAAAAGGAATGTTATCGTATTCTTTGAACCAGGGAGAGAATACAAACTAAGATATACTATCCTAACAGCTCTGGATGACCATCCAAAAGGTATGTAGACAGGACAGGATCAAATCACTAATGGTCACTAGAGTCTTTCATGAATGCAGTTGGGGAAGATTTTAATGTAGTTGTTTCTAGGAGTCAAGCTTATAGATCAAAATGAAGGATATGGTACTGCTTGAGGGCACTCTTGTTGAATAGTATAGTAAACTTTGGGATTGTTATGAAGAAATAATGACTAACTCCAGCAACCATGATAATAAAGGTTGTGTGAAAATATTTTTAATTTTTGAAAATATATTGCTTTTTCTTTCTAGGATTTGTTTGGTCTATGGTAGATTTGAAAATATTATAGGTAGGAATTGGGAAAATGGTATACAGGAATTCACTGGGCTGAATGGGTTTGGTCTAACATAAAGCCATAAACATCATTATCTAGTGTTGGTCTCACCGATGTAAGGTGTTGGAAAGACTAGACTGGATATTAACCTAACATTTGATATTATTTTACGTAAAGTGATTGTTATTAAACTCGAACTTGTTTTCTTACACTTGACAATGTTAGCATTTTATTACTGCACCAACTGAATTGTTGTACCTAGTTAATTAATCAGACATTCCACAGTTGACCAGAGGGCAAGCTGGTTTAAAAATTAATCCTAAGCTTCATGCCTTGCCTCCACCTGAAAGTCAAATCTCTCATTAACCCCAAACCAGCCATCCCCATCTATTTCCAGCCAAATTAAATCCAATTAATCCCATTTCAATCTATCTATATTTAGCCACAGCCAAATACACACACACACACACATTGATATATATATATATATATATAGATATGTACAGTCAATCCTGTTATAATAGTTAAGTATGGAAGATGAAAAATTTATTAATTATTTAATTTTTGGTGGTTCTTATATGTAAATGACTCTACATACAAAAAAAGATCTTATGTGAAGTTTTTTAACGATATTTCAATTTTTTTTTTTAATAAAAAATACATATAATGTTCTAAGTTAGGTTATTAAAAAATTATTAATGTTCTTTTGAACTAAATAAGTTATATTTCTTATGATTGCTGTGTCATAATTTTTCTAATTTACAATATTTTTACTCCAATTGTGTAGAATTAATAAATGTAATTACCTGGACATCTCATAAATAAAATATATAAGTATATATATATATATCACTATTTTATCTCTCTTATAATTAATATTGTAAATCTATTTTTTTGACATTGATTCCTTAAAAATGTATTAATTATTAAAAATTATTAATTTATCAAATATTAATTATAAAAAAATTAATTGTACATATATGTGCACTTTCGGACGTGGACTATGCTTGTGCTTAGGTGACAGTCACTCTCTCTCTCTCTCTCTCTCTCTATATATATATATATAATTCATGCCAGATCAAGACAATAGTGGTTTGATCATTTATGTAAGTGTGTGTACATAGATAAACTTGAGGAAAATTGAATAAATATTCCAATTTAAAGTTATGGGAGCAATCAAATTAATTGTGACTAGACTCAGTACCTTGTATTTAACTATTTACGCTAATAGAACTCAAGAAATTGGTCAACTGTATCGGGCTTAAATGTGGATAGCTCAAACTGTAAGTTTTTATTTTATTTTATTTATTTTTGTGGTAGGCGGTACTGATTTAGCTTTGTCTAAATTGTTGAATTGTTATCTAACTTTTGGACGGCCAAGGCTTCTAGAATAGATCAACTATAGATTAAATAAATCAGATATGTAAATAATTAGATATGATTAGATACAATTTATATATTAAATTCTTTATATATTATATTAAAATATATGTTTTAAAATTTTATAATATGTTAAATATTAAGTTATATAAGATTTTATTTGTTGACTTTATATATTTTAATTATATTTTAAAATTTTAAAATATGTTAAATATTAAGTTATATAAGATTTTATTTGTTGACTTTATATATTTTAAATTATATATATATATATGATTCTTTTAAACATATAAAAATATTATTCACACTCTTACATATTCACTTGACTTGAGATTCAAAATATTATTTTTTAATGTTTAAAATTTTGTTTTATACAATTCAAGTGTTAAAGTGGAGTGAGATTAGGGTTGCCCTTGTAAATATTGCTATTATATATTCTGGCACCTGCAATGCAGGTGCTTATTTCAATAATAAGTTTATATTGCAGGCAAGAGTGTCAAGTTTTAACACGACACGACGATACGATTCGAATATGACACGAAATTAACGAGTTTGGGTTTAGCATAAATAGATTTGAGTCATAAACGGGTTGACACGTATAATACGATTAATAAACAAGTCGTGTTTGAGTTTTACTAGTGACACGTTTAATTATAAAATATATTATCAGCTAGGATAATTCGTCTCATATCAAATATTTATTAAAATTTTGAGATTTTTTATTTATAAAAAATGTTTCTACTTTAATTTTGCCTAAATCCAAAGTTACTAAACTTGAAAATTATTTATACATATTAAAAGATAGGTAAATTTTTTTATTTAAAAAATAAAAAAATTAAAATAAACGAGTTAAGTATGTCGACACGTGTAACCTGTTTAATAAATGAGTTGGGTTTGAGTTTTGAAACTTGACACGATTAGTTAATAGTGTCCGATTAGGGTTCACACATATTTTCGAATGTGTATAACTTGACACGACACGATAACACGAATTGTCACCCCTAATTGCATGTGCACATTTCAATAATAATTTTATAAAAA
Source organism: Nyssa sinensis (assembly GCA_008638375.1). Lineage (NCBI taxonomy): Eukaryota > Viridiplantae > Streptophyta > Magnoliopsida > Cornales > Nyssaceae > Nyssa > Nyssa sinensis. The sequence continues at coordinate 15,389,296 of CM018039.1, read as the reverse complement.
ACTAAGCGCAAACATTTTAATGCTATTAAATAACTAGACAATAGTACTAATAACAGTTTGGATAAACACGCATAACTTGACTTTCAAGAGTTTTTTTTTTTTTAATTTCCTGGGATTCACAAGATTTGTATTCTTTATATTAAAATAATGAAATTCAATTAATCAAGTAAAAAAGGTGATCACAAGTAGCGTGGATTTAAAACATTTAGTTAGGGATATATTAAAGATATTAAAATTTAATAGAATTTATATAAAATATAAAAAAATTTGAGAAGATTAAGTCCTATTTTGTTAAAATATTATAACAAAATTAAGGATAAAAAATATAATATTAAAATTTTTGAGTGAGCCAAGTTTTATTTTACTAAAATTTTCTAACAAAATTAGGATTAAAAAATATAATATTAAAATTTTTGGGAAGGTCATGACCCCCACATGTCTCTCTGCATCTCCCCTGATGACAAGTCTTGTGAATTGGTAATAAACGTTGAGTAAATATGATAAATAATAAGGATGACAAAATTTCACACACACACACACACACATATATATATATATATGGGGTAAATTATACTAACTTTTCTTAAAATTTTTGATAATTATACTGATTGCTCTTAAAATTTCTAACAATTATACTAACTTTCCCTCCAGTTTAATTTTTTAAAAAAATGAAAATATTTCCCCTTTTATATATATATATATTTTGTATTTTTTTAAATTTTGAAGAATTTTTTTAACCATTTTTTTTTCATTTTCAAATAAATATTAATTAGAATCTTCTCTTGGCTAAAAAATATAAATTATTTAATTAAAATTTAATTTGATATAAAATGAAAAAAATTCTTTAAAAAAGTTAGAAAAAATGATCAAAATTTTTAAAAATAAAATTGAGAGATTTTATCATTTAAAAAAAAAATTAGACTGGAGGAGAGGTTAGTTTAGTTTGTCAAAAAATGTAAGAGAAGTTTGTGTAATTTTGTAAACTTAAGAGAAATTAGTGTAATTGTTAAGAATCTCATAAAAAAGTTAGTATAATTTATTTATATTTATATTTATATATAAAATGATCTTTTACGTTTTAAAATTATTTCTAAATAATTTTTACTAAACACTAAATAAGTTATTCCTTAATTATATGTAAATTTATTCTTTAAAAATTTATTTTCTATAATTTGAAGGTTATCCAAAAGGGCCAAAATAAAAAAGTCAGGGTTGTTCTTGACACCCTTTTTTTGGGAGTTAAATTACACTAAATTTTTTTTTTTATGTTTATAAAATTATAATAAATTTTTCTACTTTATTTGATAATATATAATTAGTTTTTTTCAGTCAAATTTTTTAATCAACAATACAAAATTACCATTGTTATTTTATTTTATTTTTATATTTTTTAATTTTGACTAAATTTTTTTTAATTTTTTTTAATCTAAAAATAAATGAAAGGGAAATAACTTATTTTTTATATAAAAACAAATTTAATGTTTTAATCAAAATTTATTTTAAACTTGGAAAAAAATTAGTTAAAATTTAAAAAAATGAAAGTGATAATTTTTTTATTTTAAAAAAAATTAATTAAAAAAATATTTATATATTATCAAATAAAATAGAATAAATTATTATAATTTTAAAAATTTTAAAAAAAATTAATAGAATACACGTTTAATTTACTTTTTTATTTTTATTTTTATTTTAAGAGTGGATCCCTCAAAGACAGACAAGTAAACGACAGCTCCACTCTTGAGCTAATAAGCCCTCTCAGTATCCCACCAAACAATCAACCTGTCATCGGCCATCCCCTTCCACCCTTGAAACACTGTTTTTCTTAGTTTATTCACTTTTATTTTCTTATTTCTTCGGAGAAGAAAGCAAAATATGCGGAGAGAAAGCATAGAAGAAGGAACAGTAACTAGGTCTCTTTTGCTTCTTGAAGACAAGCCAGATATACATGGCGTTAGTGGCTGCAGCAATGGTGGTGCTGCGAGTGATTCCTCCTCCTCCGCCACGGCTGTTGTTTTCCTCAGCACCTTTGTCGCCATCTGTGGCTCATTCAATTACGGGTGTGCTGTAAGTACTGCACACAGTTTAAATTTACAAAATAAAAAAAAATCAGAGGAGATATGTTTGTTCAGTTTTTAAGCTTTACTTAATATGAAGCTCAATTTGAGTCCATGAATAGTATTTTGTGGAATTGGATATATCTTTGAGTAAAACTCAATTTGATATGAGTTTGTGTATAGGGGCGGAGGAGGTTTTCAAAGATTTTCACTCAAATTTAAATTTGATACGAGTTTTGAGTAACAACGGGAGATGCACAAGTAAGAACTTGGCTGATCCTTTTACCAAAGAGAGACATGGTAAGGTTGACAACAAATGAGATAGGGCTAAAACCTTTCCAATTGATCACCAACAATGGTAACCCAACCTAAAACTAGAAAACCTCTGGTAAAAGGTTTAATGGGTAAAAACAAGTTGTTGATAAATGATCTAGTAACACAGATTCGGCATGTGATCTCTTTTCAAATTAGCAAGATAATCAGTGTTGTTCATTATGTAAAAGAGGGTCAAATCACATTCTTAATGAAGTTTAAAATGTCGAGTAATGGAGGCATACAAGAAACTTCACCTATATGGACGTAGAAGTGGTGTCGCTTTTCACGAGAGTTTAGGTTTGCTCTTTGGATCGTTCACGAAACCAGGAGTTAGCACATGGCCATTTAAGTGCTGAAGCAAATTTGAAATCCTTGTAAGCAGAATATTGTTATGTGTATGGTATATCTGGTTTTTTCTTTATAAGACTACTTGGTTTAAAGCTTTGGCCACCAAAGACTGTCAAAACTTTGATGTATTTATACTAATTGAAGGTTTAAGTTGAAAAACATCTTCTTGTATTCATAATAATATTTTTCATTCTGATTGAGAGATTATTTTCTTATTATACTATCAAAGTGGGGGATCATTGAGCCAAGCTCTTATGTTTGATAGCATAATAGCTTTTAACTTTGTCTCACATCGGTTTTTGTGCTATATAAACATACAAAATGAATATTCATTTTTCATTTTGTGCTATTCGGTTTGTATCAAAGTTAAAAGCTATTATGCTATCAAACATAAGAGCTTGGCTCAACAAGTACCATCTTAAAGATTTGAGATTTGTGTTCGCAAATCTGATCGACCTATACACTATACAGAGCAGCCCTTGATATTCATGTTGGATCACGACTTGATCTAAAAGCTTAAATTGTTAGGTCTTAAACCTAATCATGTATATTAGTCATTCCTTCCTACACTCATTACCCGATTTGAAACTCTAGACTCGCACGTTGCCTCAACAAATCTTTCCCTTGGGAGTGAGGGGGTATTCAAAAGGGGGAGCCGCAGGTTCTTGATTTCCTTGTAGGAAAGGTCTGTCGCATTTGCGGAACTAAGCTTCATCTCTTATGGAACAGCTGGAGGAGTGTACGGGTGAGCTACCACATCAATATTCAACAAACCAAAGGGTGGCAAAAAGATAGGGTTTAGGGGGAACCAAGGAAGGACATAACACAGTTGATTATCTAATTTGCAAGTGATGATTGTATATGTTCATGGAACTAGCTTAGTGGCATAATCAAGTAGCATCTAAGTAATTTTTGGTTTATGATTTCTTTGCAGGCCGGATATTCATCTGCTGCTGAATCTGGAATCATGGATGACCTGAGCCTCTCTACAGAAGAGGTAAATATGACTAATTATTTGTAGAACACAAATCAAATTTTGATGTTGGGGTTGACTGCATTTTGTCAATGGCAATGGAGGCCAGCATTCTAATTGATAGGAAGCAACAAAATTATACAATTATTGATTAAGATTGGCATACAGATGTAACATTTTCAATTGCTATTAGATATGCATGTTATTTTTATTTTATTTTAGGTAAATATATGCATGTTATTTTTATTTTATTTTAGGTAAATATATGCATGTTATTTCCAAGTAACTATAACAATATTGTCTATGCTGTTTCACATTAAGGTTACGATGAGCACAAAAACAAGGTTTACAACAATAAACCAGTATATTGGAATATATTCAATCTGTGATAACTAGCAAATGACATATCAATTGCATTTTGTTCAGGAGTTTGAATAATTTCATGTATTGAAGTCACTCGTTGAGCGATCACAATGGAGTGAAGTGGTGTAATTAATTGTTTCTAAGAAAAGTTTAGTTGTGCATTTTTCTATTTGATTTGTTCTGATCTCATTTTCATTATTTTGCAGTACTCAGTTTTTGCTTCAATATTGACAATTGGAGCAATGTTGGGTGCAGTTATAAATGGCAGAGTAGCTGATCTCATTGGTCGGAGACGTGTAAATTTTCCCTTACCCTTACAATATCTACAAATCCTGGTATAAACTGTGGGCTCCAAACACTATACCAACTCTAACTATTATCAGTGTTGATTGATCATGCGATGCAGACAATGTGGCTTTCAGATATATTCTGCATTGCAGGGTGGCTTGCAATAGTTTTTGCAAAGGTTCAACATCTTTTTGTTCTTTCTATCTCCACAACCTGATTTTTCCTTAATTTATGGTTCATTTGATTGTCAAGAAGAACTTCTTATAACATTTGGGTGTCTTGGAAACAAGTTAAACAAGAAAGACTCCCCAAATTATTATTATAAAATTATTGGCTTCTAATTAAGTTTTTTTATGTATAAGTTTTATTGTGTTGGACTTAAATGCTAAGGCTTGATGTTCACCTAGTTTAATTTAAAAGATCATTGAAATAGGACATTGGCGATTGCAGTACTGCCATAAGAGGTAATTTTCTATACTTTTGTCCCCCAAAACACATTAATTTCAATGCATCTTGAATAATACAAAGAAAGTCAGAACAGCAACCGGAAAAAAAAATTCAAATACAAAAATCAATGGAATCTCTCTCTTTCCATATATATATATATATATTTGAGGCACAGTAGTATTAAAAATTGTTCAATGTTTGTTGAAAGGGTGCTTTGTGGCTTGACCTTGGAAGACTGTCATTGGGATTTGGAGTTGGGCTTCTTACTTATGTGGTAATTGCAGCAAGGTTTGCATGTCATATTTGATTGTTTATCCATGTAACATATAATTTATACAACCTACATTCACTTTGTTAAACAGATACCTATATATATGGCAGAAATCACACCCAAGAATATCAGAGGAGGATTTACAGGAGCTAATCAGGTAAATCAAAGCCATTATGAGCTTGTTTGATTAGAGGATAAATTATTAATTTGTTTATGTTCAAATATATTTCCAATTCTACAGATGATGATTTGTTGTGGCATATCACTAATGTTTTTCATTGGAAATGTCATCACTTGGCGCCCCTTGGCATTAATTGGTAACTCTGGTTTACTCTTGTATTGTTCCATACAATCTGAAGGAATTCCATTATAATCAGGCATTCGGTTATATTTGCAGGAGCTATACCATGTCTGATACAGGTTCTTGGTTTGTTCTTCATACCAGAGTCTCCTAGATGGTTGGTGAGTTCAATTGAAAATTTTGTTAGAAAGTTGTTTTTTTTTTTGGGGGGGGGGGTATTCAAGATTTTGTATTTCTGTTGCCTAGAATAGTCTTAATTAGGTCTGTTAACTTAGTGTTCACCAGGTGGTGAGTCCAATCAAAACATTGCTAAATTAAATACTATATCTATTAATTTTTTGCTTATCCTACTAAACTATTAAACCGAAAATATATAAAAGTATTAAAAATTAAATAGATTGCCTTTTTCATTCTTTTTTATTTTTTTTGGAGTTAATGTGACAGTGAAAAAGTAAGCACTCCTAGAAAGCTCAAGTGATAAAACTAAAAAGCAATTTATCTGCAGGCAAAGATTGGTCAAGAAAAAGAGGTAGAAGCTACTCTACGACGACTTAGGGGTGAGAATGCTGATATATCTCAAGAGGCGGCCGAGATCAGAGTAAATTTTTAACTTCATATCATAATGAAAAAGTTTTTTTTTTTCCTTCTGAATTTTTGGTCTTCAAATAGAAGGAAAGTTTTTAATTTACTAGTTTACTTGTTTGGGCATAGAAACCAAAAGTGGGATGATTTCTTGTTGTTTTATAGGACTTTACACTAACCTTTCAACAACTCTCAAAAGCCAGAATTCTGGACTTGTTTGAGCGAAAATATGCTCACTCACTCACTGTAAGTCTCAAAACTTAAATCTTACATTTGGTGTCTTATCCTTTCATGAGATGGCTGACCCTCATATGAACATATCAAATTCCATTAGGTTGGAGTTGGGCTAATGCTACTGGTACAATTTGGAGGGACCCTTGCGATTGCATTTTATGCAAGTTCAATATTCCAAGCAGCTGGTAAATTGAGGGCCTTTAGTAATAGTTTATGTAACAAATGAATTCAAAACTGTAGAACTTGAGGAAATGAATATCCAAATCTATAACTTTATATGACAGGTTGTTCAACTACTGTTGGGACCACAGCTTTGGCTATTATTCAGGTTCTTGACTCTTCAATGTAACTTGAATATGGTGTTTTGCTCAATGCATTTCTCAGATAATGATGATATTTGAGACTCTTAGTGTAAATTTTCTTCTGCAGATTCCAGCTACCGCGTTGAGTACGATCTTAATGGACAAATCTGGAAGGCGACCACTTTTGATGGTTAGAATATCTAATGTCTATTGTCAATTTGTGATTTAGTTTGACAAAGTAGCCAATAGCAAAGTCTATCATGTTTGCAGGTTTCTGCAGCTGGAATGAGCTTGGGTAGCTTTGTTACAGGATTGGCATTCCTCTTGCAGGTTTCTTCTAATACAAAATCTAAGTACCTCTGTGCTTCTCCATTTCCTGTTTGATCAATTGTGACTATGACATTTAACCATTTCCTAAAACTCTAATTTGCCACAAGCAGGATTTTCATTGGACAGCGCTCACTCCAGTATTGGTTCTTTTTGGCTTATTGGTAATGTAATTTAACCATAAAATGGTTTACCCTCAGTAGTCGATATTTATGAAAGGAAAAAAGTTTGATTTTGATTGGGAAAAATATTAAAAAGTCCTTAGAATAAATTCTTAAATCTAAAAAGTCCATATTTTTTGTTTATTTAAAAGACCCAAATAAAGAATTTTTACTACCTTAAAAGTCTAACTGTATGCTTCCACCTTAACTTAGTTAAAAATATAGTTGTTTAGACTAAAATAACCTCAATATATATTTTATGAAAGAATACTAAAAAATCCATAAAAACAAGTTTTTCAATCCAAAAAATTCCTTTTTTCAAGTCTATTAGATTTATAAAAAATCTTATGATTTTTTTGAATTGAAGAATTTATTTTATGGATTTTTTTAGTATTTTTTCCAAAAATATATCTTGAGGTTATTTTTGTCTAAACAAATACAATTTTTAATGGAGTTAAGTGGAAGAATAAAGTTGGACTTTTTGGTAGTAAAAATTCTATATTTGGGTCTTTTAAATAGACAAAAAATATGATGGACTTTTTTGATTTTAAAATTTATTTTGAGTACTTTTTAGTATTTTTCCCATTTTGATTTTGTGTTTGTATCACATCTCCTATTTCCATATATCCTCTTTCTAATGTGGGGTTCAAATGGATGTGCAAAGTTATGTGTCTATTGTATATGTGAGCCTGTGGCCATTGTCACTAGCATGGCTGTCAACTTACTGACATAAATTTTTGTACTTTGTTTAAACCAAGCCATATCTCTATTAAAATGATCCAAGGCATTTTATTTTTTGTAATTATTACTATAATTTTTTGTTTTGGGCAAACTTTTTACATGTTGACGAGAAAAATTGAGTTATCTGCTGATAAAATAGTTTTGCAACCAGGTATATTCTGCTGCATTTTCAATAGGCATGGGAGGAATACCGTGGGTTATCATGTCAGAGGCAAGTTATCTCTATTTGGGCCTAGACTCTATTTTACTTTCTTTTATGATAAGTTTGACAAGAACTGAACATAGTATGGGGGCTAATAGCTCAAATTGAAAGATGTGCCCCTCCATGTCAGATATTTCCTATAAACATAAAGGGTTCAGCTGGAAGCCTTGTTACTTTGGTCAACTGGTTCACTTCTTGGATTGTTTCCTATGCTTTTAACTTTTTATTTGAATGGAGTTCAGCAGGTGATAGCCCCCCTTCTCTCTCTCTCTCTCTCTCTCTCTCTCTCTCTATATATATATATATATATATATAAAATCTATAGTTCATTCATCGAGGGACGGAGCCAGGAATTTATTTGAGAGGGGGCAAGCTTTAGACTAAAAAAAATTTAAGAAAAATTGATAAAAGTCTCATTGAGAGGGTCAGATTAAAATGAAAATAATGATAAAGTGGGAAAATTTTCAAATCTAGAGCGGGCAAAAGTATAAATTAAAGGGGTATATTTGAATTTTTTTTATGAGAATATGATAAAATTTTTGAATAAAAAAAAATTGAGGGGGGGCAATTGACCCCCCTGGCCCAAGGCTGGCTCTGTCCCTGCATTCATCAATGCTATTACTAATCAAGGCCACATTACTTCAGGGATATTCTTCATATTCATGAGCATTTGCGGTTCAACTGTTCTATTTGTTGCAAAGCTGGTGCCTGAGACTAAGGGGCGAACAATAGAAGAGATACAAGTTTCAATTACACATCTTCTGCAATGACCAAGTTTTGTGGATATTTAGTGATGTGATGATAATTGAGCTACACTGACTCTTCATTGTCGTAGTTGTATCATCATCTTTTAAGGATTAAGATCAATATTACAAAGATGTCATTTTATTTAATTATAGGGTAAAAGGTTTATATTTACATTTTCTTGCATGTGATTCCTATCATTTAGGGTTATTATCATCAATAGAAGTGCATGCATTTCCATTCCTCATCATATATGATCTCTATTTGAGTTGACATAAGCTTATTCTATGTTATTTCTAATCTAGTTTTGGTTGGTGTCATGTTAGCTTCGTTGGTTTCGAACCTCTTTCTTTATGTTAAAATGGCTCGATTTTCTCAATAACCAAACAAATTGTTAATTTTGCATGGAAAATCAAGCCACCTTCCTATTGGATGATTTTTTTTTGGAATGCTATTGGGGATGATTATTGACCAGTCATATAAATATTTATCAAATTGTCCATATAATTTATTTTCATTTAAAAAACACAAAAACTAAATGATAATTTAATTGAATTAATTTTTTTATTATACCATCTATCAATTCTTCTTCATTTTTTTGAGTTGCTGAAAGATGTATTCAAGTTAATGTTGTCTGTGGTCTTTGTGGTGGAATGGCAGAGACGCCGTTGCATCTCTTCACTCGGTGTGATTAGGTGGCTCTCGTGTGAAGAAGGTCGATCTTCAAGACTACTTATAGATGGCATATCCTTTTTTTTTTTTTCTCTGCACTAGTTTGATTTTGTTTTGAATTCTTTTGAGCATGAGGAGGTGGAGTGGAGGTATGTGATTATTAGGTTTATTTGGAACTCTAGAAACAATGTTACGTGAAGGTTTTTGTAGGGATCCTGTTTGCTTGTTGGGGCTGCCAAATGACACGGCCTGCACACAAATAAATAGATCCCACCTAGTTAGGCAAGTTTCTAGAAGCTTCTAGAGAATTATACAGATAAAAGGGAACTTAGATTAGTCTAGAGAATTCTTAAATATTCATGTACATACTTGTATCTAGAATGTTCTATTTGAAGAGGTGGGAATGTTCCATTTGAGGAGGTGAGAAGTTTCTAGAGAAATATCTAGAACTCTCCAACCACCTATAAATAGGGGGAGGCCTCATTTGGCCAAACCATCCAAGCAAGTGTAGCATCCAAGAGTTGTAAAGCTTTGTGCAATACAAGTCCACTTTCCTTAAGTGTTCAAGAGTGCTTCCTTCTTTCCTATCTTGGTGGTGTGCTTAAGGCTTACTTAAGGGTTTACGAGTAAGGCGTGAAGCTTGAGTGCCGCACGGGTTGTGGGTTGAAATATTAAGCCCGTGACACAAAGCATACTTAGTTGAATTTCATGCTGCTCAATTGAAAATGGTCTGCATTGCTCCTGATGTTAGGCCGGAAAGCCAGATGGAAGGTGCCTGAAGCGGGTCTTTTCAAATTCAATGTAGACGGCAGTTGGTCTGCCGAAAATGGAAAAGGTAGTGTTAGGGCGTTATTAGAGACGGGACAGGTGCGGTGATTGGAGGGTTTGGTAAATGCATGAATATGTGCTCTTTTGCTCTTCAAGCGGAGGTGATGGAGGTTCTGTATGGCCTTATCTTCTCAAAGGATATTGGGGTATATGATATTATTCTTGAGAGTGGCGTTGGTCCATCTCCTGGTTCTTCCCATGGACTGCCTACCAATTTGAGTAAATAAGTAAGGTTCCTCAACCCGGTTACTCCTAGGCCATTTCCGGTCGTCCGGTTCGGTTTGCGAGGAGATGGTTAGGATAACAAACTTAAAACACGGAGTCCGAGCAGCTGGTGAGTGAGTGGTTAGTGGCCAATAACGCCCTAGTTGATGGCATTACTCTTTGCAGAGTCCAAGCAGCTGGTGAGCGAGTGGTTAGTGGCCAATAACGCCCTAGTTGATGGCATTACTCTTTGCAGTTGGCACTCGACGAACCACGGGGCACTCCATACAGAGCAAGCAAGTCTTAAGGAGGAGACGCCTGCTCGAATGTGATCCTGGCTATTTTAGACCCCTTGGAGAACATGTTGGAGCTGGGTAATTTTTTTGAAGATGTTAAGTCTGAACTTTGGTGTTATAGGTAGGTTTTTTGTCGCCGTGTTCGACGTGATGCCAATGAGCTTGCCCATGCTATTGCTTCCTATGCGAGGAGTCTGGTTCAGAATGAATTCTGGATAGAAGAGCTTCTTGCTATCTTGGATATGCTGCTGCGTCTTGATGCTCGATTGGCTATGGGTGTCTCTTAAGAGCTGGGCTGTTTTTGTTTGATTTTTCCCTTTGTTGTCTTTTTATCTCGGTCATGAACAAAAAAAAAAAAAAAATTATTCTCACTTTTCATTCTCATTTTCTTATTATTTTATCTCTCATATTTCTTTCTATACAAAGTTTTTGCATTAGTCATAATTATGTGCATCGACTGTACATCATTTTTAATTAAAATAAGGTGAGAATTCCGGCAACACAAATAAACTCACAATAGATATATTTTTTCAAAAGACACCTTCAAATAAATCTACCTATTTTATTTGTGTGGTACGGAAGTTGTGGGAGGCAATTAGTAGAGGTGTCAATCGGTTCGGCACGGACATGACACGTTAACAAGTGACATGGCACAATAATTAGTGGGTTAGGCATGGCATGACATGATAGGTCGTGTTGGACCAACCCTCCCATGCACGCCATAGGGTTCAGCACGACGGTCTGTTTGCACGACATGTTAGACTCAGTTTATTTCTTATTTTATTATCATTATTATTATTATTATGAGAACATATTTAAGCAAAATATTATAATAATTTTGAAAAAAAATAAAAAAAATTATAATAACAAATAATAAAGTGAATAATAATATTAAATTAACAAATAACAAAATAAATATACAAAAACTAAACAAAATATTATAATTACAAGTAACAAAATAAAAAAAAGTGATATTATGTAATTAAAACAACAAAAATATAACATTAAAAAAAATCATGATCCATATTAGTCATTAAAAATAAAAATAAAAAACAAAAGATTGAAAAAAAATTAAGTGGCTCGTGGGTCGGGCTGGGCCTAATAGTTTTGCACATGAGTTTGGTACGGTACGGCTTGGCACGACATAACTTGTTTGGTGAGTCAAATTGGCATGGCCCGACCCAGCCTATTTGACACCTCTGACAAGTAGTATATAAGATCCTAATTTGTTAGTATATGCCATGGAAAGGTTTAAAATTTGAATTACTTTCCCTCACCTATAGAAACAAAAAAAATTTACCCAAAAATAAAGAAGAAAAGTTGAAGAGAGGGTAATCATATATGTGTATGTAATAGTTTGATAGAAATTTAGAAGAGAGGGTAAATCATAATAAAGAAGAAAAAGGAGAAGAAAAATTTACCCAAATTTATATATAATCATTAATTAGGAAATGGACCTGATGATGTCGCTTTCTGTCCTCGGGAGTTGATGCCCAGATATCTTTTCTATGAGGTATCTGCAAATAAAAGGCTAGAGAATCACCGGTGGAGGTCCGACGAAGAATCCTCCGATGGTTAAGTTAGTAGCTTGTACAATGAACTGTTAAAGGTGATTATAAAGTTTTGAGAAAGCGTACCCCATCTGGCTGAGGTCCTAACCTTTTTATAGATGATGAATATCTTGTTCTTGAGACATTCCCAAGGAAGTAGGGATTCGATTTGATTTTTTTGACTTAGTCAACTACCACATATTTCTGAATACTTTATTTCTCAGTACTAAGTCATGAGGTCGGAAGGTTATCTCTTCGGGTATGGCTGCCACAGTACTAGGTTGTAAAGTCTAGAGGTTATCTCTTTAGGTATGGTTGCCACGCGTCACTCCTATACTGTAAGTTAATTTTGGGTATATCAGCTACTCCCCCTTCAAGCCCTAGATGTCATGATCTGGGTTAACGTTTTGAGATTCGAGCTAATTGTTGGGTCGCGTATGATCTGTCGGCTCATTTTTCGAGATCTCAACTGTCCATCGCTTCATAAAACGCTTAATCATTTATTACCAAATGTCATTTTAGAATCCCTAGGCAATTATCACGTTTTATGAACAATCATGTCTTCTATATAAGCATCTTTTTAGTTCATAAAAGAACTTTTGGTTTATCAAGATTTCTTGCTTAAGCTTTTCGATCAAGTTTCTCCTTTTTTGACAATGGTTTCCTTTGCTGGCCCGATACTCCTTAATTAGGTCAGAGTTCTTACCTAACCCTTTCTTTCTTTTTCTCTCTCATTTATCATGTCTGCTTAAGGAGATGAAAATCTTAGGGTTAGTGTATCTAATTCAATTGAACCTGCGAGGAATAGAGAATCTGATGAATCCAATTCTGATGAGGTTGGTGATGTCGAGTTTGAAGATATGCTAAGAGACCCTGAGATCAGCCATTTTACTTCAGAGAGTTTAGATGTTTTGAAAATTACTTATAACATTCCTAAGGCCGTGGTTTGTAAGGTTCTTGAGTCTTTTGAATGCCTAAACACCCTAAGACCTAGGGAGATATGTGTATATAAAGAGTTGTTTGAATTTCGCTTTCGATTTCCTTTCTACCCATTTCTTGTACGATTTTTCTATTTCTATGGCATTTGGCTTACTGGCCTGAATGTTAATAAATAGAGGCAACTAATGGCTTTTCTAGTACTATCTTTCAAAAATAAAGTAGAACTTGACCTTGACCTTTTGAGGTGCAATATGGACCTCAAAAAAAGCTTTGAGGGACTGTATTACCTTTCCTTCCTATCTCGGTTTAAACCTCTTACCTCGGTATTCACTTCTAATAAAACATGGAAGAAGTGGTACTTTTTTGTAAAGGGAGCTTTAGAGGATGTTGAACATACCGAGTTGTACTCTAAGGTGTTACCTTGGATCCCGAGCAGGATTGGTGACATATATGTCATTCACTTTTTTTTTTTGGTTATACCATTTTTCTCTTAATCTTACACTTTCTTATTTTTAGCTCGGAATAAAAGGGTCATATCAAGCTGATTGACGAAATACAGCAGAGGCACGAGAGGATTTTGAAGTCTACATCATGACACCATCACTTCGTTCTGAGCACGAAAAACATGGTTAAAGCGGGCCTAATTCAATCTGCAGATATGGATCTCCACAAACAAGTCCTTTCGGGCTTCCGTTTTTTGATGAAGAAGTGAGTAACGATTGGGGAACCCACAACTGTTGTTTTAGCCAAGAGAGCGACCATTGGAGAAGGTTCTTCTTTGGAGAGGACCATGACAGAGGGCAACATTCATTGCCACGAAGTTCCACCATCTTGACCTCATCTATCGAACTCTCCACCTGCTAGAGATTCTAAGGTGGCTGAGACCTCTACTCCCTTGTCAAGGAGGAGGGGAAAAGAGGTAGCGACTTTAGGGCAGGGAAGAGGGGCTTCTGCTCGAGTTTTAGGGGAAAATGATCCCCCACTGCCTTCCATCAAGGATGCTTTGAGGATGGCATGGGATTTAAGCTAGGACAACATCTCGGGGGAGTTGGCCCAAGTGAGCGTTTCCTAAGCCGTCCATGGCGGGTTTATCTCTTTGTGCAGGGTAAGGAAATTTTTTTTAAAACCCTTTGCATTTTTTAGTTCTAACAATCCTCACTCTATAGGCCCTGCACATTATGGCTGTTCTAGGTGAAATCAGATACGAGTTTCACGACTTAGAGGTTCAGCTTCAGCTCTAACTTATGAGTTCCACTGAGGCGGCTAATAAAGTTGAGGAGTTGAAGAAGAGACTTGAAGAAGTTGAGATGGAACTTGGAACCTTTCAGTTTTTGATTGACGAACTCAGGGGGCAGTTGGCCAAATCTTCCAGCATAGTATCAGCTCGGGGACTCAAAGATACATTCTTTAGGCAATGAAGTTGCTGACCTGAAGCAACATATCTCAAATCTCAGAGTAGAAATGTCTGTTGTTGAGATTGCCACTTCTGAGGCCGAAGCAAGACATAATTTAGAAATAGAAGCTACCAAGGTTGCAGCGGTTGATGTACAAAAAGACATGATTTTGAAGCTTGGGAGGAAGCTCACCTTTGATAGTTACAATCTTTGTCTCAAGAAAATGGCCAAAGCCTTTCTAGAGATCGATATTGAGGTTTTAGACTATATAGAAGTTTTTGACATTAAAAGTGAGGATTTTGAAGATGATGAAGTTTCTGAAGACCCAGCTGCCCCCATTAATCCTTAGTCACGCTTCCTCTGTAGTAATCTTTCTATAATGATTTCAAATGTTTTCTCTTAATATATATATATATATATATATATTTATGGTTTCTTAATTTTCTTTGCTATGAAATTGTGGAACACTTGCCACCTTTTATGTTTATTTTTTTTTTAATACTTAACAACATCTAGAAGAGAGCCTTATTGCTTTTATTTTGAGCCTATGTTACCCCGAGAAGATATCCAACCAGGAAACTAACTGACTTGGTTTTTTTTTTTTGAAATATTTTGACATCCTCTATTTGTAAGAAACCATCCGAATTTGAGCTTGCTTCTTTTTTTCTTCCAAGAGATCCAATTCTTTTGAAAGTATGTTGTCATTCTGATCCGAATAATACATATCAGTTTTGAGGGAGGGTAGGCCTATTTCCACAAGTATGAAGGCCTCGGTTTCGAATGTTAGAGAGAATGGTGTTTCCCCTGTGGGAGTTCTTTTAGTGGTCCGGTAAGCCCAAAGAACCCCACATAACTCTTTGAACCATTTTGCTTTTGATTCTTCCAGCCTCTTCTTGAGGACTTCTAAGACAGACATGTTGGTAACCTCTGTCTGGCCATTGACTTAAGGGTGTGCTAGAGACAAAAAATGCTAGAGTATGTTAAGGCCAGTGCAAAATTTTTTAAAGATCCTACCTTGGAACTGAGTTCCATTATCTGAAATCAGTACCCTAGGTATTCCGAACCTATACACTATCTCCTTCCAGGTGAAATTTCTTACTTCGAACTCTGTTATTCTGGCCAAGGGTGGAGCTTCTACCCATTTGGCGAAATAGTGTATAGCTACTAAAAGAAACCTCTTATTTTGAGTGCCTTTAGTGGTCCAATGATATCCATTCCCCATTGAACAAATGGATATAGACTTGTAATTGGGATCATTTGTTGTTGAGGTTGATGTCGATAGGGTGCAAACTTTTAACATATGTCGCATTTTTTGACATGATCCTTAGCATCCTTTTATATAGTCGGCCAATAATATCCCTGCGTAAGAGCTCAATGGGAGAGGCTCTTTGCCCTATTGTGATTTCTGCAAATCCCTTCATGTATTTCTCTTAGCACATAAAGAGCTTCCTCTGAGGTGAGACATAGAAATAGAGGTAAAGTGTATGACCTTTAATAGAACTTGTTGTTGATAATGAGGTATCAAGCTGATCTGATTTGTATTTGTTTGGACTGATCTTTTTTCTCTAGGTAAGACCCCATCCTTTAAATATCGGATAATAGGAGTCATCCAGCTGTCTTCCTCATGGATTTGTAGGATCTGACCACTCTGGGCTGTGTTTAGAACCTCTTGGAATGATACTTTAATATCAGCTCAGGATTCCAAGCTGAGGGATCTTACCGTGACCTCTGAGCTAAGGGAAGGAGTGGTATTCGTTAAGATGTCTGCCCTCGCATTTTTAGCCTGGTAATTTTCTCGAGAGAGAAGTGATTGAGGGACTTTCCCAAAGATCTAACAATTTTGGCATAGTGTCTCATTCTCTAGTCTCTTATGGTGAATTCTTTGGATATTTGGCTAATCACCAATGCTCCATACTCTAGAGCAACCTTGATTCCAATGATTAAAGCTTCGTATTCTGCCTCGTTGTTAGATGCATGAAAACCCAAGGATACGGCCCTTTCCAACACATATCCTTCTGGGGTCTATAGGACTATTCCAACATCAACACCTGTGTCAGTGGAAGATCCATCCACTTGAAGGGTCTAGATCTGAGATAGTGGTTGGTTGTTGTTTTGTTACGGCGCTCTAGAGAACTTAACCAAAAAGTCAGCCATAGTCTGTGCTTTAATTGTGGTTCTGGGCTCATATTGAATGTCAAACTCCCCTAATTCCATTGACCATTTCATCAAACATCCAGAGAGTTCTGGTCTGTGGAGCACGTTCTAAGGAGGGTATGTGGTAGGCACAACTATAGTATATGCTTGGAAGTAAGGTCTGAGCTTCTGAGATGAGATAATTAATGCGTAGGCCATTTTTTCTAGATTTGGATATCTAGACTCTGCTCCCACGAATGCTTTGCTGACATAAAATATTGGCCTCTGAACTCCAATGTGCTCCCTCAGTAGTACAAAATTGACTACATGGTCTGAGACCGCAAGATAAAGATGTAAGGTTTCATCCACAATCGGTTTTGACAAGAGTTATGGGGACTCGAGGTAATCTTTCAACTGTTGGAAAGCGTGCTCATATTTTGGGGTCCATTTGAGAGACTTGTCTCCCTTGAGTGCTTTGAAAAAAGACAAACATCGGTCGGTTGATTTGGAGATAAAACAGTTTAGAGCAGCTATCCTTCTATTTAAACTCTAGACCTCCCTCTTGGTCTTAGGGGAGCTAATTTCTCGCAAGGCTCTAATCTGAGATGGGTTGGCTTCTATCCCACGTTGAGAGAATAGGTACCCCAGGAACTTCATTTCTGTAACCCCAAAGGTGCACTTAGTGGGGTTCAGTTTCATGCCATGTTTGTTCAAAATCTCCAATGTTTGAGCCAAATGTTGGACGTGATTATTTCGATTCGTGCTTTTTACGAGCATATCATCGATGTAAACCTGCGTGGTGTTACCAATTTGAGGCTGGAACATCTTGTTGACCAGCCTTTAATAGGTTGCCCCTGCATTTTTCAACCCAAAAGGCATTACCTTGTAGCAGTAAATTCCTCTTTTAGACATGAAGGTTGTCTTCTCTTGGTCTGAAGAGTATATTTGTACGTGGTTATACCCCGAGTATGTATCCATAAAACTCAAGAGCTGATGCCTTGCAATTGCGTCTACTAGTTGGTTTATTCTAGGGACCGGGAAGCTGTCTTTTAGGCATGCTTTGTTGAGGTCAGTATAGTCAACACAAACCCTCCACATTCCATTCTTCTTTTTGGCCAAAATTGTATTGGCCAACTAGTCTGGATAGTAGACTTCCCTGATCATTCCAGCCTCTATAAGTCGCTCGACTTCTTCATCGATTATTTTATGTTGTTGTGGTACAAACGTTCTTATCTTCTGACGTATTGGGGGATAGCATGGATCAGCCATAAGTTTATGGCTGATGAAGTCAGGATCAATGCCATTCATGTCCTTCACACTCTAGGCAAAGGCTGAAGCATTGTTTTTTAGGAAAGTTATTACCTTTTTTACTTTTCTAGGCTTAAAGCTAAGCCTATTTGGACAATGTAGCTGGAATCATGGGGATCAATTTGGATCTTTCGAACCTCTTCCTTGGGTTGTAGCGAACTGCTTGTTCCTCTTGCATTGAGTGGTTCCCCGAACTCTTCTAGACATTGTTGGTCTGGTTCTGAACTCGAAATTTGACAGAGTCAGTGAACTTCTATAATTATTATATTTCTTTGCTTTAGGCTTTAAAACTATGGCTTGGCATTCCCAGGACGTAGACTAGAAACCTCTAATGGTTGCCACTTTTCCTTCCAAAACAAATTTTAAGCATTGATGTATAGTGGATGTCACATCATTGAGATCATGGATCCAAGGTCTTCCGAGGATCAAATTGTATGGAGAAATTACGTCAATGACCATGGGTTCAGTCAAGATAGTTTTTTAATTTTGGGACTCTTCGCTAGTGATGGAAAGTTTGATGGTCCCGAGTGGAGAGTTGATATCACCATTAAAACTCGCTATCACTACTGTAGTGGGTTAGAGTTCTCTTGGATCTATCTTTATTTTCTAAAAAGGAGGGGTAGATAGTACATTTGCCGAACTCCTAGTATCAATAAGCACTCTTCTGATATGGAAGTTCGAGATTTAAAGAGATATTAAAAGCCAGAGTCTTTGTAGGGGAAATGTACTCGTACTAGGTCCAAATCTAAAAATTGAAGCACGGGAGTCACTTTATACTTATTCTCAAGTGCGCCAATATTGAAGGTCTCTGCCTATTGTCTGGCCTCCTAGGTATACCTCTTCCAAGCCCTATTCGACATCGCACTCTTTTGGCTATTTGGATGGAGGACATAGATGACATGGTGTTGAGGTTCTGCCCTACTTTTGTCATTTGGTCTGTCTGGTATGGGACCTTGCTGCTTATGAAGGGGTCTCCACTAGTTCTTTTCGCCCTTATATGATCTCCCGTCAGTCCTTTAAGTATTTTGGGGAAACTCCTATAGCTCCCCTCTACGAATTAGGCTTTTGATTTCCTATTTTAAAATCTGACACTCATCCATGGTATGGCTGTGGTCTCTATGAAAATCACAGTATTTATTCTAATTCCTTTTTCCAAGATCTCCTCTCATCTTTTCTGGCTATCTAAGCTCTTCTAGTGATTGTATCTAGTGGAGAATATTCCTCAGTTGTGTGTTCAGAGGTGTGTAGAGGCTACTTTTCCTTGAGGTTCTTGGCAATTCCTTCCGTTTTCGTGTCTCAAGACTTTGGGCTCTTTTCCTCTCATCTCTAGTCGACCTTGCGGAGCGTGGCTTTTCTTTCTTAGCTAATTCCTTAGTTTCCTTTGAGGAGGACCTTACGTCTTCCAAGGTGATGTACTTTTGGGCCTTAAGTAGTAATTCAAGCATGTTGGTCGGAGGGATTTTGACAAGAGAATCCCTGAACCTTTCGAGACACAGACCATAGGTCAAAGTTGCGACTAAAAATCGTTCTTCACATCCTTCCACTGAAGTGAGCTCTTTGCTGAATCTCTCTATGAAGTCTTTAAGAGATTCACCCTTGTTTTGCTTGATTGTTAGCAGAAACTCAAGGCCCTTCCTAAAATTGTTGCTGGTGATAAACTTGCTTAAGAGCTTACTACCCAGGTCTGTAAAATTTGAGATCGAATTTGGAGGTAGATGGTGGAACCATTCCAGCACTATTTCTTTAAGGCTGGTAACGAACGATTTGCACATTCGTGTATCTGTACCTTCTTAGAGAGCCATAGTAAGTTGGAAGTGAGAGAGATGGTCCATGGGGTCAGTGCTTCCGTCATACAGTTCGATTTTTGGAAGGACGTACTTTCTTGGAGGTACTTCTGCCATTATGGCCAGTATGAAGGGAGTCCCTTGCATACCGAATAGATTGTAGAGTTGTTCGACCGCATGTTGGGTGACTCCAGACCTGGCAGGGATTCCTGACTCTGCCTCCTGATCTCAACTTTGTCATGAATGATGGTGACTTTTAAACTATTGAGGTACCCTTCTACATTTGACTGATCCAGGTTCTTTGGTTGGTTTATTTGCTGAGAAAGAAGCCCTTGCCCAAGAGGCGCGTTATCGTTTTGGCCATTCAGAGGTTGTTGATTTTGAGCTGGTTGAGGTATCAGTTGGTCTTGAACCAGTTGCAATGGCTGCTGGTCTAGAACGGGTTGTGGGGGTTTCAAATTCTAATCTGGTTGTGGCGGTTGTTGAATCTGTGCGATTAAAGCTTGTTGACTTTGAACTAAATTTTTCATGGTTTGGATTAGTTTCTCAATCTGCTGAGCCATGGTATTTATCTTTTGATCAGCTATATTTGGACGAGGCTGACGTATAACAGCCCGCCTTGGTGCAAGAGCCGGTGCTCAGACGAGGGCATGCTGCATTGGTCATAAATTTTGAGCCATTTGGTTGTTTGATAGATTTTATTGAAGCAGAGAATTTTGTCGAGTTCTCATAGACGGTGTCAAATTGATGATGCCACTTTTTGTCCTCAGAAGTTGATGCCTAGATATCTTTTATGTGAGGTATCTGCAAAGAAGAAAACGCTAGAGAATCACCAGCGAAGGTCTGGCAAAAAATCTCCGATGGTCAAATTAGTAGCTTGTACAAAGAATTGCTAAGAGTGATTATCAAGTTTTGACAAAGCATACCCTTTCTGGTTGAGGTCCTACTCCTTTTATAGATGATGAATATCTTGTTGTTGAGATCTTTCCGAGGAAGTAGTGATTCGATTTGATTTGGTCAACTATCGCATATCTTTGAACACTTTATTTCTCAGTACTGGGTCATAAGATCTAGAGGTTACCTCTTCGGGTATGGCTGCCATAGTATTGGGTTATGAGGTCTAGAGGTTATCTTTTTAGGTATGGCTGCCACACGTCATTCTTATAATGTGAGTTAATTTTGGGTATATCAGAACCCAAGTCGGGTGATTGGTTATATGTTCCATGGAGCTAACATGTTACTAATTCGAGGTTTATGACTACTTTTCAGACTAGATATTCATCTCCCGTTCAATCTCGTATTATGAATGATGTGGGCCTCTCAATTATAGAAACAAGTACTTATCATCTTTCTCGTATTAAAAATAGAATTGGAGTGTTTGGGATATAAAAATAAATTAGGATTTGAACAGGATAATTGAATCAAATTTGACAATTCTTTTTGTCTTTAGGTAATTCATTTTACATTTTATCTTTTTTTTTTTCTTTCTCTCTCTCTCTCTCTCTCTCTCTCTCATATTTTGGGAAAATTTCACTTGAATTTGAGGAGTCGATTTGCAAATAACTATAATTAATTGTGAAGTTATCTAGAATAATATTTAGCAAATGATTGGAAAAAAAACTTTGCATATTATAACATACAATGTTGAATTACACAAATCATACAAATATTTCTCGCTTATGAATTAGTTTATTTATTGTTTAACAATCTATTAATGTAAGGCTACATATATTTAACCCTCTCTAAATTTTGCAATGGCGGGGACCCAATATCTAACCCTCCACAGATTTTGCATTGACAAGAGTCTCGCGCACTGGACTAGAGCCCTATAGCCCTATAGGGACCCAATATCTAACAATCTTTATTGTATGTCTATCACTCCTTAGAGA
Organism: Nyssa sinensis; assembly: GCA_008638375.1. Classification (NCBI taxonomy): domain Eukaryota; kingdom Viridiplantae; phylum Streptophyta; class Magnoliopsida; order Cornales; family Nyssaceae; genus Nyssa; species Nyssa sinensis. The sequence goes on along the minus strand of CM018039.1, from coordinate 15,367,646 downwards.
ATATTGTAACACTTGTTAAATCTAACTTCTGTTATTATATGAGTGAATATTAAAATGCAAGGTGTGGGCCCCAACATTGAAAAAAAGGAAAGTACTTCATCTTTTTTATGGATTTAGAGGGATCCCTGGCTGTCTATTTCCCTTAAGGTGTGAAGAAATGCCTCTTATAGGAGATAGAGAGATTGAAGAGTCCCAAACTTGTTTTTAGGAAAGAAATAAGTAAACCCGTTATAGATTAAACAATACATATAAAGGAAAACTGAAAGGAATGAAAAATAAATTACATTGCCTTGATTCCAAAATGCATACTAAAGATCCCTTGACATGGATCAAAACAAAGATAAAGCATTAAAAAATATAATCACCATAAAAATGTGTTCGGGAGTTAAGGTACAAAGTGGGAAGGTGTTAGGCACCCACTTCGCCCGATCTGAATGGATTGACCTTGAATATTCACTTGTAAGGCAATTTTATTATGAGAAAACTGAAAAAAGAGATGTGAGTATGAAAGAACTAAATAATAAAGAATCTACTGTAAAGAAATAAAAACAAAATAGAAAAAAGATAGGAAATAAATCTAAATCAGGCTCAAGGCTTCCTACATATCCGTTCAGAAAACGGAATTAGAGTCATGTTGTTATCTGGTTTACCCTCTTTTATCAAGAGTGATAAAAGAGGTGAGATCAACTGGATCTAAAGAAAACTGTTAAGGGTTTTGAGAACGTACCTTATTCAGTCGTGGTAGTCGGGCAACACTTCGCTTAGGAAAGTTTGGATTAGAGGCTTCTGTCGGGCAGATCTCTGGTTTGTCCTTCAGTTCAAAAAAACGTCGCTTTGACTAGCTTCGCTAAAAGAGGCTATCATTTTGGTTGGGCTAAGGCCTCGGGAGAGGGGGAGTTCTTGTAGAGAGAACTCTAGAATTTAACTAAAAGCATAAGGTTATGGAAATGGTCTTCCATTTATGTCCCCTAAAATTGATGGCATGGAGGCTCTATTTATAGGAAAATATAAAGATTTGATCCAAGGGCCTAAGTTGAAACCCTAAAATAGAGGGCTAGAATCATGTATTAAGTGATAATTATCTAATTAAATTAGTAAAAAATTAAATAAGAATAATTGTCCTAACTAAATGAATTAATAAATAATTATGATAATGCACGAACCAATAGAATTGGTGTCTACATGCAAGAGCCAATGAGATAAAAAAGAAATAGAATTTAATTGAAAAATAAACTCTGAAATAAAAATGTCTAGGTTCAATGTATCTCTATTTAAGAAATTATCAAGCAACTAGATTTATGGAAACTCTAAAAGTGGAAAGTCCTAATTAAGCCTAAATAAACTACTATTACTTAAGATTACCAAATTGCCCCTAATTTGGTAGAGAATCTCTAGATTGTCATAAGACATGTGAAAAGACTAAATTATCCCCAATTCGTCACCAAAGGGCTAAAATTACCAAATTACCCCCATGTGGGTAAAATGATATAGAAATTATGAAAATGCTCTTCAAGTAACTAGGAAGTCCTATTGAGGGTAGGATTGTGCCAAAATTATCAAAATGCCCTTAGTAGGCAAAAAGGTGCTGAAGTTATCGAAACACCCTCAAATGGGTAGAAGAGTCCTAACCAAGGTAGGACTATGACAAAAAAAGTCTTACTAGGACTGAAACTCTATTAAGAAAGCCTTAACGACAGTGAGTCTCTATCGGAAAGAGTCTTACTTGGACTGCGACTCTATCAGGAGAGTCTTCGCGGGAGTGGGACTTTATCGAAAAGAGTCCTTCTTGGACCAGGAATTTGTCAGGAAAGTCCTAACGGGAATAGGACTCTGTCAGGAGGAGTCCCTACTTGGAGTAGGTTTTTTAGTATAATCATCGATTTTTACTACTTAATTAAGGGTCACAAAATGACGTGTCTACAGAAAGCCCCTCGTTGATGGAACTTGCAAGCAAGTGAACGTTAACACAAGAAAAAGAGATAACCATTTTGACCTTGATTTGTGATTTTGACGTGGTCAGACTCATTTCTCTATAAGATTCCTACGTATCACCTTCAGGCAAATCAGACTGTTTGTAGTTCGTAACTAGTAGAAATGAGTGTTGTCTTTACCAAATTTTCTCTAAAGAGATTCATCTCGATAAGATTGTTATGAGGTTACGCCCTTAAAAATGAATCATCAGAGTCTTACTTGACAAGAAATGCGATCCTAACAAGTCTTTCAAGAGGTTGTGTTCTCATGAGATGATCTTACATCCTCTGACGTTTTACCTACAAGGAAATTCCATCCATGTAGGTTGGTACGAGAGAATGCGATAGACAGCTTACCCGAAAGGAACGCTCTATCCTAATAGGATGATAAAATATGATGCGATAGACGGCTTACTCGAAAGGAATACTATCCTAACAAGATGGTAAATTTGCATCTTTAGACAACTTTCCTAAAAGGAATGCTATCCTAATAGGCTGATAAAATGCGTCATCAAATGACTTGCCTAAAAGGAATGCTATCTTAACAAGATAATGAATTTGCATCATCAGACGACTTTCCTAAAAGGAATGCTATCCTAATAGGCTGATAAAATGCGTCCTCAGATGACTTACCTGAAAAGAATGTCATCCTAACAAGATAATGAGTTTGCATACTTAGAAGACTTTTCTAAAAGGAATGCTATCCTAATAGGCCAATGAAGTTACGTCCTCAAATGACTTTTATAAAAGGAATGCTATTCTAATATGCTGATAAAATGCATCATCAGACGATTTACCTGAAAGAAATGCTATCCTAATAGGCTTCTTCTAAAAGGAATGCTGTCGTAATATAATTTTTATGAGATTGTGTCCTTAATGAACAGATTGCCAAGATGACTTATGTCCTCAGATGATTTTTACCTAGATGGATTACGTCCTCAGACAGTTTGCCAAGATGGATTACATCCTCAGACGATTTTTATCGAGTTAGATTACGTCCTCAGACGGTTTGCCGAGATGGATTACATCTTCAAAAGTTTTCTTACCTAGATGGATTACATCTTCAAATGATTTTTTTTACCTAGATGGATTACATCCTCAGACGTTTTCTTGCCTAGATGGATTACATTCTCAGATGTTTTTTTTCCTAAATAGATTACATCCTCAGACGCATTACAGCAAAGGCACTATTAGCGACGCGCGCATGGGTCGGTAATAGTGGCCTTGTGCGTCGCTAAAGGTCTTTTGCGACACACAAATGTGCGTCACTAAAGGCATCACAAATAATTGCGTCGCTAATAGTATTGGCGACGAACACACCCGTTGGAGTCATTAAAGGTGATTATTAACGACGTACCATGAGCGTCGCTAATAATTGGGTACGGGCATCACAAATATTACACAAGGACGCAGTGTGCGTTGCTGAAAACCACTATTAGTGACGCACACTGAGCGTCACCAAAAGCCACCATTAGCGACGCTCAGTGTGCGTCACTAACAGTGGTTTTTAGCGATGCTCAGTGTGCGTCGCTAATAGTGCTTTTCAGCGACGCTCAGTGTGCGTTGCTAATGGTGGCTTTTCGCGACGCTCAGTGTGCATCGCTAATAGTGTATTGCTAAAAGTTTTTTTTTTTTTTAAAGTTATATTTGCTTTGTTTTATTTGTTGTTTTATTCCTGTTTAGACCTGTATCAATCATCCATTCTAATATACAATAAAATCCAAGCATTCTGAAATGAATATATTAAAAAAAAAAATACATTCATATATATATATATATTAAACTAATTATGTACATTTGTAAAAGTATAATTTAACAATAAATAGAAAAATTAAAAATTGTCTCCAAAAATGTAACTACAGATATCCATGAAAAGAAAAAAAAACAAATAAAAATAACAAGTTCTAATGCAAAACATAAAGACGGCGCGACAATAATCCCGATCAATCTGAAATAAAGATCAAATGATATATATTAGAACAATTATTAAATATATATGAACATCAAATGTGAATAGTTTTTTTTTTTTTGCTTGCATAAATAGTAAGAATGTCATAAAGTAGCATAAGTCTATTTTATCATTTGTGAGGTATGTGATCGGCTTTCGGTGTAGTTACGCTGATATTCGACATTTTGGTCTGTCAAAACCCCAAAATAGACCTTTTTGGAGCTGAGACTAGCATAAGTTTCAAACCGGGCATCCGAACCGAGTGCCGTAAGTTCGTCCAACTTTATTTTATCATTTGTGAGGTGTGTGATGGGGTTTCGGTGTAGGTAGGCCGATATACGGTATTTTGGTCTGTCCAAACCCCAAAATGAGCCTTTTTGGAGCTGAAACTTGCATAAGTTTCAAACCAGGCATCCGAACCGAGTTCTGTAAGTTCGTGAAAGTTTATTTTATCATTTTTGAGGTGTGTGATAGGGTTTTGGTGTAGGTAGGCTGATATCCGGTATTTTGGTCTGTCAAAACCCCAAAATAGGCCTTTTTGGAGCTGAGACTTGCATAAGTTTCAAACCGGGCATCTGAACCGAGTGTCATAAGTTTGTGCAAGTCTATTTTATCATTATTGAGGTGTGTGATGTGGTTTTGGTGTAGTTAGGCCGATATCCAGCATTTTGGTCTGTTAAAACCCCAAAATGGGTCTTTTTTGGAGCTAAAACTTGCATAAGTTTCAAACTGGGCAACCGAACTGAGTTCCGTAAGTTCGTGAAAGTTTATTTTATCATTTTTGAGGTGTGTGATGGGGTTTTGGTATAAGTAGGCCGATATCAGGCATTTTGGTCTGTCAAAACCCCAAAATGAGCCTTTTGGAGCTAAAACTTGCATAAGTTTCAAATTGGGCATCTGATCCGAGAGCCGTAAGTTCGTGCAAGTCTATTTTATCATTTGTGAGGTGTGTGATGTGGTTTCGGTATAGTTAGGCCGATATCCGGCATTTTGGTCTGTCAAAACCCCAAAATGGACCTTTTTAGAACTGAAACTTGAATAAGTTTCAAACTAGGCATCCAAACCGAGAGCCATAAGTTCGTGAAAGTCTATTTTATCATTTTTGAGGTGTGTGATGTGGTTTCGGTGTAGTTAGGCTGATATCAGGCATTTTCTTTTGTCAAAACCCCAAAATGGGCCTTTTTGGAGATGAAACTTGCATAAGTTTCAAACCGGGCATCCAAAGCGAGTGCCGTATGTTCGTGTAACTTTATTTTATCATTTTTGAGGTGTGTGATGGGGTTTCGGTGTAGGTAGTGTCACGACCCGAAACCCACCCTATGCGGATCTCGTGTCGCGGGGCCGACCCGAAGGCCGTCCCTACTTTTTCCGTTCCAGTATCATAATACTATTATGCAATGTACTAAAAATTTAAATCAATGAACAGCGGAAGCCTTTATCAATTACAGTAATCCAGCGGAAGCCTTTTTAAATACATTAAACAGCAGAAGTTTTATTTAATACATGATATAGTTCTACATAATACAAAATGAGAACTAATCCGTAACCAGCACCCGGGGGTGGTGAATACATGGGAGAAACTAACATAGACTGATCAGTACTTCAAAATGTCCCCCTACGCTCTCAGACTCTTACTGGGGTCTCGCAGCGTCATCACCTGAAATGGGGGTAAGTGGGGTGGAATGAGCTATGAAGCTCAGCAAGTAAACCAGATCTCCGACACTGGTATCGATGATTATAAAGAACGTGAATCCATGAATAAAATATGATAGCCAATCATAAGAAAGGAGATGCTGTGATAGCCAATGAGAACAGTTGCCATGATGGCCAATAAGTAGTGGGGCACAATATACAGTCAGAAGTAATGAATAAGCAGTGATAAGAGTTTTCTCAACAATAACCTGTCACAATGAGAATACTGCCACAATAAATCGTTTACAATCAAACCAATGAACAACGTAAGGTAATCCATAAGAAACAGTAGTCCATAAGAAACAGTAACCATTCAACAATATTTCCATAACAATAATCCAATGGAGATGCTTATAATCTGTAGTAGGGAATGGCAACCCCTCTGCGTAATTCGAGGCCCGGCATACCTCTCAGTTAAACTTACATCTTTTGCCACATGTCCGTTCACGGACTAGTTCGTCACAGAAGCATCGGATGGATATTGTGACTGAGCACAATTCCAGCATTTATAAACATAGCATGATCATTTGTGATTCCATAAGGAGTATGAAAATGGAATATCATATATACAGTAAAGCATAACAGTAAGCCTTTCAAGGCAGGGTTCATTTCAATAACAATAGTACAATAGTCAACCAATGTCCACAAGATAGAACAATATCGTACTGTGGATAGCAATAACATGAAGTACTTTCAGGAGTACAAATTTGGCAGTAAAGAGAATAAACTTGGCTTTAGAAACACCACATGGAAGAGAAAGTGATCCACTTACCTCTATCGTGATTCTAACTCAGAAATCCGTGAAGGTACCCTTGCCTTTCGAGTTCCCTATATATCAGTGAGTACGTTTCAGAATAAATGCTATTCATCAAATTTTATACCTTTCTATCATAAGTATTTCAAATACTATTTTAGACTTTACCATTGTGTCCGGAACGCCGAAGAAAGTCGGTTTAGGCTTTCGCGGAATTCCATTTGGACTTTTGTACTAAAAAGGGCAAAATAGTCATTTTGCACTTTTGCGGTATTTTATCCTTCGGGGTTCCGTCTCGTAAAACGGACCCCATCATTGGACTCAGAACGTCCGAGATAATAGGTTTTGACTATTCATTTGTGTCTTTTGGACTTCGTTTGACCTCTTTTTGGAATAGGGGCATTATTGTAAAATTAATATTTAATTAATTTTTTATACTTGGGCGACAGTGTAATTTTCCAAACTATTTGGGGCCGGTTCACAATTACTAAAAGCTGCGGTCTGAACCAGTGGGTTCAGACCTAAAAACCCTAAACCGGTCAGTCCTTGCTCTGAACCAAACGGTTCACTTCATATGAAAAACCGGATTCCAATAACCTAATTTCCTATCCCTATCCAGGGTTCGGATAACCTCAAACCCATTTCCCATTTCTTATCTTCACAACCAAACAACCCAAAACCCTTTTAAATTAAAGACTCAAAACGACACAGCTTCGGTTAACCGTTTATGTCCGGTCGGGTACCGACCCGATCCAACCCAGACCCGTTTCTTTTAACCCGGTAGACCCCCCGATTTTCCGATCATCTCCCTCACATCTCCGGTGGACTGTATTAGGGTTCCGTCACCTTCTCCGGTGACGGCAACCTAAATCTGGTCATTTTCTCTCCCTTTTTCAATGCCATTCCATTCCTTTCCCTTCAAGGACCTCGACCCTACCCTCGGCTTGCCCCAAAACTTTCCCTATCTTCACGAAATAGGGGTTTAACACCTCCGGCCGAATCTCCGGCCATGTGATTTTTCTCATTTTCCCTATGATTTCTTCATCATTTTTCATTCTTCCTTCTTCATTTAGTTTTCTGCATGCATAAGGATAGTTTTCATAAACTTTTAAACAAGTTTTAACCATAGAATTCATGGAACCCGATTATCCTCCCAAACCTACAACTCCAATTTTCTCCATGGTTTCTACACCATTTAGCTTCATTCTTTTTGCAATAATTTCTATATTTCATGCTTGTTCAGACCCTACCATTATATCTAAGCTTTATGCTTTAAATCGAAATAACAGAACTGAAATCAATTACCTGGTTTTCGGATTTTTGAGCTCACTGTGACTCTCCCACCTTTCTGTTTCTGCTTCAACCTTTCTCTCTTCTTCTCTCCTTCAGTTCCTAACTCTCCCTTTTCTTTTCTAACCTCTCATCACTCAAACCCGTGCATGGATACATATATCCAAAGACCCACCGCCTCTTCTCTCTCTACCTTATCTCTCTCTCTCTCTCTCTGTTGCAGTCATCCTTGACTGCAGAGAAATGCCCTTTTAACCCTAGCCACCCACGTACCTCATATACATATATATATTTACATATATACATATATCACTTACACACACCCACCACCTTTATCAAGGTCGGTTGGTGGGTTTCCCAAACACACACAAACACACAGTGATGCACACACACACACACAGTGATGCACACACCCACTGATTTTTGTTTTGGAAGCTTCCTTTCCTTTTTCTTTCTTCATTTAATTTTATACACATAATACATTATATACATAATACATTTATATTATATATATATATATACCTATACAATACATATTTTATACACATCATTATAATCATATATATACGTGTAACGGTATTTTTAATCACGTACACATACACTAATATTCCATGAACTATGCATGTGTACGTACGTATGCATGCATAGGTTACATGTATGCACGCTTTTCGAGGTAAGGTTCCGAGTTGCTCGGGCACCACCCGACACTGGCTTTACTAATCAAAACATTTATCTTTTGAATTTAGGTTCAGTTCCATAATTATTGTGACTTAAAGTTTAAGGCAGCTCAGGTTATGCTATTCAGTCGACTTACCTCGGTAATCGTGTCGTATCCCGGGTCGGGATATCACAGGTAGGCTGATATCCAGCATTTTGGTCTGTCAAAACCCCAAAATGGGCTTTTTTGGAGCTGAAACTTGCATAAGTTTCAAATTGGGCATCCGAACCGAGAGTCGTAAGTTCGTGCAAGTATATTTTATCATTTTTGAGGTGTGTGATGTGGTTTCGGTGTAGTTAGGCCGTTATCTGGCATTTTGGTCTGTCAAAACCCAAAAATGGACTTTTTTAGAGCTGAAACTTGCATAAGTTTCAAACCGGGCATCCGAACCGAATGCCGTAAGTTTTTGCAAGTCTATTTTATCATTTTTGAGGTGTGTGATATGGTTTCAGTGTAGTTAGGCCTATATCAGGCATGTTGTTCTTTCAAAACCTCAAAATGGGCCTTTTTGGAGCTGAAACTTGCATAAGTTTCAAACCGGGAATGCGAACCGAGTGTCGTAAGTTTGTGCAAGTTTATTTTATCATTTTTGAGGTATGTGATGGGGTTTCGGTGTAGGTAGGTCGATATCTGGCATTTTGGTCCGTCAAAACCCCAAAATAGGCATTTTTAGAGCTGAAACTTGCATAAGTTTCAAACCGGGCATCCGAACCGAGTTTCGTAAGTTCTTGCAAGTCTGTTTTATCATTTTTGAGGTGTGTGGTATGGTTTCGGTGTAGTTAGGCCGATATCAGGCATTTTGGTTTGTGAAAACCCCAAAATGGGCCTTTTTGGAGCTGAAACTTGCATAAGTTTCAAACCGAGCATTCGAATCGAGTGCCGTAAGTTCGTGAAACTTTATTTTATAAATTTTGAGGTGTGTGATGGGGTTTCGATGTAGGTAGGCCGATATCCGGCATTTTGGTCTATCAAAACCCCAAAATGGGCCTTTTTGGAGCTGAAACTTGCATAAGTTTCAAACGGGCATCCAAACAGAGTGCTAGAAGTTTGTGAAAGTATATTTTATCATTTTTGAGGTGTGTGATGTGGTTTCGGTGTAGTTAGCCTGATATCCGGCATTTTGGTTTGTCAAAACCCAAAAATGGGCCTTTTTGGAGGTGAAACTTGCATAAGTTTCAAACCGGGAATCTGAACCAAGTGCCGTAAGTTCTTGATAGTTTATTTTATCATTTTTGAGGTGTGTGATGGGGTTTTGGTGTAGGTAGGCCGATACTCGGCATTTTGGTCTATCAAAACCCCAAAATTGGTCTTTTTGGAGCTGAAACTTGCATAAGTTTGAAACCAGGCATCCGAATCGAGTGTCGTAAGTTTGTGCAAGTCTATTTTATCATTTTTGAGGTGTGTGATATGGTTTTGGTGTAGTTAGGCCGATATCCGGCATTTTGGTCTATCAAAACCCCAAAATGGACCTTTTTGGAGCTAAAACTTGCATAAGTTTCAAACCGGGGATCCGAATCGAGTGCCGTAAGTTCGTGCAACCTTATTTTATCATTGTTGATGTGTGTGATGGGGTTTCAGTGTAGGTAGGCCAATATCTGGCATTTTGGTTTGTCAAAACCTTTAAATGGGCCTTTTTAGAGCTGAAACTTGCATATGTTTCAAACTGGGTATCCGAACCGAGTGTCGTAAGTTTGGGCAAGTCTATTTTATCATTTTTGAGGTGTGTGATGTGGTTTCGATATAGTTAGGCCGATATCCGGCATTTTGGTCTGTCAAAACTCCAAAATGGGCCTTTTTGGAGCTGAAACTTGCATAAGTTTCAAACCGGGAATCTGAATCGAGTGTCGTAAGTTCGTGCAACTTTATTTTATCATTTTTGAGGTGTGTGATGGGTTTTGGTGTAGGTAGGTCGATATCCGGCATTTTGGTCTGTCAAAACCCCAAAATAGGCCTTTTTGGAGCTGAAACTTGCATAAGTTTCAAACCGGGCATCCGAGCCGAGTGCCATAAGTTCATGCAAGTTTATTTCATCATTTTTGAGGTGTGTGGTATGGTTTTGATGTAGTTAGTCCAATATCAGGCATTTTGGTCTGTCAAAACCCCAAAATGGGCCTTTTTGGAGCTGAAACTTGCATTAGTTTCAAACCGGGCATCCGAACCGAGTGCCGCAAGTTCGTACAACTTTATTTTATAATTTTTGAGGTGTGTGATGGGGTTTCGGTGTAGGGAGGTCGATATCCGGCATTTTGGTCTGTCAAAACCCCAAAATAGGCCTTTTTGGAGCTGAAACTTGCATAAGTTTCAAACCGGGCATCCGAATCGAGTGCCGTAAGTTCGTGCAAGTTTGTTTCATCATTTGTGAGGTGTGTGGTATGGTTTCAATGTAGTTAGGCCGATATTAGGAATTTGGGTCTGTCAAAACCCCAAAATGGGCCTTTTTGGAGCTGAAACTTGCATTAGTTTCAAACCGAGCATCCGAACCGAGTGCCGTAAGTTCGTACAACTTTATTTTATAATTTTTGAGGTGTGTGACGGGGTTTCGGTGTAGGGAGGCTGATATCCGGCATTTTGGTCTGTCAAAACCCCAAAATAGGCCTTTTTGGAGCTGAAACTTGCATAAGTTTCAAACCGGGCATTCGAACTGAGTGCCGTAAGTTTGTGCAAGTATATTTTATCATTTTTGAGGTTTGTGATATGGTTTCGGTGTATTTAGGCTGATATCTAGCATTTTGGTCTATCAAAACCCCAAAATGAGCCTTTTTGGAGCTGAAACTTGCATAAATTTCAATCGGGCATCCGAACAAAGTGCCATAAGTTCGTCCAACTTTATTTTATCATTTTTGAGGTGTGTGATGGGGTTTTGGTATAGGTAGGCCGATATCCGGCATTTTGGTCTGTCAAAACCCCAAAATGGTCCTTTTTGGAGCTGAAACTTGCATAAGTTTCAAACCGGGCATCCGAACAGAGTGCCGTAAGTTCGTGTAAGTCTATTTTATCATTTGTGAGGTGTGTGATGTGGTTTTGGTGTATTTAGGCCAATATCCAGAATTTTGGTCTCTCAAAACCTCAAAAAAGGCCTTTTTGGAGCTGAAACTTGCATAAGTTTCAGACCGGGCATCCGAACAGAGTGCCGTAAGTTTGTGCAACTTTATTTTATCATTTTTGTCCAAACCCCAAAATGGACCATTTTAGAGCTGAAACTTGCATAAGTTTCAACCAGGCATCTGAATAGAGTGCCATAAGTTCGTGCAACTTTATTTTATCATTTTTGAGGTGTGTGATGGGGTTTTGGTATAGGTAGGCCTATATCCGGCATTTTGGTCTGTCAAAACCCCAAAATGGTCCTTTCTGGAGCTGAAACTTGCATAAGTTTCAAACCGGGCATCCAAACAGAGTGCCGTAAGTTTGTACAAGTCTATTTTATCATTTTTGAGGTGTGTGATGTGGTTTTGGTGTATTTAGGCCAATATCTAGGATTTTGGTCTGTCAAAACCTCAAAAAAGGCCTTTTTGGAGTTGAAACTTGCATAAGTTTTGAACTGGGCATCCGAACAGAGTGTCGTAAGTTCGTGCAACTTTATTTTATCATTTTTGAGGTGTGTGATTGGTTTTCGGTATAGGTAGGCCGATATCTGGCATTTTGGTCTGTCAAAACCCCAAAATGGGCCTTTTTGAAGCTGAAACTTGCATAAGTTTCAAATCGGGCATCCGAACCGAGTGCCGTAAGTTCGTGAAAGTTTATTTTATCATTTTTGAGGTGTGTGATGGGGTTTCAGTGTAGGTAGGCCAATATCCAGAATTTTGGTCAGTCAAAACCCCAAAATGGGCCTTTTTGGAGTTGAAACTTGCATAAGTTTCAAACCGGGCATCCAAACCGAGTGCCGTAAGTTCGTGGAAGTCTATTTTATCATTTTTGAGGTGTGTGATGTGGTTTCAGTATAGTTAGGCTGATATCCGATATTTTGGTCTGTCAAAACCCTAAAATGGACCTTTTTGGAGCTGGAACTTGCATAAATTTCAAACTGGGCATCCCAAAATAGGCCTTTTTGGAGCTGAAACTTTGTCTTCCCTTCAATGTTCATTAAAGTTCGTAGCACATTATCACAGATGTTCTTCTCGATGTGCATAACATCCAAATTGTGCCTCAACTTAAGGGTCTCCCAGTACAGCAAATTAAAAAATATGTTCTTCTTCGTCCAATTTAAGTCCACATTAGCACACTTCCTCTTCTTAGTACATGGTATCTTCCCAAACCTCACTGGTTGGATGAGTGCCAATTGCGCCAACACGTCTTTGCCAGACAACAATGGAGGTGACAATCTGCGCTCAATTTTTTCATCAAACAGATGCTTCTGCCGATTTCGCCAGCCATGTGATGGTAGTAGAAAACGACGATGGCATATGTAGCATATCTTCTTCCCGTTGGAAAAATGTAGGGAACATGCATCCTTATTGTAAACCGGACATGCCAGATACCCCTTAGTGCTCCACCTAGACAAGTTCTCGTATGCTGGAAAGTCATTTATGGTCCACAGTAACACTGCTTGCAATTGAAATGTCTTATTCTTAGAGACGTCATATGCCTCCACTCCCACCTCCTAGAATTCCTTCAACTCGTTCACTAAAGGACGCAAGTACACATCAATTTCATTACCAGGAGACTTCGGCCCTAGAATAAGCAACAACATGAAGATAAATGGTTCTTTCATACATTTTCATGGTGGCAAGTTATACGGCATAAGCAACACCGGCCACATGCTGTAGGAATTACTTATGTAACCGAATGGATTGAAACCGTCGCTAGCCAGCCCAAGTCGTACATTACGCGGCTCATTTGCAAACCATTCATGATTTGTATAAAACTCAGCCCAAGTTTGTGAAACTGCCGGACGCCTACATACATTTTCCCCAGCAACACGCTTCTCCTTATGCCACCGCATATCTTCTGCCGTCTTCTGAGACATATACAACCTTTGTAGCCTCAGTTTTAAGGGAAAATATCTCAACACCTTGTGCGGAATTGTCTTGTTCTTTCTTTCATTCAGCTTGTACCTGGGTTCGTGGCACACCATACACTCCTTACATTATTCAGTCTCCTTATAAAACAACATGCAATCGTTTTTGCAACATGTATGGGAATATACCCAAGGCTCAAATCTCTTAATATTCTTTTTGCTTCGTAATATGATTTCGGAAGGGTCTCCTCAGTAAGAAGCACTACTTTAATCAAGTTAATGGCCATATTAACTGATTTGTTACTCCAATGGTTAATGGTCTTAATATGAAGGAGTTTCACGAGAAAGTCCAGTTTTGAAAACTTATTACAACCCGGATATAACGGCTGCCTTGCTTCCCTCAACAATGACTCAAATGCGGTCGATTGTCCCGTGTCACTCCTGTGACTACTTGCCCCAGTTGTAGCCCCTTGCAAGTCTACCAGCATTTGTGGCAAGCCTTTGTAACCAACCCCAACATTATCACCAAAGTCATCGTTGTCGTCTTCTTCATCATCATCAAATACCACTCGTACATCACGGCGTTCCCCGTGAAATTCCAACATGTATACCTCTTGTCCATCCCGTGTAGGAGTAGGTGCTCTTTGGCCTCATCTATGTGCATATAATCCCTGTTATTGCACCTCTTACATAGACATCTTATCCTATTTCTCCCATCTACAGATGCACGAGCAAACTCAATAAAATCTTTGATCCCCTTCACATACCCTGGCAAATGCCTGCCCCTCAAGTCCATCCAACTCTTATCCATTTTCGTCTACCTAATACAAGTCAAAAATGATACTCATTATAAATATGAAACATGAATCCTATCACTTCCAACTTCTCTCTAAAGGGTAAGGTGGTCCTATCCCATTCGTGAATGTACAATCTACATTGCAATCAGCAGCAAATCAAATGCTTGATTCCACTCGGACAAACTTTCGGTAGCATCTCCCCACGGTTCTCCAAGTATAAGAGATAGACGTTAGCACGCTTAAATATATACCCAGAGAACAATAGGAGACCGTACTGAAATTTTATCATAGTGAAATATTCAAGCATATGCGTTATTGATTGCAATGGAGATTTATTCATTCCCGAACTGTCCTTTCTAGACAATTCAAAAATCGATTTTCATACACACGAGCCCAATCACGAATAAATTTCGCGACAAGATTCACATGTGATGAAAATGACTCCCGAATGGGGCTAGGCTTACATGAATGCAATTAAAAAATTCATTAGTGTAAGGGCAAACTCTGATTGTCAGACATAGTTTTGCTTTAAAAAACATTAACAATAGCAATGAAAATGCCAATACAAAACATATTGATCTTGGTTGATAACAAGTAAAAGTACCTAGCTTTCAATTTTTATCTATTAATTAAGGTCATTCATCAAGAATTATTTACTTGGCACCTGACAACAACAACTTAACCAACAAAAGAAAATCAAGTGCTACCTAAAACCACTAACTGACTTAATAGGTCAGGTGTATCTAGTTGATCTCTCAATCTATAGGACTTAAGAACTCTTATTACTTGGCAGCTAAAACAAAAAAAAAATAAAAATTATTGTTTAGAGGAACTCAGGAGCAAGGGATTAGGGTTCAAGTTACAGCTCAATGAACACATACATGAAAAACAAGAGGGGAAAAAACACAGCCTTGGAAAAATACATGTTGAATGAACACATACATGAAAAAGGTCCAAATGCACTCATGTGTCTAGATTTTAAATATTTTTTTGACTAAAATCCTACAAAACACTAAAGCAACAAGGTTATTAACTTTTTTAGAGAAGGTCTCGTGTTCTTTCGAACTGGTGTTGCATGGCTGAGGACACTTGTAATCATTTGCTTTTGCATTGTGGGGCAGTTATGACCCCTAGAACTTATTATGCTTTTTGTTTGAAATACAACAAATTCTGACGGGGAAAGGTTAAACACTTTTGAAAGTCATGACTAGCTGGTTTCTCAAGTGGTCATGTTCGGAGGACTTTTGAGGATATAAAAAGTACATTTGTATAGGTTTAAACAACTTCTTTTGGACACATTCAGTTTTGGATTTCCAACCATTTTTTTGGTTGATTTTATAGGAGATTGAGCTACTGCAATAAGTTGGGATTTTTATTATTCTTGTGTACACAGGTTGCCCACTTTTTCATTAATAATATACTTTACTTATCAAAAAAGAAAAAAGAAAAAAAAGGAAAAGTGATTTAGTACATCTTCATAGAACTCAAGTTTACCACATGTATAATTTCCATCTCAACAAGAAATATTTTTTCCCATCAAAATTTAATTAAGATAGAATACTAGAAAAATCATCCTCTTGCTTATTCACTTGTCAAGTTCAGCACTAAGAAGTAATTATAAGAACACCTTAAAATGAATAGAGGAACTCAGCACAAGTGCATGACAATGAATAGAGTAACTCAGTACAGCTTCATGGCAGTGTACTCTACTCATGATTATCTGTCCCCTTTTTCAAGATACCTAGTTTATGTGCTGACACTCCCAATTTTAGTAAAGCTTAAACTAATAGGATGACCACTGCAAATGGTTTTTGAAAAAAAAAATAGAAAGAGAAAACCAATCAGATATTTTTGATATAGAATTTGTAATCTAAAAAGGGTCAGGAACAAGAAATTCCAGAGAGAAAGCATTTCAACAAGGTCATTATAGAAATTGTATACTGTCAAAAGCTAAAAAACTAAGTTTTGTTTTGTTTGTATTGTTACAAAATCAGAACAGGCACATTCAAAGCATTACCTGAAAGCTTGAAACTTATCCTAAAGAAACAGAGCCTAAAGCACAAAGAATCAAAGTAGGAACTGATCTCTGCAGTTTGGATGTCCTTCAAAAGCTGCCTAAATCTCTTGGAAATGTACCTGTCAAATAAAGATTAAGCAAATACATGAGTTGATTTTGAAGATTGATCATTAGAGAATCAAATAAATACGGACGGTCCAAGCAGAGTCCTATTATTTTAATTTTATTTAATTTATTTTTATTGTATTGAGAGATGCACTCTATAATCTACAAATTCATAGTATGCAACCAGTTAATTGTTTTTAAATTTTATTTAATTTATTTTTATTATATTGAGAGATGCACTCTATAATCTACAAGAGAACAAATGCTCTGCAAAATCTCACTGGACCAAAAATAATAATTAATTTTAACTAAAAACAATCCTGGAGAATGTGAATGAATAACAATTAATAAAAGCTTAAAGATGCATTCACACTTGCCAACCCTATCACAATTTTTTTTTATACAACATAAAATGAAGGGTTGAACTCACACAAGTTTTATGCAAATTGACTATTCATACCACTCAGATAAAATCTCGATCTTAATCTTATTACATATATATTAATTTCAACATCATTTATATTTCTAATTTTTGTCATATTAAATTTTTTTTATTGGAATGATTTTCACTAAATAATATTTCTTTTCTATGTTTTTCCTTTTTACCCTTTTGATTCTATTTTTTTGGGATCATTTTATAAAATTAAATCTTTTTCTTTCACATCCCTCAGATGAAGAAAGAAGAAGAAGAAAAAAGTTATTGCAGTGACCATCTACCCAAAATTATTTTAATCCTATTAGGTTTGCATTTTTTTCTAATGGAAATGAAATATGGGATTCAAACATAAGCATCCTAGCTAGACTGGAGAAGAATCCAAGCAGACCAGAGCAGCAATCGAAGCACAATGAAATAGATGTGAGTTTGAGAGAGAGAGAGAGAAGAGAAAGGGCAGTGGCCTACCTGGGCTCTTCCCGATGTGCTCCCCCCTTCCTCTTTTAGTTTTTAACCCTACAGAGCGATGGAAACGGTGCCTGAGAGAGAGAGAGAGAGAGAAAGAGAGAGAAAGACTGTCTGAGAGAGAGAAAGAACGATCAAATCGTTTTAAATATAAGGAGTTATTAGCGACGCACATCGTGCATCGCTAATAACCCAAATGCACGTCGCTAATTGTCTAGCCCAAGTATTTGCGACGTTCAAGCGTGTGTCGCTAAACGAACCAACTATTAGCGACGCACACGTGCGTCGCTAATGGCCACATGTGCGTCGCTAATAGTTTCACGCGGGAAGCTAATTTTTTTATTACTTTTTTTTCCTTATTATTAGCGACGCCTATTTGTGATGCACAATAGGCACTTTTAGTTACGCACGATGTGCGTCACGAAAAGTAGGTTTTTTTGTAGTGATGGTTTTTGCCTAGATGGATTACGTCATCAGACAATTTTTACTGAGATAGATTACGTACTCTGATGTTTTGCCGAGGTAGATTACGTCATCAGACGGTTTTTTTCTAGATGGATTACGTCCTCAGACGTTTTTTTCTTAGATGGATTACGTTCTCGGACGTTTTACCTAGAAGGTAATTTCATGCTAATAAGTTGATAAAATGCATCCTTGGACGACTTACCTAAATGGGAACTCCATCCTAATAGGTTGACGAAACGTGTCTTCAAACGACTTGTCCGAAAAGTAAAGACTCCATAGGGAATGTTTGATTATGACTCGTTGGGGAGATGAATTAGGTTAACTTTACTAGAATGATGGAATTCAGTGTGACTTCCTGGAGAAGAATTTGATTGAGTTTTAGATCATAAGGTCATGTTGCTCAACTCTTTCTTAGGATGGGAGAACAAAAAGTGAACTCAACTTTGAAAAGAGTTAGACTCGAAATGATATACTCAACTAATGATAGGAGTTGATGGAAATACTTGCCATGGGTATATAAAAGACAAGATATGCAAGAATCAGCCTTGACCTAGACAAAAGGAGCTAGAACTCAATTTCAATAGGAGTGTGGAAAACTATGAAAAAAATCACATTGATGAAGACCTCTTACCTCAGCTAGAGGAATATGAGATTTACTCAACTTAGAGAAGAGTAAGGAGAATGTACTCAACTCAGATAACAGTGAAGAAGATGTACTTAACTTAGATAGGAGTAAAGAAATGTTCTCATTGAATGAGAGCAAATGCTGTGAAACATGTTTTTTTTTTTTAATTTTTGAAAAAGATTTTTCATTTAGAGAAAATTCTGACTTTTGGCTTGGACTTTGCTAACCCCTAGATCACTGGCAATCAAGTTAGTTACTTAGGTCAAAAGAATCGTTGCTTGGTTTTGAATGGTGATATTTCCCATCTTTGAAGATGATTAGGAAAAATCTGCTTGAGTTATGAACTGAGGATATGAAGGCTTAGGAGACTTGATCAGCTAAAGATTTATCTTCAAGTTCATGGATAAAATCTTTTTGCCCTTCCTAATGATTTGGGAGATTTCTTTAAAAATTTCAAAGTCTTTGTTTTGAACATGATTCAATATGATCATTTGAGAAAATGAGAATCATCAATTTTCACAAAAGGTGTGTTTAATTGAGCATATTAGGATGAAATCATTGAATGAAAGAAATTTTGGGTGAACCAAAGTGATGGAGACTTTATCCAAGATGTGAAAAAAGTTGTTAAGGCATAAAAAAGGTGAAATGAAACCCTTTAGATGGAAAAAATGTCCTTATATTGGCATGTAGGAGCCCCTTGATTTAGGAAAAAAAAAATATGATTAAGAGTATAAATTACTCTTAGAATGAATAAGACATAAGGGAGCCCCTTGTGAAATAAGGATGAGTTACTTTAGAAAGTGAGCAAGAAATTTGGTGCAAATAGATAGGTAAGGAGTTCCTTAATGAATTCCTTCAAAAAATGGGTGAAGAATGAAGAGAAAATATGGTGCAAACTGGTAAGGAGGAAGCCTCTTGTCTGAAATCATTTGTTATATGATCCATCTATTTGTGAGACCCTTTGAAAGAGCTTTCAATTGAAATATGACAATTCCCTTAGGCAAGCAAAACCTCAAGGTGGTCTTATTATTAGGGAGAAACATAGGCTAGGGTAAGGTTTACTAAATGAAAAGTATATAAGGCCTAAAAACCCATGTTTATAGTACCAAGCCCCTTATATGCATCTCATTGATGTGAATAGCTTTGACGTGCATGACCTTGATGTGCATGTCATTTCTTGTACATGAATTTTATGTGCATGACCTTCATGACCAAGCCTAAAGTAACTTCTTAGGCTGCCTACGTATCTCTTTTTTGGAGAATTCGCTCTAACGTATTTCATTACTCGCTTGAAGCTCTTTGAGACATACAAGGTTTGATTGACTGATTTCTTGCATCCTTATTTGAAAAATGCTTCTTTTGATCAGGCAAATGTTTTCTTTTCTTTGCTTTCTGACCATTCCTTGATGGTTGTTCTATCACTTTCTTACTTGGAAAAGTTTTCTTTCAATGAGGCAAATATTTTCTTTTCTTTGCTTTTGATTCTTCTTTGATGATTCTCACTTCCTTGCTTGGCAATGTTATCTTTCACATGGGACAAAGATGTTTCTACTCTTTGCTCTTTGATTCTTTTACAATGGCATTGTGAGAATGCACACATAGTAGGCTTTACACCCCGAAGGTTTGGTAGATGGGTTTAAAAAAGAAAGGCTAATCAAGCAGGCTCAAAGGGTTTGCAAGTGGATATCTTTGACATGGGTGATAGGACATATTTGGTTTGCCAAGTGACGACCTCCTATCCTTGAAATTTCTTACTTTTAGAAAACAGTCACATTGTTAAGAATCACGATGTTGATGTTTTCTTAGGGTCATGATTATCTTCTTTGGATGGTGATCGAATCAGACAAGATGCCTTTGAGACAAATGGATGAATTGGTGAACAATGAGAGAATCAAGATGATAGATGAAGTTTGATGATGCTTAGATTTAATGCATTTCAATATTATTATGAATTTGATGACATTCATTTTCTTAAAGAATCAAGATGAATCATGCAAACATTGTGTTGAAAGTTTCCTAAGTGAATCTTTATTAAAACATAAAGAAAGACAGATAGAAATTATCCATGAAGAATAAAAGAATGATCTTTGGCTCAGAAAGCTCGTCATTCTTGATTATGGGCTAATCTTGGTTGAAACTTGAAGGAGGATGCCCAATGGCTTGTTCGTCATTCATATCTTGGATAACATGCCTTAACATAGTGCAATGATCAATATAGTGGCCCGCATATTGATGGTAGGCACAATGATTGTTCAAATCATAGCTTTTAGGTATTAGGTTTGGAGTGAGCTGAGGATCCAAAGGTTGGATATGCCCTTATTCGCAAAGCTTTTGAAAACTTCGCTCAATGATGCAGAGAGTTCTGAGAATGACCTTGATGGGCGCCTTCGAGGTGAATTTGGCGGCGGTGAGGCAGTTGAACTAACAGACCAAGAAAAAGACTATTTTGGATTTAAAACATTGACAACAATCTTTGAGTTATTGGGCTTGATGTTTTGTGTAGGTTTCCTCAGTGTTCCATCATTGATTGCATCATCGATTTGGATTTCAACCTCTATAAGAGCTTTGAAAGTCTCAAAATATTGGGCAAACATTGATCCACGGTAGACGAGAATCAAGCTCTTTTTACCATTTGCACTCGTTTGACTTCACTCGGCCTGTTGATCACTTGGGCCGTTTTGGCCCTCTATCGAGTGATGAAAGTTGAATGAGTCTCCTTAGGTTCTTGCTTGGTAGTCTCAAGGCCTCTGAGTGTGATGTCCAACTCAGTGTTGTACTTGTACTACTTGACAAAGGAATTGTAGATTTGTTCCCAAGCCTTTCTAAGTTTAAGAGCCAACGAAGAGCTGCCTCAGTGAGGGTTTGGTGGAACATTTGAGCCATTATTTCAGTTATAGCCCTTATTTGTTGCATTGCCCGAACATAGAGCTTGAGGTGGGCTTTTGGGCATGTGGTCCTATTGAATTTGTCGAAGTCTAGCATTTTAAACTTGTAGGGCAAATGGACTTTTGGATATAGGGAGAGTTTGTGGATATCAATCATGTCATCTCCATGGTTGGATTTGCATATTAAGGCTTTCATCTTTTCAAGCCTTTTAAGAAAGGGCTTCTTTATTGGTGTTGGCTTTCTCTTAAGGTTTGACTTCATTTTGGGGCCCATTTTTTTCGGCTTGATTAAACTAATCGTGTATGGCTGCATCTTGGGCTTGTTGATTCTGTGGGAGATGATCTTGATAAGGTATAGGTGGTTGGTTATTGGGAGCATTGTTAGGCCCTGTTAGGAGTGGTGGAGGTGGTGGTAACCTTTGTTGTAATAGTTTTTGGACTGTTTGGGAAAGCCTTTGTGTTTTATCCTTATAACCGGCCATGTCTTTTCTGATTTTGACCAAAATATGAAGTAATTGATCCTAATCCACAACGACAAGGTGCAATGATTGGCTTGATTTGATGCCATGGTTTTCAGGTTCAATTGAGGGAATAAGAGCTGCAATAGGGTAGGAAACCTCAATAAAAGTTTTTTGATCACCAAATAAGTGCAAAAGAGTTTGGATCCAAGCCAATAGTCCAAAGAATTTTTTGATTTCAAAACTTTTAGTAGGAAAAGATCTAATCTAAATGGAAAATAAGATCATTTCTTAGAAAATGAAGCATGTAATTTTTTTGAATTTTGAAGTTGTAATTTTTTTTTTTTGAAAAAAAAGTAAGGGCATAATGTATAGATAGCCTTTAAGTCCTAAGAGGATGAAACGATTTTCTTGAAAGAGGAAAGAAATCCTAAAGGTTAGGAAGATGCAATCCCAATGGAATTGATTAGACCTTACCAAAGAGGTCAAGATAAACCTTAATTGACGAGATGAAGATCCTAAAAAGAGGTGACTCTTAAAAAGGAATTGAAAACCTATCTCGAGTGGTTGGAATGATAAAAATAATTGAGAGGGAGGCCACAAATTGGTGCCTGATTTGATTCCTAAGGAATCTACAGAATCCGGATTGTGAAATCTCGAAAGTTATACCTAGCCCCTCAATTTTGGCATAATGGGGGACTTGAATGAAAGTCATTTCTAGGTTTTGAGAGAAAGATTCCTAAAGATTCGAATCCTAACAAACATAACCTAGACCTTTACTAGAATCCAACCATAAAGTGTGATACTTGATTAGAAATCAAGTTGATTTTAATTATGTGATGAGAACAAACCCAAAAAGTTCTTTTTGAAAGTCATTTTGTCAGTCTTGGCTAGCCCGTTTCCAAGCCAGTTGTGGGTACCTGTTTTCGAAAAACAACTATGTTATTAACTTATTTGGTGTCAAGAAAAACCTAAGAAAGTCTCATTTGTAGCCCTTTTGCAGCTTGCAAAATTAGTTTTTTAGGAAAAAATTGGAGTTTTTCAAATTTTTTTTAGAAAATAGGAAAAATTTTATAGAGTGGAAGGGCAATTCTTTGTGTGCCAATCGACACTCACCTCTGTACCGATTGGCATACAGAGGCTTTTAACCTCTATGCCGATCGACCAACAAAAAGGGGTATTTTCTTGGACTTTCTGGATTTTGCTGAATTCGCGAAATTGCTTGAAAAAGTCCGTGTGTGTCTTAACAAAATTGGGTTTAAATTCATGAATCATGAATCTAAGGTAGATTATATGCATGATGCTTCGATCGGGTAGAGGTTCAAGGTTCCCTTTCTAACAAGACATGCCATATACCTCCCATAACCATTAGATTGTAATGACTATGATCAAACAGTACTACATTGCCTTTTTTCATATCATTCCACTGCCACTAGAATGTAGTGTCCTTAATCAAATGATATTTGATCAAGGAGTAGAGGGCTTTCACCGGTAACACCCGTAAAGCTGAGTAAGAAGGGGCTAGGGCTACTAATTGTCCGAGGTTTGGAGGGTATGTAGTGCAAATGCAATGTATGAAAGTGATGTGAGTGCAAGGTATTCAGATTTTAGTCCTTTTTCATTCATCCATCCATACATTCAAGCACATATCCATACATCCATTCATCCATCATAAAACAAATGAACGTAAAGCAAGTAAACAAAATAGCCTTGATGTGAATACTTCACTGAGTCTAGCCCCTTTTAGTCCTTATTGGAGTCGCCATTGTGGGTGCCAAAACCGGAAAAATGAAAGTAAATCATCCTTTTTATGGATTTAGAGGGATCCCGGTTGTCTCCTTCCCTTAAGGTGGGAAGGAACGCCTCTTATGGGAGATAGAGAGATTAAGGAGTCGCCAGCTTATTTTTAGGCAAGAAATAAGCAAACTCATTATAGATTGAACAATACATATAAAGGAAAACCGAAAGGAATGAAAAATAAATTACATTTCCTTTATTCTTAAATACATATCAAAGATCCCTTGACATGGATCAAAACAAAGATAAAGCCCTGAAAAGTATAAACACCAGAGAAACGGGTTCGGGGGCTAAGGTACGGAGTGGGAAGGTGTTATGCACCTACCCTGTATGATCTGAATGGATCGGCTTCCAATATTCACTTGCAAGCCTATTTTGTTATGAGAAAATTGAAAAAAGAGATGTGAGTACGAAAGAACTAAATAACAAAGAATCTAGTATAAAGAAATAAAAATAGAACAAAAAAAGATAAGAAATAAAACTAACTCGGGCCTGAAGGCTTCCTACATATCCGTTCAAAAAATGGAATCAGAGTCACGTAGTTCTCTGGTTAACCCTCTTTTATTAAGAGTGATAAAAGAGGGAAAATTAACCGGATCTAAAGAAAATTTTTAAGGGTTTTGAGAGCGTACTTTATTCAGTCATGGTAGTTGGGCAGGACTTCAGCTATAAAAGTCTGGATTGGAGTTTTCTCTTGGGCAGATCTCCAGTTTGTTCTTCGGTTAAAAAAAACGTCGCTTTGACTGACTTCGCGGAGAAAGGCTGTCACTTCGGCAGGGTTTCAGCATCGAGAAAGGGAGATGGAGAGTTCTTGTAGAGAGAACTCTAGAATTTAACTAAAAACACAAGGCTATAGAAATCTTCTTCCATTTGTGTCCCCTAAAACTGATGGCTTGGGGGCTCTATTTATTGAAAAATATAGAGATTTGATCCAAGGGTCTAAGATGAAACCTTAAAACGAAGGGCTAGAATCATGTCTTGAGTGATAATTATTTAATTAAATAAATAAAAAATTAAATAAGAATGATTATCCTAACTAAATAAATTAATAAATAATTATGATAATGCACAAACCAATAGAATTATTATTTACATGCAAGAGTCAATGAGACAAAAAAGAAATAAAATTTAATTGAAAAATAAACTCTAAAATAAAAATGTCTACGTTCAATGTATCTTCATTTAAGGAAATATCAAGCAACCAAATTTATGGAAACTCTAAAAGTAGAAAGTTGTAATTAAGCCTAAATAGACTACTATCACTCAAGATTACCACATTGCCCCTAATTTGGTTAAAAATCTCTAGAGTGTCACAAGACATGTGAAAATACCAAATTACCCCCAATTCGTCACCAAAGGATTATAATTACCAAATTACTCCCATGTGAGTAAAATGATTTTGAAATTACAAAATTACTCTTCAAGTAACTAGGAAGTCCTACTGAGGATCGGATTGTGCCAAAATCACCAAAATGCCCTTAGTGGGCAAAAAGGTGCCAAAGTTACCAAAACGCCCTCCGATGGGCAGAAGAGTCCTAACCAAGGTCGGATTCCATCTTCATCTAGTGTTTCTATAGAATCTCTCTACATAGTCAATATCCCCTTTGGGATATGTCATTTTAAAAAAAGATAGGGCAAAAACACTAGTTAATCAATCCTACACAAAAGGATATCAACCATTCTCCAAGTTTGATTCTTTGCTAATTTAGCTCAATTTATCACTTATAATAGACATCCATACATCTATTAGCATAAAAAACTTTTACCTCTACATAAAAAACAATATTCACTTAAACATGTGGAGCAATAGTTAAAATTTATCCCTTCAATCTCACAAAGACGATGAGAAAAGATTTTACATTTGCTTCTACACAACTAAAGATTTTAAGAATCTTCCTCAAGTGGTACACTCCCACTAGGTGGCAAGTCACTCCTCTTACTCAAGTGGTACACTCTCACTAAGCTGCAAGTCACTCCCATTATCCAAAATATCATCGACAATTCTAGAATGAGATAACAATTTTTCACCCCCGCCGAGAGATGGTGTGACTTCCATAGATTCCATTAACTCACAAAGTTAAAAATCCTTTAAAGTTTTCTCATTGCACAACTCAATTTAGTCATTCTTTAACTTAGGGTGTTCAATTAAAAACCCAATGGCCCTTTAAATTTTCAAAAATAATATTTTAAAAAGCTAATATTTTTAAAACTTAAGGCGAGGTTTTCACAAAAATAATAAATAATGTGAACAAATCACATAAATCCTAAAAGATGATAAGCCCTCCAAATTAGGTTTTTCACCATTTTCAATCTTAAAGGAATTGACTATTAGGACACTTAGTTAAGGATAAAGGCCACACAAAACATATTTGCACCATTATCGACCTAACTGTATTTAACAAAACCCAGTTTTCTCATTTTTCTCACTTAATTGTCTTGAAATAATTGGACAAGTACTCTTGCTTACAATTAGTGTGAAGAATTTCAAAATTCTTCATTTTCGACACTCAACCTCGTGACAAATTGCTTAAACCAACTAATACTTATAGCAATGCTCAAAGCAACTAATGCTTAAGTTAGGTAAG
The DNA here is from genome assembly GCA_008638375.1 of Nyssa sinensis. Lineage (NCBI taxonomy): Eukaryota > Viridiplantae > Streptophyta > Magnoliopsida > Cornales > Nyssaceae > Nyssa > Nyssa sinensis. Next base: position 15,341,688 of record CM018039.1, on the reverse strand, counting down.
CAATCATAGTGCGAGTAACAAAGTAAGAAAACAAGAGGTTCTACTATGTGCCCAATTTTCATAACATCATGAGTTCGCATATGCTATTAGGATTGACTCTAGTGGATAAGGAGCCAGTCTACCTTAGAAATAAGGTTTCTTACCGACCTTTCTAATCAAATAGGGTTTACACATTGATAGACTGATTTTTGTGAATAACCCCAACAGGTCTTCTCAAGCTAATCGAGCTATCCAATCTAGTTCAATGTGTCCATGTTATTGTTCAAAAAATAATATCGCGGAAGGCCATAAAGAGATAAGTCCAAAATTATCAAATAATCCAATGAGACAAAGCCATTATCATACTCATATAATGAAGCTGCTTCTAACATGGGGTAGATTAAACTAATCAATCTACATTGAACTATTATTTTACAACGAATAAATGGTTTCATTTAGTCCCAAAGACTAAAATTTAAAAATGAGAAAAAGACAAAAACCAATTGGATTGGAGGTGGACCAAACGTCTAGTCAAACACCAATATCCAGTTATTTTATCATATGGCCACATGTTGCTCAAAAGAATTAATCAACTCACTCTTGTGGTGATTAATTCTAATGTTACCACTTGTGCATAATGTACAAAACACTATGAGCATTATAAAGTCTTGCTCTTTACGTGCCATTTTATGTCTTTTACTTAATCTCTTCTCTATTTTGAATAAAATGGTTAACTTTGATTCAGTACAACTACGAGCAAAATGATCTATTTTATTCTTAAATAGTAGCTCATTCTCTATCTCATTATCTGTCATGCATGCCCCTATGACACTTAATTTTCTTACCTACTTTTGGCGCAAGTTTTTCAGCCCCACCTTATTTAGTAACTTTTCATTGTCTTTAAACATAGGCCCAAGGTTGGCTTAAGAGTTTACCTCTTGGCGCTTTACCTTGTGAGATCCAAATACCCACTCCCATTATGGTGAGGTGTGATAAAGCCATCCATCAAGACCTATTATATTATTATGCATGTGGATATATGTTGTGATTGGATGAGCTTATTTAATTGATATTCTAGTACACGTGTTGTTGTGATGTATGGAATAACAAGGTTATTTTTGTGATATATGAGATATTGACACTGCATCCCCATTTATTTTATTACATTGTAGAATGAACCTGTTACATCAATCTACTAAAAGTAATAAAATAAATGGAAATGCCGTGTCAATATCTCATATATCACAAAATTAACCTTGTTATTCTATATATCATAACAACACATGTACTAGAATATCAATTAAATAAGCTCATCCAATCACAGCATACACCCATATACATAATAATATAATAGGTCTTGATGGATGGCTTTGCCATAATGGGAGTGGGTATTTGGGTCTTACAATTAATGGAGATCAATATTACGTAATAAAAAATTATTTATATGATAATTAATTCATAAATGATCCACAAATGACCCTAAAAATATGATTCACATATAATATAATTGTTCCTAATTTTTAAAGCCTTTCCAAGAATTTTTCACAATTAAAATAAATTTTCTAAAATTTTTAACCAATTTTTGGGATAAAAACTAATTTTTAAAACCTCAAAAGTATGAAAAATAGGTAAAAAATTCACCAAAAAAATAATTTGGACTCCCAATAGTATACTAAATACCGATATGTGATTTTAATCTCAAATATAACTCTCTGAAATTTTTGAAAAAATATTTAAACACATTTTTGACATTGTTTTGTAATAAAAATTAATTTAAACTAATTTTCAGAAGTGAAAAAATTATAAAAAATATATCACGGGGTCACAAATTCAGTCAGTGAGACCCACTCTCCAAAGGTGTCAAAACATAGGCCCTAGAAGATGATACACGCACTCCTACGCGCTTCGCTGAGAATGGAGGTTGTATTTCTCTATAATTATCGTCTCCAAAAATAAGATTTGGCCATGACTGCTGTCAAACTTTGGAACTTTATATCTCACTCATTTTTTGACGAAAAAGTGTGTTCCATATATTGTCAGAAAGCTCTCGTGACGAGGAACAATTCAATATAAATTTTATGCATAATATTCAAGGTTTTATAGATCGTATTAAAACTCAAAAATTCATATTAAAGTTGTGTTTTTTTCGAAAAACTAGAACTTTAAACTCAGATCTCTCCCAGATCCGACAGTGAATCATCATGAAATTTTACGAGCTACATACTGCGTTTATAAAGAACACATTTAGCATGACGGATCGTTTAAAAGGTGTTCTTATAATGATCTTTTAAAAATTAATTGTGTGAGTTAAATAAATGAAATTTTTTTTTTTAAATAAATACCCATCCATACAACACAAGCTTATGGCTTTGATACCAATAAAGGAAATATATGAAATAGCAATCTGGATGAATCCGGTTACCTCTAGTAGTCTAGGTTCGCGGAAGCGGAAGGAACTAAATTGTGTTACGAGCTTCTCTGTCATATATGTCAATGTAGAAATCATTTTCGTCAATAGGACAGCTTCAAAATCAAGTCGCCTTTTTATTTTCACAATCCAAGTGCAGAGGTCTCGTGATAGTAATATTAGAAGAATCTCAGAGAGAAAATGGAGAGAGGATCCAAGAGAGTTGACGGATAATCAAAAATCCTTTCACACCCATTGCGTAACTAAAAACGCGGTATATATTTGCATTGGTTGAAATTTGAAACCAATCAAATAATGATAAAAAATTTAATTTTATTACAATTCTCATTTAAATCTTGTGAATACTTAAATGACTATGAATTTGGGTCAAGCCCGTTCCAATATCCAACAGCCTAAAGGAAAATCTTGATATGTATAATTGAAGATTTTGGTTTTATGTTTGTGTTTACTTCTCCCATTTTCATATAACCCACCCATCCATCAATAAGTTTTTGTGTGGTCTGGTTCGTTATTAATTGTGTAACTTAATAAGTCAAATTAATTACAGTTTGTTAACTAAAAACAATTATATAATTTTGTTTTTTTAAATTCAAACAATTCATTCACATGACTGAATGTGATTAGCTTAATTCATGGACAATAAAAAAATTTCTCTGTCAGTAGTAGGTACCCCACCCCACGCCAACCATAAAAAAGAAAAAAAAAATTGACCTTTTCTTTTATTATTTTTGTAAAAATTATTTAAAAATTAGGATTTTTCTCCCCAAATTTATTTATTTTTGGTGGTATTTTTGTAAAGCCTCTTCCCAAAATTCTAATAAATAAACTTTTGCCCGAAACATAAATTTTGGATCCACTACTACTTGACCATAGTTTTATTTTTTCAAATTTAAAGTAAAATTAACTACAGCTTTCAAATTATCTAATCTACTGTGTTCTGTTGGTGGAACAAAGTGAATTATTTGTGTGTTGATTACTTGATTTTGCAAGCAGTTATATTCTGCTTCTTATGGAATAGACACGGGTGGTACACCACTGGTTATCATGTCAGAGGTGGGTTAACCTTCTTATCTTTTTCTTTTTCATGAAATAGTAATTAACTAAAGAATCTAATATGGAAAGAAGGTGTGTCTGTGTATAGATATTATAGATATTTTCATGTCAGAGGTGGGTTAACTTTCTTATCTCTTAAACAGAGATTTGTTCCTATTATAGATATTTCCTATAAACATGAAAGGATCAGCTGGAAGCATTGTGACTTTGGTCAACTGGTTCAGTTTTTGGATTGTTTCTTAAGCTTTTAACTTCTTGTTTGAATGGAGTTCAGCAGGTGATGCCTCTCTCTCCTCACTCTTTATATATGTGTATGTGGAGTTTTTTGTCATTTAGTCATATTAATATGGGAAAAAAAATTATTACAATTCGAGACCTAAGACGGTAAAATGACAAACTCTAAATTAAGCATTCTTATTTTTAATATTAATATAAAACTTTTTATTTAATATTAATATTATAACCAATTTACTAAATATAATATATATATATATATATATATATATCTATTCTATCTACGTACTCTATAATAATGTAGTTACATGTGGCATTCCTCTTTTTTTTTTTTTTAATACACAAATCTTATGTGGCACTCTGGTTATCTCTCTTAGGCATTCTCTCATTATTCTTGCACTTCTCTCAAACTCTTCCCAACTCTATTTTATATTTATTTATTTTTTTCATTAAAAAATCCAATGTTATCAGTTTTAAACTTTCACATTTATCCAAATCAATTTTAGACTTTCAAATTTTAAAATTTATATTCAACTAATTATCCCCGATCACCTTATCACGATAATGTGATTGTGTTCAAGCAATGTTTTTAGAGATAATATTGATTCAGTAAATTTTGAACTTTATACTTATATAAATTAAAAATAAAATGTAATAATTATAATTCTTAACTATCCCACAATAATGTGATCCTGTGTATTCAAGCAATTTTTTTAAAGAGAATCTTGAATTAGTTGAAATTTGTCTTCCTTCTACTCATATGGCGTACATGATAGTAACTATACTTGATATACCATAAAGTGACAGACCAATCATCACTTGACACGTATGCTTACAGAGTAACTATGCTCGGCCATTCCGAACAGACCTACAGAACTTAATGGGCCGAGCACATACCTCCAGAGCATATCTACATCCTTACAGAACTTACAGGATTGAGCACAGACCTTAAGAGTACACTCTGTGATTCAGAGCTCACTGCCGCCTTAGAGATTTGTCGAACAGAGAATAAGAAAACAGTCTTTTACAAGGAAACTACCACACATGGTTATTGATACAATATTCAACAAGGTAACTGCCTTACTCCGGTGATCAAATCCCTACTTTCATGACTCCAAATCCTAATCAACTTAGGAAAGCCACCACCTATAAATTAAACCCTAAAGGTACGCTTTATTTTCTATGCTCATTATTTAGTTTACATTACAGTTTTTTCAATTCAGTTTATTAACTTAAGCATCAGAGCGGCTACCGCCAGAGCTAATCCGGTGATCCTCTGTTCTTCTTCTTTGAGCATTCTCCAGGGAGCCAAGCTCGGAATCTACTTCGGCCAAAAAGTGCAGCATCAATACTATGATGAATTTGCACATAGTATCGTACAGATTAAATGAGACAGTAAATCTAACACTTCTTACGATTCATTTGTGTACTTTTATCTTCTATTGACATTACTATTTTTGTTAAAACTCTTTCTTCTCATGATTTTAAGATTTATTTTTGGTTCATTGGACTCTGTATATTAAATTGGGTGCAGACTATATTTCAAGCTCTGATTATAAGATATATCATTGATAACTTATATTAGTTAAATCATTAATTTAATTTTTCTATAATTTTTAATTTTTAATTTTCTAAGTTTATTTTTTAGTTTGGTTAGAAGTCTACTAACTGTTGCATAAATGTTTTCATTATCCAAAGACATTTCTTTTTTATCTTATTATCCCTAATATAGAGCTGTCCAAAGACATTTCCTTTAATTTTCTAGAAAAAAGTTTTATTATAATTAGTTAAGTATCATTAAGTGTTTGGTTTCTTCAATTAATTTATAATTTATGTTCTAATTAGGTTTTAAATTAGCTTGAAAATTAATATTGTAAATTAAAATTATAAATATTGGTTTTGCATCGTTTATTTTAATTATATGGAGTTTTGATTATAAGAATTGTTATATAATTTAAAAGAAATGTTAGTGTAAATTTCAAATATCCAATAAACAAAATTCCAACCAATTTAAAAAAAATGTTAGTGTAAATTTATAAGAATTGAATTTTTATAAAGCTAAATAAAGTGTATTGTTATAGGAATTTTTTATTGATTTTGTTAGTGTTAAATGAATGTACGAGCTCACAAGCTCAATGTAATTTCTTCAAAATTGTTCTGTAGATACCAATTTTGTTAGTGTTTGACCTCCACTTCATTTAATTTTTTTAAATATTATAAATTGAATGTTAGTGTTTTGATTGTTTGTAAAGATTTTATTTATTTTTATTGCATAATTAGTTTGATATTTGAATTACTTTATATTAATTTAATTAGATAGATATTTTAGACTTTTAAAAAGACAGAAACAAAATTATATTTACTTTATATTTTATTTTATATGTCAATTTTTTAAATTGGTTGGATATAATACAGAATTGTTATATCATTTAAACTGATTGGATATTTGATTATTGTGTACCCCATGATTTGTGCTTATAATTAAAGTTTAAACATATGCGTATCTTCAAAATTTTATCTATTAATATATATACAAAATACATAAGCAGATAAACATGTATGATTTTTTAGTTTTACTTTAATTATAAATATATTTATAATATCTAAATTTATTTTACAACACCCGTGTAAAGCACGGGACAATGCTAATATATATATATATATATATATATATTCTTTGTTTCTCATAGATATTTGTAATAAAAAAAATTGTAATAATATTATAATAAAAGAGATGTATATATTGAATAAAACTCAAATAATAGGATTCACACACTCCTATTGGATTCCATTTGTCCTGCTTTTGTTTGTAAGGAGCTTTTCTTTCCACACATTCTGCTTCCCTTTCAGAATATTTGTATAACCTTGTTGGGAGGGAAAATGGGGGTAAACTCATTGTTCTCCTGATCCTTATCTTGGGTTTAGAGGTGCACATGAGTTTGGTTGGATTTTAGTAGAATCGAAACTGACTTGATTTTAAGTGGTTCTAAAAAGTTAGGACCATAACCGAACCACAAGTCTAGTAGAACCAACCTAACCCAAAAAAAATCGGTTTGGATTGGGTTGGGCAGGTCCGACCCGTTTGGGTTAGCTTTTTTATTTTCTGTGCCTTCAAACTAATCCCAAATTTTTATTTTTTTATCGGTAAACTAATGCTAAAAAATTATGTATTCATATAATGTATATATAATCTTTGTGAATCTAAATTAAAAATGGACCATTTTTTCATGTGTAATATATATATATATATATACATATATATATATATATATATTGAACACTTACAATGCTTGAATATACATTAAAAGTTAAACCTAGTAAAATAATAAATTATACAGCCATGACAACTAGTAGATACTTTATAAGCAATTTGGTAATTATAAAACTCAGAATTCATTCTCTTTCTCTCTCTCTCTCTCTCTAAAAATTGATATACTCTTAACTATTTAAAAATATTAATGAGTGGTTTCATATAATTATACATGGCATATATATGCAGTATATTATATATATATATATGTGTACAATGCATATATCTATATCTAAATATATATATATGACATATATACAATATACTATATATATATATATATGTATACAGTGCATACATATAGTATATACAGTATAATATATATAGTGCATATATATAATATAATCTATATACATATATAATATAGTATGTGTATATATATATATATACTGTATTATACATATTATATTATGTATATATATAATATATTACGCATATATATATAGTATACTATATAATATATATAGTATGTGTATGTATGTATGTATATATATACAGTGTAATATATATATATATATAATACTCACATATATATACATATTAATTTTTCTAAAAAAAACGTGAGAGTTTGGTTCTCAGGTTGGTTCGGTTTTTCCAAATTTTAAACCAAAATCGAATTGACCCAAATTTTTTTAGAACCGAACTAACCTAACCCATTGAGGTCGGGTTCAGGTCCGGTCAGATTGGTTCTACGATTTTTGGTTTTTTTGTGCACCCTTACCTAGGTTTGCTTTGTGTTTGGGCTGGTTTGGATTTGAACACTTGGTTGGGCCCCTTTGTAATCCGAGTCATAAGTATGATGGGCCTCGAACCTACTGGGTCTAATATCCTTTGACGCTAATTGAATTCCCACTTCATAAATCCTTGATATGACAATATGCTACAAAATTCCTACTCCTCCTTCAACATTGGGTTTTTCGCTACATAATGTAGGGCTGTAACTTCTACATGCCATCGTATTTTGTGAGGTGACTTTGCCTTCCTCCACTTCTCTATCTTGGCTCATCGGTGACAATCTTGCCAAAAGGGATGAAGTTATCTAATTCACTTCCCTATCTACTTCATTTTGTTGGCTCATAGATTTCCTTTTTAAGGCATTGGACCTTTTCATTAAGTTCTTCATGTTAGAAGAGGAGCCTTCTCAAAAACGTGACCTCATTACTCAAAGTTATTATTTGCCAAGTAGTCGCTCCTTGGGCAGTGTCCTTTGCTTGGATTCCATCTTCATCCAATATCTCTAGAACCACAATGTCTTATGGACACTGAATCTTGGTCCCTCTCATCCGGAGAGATCTCATTTATTAGAAAATCAATGGGTTGACCGTTCTTTATCTTAAAATTTGAGAGGTCTGTGTTTAATGAAATAGTGTTCTGTATATCTACGTTAGATGTGGTAGAGATTTGGGTAATGTTTTGGTCAGAGGCTATTTGAGGTTTGTTTTATGAAATGAAATTGGTTGCAAGTTTTAGTAGGGGTGTTATGGTTTGTCTGGTTTTAGATATTTGGCAAGTCCATAAAGGGTTCCATCGAGGAAATGTTTGATTGGGTGAATAATATATGGTAACTAGTGGGTTGGTGGTTTTATGCCTTAAAATCGCCATTGGGATTGGTGACAGTGTGGATGGAAGTGTGGTTAGGAGGTAGAAAAAAAAAGAATGATGTGTGTTAGGGATGAGGTATGGTGACTGATCCATGTGCGATGGCTAGTAGGCATTGAGGTGGTGGAGGATTGGTTAGTTGAGTGGGACAGTGAGGTTGCTGGTGGTGATGGCTGGTGGCAGGGGGTGAACTTATGCAATTTTGTTCCTAGTGGATACTATGAATTGATATATGTTAAAAATATTTTTCAAATTGTTAAATCACCAACTCATCTAAAAGCTTAAGCTTTTAGAGTAGTTGGTAATTTAACATGGTATTAGAGCAGACAAAAAGTACTAAGTTCAAGCCTCACTGTCACCTTAAAAATATGAATTGACATGTGTAAGTTCAGACTGGCCACATGTGAGGAAGCGTGTTTGATGTAGGACGGATTTAGTACCCTAAAAATAAGAATATTACTTTTAGAGTTGTATTAGGATTATTTAGTTTCCAATTTTGATTTATTCATAATTTTTCTAGTTTCTTTGTTTTATTAGGATTTGTATAGAAAATATAAGAATTAATAGTTTTTTATTCGAATTAGTAGTCTTTATTGTAGTATGATTAGTATAAAAATAGGAGTTTTTGTTTCCTAATCAAAATAGGAGTGTTCCAACACTATAAATGTGATATAATATGTCATTATAGTCATTTTTTTTATTAATAATAAATAATTACGAATTGTAGAGAATTATTTCTCTTGTTTGGGTGAGGAGTCCCCACGTTACTTGTTCTATAAGAAATTCCACGTGTTCGATTTTTCTTCGATATTCCTGTTCCGCATCATTTGGTATCAGAGCAAGGATATGTTTGGCTCAATGAAAAACGATGGAGTCAAGAACCCAAATCCCATTGACGTTCGTCGTGGGATGAAAGATTTATGGGCGACAATTGGCAACCATAGGTAGCAGCTAGCATAGATCAATGATCGGCTCAGTGCTATGCAACAGATGCTCATGCAGTTCAATATTAATGCCCTTAGAGACCTTCCACTCTACATGAATCGCACCGGAGGATTTGTCCGAGGCCATCCTAAAGACCGGACTATACCAGGTCAGCGCCCCAAATGTATCATGCCTATAGAGACGAATCAAATTCAGAACATGAGAAGAACTATGAGGTTCGTAAGCTTGCCAAACGGAACTAAGATTTTGAGGATTATCGAATGAAGGCTAACATCGCTACCTTTAATGAAAATCTTAACATTGAAGATTTCCTTGACTAGATTTCTGAGGCTGATCGATTTTTAAACATGATAAAGGTTCTCGACGAGAAGATAGTCAAGCTTGTCACGTTTAAGCTGAAAGGTAGCGTAGCAATTTGGTGGGACCAATTGCAGCGAAATCGACAATGACAAAGCAAACAACTAGTTCGAATTTGGAGGAAGATGAAGCAGTACGTGATGGGAAGATTTCTTCTTCCAAATTATAAGTAGTGCCTGTTTCAGGTATACCAGAATTTCACCCAAGGCAGCCGATCAATTTTTGATTATATAACAAACTTTAACCGATTGTCTATTCGCAATAATTTGGCTAAAACAGAAGGGCAGAGGGTGGCATGATATTTTAGTGAACTTAAGCCATCAATCTGTGACAAAATTGGATTGCAGGTTTTGTGGACAATTGATAAGGCCTATAACATGGTGTTGAAAGTAGAATTGTTGGAAAAGAAAGAAGGGCTAGAAGTTCTAGTACAGTACCCTTTCGTAGGAATTTTCTTGAATCCTTGTATGTAGCGAGTGATAAAGGAAAATGAACTCAAATAGCAGCAATTTAGTCTCTTGTTCAACCTGTTCAAATCAAACCACAAGACACAAGTTATGTAGAGGGCAGTAGCAGCAAAGGCCCTTTGAAGAAGCCAACATCCACTACGAATACAAATCCTTATGTCAAGCCTACACTTGGCAAGTGCTATCAATGTAGTAAACTTGGGCATCACTTTAATAGTTGTCTAGAATGACGACCTGTTAATTATGTTGAAAACGAGGATGTTGTTGAAGAGGTAGATGAAGAAGAACCTGTCGAAGAAGATGATTTCTATGAAGGAGCAGAATTCACAGAAGAAGATGGAGAATGGGTCAACTATGTGGTGTATCGGTTGTTGTATGCACCAAAGTAGAAAGACATGAGCCAATGCTACAACATCTTTTGATCCTGCTGTACTGTTAATCGAAAGGTTTGCAATTTAATTGTTGACAATGGAAGTTACAAGAACTTTGTGGCTAAGAAGTTGGTGGATCACATGAAGTTGCCTACAGAAAAGCGTCATTTTTCTTACACAATTGGCTAGATTAAAAAGGGACCAGCGGCAAAGATAACAAAAATCTGTCGTATTCTTATTTCCATTGGTAAACATTATCATGATAAATTAATTTATGATGTAGTTGATATGGGTGCTAGTCATATGTTGTTGGGTAGGCCATGGTAGTATGATGTTGATATTACTTATAAGGGCAAGGATAATGTTTATATGTTTATATGGGGAGCACACAAAATTACCATGACCCCTTTAAAATTTGATTTTGAAACTAACAGTTCTAAAGAAGAGGGGAAGTCTATGTTAGTTTTATCTAGGTCTGAAGCCGAATTTGAGGCTGAAGCTAAGGGGACACTTGAGGTTTACACTTTAGTGGTTAAAGCTTTGGTGATAGGAAATCCAAAGGTAGATTCAACAATGGTTGTGCCAGAAAAATTGCAGTCGTTGTTGGAAGAATTCAATGAATTAGTTTCTGAGGATCTGTTCACGGAGGATTATTTTGATGATTATGAGAAGATTGAAATTTTAGTAGACCAAGAAGAAGATTTTTCTTGTTTCATTATAGGGTCATTATTGTCATCAAAACAAAGGCTTAAAGTTACAAATTTTATGAAAGATGTAAAAGGAAAAATCTTTGAGTGTGATCTTGAAGAAACTCAACTGTTGATACTAGGTTATGGAAAAGTTCATGGCCGAATACATACAGTTAACTCAAAGACGAGTTCTTTTCAAGTGGGATAGACTGATGTAGGACTGATTTGGTAACCTAAAAAAAAATTAACTTTAGAGCTGTATTATGATTATTTAGTTTCCAATTTTGATTTATTCATAATTTTTCTAGTTTCTTTATTTTATTAGGATTTGTATAGAAAATATAAGAATTAATAGTTTCCTATTCGAATTATTAGTCTTTATTGTAGTAGGATTAGTATAAAAATAAGAGTATTTTATCATTATAAATATGGTATAATATGTCATTATGGTCTTGTTTTTTTATTAATAATAAATAATTACGAATTTTGGAGAATTATTTCTCTTATTTGGATGAAGAGTCCCCATGTTACTTGTTCTATAAGGAATTCGACATGTTTGATTCTCCTTCCATGTTTCCGTTTCGCATCAGTATTAGAAAATATAATAATAAAGTTACATACCCTTTCTAATAGCTTAAACTTTTAGAATAATTGGTGATCTAACATAATATTAAAGTCTTTGTTATGAAAAGTCTTGAGTTCAAATCTTTCTATTTGTATTTGCACTATTTTTTTTTTTGTATTTATTTTTTAGATGAGTTAGTAATTTAATATAATTCAATAAAAAAATTTGATTCCTTCATTAAAAATTTAAAGAAATTTTTTTATAAGTACACGACATATGGCATTGTTACATTACAAATTTACACACATTGTGGACGGACGGGGGTAAGCTCCCTAAAAATTTAGAAATTGAATCCTTTTTTAAAGTAAAAGTTGAGTTAGTTAAATCTTAGATCGGGTCATGACTACATAGATCAATGCCGATTTGACATATCTGGTATATTCTTACTCATCCGTTTCGTAACTTGACCGTCATAATACCAACACCATTAGTCCTCTAGTGCCTTGGTCCAACTAACAAGTTTTTCAGGCGGAAAAAGGAATCTCAGTCGTCCATCAACTTTGTCATCAATCAGAGATCATCTTGATTGATTTTGATGACATCAATAGTCAAAAAATAACATGCATAAAATAGATAGTTATTAATTTCTTAATTTTTTAAGTCACCACATAAATATAATTCCAATGTATTTAGTTAAAAATTAATTAATTTATTAATCATTTCTAACAAATAAAACTATTTAATATAATTAAAATTAACACCTTTTGAACTCTACTTTTAGAATTCTTTTAGCATTTTTTATAATACATTACACAAGTTCATTGGTATTTAATAATGAGAATAAAACGCTCATAATTAAAATATTAAATTCAAACATGAAATCAACTATTTATTTAGCATGAGCATTATTATTATTAATTATTATACAATCTAATTTACCTAGCAAAGTATAACTAACAATTATACAACCACCTGCTTTATTTGGAGTTTTTATTTGAAAAAAAAGAATAGAAAAAAAAGGAAACATAATTTTCATCATTTATTTTCTTCTGAAGGAAAAAGATAAAAAAATAAAAAAATTAAAATTAAAATTCAATAACATTGACTGTCACACCAAATATTTACAATTAAGTAATAATTATGATTATTTATTTTTATTTTTATTCATATAATATGTTATTTAGTGGGAGATTCTGACATTAAAAGGACATTATGAAACGACAATTCACTATACATATAATATGTGAGAAGTAATACTAATTTTATCTTTATATTTTATAAAAAGTGTTTAGTTTCATGAGTTGATAGTATTATATTAATTGAATATCACATCATAATATCTAATTAATATAATACTATCAACTTATAAAAATAAATATTTTTAATAAAATTTTTAAATAAATCTAATATCATTCATATGTGAGAGATTCTCACATAAAAAGGACATTATGAAATGACAAACCACTATGCATCTTAAGTTTTCAACAAACTTTATACAAATTCTGACACAAAAAGGACATTATGAAATGACAGAGCTTAACTTGAGTTCCCAGTCTCACTGACACACACACTACCTCCTAGATCTCTCATCATTAAAAGATGCTGTTGCTGGAGATCAATAGCACATGGAGAGATAAAGCATGGAGGAAGGAGTAATTACAAGGTCTCCGCTTGTTAAATTTTCCCAATGATATTTCTTTTTGTAAGAGTCAACAAATAATGAATATTGAGATTTTTTTTTTTTTTTCTCAATCAGTGAAAAAGATTTTTGACTGAAAGGGTGAAATTTTACTATTTTTTTTTTTGTGAAAATAGTGAAATTTTAACTGTCTCTTTGGATTAAATTTTTACTATTTTAGAGTAATTTTTTTCTCTTAAATTTTATATACAATATAAATATTATTTGATAAATCTCATTTTTTAACGTTCAAATATATAAGATTTTATTAAAAATAAATTTATAATATATAAATTATTGAATTTTAAAATTTGATAAAAATTTTCTTCAAGCATTTTCTTATTTCGGGTTAATTAATTTTGGATGGAGATTTTAGTCAACCAAAGATATTTCAGTCACAAAAAGATTAATAATTTTTTGAAATTTAAAAAAAAAAGATTTGAAACTAAACTTAATTAACAACATTACTAAGGACTTTTGGGAGAAGAACCTATATAAATAAAGGCTCAAGTATACACTTTACAAGTTTAATTGAATTTGAGTGATTGCAATCATATTTCTACTCCTTAGTTTACTAACTTGACCATCAGGGTGACTAACACCAGTAGTTCTTCGTTGCCCTAATCCTACTAACGAGTTTTATCAAACAATCAGTTGTTCATCAAGTTTGTCATCAACCAATGATCATCTAGACTGATGTCAATGACATTAATAATAATAAAAAATGCATAAAATAGATAGTCATTCATTTCTTAATTTTTAAATCACCAAATAATTATAATTCCAATGTATTTAGTTAAAAATTAATTAATTTATTAATAATTTCTATTAAATAAAATTATTTAATATAATTAAAATGAACACTTTTCCTACTTCTTTATTTTTAGATTTTTTTATCATTTTTTTAAGTACATTGCACAAGTTCATTGTTAGTGAGAGCAAAACGCTCTTGACAAAATTAGATTCAAACATGAAAGTCTACTAGCTGAGTTGGAATGAGCATTATTAGTTATTAGAATAAATTACACTGATGTCTCATAAGATTTTTGATACACACTGACTGTGTATGAAGATTTTGAAATTATACTGATATCTCCTACTTTACCTAATAATATACTGATACACTCCTTCAATTAATTTTTCCTTCAAAATAAGAAAACTACCCCTCCAAAGAAATATTGGCAAAATCCTTGGATTAATTTTTATATAAAATAAAAATAAGTTGTTTACCTTAAATTTAGTTTTAAGTAAAATAATAAACAATCTTTAAAAATAGTTAAAAAAATTGGTCAACATTGAAAAATATAAAAAAATAAATAAATAAAAGAGATAATTTTATTATTTTGAATAAAAAAAATTAATTGAAGAGACGTATATTATCAGGTAAAGTAATGAAAGTTAGTGTAATTTTAAAAAAATTAATATAATTGTCATAAATTTAAAGATAGTTCAATATAAATTACTCTAATTATTATTAATTATCATACAATGTAATTTAGCTAGCCACATATGATTAACAATTATACAATCACATGCTTTATTTTGAGTTTTATTAAAATATAAAGAGAAAAAAAAATAATTTTCACCACTTATTCTCTCCTGAAGAAGTAAAAAGGAAAAGAAAAAATATAAAGGCTAAAATCCAAAAACAGTGGCTCTCACACCAAACATTTACAACCAAGCCAACCCTTGTTAGTCGGTGTCCTAAAACTTTACTACTCTTTATATAATTTCTGACATGCAAAGGACGGAAATGGCGTTATTAAGTGGCTAATCATTGTCCATCTCAAGCCCCAACTGAGTTCCCATTCCTGCTAAAACACACACACACACACACACACATTACCTCTGTAGATCTCTCATCACTAAAAGGGCTGATTTGTTGGAGATCAATAGCACATGGAGAGAGAAAGCATGGAAGAAGGACTAATAACAAGGACTGAACTTAACAGCATCGGCCACCGCCGCAGTGATGCAGCCAGTGGCTCGTCCTCTGTCACGGTTGTTTTGATCCTCAGCATCTTTGTTGCCTCCGCCGGTACATTCACTATAGGGTGTGCAGTAAGTATCCAAAACAACTAGTTGAGATAAAATTAGTATTGAAAACATGGCGAGTGCAGTGCAGTGAATTGTTTAAATTTGATTTGTTAAAATAAATACATTTTTAATTTTGTTCAAGTTCTGTTTGTTGATTTTTGGAATCGATTTTGAAGAGCCTCTAAATTATAAGTTGAATTTTAGTTGTTTAATTTTTTTATATAGTATTAATTTATTTTAATTTATCGAGTCAAACTCAATAAATTAATAAATTAATGAATCTAACGTGTCAAACTCATACATGACTTTAACTAAATTAACCACGAACCGAACTTAACTACCTTGATTTGTTTTAAGATAAAATCTTGTTAGTTTTATATACCATTTTTTTGGTCTACTGTAAGTACCGAATAGAAGTAGATGGAGATTTTTTTTTTTGTTAATTTTGTGACAAATTAAATAAAAAATAAATTAATTAACTAAAAATAAATGATCTAGGACATTAATAGTAGTAATTTTATATTTTATATATAATTATTATTTTTAAAAGTCTAACCAGTCGTTAGTTTCAATGGTATTAAATCCTTGCTAATCTCTCTCCCTTTCCTCTGCATAGACTTAAACTCTGCTCGATCTTATGAAAATAGAAAAGGTGATGTAACTGTGCTACTCATCCTCGTGAAAATAAACATGTAATACTACTGGGTCACTGCCGACTTCAACTTATATATAAATTATTAAGCATATGATATATGTGTGCATTGTACTAATTTATAAACTTAACCATTAATGGTATTTTTGCACACTCAAATTACTCTAAATCAGAGGGCAATGAGCTAATTAATTAATGAATCTATTTGATTTTATTTGTGGTGCATTTTGTTTCATGGAGCTGACGTCTAAAATATAAAAGAAACAAGTGTTTTTATGATTTTACCACTATTTAATTATGGTTTAAGTAATTAATTAAACCTCTCTTAAAATATCCTAGATTCTTGGCTAGCGCTAACGTGTAATTAATCATAGGTTTATGATTACTTTGCAGACTGGATATTCATCTCCTGCTGAATCTGGTATCATGAATGAGCTGGGCCTCTCTATCGCAGAAGTGAGTGCTTATTATTTTTCTCTTTATTTACATTTTGTCAAGAATAGAATTGGAGTTTTTGGGATGTAAAAAAAAATCTAAGATTTGAATAGCATAATTGAATCAAGTTGGATAAAAATAAAAAAGATAAATTATACTTACCTTTCTTAAGTTTATGATATACCATAGTTTTTAAAATTTTTGAAATTACACTAATTTTTCATACTTTATTTGATAAACTAAAACTACTCATCTCCCGTAAAAAAAAAAAAAAAAAAAAAAACTAAATGTCAAAATTGTTCCTTTCCTGTATTTTTAGTTTTAACCAATTTTTTTCAAAACTTTTTTTTGAAAAATTTATTTATTTTATATAAAAATAAATTTTAAGTTCTAATCAATATTTATTTGAAAATATAAAAAAATTGTCAAAATTTAAAAAATGTAAAAAAAACATGAGAAATGTAGTTTCGTCATTTTGGAAAGAAAAAAAAAGACTGAAGGGGATATTTTTAATTTGTCGGTAAAAATAGGATAGATCAGTGTAATTTCATAAATTTTAAAAAAAAGTTAGTCTAATTGTCATTTTTACTCTCTCTTTCTCTTCTTTATTCTAATTATTGGGTCGATTACATGAATTTCATCTCGCTATTCTCTTTTATTTAAAACTATTCATCCAGTTATACTATACATTATTATATTTTTTTTAATTAACTCTACCAGATACATATATATATATATATATATGTAAATTTGGTGAGTCTAACTTGTTAACCATGGTTATTAATGAAATTATCTAGAATATGATTTAGCAAATAATTGAAAATAATCTCATGCCTATTCAGAAGTGTTTATCTCACCTTCTGCCTGAAAGTGGCTACAATGTTGAATTACACAAATCATACAAATCTTTTATTGTTTTAACAATCTCGATAGCATGTTCAACACTGCTTAGATGAACTTTCTAACCCTTATGAGGTAAATAACATCCCAAGTTTTAACTAATCTACCTTTTATCATTATATGAACACAAATTAAAATTGCAGGGTGTAGTAGAGGTTTTTTTAATGCCATTAGAAGATAGTATTCCAATCAATGGAAGCAAAGGGGTTATAAAATGTTTGATAAAATTCCGCAAAGAAACTTAATTCATATCTCTCTTTTATTTTTATTTTTTGTTTTTATGTGTGTGTGTATCTGTGTGTGTGGACATAACAAATGTGTATAATGTCTGTCAAACATGTTGAGTTGAAGCAAGTTGGAATAATGTTGAGGCTTGAGACCATAACAACCATATCGAAGTATGTTGTTCCATGTGAAGTGATCAATTGACTTCTCTGTTTCTTTTGTTTTGACTGATTAAGTTTGTTCTTTTTCCTCCTTGTGCAGTACTCAATTTTCAGTTCAATATTGACAATTGGAGGAATGTTAGGTTCTATAGTAAGTGGCAAAGTGGCGGATCTCATGGGTAGGAGAGGTGTAAGTTTTTTTACTTGTCCTTCAGATTCCTCTAGGCCTAGTATACAATTTTTATTATAAACATTATTGCCAACTCTTCAACTATTCTCAGTTTCTGTGATCTTGCAATGCAGGCTATGTGGTTCTTGGAAATATTTAATATTATGGGGTGGCTAGCAATAATTTTTGCAAAGGTTTCTTATGCTCTCCTTGTTTCCCTCCCTACAACCATAATTTGTTTCATTCATACTTCCTTCAATAGACTTTTTGTTTTATTTTTCCTTATCGTGGGTATGGTTAATACTGAATGGTCTGAGCTTGTTTGAAGGGTGCTTGGTGGCTTGACTTTGGAAGACTGTCATTGGGATTTGGAATTGGGATTCACCACTATGTGGTAATTGCTACAAGGTTTTAGTGTAATATATGATTTCTTTCTATGTCTAACATACAATGAAACCTACATTGCCAATGCCAAACAGATGCCCGTATATATAGCAGAAATCACACCAAAGAATATTCGAGGAAGATGCATAGCAGCTAATATGGTAAATTGAAACTTCTACAACAGATTCAGATTAGAGAATTATCTCTTTATTTATGTGTGCATCTTTATTTGAAATTCTGCAGCTGATGATAAGCTTTGGCACATCACTAATGTTTTTAATTGGGAATGTTGTTAATTGGCGCACCTTGGCTCTAATTGGTAAATGGCTTCACTCTTTTTCTGGTGATACAGTCCTATGGTAGTTTCATTATAATGGTTGTCATTTGGTTGCATTTTCAGGAACTATACCATGCATAGTACATGTTGTAGGCTTATTCTTCATACCAGAGTCTCCAAGATGGTTGGTGAGTTCAATTTAAAATTTTACCGGAAGTTGTATTTCAGGTGCCGTTTGCAGTATACTAAGTTCAAAATCATTAAAGAGAGAGTCCTTTATTTTTACCCCTCAAATGGCTTATCATCAAGAAGGTCTGTTAATGGAGTACTCTGAAGTGGGACGTTCGATATAGAATTATCTTGTTTTATCATCACTTTTTGTTCTTCACTGTTACTTGTACACTTTTGAACTAAAAATGCATCAGAACGAAAAATCATCTTCAATGGTTTTTCATTACTTTCTGCTCTTCACTTTTTCTTTGGGCTAATATTGCAGCAAAATGAGAAAATAAAAGTCTCTTAGAATATTCAATTGATGAGTGCAATCATCTGTAGGCAAAAATTGGCCAAGAAAAAGAGTTCGAAGCAAGTTTACAACGCCTTAGGGGGGAAAATTCTGATATTTCTGAAGAAGTGGTCGAGATCAGAGTAATATTTCCATTTCACATGTTAATGAAAAAGTCATTGTCTAGAAGGAAAAAATGTTCATTTCCAATAATTTTTAATTTTGTTTTTGGGCATAGTAACAAGAAGTAAGATCAGTCCTTGTTGCATGTGAACAGGATTACACAGAAATCCTTCAACAGCTCTCGGAGTCCAAATTTCAAGACTTGTTTGAAAGGAAATATGCTCATTCTCTCACTGTAAGCCTTAAATTAATCCTAGGTGTGGTATGTTTCCTTTTCTGGATTTGCCTAACTTTCCTATGAACAAAACCAAATTGCATTAGGTTGGACTTGGGCTAACGTTACTGGTACAATTTGGAGGAACCAGTGGGATTTCATATTATGCAAGCTCGATTTTTGAAGCTGCTGGTAAATTAAGGGCCTTCAGTAATAACTTAAGCAATGAACTAAGAAAGTCAGTTTGAGGAGAATCCATATATATCTGAATCTAAATCTTATTGGCAGCTTTCCCTGCTAGTGTCGGGACTACCGCAATGGCTATTATTCTGGTTCTTGACTCTAAACTCTAATTATTTGATTATGGGATTTTGCTTGATGCATTTCAGATAATGTAGATATTCTTTTGCAGATTCCATTTTCTGCTTTGAGTGTACTTTTACCGGATAAATTTGGACGACGACCTGTTTTAATGGTTTGGATATGAAAATCTATTTTTTATGTGTTGATTTTGATGTTGTTGATAGATTAGCCAATACTTTGAATCTTTGTAGGTTACTGCAGCTGTAGCATGCTTGGGACTCTTTCTTGTAGGAATGGCATTCCTCCTGCAGGTTTGTTGAAAAAATAAAATCTGAATATCTCCATACTTTTATATCATTTGCTTCAATCTTGAATTAAAATCTCCTAACAATTATGTCACCATGAGCAGGATTTTCATCAATTGAAGGAGCTCAACCCCATAATGGTGCTCAGTGGCATACTGGTAATGTGTGATTTAATAGAAAGATTGTTTCATCTCTGCTCTCTCTTTTTTTTTTTTCTCCAGACTAAGGAGAAACTCTCTCCCAGGAATGCTAACCCAGCCCGAGGGCTGGAAACTACCCATATCCACCCTCCAAACATTCCCCTCCTTGAGCTTGAACCCCTGATTTTTCATTAGGGATTACCAAGTGATACCAACTGAGCTGGAGCTCATTGGTTGTCTTTACCCTCTCTGCTTGATTTATATAGACAAGCAAGAAAAAGAATCCCAATTTGCATGCAACCTCCCCATTGCTCATTGAATTTATAGGCATGTGGTTGCATTCACTAGCATTGAATTCACGTAAATTTTTTGTGTTTCCTTTTTTATCCCGGCCTTCCTATTTATTTATTGTTTTTAGCCAAATTTCAACATGTTGATGGAACACATTGATTCATATCTATATAGAGACACATACATACATACATATGTATATATGTTGACCATTTGATTTTGTAACCAGGTATATTCTGCTTGTATTACAATTGGCCTGATTGGTACACCATGGGTTATCATGTCAGAGGTAGGTTCAATCTATTGGCATAAATTGTGTTTTCTTGTGTGCAAGTTGTAACTAGAATCCAACACACCCAGAAGTTTACGCCTTAGGCTAAAAGTTTAGTTCCGATTTCAGATATTTCCTATGAACATAAAGGGGTTTGCTGGAAGCCTTGTGACTTTGGCCTGCTGGTTTGGTTCATGGATTGTTACCTACTCTTTTAATTTCATATTTGAATGGAGCTCAGCAGGTACTCTCTCTTTCTCTCTCTCTCTCTCTCTATGTTTGTCTGCCGGTGCACAAGCATTTGCTAGTGTTAGTGCAATTCTTTTTTGGGTAAATTATATAAATCTATTGTAGTTTCATTTATTTTTACTTGACCCCTTATATCTTAAAAATCGACATAGACACCTCCGCCTATGTCAAAAATCAAATCAGGTTGAAAGATATAAAACAGTAAAATAACATTTCTCACACATGAAGAATTGTATTTACTTTTTTTGTTTTAAACGATAGGGGTGAAGTGAAAATGTATGAAACTATAAGACGAGTGTGTAATTTTTCCTTTTGTTTGCAACACTACTTTCAGGAGTATTCTTCATATTCATGAGCATTTGTGGTGCAATTGTTCTATTTGTTGCGAAACTGGTGCCAGAGACAAAGGGACGAACACTAGAAGAAATTCAAGCATCCATGATCCATCTCTAAAATTGAGAATCTAAGGTATTCTATGAAGAATTGAATAAATTTTACAAGATGGTTAGTACTTCCTGTTGAGCCAAATTGAACTACTGTATTTAAGAGTTTTAATTGAAAGAATTATAATGGAATAAAATTACAGAATAACTAAAATTCATGCATATAAAATAAAACAATTATATTAACATACGTAAATGACAGAAAAAATAAGTTTGGAGTGAGCTGACCTGTGAGGCGTGTAATTACTGCCCTAAAGCTGTTGTGCCTTCTTACGTGAAGGTTCCAATGGTCACGGACAGCTCCAAGATACAACTCAAGTTTGCTCACAGTTAATCTCCTTAGAGTTCACGTCTATTGAGAGAAAGATGAACCATTTAGAATCAAAGTTGCCCACACAAAAATAATATGAAAATACAGAAGGGTTGGATGGAAGAGGTTGGATGAAAGAAGTTTTGAACTCTTGCTGTGTGTTGTGAAAGAATACATAAGCCTCTATTTATAGGCATTCTCTGTATCTTCCACTAACAAATATATTCCAATAAATCTCCATAAGTGGTAGAAAATCAGTAACAAAAAAATCACAAAATTTGCAACCAAATATCACAAAATTAGGAAGAGGTTAAAAACTAATTTTGAAACTTTCAAAGATATAAAAAATACAACAATCCCTCACAAGTTTCAAAATTTATAAAACTCATAAAACGTATATATTATTTACATATATATATATATATATATATATAGGAAAGTTTGTGCAACTATTATACTATGTAATAGGTGTAGGTGTCTTCCGGACTTGAAGCTCACTTAGTGTTGACAGTCTCTTTCTAAAGGATCATAATGAATTAAGTCTTGAACTAAACCCTTTAAGTCAGAGTTCAACAAGTCACACACACAGTACTGATATTAGACATGGTTCACAGGTTAGTGCTATTAAAGGCCATGCACTTGATCTTGATTTTCATGAGAGTTTTTAGAGAATAGCTCAATTCTCATAGTTGCGGCCTCACGACAACTCTCATTTAGGTGAGTTTTCCAAGGGTACATGTGATCTGTACCTTGCAAGAGTGTTCATGCCTTGGGCTCATTTAGGGTAAACCTTTCCTAAATGTTACATAACATAGCACACTGCCATAGGGATGAGTAGGAGCATTTTATGAAGCGGCTCCTTATATAAAGTGCTGGATATATAAGTCACACAATATAGGACTACACTCCTAGATAATGCCTTAGTCAAATGATCAGCAATATTGAGTTCAGATTTCACATATTTCAATGATATTATATTTTTATTCAACATACTTTTCACACAGTTATATCTCACTTGTATATGTATTAGAAGGCCCAAGCCCGAAACCTCCTTAAAACCTATGTGTTAAGGAGAGGGGGTATTTAAGCTTATAAGTTGCCCAGAGGGGTTTTGAATGGGCGATGTGGGACATTCCGAACACACCCCTTAACCATATCAGCTATGAAATGGATACATGTGGGACATTCCGTACACACGTCCGTGAAAATAAAACCTTGCTCTGATACCATATTAGAAGGCCCAAGCCCGAAACGTCTTTAAAACCCAAGTGCTAAGGAGAAGGGTTACTTGAGCTTATAAGCTGCCCAGAGGGGCTTTGAATGGGCGATGTGGGACATTCCGAACACACCCCCTGACCATATCGGCCACGAAATGGATACGTGTGGGACATTTCGTACACACGTCCGTGAAAATAGAACCTTGCTCTGATACCATATTAGAAGGCCCAAGCCCGAAACCTCCTTAAAACCCAGGTGTTAAAGAGAGGGGGTACTTGAGCTTATAAACTGCCCAAAGGGGCTTTGAATGGGCGATGTGGGACATTCCGAACAATATGTCTGTTCATTTTCTTATTAGTATGTACTTGCTTCACTAACTCTAATACAGCTCTATTGTCACATCTTAATGAGATGGCTGGTATTGGTTTATTTACTAGAGGTATGTTTAGTAATAAATTTTTTATCCATTCAGCCTCTGAACAGGTGGTATCTAAGGCTATAAGTTTTGCCTTTATAGTACTCCTAGAGATTATGATCTATTTTTTAGAACCCCAAGATACAGTAGCTCCTTCTAATAGGAAAACGTAACCAGTGGTGGACTTTATATTTATACTATCCGTAATCTAATTTGCATCACTATATCCCTCGACAATATTTGGATACCCTTTATAACATAATGAATAATCTAAAGTTCCTCTAATATATTTAAACACTCTCTCTAAGGCAGTCCAATGTTCTTTAGAAATGCAGTTTTGACATCCATTTGATGTATTACTAAGTTATAGATAGATGCCAAAGCTATTAGGATTCTAACAGTAGTAATACTAGTAACAAGAGAATATGTGTCAAAATAATCTATGTCTTTCTTTTGTGTATATCTTTTAGCCACCAATCTTGCCTCATATTTATCTATACTTCCATTTGGTTTTAATTTCTTTTTGAACACCTACTTACATCTTATAGCTTTGCTTTTGGGAGGTAGTTCAATTAACTCCCAAGTGTTATTTTGTAAAATTGATTCAATTTCACTATTAATGGCTTCCTTTCAATATGGTGCATCTAAGGAAGTCATCGCATCTTTATAGGTGGTAGGTTCTTCTACTAGAAAAGTATAGAACTCTTCTTCTAGGTTTCTAATAGTTCTTGCTCTTTTACTTCTTCTTTGTTCTATTTGTGGTTCAACTTCTATTCTTAAAGGAGCACTAATACTTGAAGAAGGTCCACTAGTTGAAGGTGTTTCATTTATTTGATTTGAGAATCTTCTTTTAAATGAAAAAATATCATCAAAAAATGTAGTATCCCTAGATTCAATTATTGTGTTATTTGATATTTCACTCACTTCAGAGTTAATTACTAAGAACCTATTAGCACTACTATTTTGTGCATACCCTATAAAGACAGTATCTATAGTCTTAGGTCCAATTTTCCTTTTTTTTGGTTCAGGAATTGCTCATTTAGTTAAGCACCCCCACACTTTTAGAATATTTAGACTCAGTGTTCTTTTCTTCCCTATTTCATAAGGAGTTTTATCATTATCTTTTACAATTATTCTATTCAAGATGAAGCAAGCACTAAGTACTTCCCCCCCACAAATTCTCGGGTAATCTTGAACTTAATAACATTGCATTCACCATATCCATTAGTGTTCTATTCTTTCTCTCTGCTACTTCATTAGATTGATGAGAATATGAGGGTGTCACCTCATGTATTATTCCATGTTCTTCACAAAAATTACTAAGATCTGTTAAGGTATATTCACCTCCTCGACCAGATTTGAGAATTTTAACTTTCTTTTCTAATTGATTTTCTACTTCAGTCTTATAAATTTTAAATTTATTAAAAATTTCATCTTTAGTTTTTATAATGTAGACATAACTATACTTTGAACAATCATCTATAAATGTTACAAAGTACTTATTTTTAGCTCTAATTGGTGGTCTATTGGAATCACATACATCACTATGTACCAATTCTAAGAGTTGAGAATTTTACTCTTAAAAGGTTTTCTAGTTTGTTTCGCTTGTACACATATTTCACATTTATGTTTATAATTTACTTAAGATTTTGGAATAAGGTTAAGGTCCATTAAAAACTTGGCTTTCTTTAAACTTATATGGCCTAGTCTTCCATGCCATACATTACACGATTCTACATTAAAAATTTGAGAAGAAATTTCATTAACATTCAAAGATACATTTAATTTAAATAATCCATCGCAGACATAACATTTTCCCACAGAAACATTATTCTTGGTTATTACAATCTTATTTGATTTCATTACAATTTTATAACCTTGTTGAACTAAAGATGATCCACTAACAAGGTCTCTACGAACTTCAGGAACATGTCGCACTCCTTTTAAGATTAGAGATTTCTTAGATGTCATCTTTAATTCAATATTTCCAATTCCAAGCACTTGTGAGATAGAATCATTGCCTAGGGTTACACTTCTTCCACTTGATTTCTGATAATTTTTAAAACAACCATGATCAAAACACAGATGTATATTAGTTCTAGAATCAAACCACCACTCTTTATTTTGATGAGTAAAATTGATAAATGGTAAGTTATACCTAAAGGAAGGTTCGGTAGAATTGTCTTGCTCTACTAGTATGTTGACTCGGCCCTTTGGTCCTCTTTAAATATGATTTGGTTTGTATGGTTCAGTCTTCTTATAGAAGAAATTCCTCGCAACATGATTGGTCCTTCCATATACATAGCAAGGCATATTTTCTCTCTCCAAGCCCTTTTGTTTATTATTTTGATTTTGGGCTTAGTCATAATTGGGGTTAAATTTGGAGTGATTATTGAATTTCTTATTTTTAAAGGTTCTACCTTTGGGATGGAAGTTGTTCCTATGATTGAAGTTTCTAAACTTATTGTTATTATTGGACCCATTGTTATTACTTTCTACTAGATTTACTTTAAGTTGTCTCTCATTTTAAGGATTTATTATTGGTCTATGTTTTTTTTCCACTCTTAAAGAGTTAATTGCTTGAGGCAATGTTAACTCACCTTGTTTATGCCTAAGAGTTTTGGCAAAGTCATTCCATGAAAGTGGTAATTTATCTATTAGGCATGACACTTTAAAATCTTCACTAAATTTAGCACTACTTTTTTCAACTCCTCTCAAGAGTTCTTGAAACTCATAGATTTGATCTACTATTAATTTATTATCCGCCATTTTATAATTAGTGAAATTAGAGATTTTAAATCTACTAATTCTAGCATTGTCTATCGCATATTCGGCTTTTAATGTGTTCCAAAGTTCTTTGGCAGTTGATGTGGTACTTTGGTACACATCATATAGGTGGTCGGACAAGGTACTTAAGATCCTATTATAGCAGTGAAAATTTATTTGATCCTTAGTCATTTAAGTGGATGACTCTTTAGGGGTTGATGTTTGGGAGGATAATGATTGAGTTGATTGAAGGGGTTCTTCTAGGGCAGTCACTAACCCTAAGGGGTTCTTCAGGCTTAAGGGTAACTGTTTTTTCAAAAGATGCCATGATTTAAAGAGTTAGAGAAAATTAAAGTTACTTTGTAACAAAATAAGTAATAAATTTGTTATTATAAATTTAAAAATTAATTTTATTGAGACTTAATAAAGTAAATTTCTGTTCAACAGAAAATAATTCAATTGAACTATTAAAGTTCAATTTCACAATTGTAAAAAGTTTTTCAATTAATTTCACAGTAGTGTACTAAGGAAAAAATACTATTAATATATCTATATATATCTATCTATATATATATATATTAGATAAAGAATTCACTTTGGTACAGTAGTTAGGGTTCCTTCCATTTGTCTCTTGGCCTTGATTCGATTCGATTCCTATTGGCAGCAGTCTGCCTTTTTACTATTTATCTATATATATATGTGTGTGTTTGTGTGTGTGTGTGTGTAAGGTTTATACGTATGTAAATAATATATGCACGATTCTACTTGCAAATACTATGTAAACATGAATTAATGTTTTAATTAATCTGTAAGTCCTTTATATGACTTAAAACAGCTTTAGATTGTTGAGCCAAATTGAATTACTGTATTCAAGAGTTATAATTGGAAGAATTATAATGAAATAAAATTACAGAATAACTAAAACTCATGCATATAAAATAAAACAATTAAATTAACATGCGTAAATGACAGAAAAAATAAGTTTGAAGTGAGCTAGCCTGTGAGGCGTGTAATCACTGCCCTAAAGCTGTTGTGCCTTCCTACATGAAGGTTCCAATGGTCATGGATAGCTCCAAGATACAACCAAGATTTTGCTCACAGCTAATCTCCTCAGAGTTCATGTAATACCCTGACCCAGATGTAACCGAATAAGCCATGTAACCCGAACCGTTGGGCTTTCTGTTTAATGTTAAATAAAATGTTTGGTTTGAAAATTTAAAAGTTCGGAAGTATGGATGATAAGATAATAGTAAAGTAAATTAATAAATAAAAATAAAAATAAAAATTAGATAATTCTATGACTATATATATATATTATACGTGTAATATATATATATATATATATGTGTATATATAGGACGGTGATGTAGGGATAAGTATGTGTGTGTATATATATATATATGTATATTATATATGCAAGATAAAGGAAAGGAGCTTGAGATTCAAATGAAAAAAAAATAAGCTTGATCAAGATGAGGCGCAACAGATGGGATAAGGATTTCGAGAGAGAGAGAGAGAGAGAGAGAGAGAGAGAGACGTGAGGCGCATGCAGCTATCCGTGTATATCTATGTGGGTGATCGGATGTGAGGAAAAAGAAAGAAAGAAAGGGGTGGAGGAACTGAGGGCGCCACAAGATACAGAAGCGAAAAGCAAAGGAGGAGGAAGTCACCGCAAGCCAGAAAACCGATCAGGTTAGTGTGATGGGTCAATTTCTGTTTGTTTAAATTTAAAGCACAAGGTATAGTTTGAATGACAGGACCATAATAAGCATAAAACTAGGAGCTTATAGCAAAAATAATCAAGCAAAATGACCCAAGAACTGGTGAGAAAACGATAGTTGCAGAGGGTGAGTGATAATCTGGTTATATGATTTTTGGTGCATTTAACTCGGTTCAAACGATGGGAAACTAGCCCTAGGAAGTGCAGAAAACATGTAGGATTGGTTTTGGCTCAAACAGTAGTGAAAATGGCAAAAAAAAAGGGGGAACTTCCCTCACCGGAAAAGCGCCAGTACCGGCGCAGCCACTGTAGTGGCAGTTTTTAGCAACTAAAAATTCCACCATTTTGAATTCTAAGAGTAGATTTGGAACCCCTCGACATACCCAATCAATCCCCATCTAGAGAACTCAAAACGTTGCCGCTGGCGAGTCACCGTTGCTGGGGGTGATGATCGAAAAATGGAGAAGAAGCCACTGTTGGCTTTCGGTGTGAGGCACAGGTCTGATTGGGCTATTTTTTAAGTTGGGCCAAATCGGGTCAGGTTTGACCCGACCCACGCATGATGCTGTCAGCACCGTGACATTGTGGTGCTGTGTTTTTTAAATAGAAATGGGGGGTGTTTGGCTAGAGGGCTTAAAGAATTTAAAATTTGAATAGGCATTTATTGCTCCCATTTGAACCCATTAGCCACTGTTTGGCTTATGGAACTAAAGAAAAAAAATGTAAAGGGCAGTGACTTGAACTTGTGACCAAGGGGGAAGAGTGGGAATAATGGACCACTGTGCCAGTGAGGCACATGTGTTCTATTTTGCCCAATTAATATATATATATATATATTACTTCATGTTAATTAATTTAGATAATTAATTAAATTAGTTAATTATTTAAATAACTTTCGATATGCAAATTAGTCAAATGAATAGTGTAAATTTACTGTTTTGGACCTTCTGGATTTAATGGTGAGGTCCGTTTCACGAGACGGAGTCCCGAAAAATAAAATACCCGTAGAATGCCAAAATGACCAAAATACCCCTACGTTGAAGGTGAGTCAAACGGACTCCGATTGAGGTGAGTAAATAGTGAATTTTTATTATGTCAAACCTTCTGGACTCAACAGTGAAGTCCAAATTGTGAAAACAAAACCTGAAAAGTAGAGGCACGTAAATGACCATTTTACCCTTGGGTAAATTAGTTTAATTTAGAAATCGTGAAAGCCTAAATCAATAAAGAGATACTTAAAGTAGTAGGGAGTCCAAGTTGATAAATAGCATTAAAACTAAAACATGTTTACTGATATATATAGGAGGTTCGAAAGAAAAAGGGAAGGACACAGGATACTAAGACGTGTAAAGAAGGTAAGTGGATTTCTATCTCTTATACGTGGTTTTCCAAACCACGATCTTTCCATTACTGCCAAGACTTGTACTCATGTATGTATCCACTGTTGTTGTTCCCACCATTGATATTGTCCTATCTGGTAGATGCCTATTGATTGATATCTCATGATTCGATTCATTGTACTGATGCCTATCATTGTATGTTTATGTCATGTTATTTCATACATTATACATGATAGAATCTTGATTTAGAATTGAATGTTGAGACTGTGAATGGAAAAATGGTGATGGGCATGTTTTATCGATCGACGGGACCTACGGGTCAAATCCGTGATCGAATATATGATGATGGTGGGTGTTTAATGGATCGACGGGACCTACGGGTCAAATCCGTGATCGAATATATGGTGATGGGAGGTGTTTAATGGATCGACGGGACCTACGGGTCAAATCCGTGATCAGGACATATGGTGATGGGAGTGTTCTTACATATGGAGTTATGAGGGTATTTTCTATGCATTGACTGTTCTCTCATTAGTTGTACTGGACTGTGACCGTTTTATCGTGGCAGTATTCATGTTGATTGTAATTATTGTGCTTTAACCATATCCATGCTACACCACTACTTACACTTGTTATTGGGATTTACTGTTCATTGGCCTTGTGGTACTTTACTGATAACTGCAATCGTTGTCATGACTGGCTATCATGTTACCTTGACTTGTATTCATCTTTGTCATCCCCACCCGTATTGGGGATAGGCTTTTACTTACTGAGTTTGTAGCTCATCCCTTACTAAATTTTTCAGGTGAAAATGCTACAGAACCACAGTAGGAGTTCAGGAGCGTAGGGAGACAGTCAAGGAACACAGTAAAATGATATAGTCTCTCCCATGTACTCACCACCTAAAAGTGGTTATGTGTAGACTGTTGCCAGTTTTATTTTCAGACTTTGAATAATGGTTGTAATAAGGTTTCCGCACTTTATTGATTATGTTACATTATTTATTGTGACCATTAATGTTAGGAATGAGAAAGGTAGGGACGGCCATTGGGCCGGCCCCGCGACACAAGATCCGCATAGGGTGGGTTTCGGGTCGTGACAGTTCACGTCCACTAGGAGAAGTATAAACTGTCTAGAATCAAAGTTGCCCACACAAAGATGATATGAAAATACAGAAAAGTTGGATGGAAGAAATTTTGAACTCTTGTTGTGTGTTGTGAAATAATACATAAGCCTCTATTTCTAGGCATTCTCTATATCTCCCACCAACAAATATATGCCAAGAAATCTCTACAAGTGGCAGAAAATCAGCAACAAAAATATCACAAAATCAACAATCAAATATCACAAAATTAGAAAGAGGTTAAAAACTAATTTTGAAACTTTCAAAGATATAAAAAATACAACACTTCCATCTCTATAAGATGATTAAATTCCAAAGGAAATGTCTTAAAATGATTATTATTATTATTATTTTATTTTTAGTAACCAACAGACAACTCTTAGGATAATTTCATGAGTAATGTTTCACATGACAGTTTTAATTAGTGGGTATTTAATTAGTTTTTTCTAAGTTTCATTTGGGTTGCCTATGTAATCCTCTAATTAGGATGAAATCACATCCATCAGTTCAAATTCATCGATAGTTTCATTTGGGTTGCCTATGTATTCATTAATTTACACTTTTGACTATTTTAAGTATCGGCCCAGCCCGAATTAAGATGGGATTGGGCTACACTCCAATCTGTAGCTTTCAAGTATCATGAGAAAGAGTTAATTTCTTGATCATGTTACAACTTTAGGCAATGACTAAATTCTTGAAATTTCATAATTAATTTCCTATGTTTAGGCAGAAATAAAAATTACATTTTAAACACAAAAAGCTTATATTATGTTACCTTGTAAATATTAACACAAAATAATAAGAAAACTTAACTCATTGGCAATTGCTTCAAATCAATGAAACCCTTGATTTGAAGTAATTTATAATTAATAATAATGTTTGAGCTCTTCATTGAAACCCTAAAAAATTATAAAATGTAATTTAACATAGTTTATGTTTTTCTATTATTTTATATATTTATTTATAATTCAGGGCATCTTCAATCTGGACAACCAAAAACTAGTTCTTAGAGATCTTGAAGTTAACGACCGGGAAAACCTCAGTAGTTTCTTGAGTAGACTGAAACTCGATACCTTAGATCTTATTCTCATGTCCTTATCGTCTGGCCAATCCCTTGAGATTTTTTCTCTTCTATTATTTGCATATGATATTTGATCTTTGTCTTCTCCCCATAATAAGTATCAGATAAAGAGAGAGAAAAAAGAAAGAAAAAAGTGTTGTACCTTAGTTTTTTTTTATTTGGTCCAAGTTCCAAACAATTTTTTTTTTTTAAATTGACTAATAATAATATATATGTATATTTTTTGAAAAAAAAAAAATTTAAGCTTCAAAAAACTTGTACCTTAACGCCTTGAGGTTTATGTTTCACCTTGTAAAATTAAAAGCGTCCCACCTTGCGCTTTCATTGTCTAAAGCCCTCACTGATTAAACTTTATCAATTTATGCAGGCCACCACTTGATTGCCTCAATTATTGCATCAAGGTTTTGACAAAAAAAAGGTCAATTTTCGTAAATAAATGGAGGAATAAAAGATCAATTGAAAATATTTTGGTTTGTCTATAAAAATTAATCGAACTTTGTTTAAAGGAAAAATTCTCTCATTGGGATGCGTAATCTAATATGTGTTTTTTTTAATTTTTAATTTTTTTTGTTAAAACTGAATAGTCCCATGATATGTATGTTATTACATACGTAAAGTACTAAAATTGTGATACGTACGTGAGTAAGAATAGATTTTTCCTACCTAGTTTGAAGTCAAGCAGTGTCTTTGTTGGAATCCATACAATCACTTTAGATAATCAAATAGAATGTAATTTTCTAAATTATTCCTTCAGCAAATTCAACCAAAAATTATGAAATATGTTTTAACATACTAAAAAATATGAGCTAATTAATCGTAACTCTTTTAAAAAGATATTTTATTATGTTAAAATACATAACAATTTGTATTTAAGTTTAAATGATATTTCATTAAATTTTTTTTTTTGTTGGGTTTTGAGGAAAAAAAAAAAAAGATGAACAAAAGAAGCAGCGACAGCAACAACAACTCACTCCATAGCCTCTGCTGATAAATTTGACACGTACGAAAGTACAAATGACTCATTAAAAATGAGTTTCCATTCTTCTAATCTCCCACGGCGCTAGTAACATTTTTTTTAAATTTGTGGAATTAATCTAGATATAAATTTGATAGACTAATTTTTTGTTTACTTTGTGAATTAATCAGGAGAAAAAACTATTTTCTTCATATTTTCCTTTACACAAATTATGTTGAAAAATAAAAAATAATTTTCAGGTTATCTTATCCTTTCTTTCACCAAAATTAATTAACCAAATGTAACCTTAATTAGTTTTTAATTTCATTTAAGTATTATAAAAAAAATAAGAATTTTTTTTTTTTTTTTACCCCCACCAAATCTGCGAACAAAATGGAGAAGGATTTTAATAAAAACAAAAGCACATATTTATTTCGGAATCCATTATTAAAAATAATTTGATTTGTGTTTTAATTTGCCACAATTATTTCGACATTAGGGCCATTAAATCCATTATAAAAGATAATTTGTTGATAATAAATTCATGACTCCAAGTGTTTTAAGAATTTAAATTTTTACCTTTTTGATACAAGGATGGGAACAACCGAATTCATTCTAATTGTGTTGAAAAATGTGTACTAACACTATTTAAATAGAATTTTAGTCTTAAAAAAATTCAATTGTTATGTTTATTAAGAGGACAATTTTGGACCCATATATCCAATATTTTTCCCATGTGATTTAAATTTGTTTTTTTATCAAAGGAAGAAAAAAAATATTATTACTTAAAAATAACATATAATTTGAAAATACAAACAAATCAATGTCTAATAACGGAATTAACTAAAATAGGAAATCCTCCAATCATACTGCAAAAAAAATCTACAAAACGCATCCTAACTGCAAGTCACGAATAACTAACACTATGTTTGGATGGAAGGAATTGGAAAAAAAGGGAAGGAAAGGAGAAGGAAGGGGAGCTTATATCATGCTTGTTTTAAAAATTGGGAAGGAAAGGGAGGGAGACGGGGGGATAGCTTAACCCTTATTTAAGCAATTTTGTTATCCTTCTAAAAGTGGAAGGAAATGGAAGGAAAAGAAATAATGATTTAATGAATTTTTGATAATACCAATATTATCCTTAAAATTATAAAAGCTAAAATAAAAATGACACATCTATCCTAAAGCATCCAAAGGGTATAATAATAAAATAATATAAAATTATTTTATTTCCTTTCTCTCCTTTATCATTCCCAAATAAGATGAAAAGATATATTTATCTTTTCTCTCCTTTTCATCCATTAATTATTCAAACATAAAAGAAAGATTACTTTCTTCTCTCATCTCTTTTCATTTCCCTCATAACTAATACTCTTATTTTTTTTCCTTTCCCTCCTACTTATCCAAACAAACTGTAAATCTGACTTATATCTTGGGTTACCACAAAAAATGCACGAGTACCAATTGTACCAATATGACTTCAAAATTTCTTTCTAAAGACTGAAATGTGCATAATCGAACTTTTCATAGTAAGAAGCACACAACCATGAACCACACTGATAATTCCTCATATCAATTAAAAATTCTAACAATGAATTATATCTGTGATTCCTTAGATCAATTAAAAATTTCACAGAAAATTTCATAACAACAAAATCTTTCACCACTCCATCCACCATCCATCGCAATAAAATCCAAGATTCAAGAAATCAAAAACAAAGAAAAATTATACATGCATCAAGAGAGAGATTCTCGTTATAAGAGAGATGGAACAAATTAAAAATTTATCTTCATCTCTCCCTTTCAGGAGGATGCGAGAGAGAGATCATGCGATTTAAAATAATAAATACAACTCATTTGGAAGTTACCAAAATAGTTTATGTTGAAATGATTTTTTCTTTTCGAGGGGTGCTTTGAACTGTTCTGGCTATCAAAATTTAAAATATTTATGCATTTCACACGCATTTGGAATTTGATGGTGACAATTGTTATTAGCATCTCTCTCTCTCTCTCTCTCTCTCTCTCTCTCTCTCTCTCTCTCTCTCTCTCTATATATATATATATATATATCTGTCTTCTTTAATTATATATGAACTATATTTAAAAGAGCTTTCTTTTGTCTTCTTCTCCTTTTATTATAAATTTTTTTTTAAGTAAATTATATCGAGTTTTTTCAAAAATTTTGATAGTGAGATTTTTAAAATTACAGAAATTTTTTTTTTTTGATAAATGACTCTGACCTCTCCTTTAATTTAATTTTTTTTAAATGAAAAAATTACCCCTCTCAAATTTAATTTTTTTTGTATTTTTTTAGTTTTGACCATTTTTCTAACTTTTTTAAAGATTTTTTTATTTTATATAAAATTAAATTTTAAATAAATAATTTATATTTTTTAGTTAAAAGAAGATTCCAATTAATATTTATTTAAAAATGAAAAAAAAATAATTAGAAAAAATTAGTCAAAATTTTTAAAAAATTTAAAAAAATATATAAAATAGATAATATTGTTATTTTTAAAAAAATTAAACTAAATAAGAGATCAATATAATTTTAAAAAAAGTCAATATAATTATTAAAAACTTAAAAAAATATCAATATAACTTAACCATTCTTTTTGTATATTTATTGGTTAAGAACCTATTATACAAACCGATATCTTGCCACAAAGTGGAAAATTGCATTTTTTTATTGAGTAAAGAAATTGAGCAAGTGGGTTCAAATGAAAGGTCACTGCTTTGATAGCGTCATCCAGTTGTGATCAGATTTGACATTCTTTTATATTTTATTTTGGATAATGCCCGGAGCCCAAAATCAATTAATTTAATATTATGGTATTACATAGTTACAAACAAATCAATTAATCTACTAACTCAATATTACATAATTATAGATAGATCAACCAAAATCAATTAATCAATTCAACATTACTTTATTATACAGTTACAAACAAATCAACCAAACCCGAGGCAGTTGGAGCCTCTTAAATACGGATCAATTCAACATTAGAGTATTACATAGTTACAAAAAATATTCCATTTCATAAAATATCATTGATCTGATAACTATTTTATAAAACATATTTCAATTTTTTTTGATGAAAATTACAATCAATTCAGTATGCATTACAGTATTACATAACTAGAAACAAATCAACCAAATCCAACAGTAATAAGAGGCTCTCAAATATGGATGAATTCAACATTACAGTATCAACTAAACCCAACAACATGTTGTGTTGTATTCCTTGTACAATTCCATTTTCATCAATAATATTTTTTATGTTAATGATAAAAAAAAAAAAAGAGTTAAACCCAACAACAACATAAACCTCTCAAATATGAGTTTTCGACAGATAAACTAATTAAGCTCAATTTATGAGTGAGTAAAAATAATACAGACATTTTTTTAATAAAGAGAATGAGACTTAAAACATGACCTCACCCTAATAAGGAAGACGTAAAGACGAATTGGTCTAGCCCTAATTAATTAAAACTCATTTTTTAATTTCTAAAAATAATACATAACCATACAATATGCTACACAGGTTATTTCACGTAAATTATTATGTTTTAATTTATGAGTAATCTCATTTTAAAATTAACGTTTAAGATTTATGTATGAGTCTTTTCCTCAAAAAAATAAAAATAAAAATAAAAAATGATTTAGGTATGAATCTATGAGAATCCTCAAGATCTGATCAGAAATTTTTTTAAACATATGTTTCTTAACTACTAAAATTGGAAAATGAATAATAATTAAATTTGTATATTTTCTCCAAACGTGCACTGACACACCGTTCTTATTTTGATGGTCAGATCGATGGATGAGGATAAAAGATTGCGGCATATTACATAATATAGTATTATCAAACAAAAAGACAGCCATGTGGGTCACCTCGAAGAATGAACAAGAGAATAATGGAAAGTCTGAAATAAATAAATAAATAATATAAAAAGAGAATGTAACAAATAAAAAGAATGAAAGATACTGCGCAACATAAGTGGATTAAAATATGGAAAATAATTCAGCCTTCAAGGTTGGACTTGACTTCTAAATAATTTTTTTTTTTAAATTTAGACTTATTGTATTATAAATAAAATATATATATTTGAAGAGTATACTCTACGCAAAATAAAAAAAGTCCACGATGATAAGAATATAAAAAAGAATAATATATAAGATATGCATAAAATTTAACTATACCGACATAAATAAGAGTTAAATATGCATAAATATCAAGTAAAGTTTAAATATAATAGTACTATTAGAGAAATGGCTCATATATAGTGAAGGGTATGTTGGAGAATTTCAATGTATCGAATTAGTGTTAGAACTTAACTGTAATATAGTATAAATACGTTATAATCTTATTCTCTATATAGTGAAGGACACAACTACAAATGTGGACGTAATCACATTGTCAAACCACGTAAATATATATGTCGCTTTCTTTCTAACTCTTGTTGCATAGATTGTTAATTTCATAACAACTAGTATCAAAGTTGTTGGTTGAATCAATGATGGTAAACTCTTATGTTATCAAGGGCGATGTGGTGAAGTTCGATGGAATTCAAAATTTTGAATTATGGCGACAAAGGGTGAAGTTTCTATTGGTACAACAAGCTTTAGTGAAGCCATTGTATGGGAAAATGAATAAGCTAGAGCAAATGACAGATGACGAATAGGAAGAACTTAAGATGAGAGCAATAAATACCATTCGACTTTGTTTGGTAGACGAGGTTATGTACCACGTCATAGATGAAGAGTCTCTACGGGGATCTAGATAAAATTAGAGAGCCGATATATGTTCAAGTCTCTTACGAATAAGTGTTATCTTAAGCAAAAACTCTACGGGCTT
Source organism: Nyssa sinensis (assembly GCA_008638375.1). Classification (NCBI taxonomy): domain Eukaryota; kingdom Viridiplantae; phylum Streptophyta; class Magnoliopsida; order Cornales; family Nyssaceae; genus Nyssa; species Nyssa sinensis. The sequence continues at coordinate 15,304,142 of CM018039.1, read as the reverse complement.
AAGATGATTGACAACGTATATTTAACTTAATACATCAATAGCTTCAACTAGGTTATCAAATATTTGCTCAGAATTGAGGTTAAATTTGAGGATGAAGATAAGGCACCGATGCTCCTTACCTCGCTTCTGGCTTCTTATGAGCATCTAGTTATAGCTCTCATTTGGGGGGAAGGAAACTTTGAAAACGGATGAAGTTATGGAAACCATATTAGCATATAATCAAAGAAAGCATAATACATCAAGGAAACATTAGACGGTCTTCAACTTTAACATGCAACCACAGGTAATTCAACCACAATACTACAACAACCAACAAGACAACCATTAGTAACAGTTTCTTACTTTTCTCCTTCGCAACTTTCTACTTTAAGTCTTTATTCCACTTTTGTAAATATCCATTTCACCTCAATAACTTTATCTCTTCATTCATCTTCTATAGTTCTTGATTCCTTATCTACAACTCTTGATTCCTAAGCTGCAGCTCCTGAATTCTCATCTACAACTCTATAAGGACCCGAAAAATCTTCAAAGAGTAATTTGGTAAATTGATAGCATAGACTAGTAACAGACTAGAGATAAATCAAAGATGAGTCAAATAAATTGTGAAATGAGTCGACAAGTCATTAATATGACACAATGAGACTAAAAATAATTTTTTGTGATTTATTCAAAACTGGTGTGAGCCTTAGGGCCACACAATCATTTTATAGAACATAGATAAATATAAAAATTCAAATGATAAGATTTTGGGAAATGGACTGTATATTTAGAACCAGAGCGTTGAAATTAGCTAGTGTACCAAGTTTGGTGCGATTTCGAGACATTTTCAATTCGGGCTAGTGTGCGAGGATAGTGGGCCAACTGGCCACGTGACACGTGGGAATGCATGCGAAGCTTCTCCGAGAAGCCAAGTGAGGTCTTCTAAAATATGACACATGTCAAAAATGTGGTGGTAGAAGAGAGTGATTATGTGAATGAGGGTGCACCTTAAGGGAATAAGGTTAACACATGATAGGACATGAAAGACAACTTTTTTCCTTCTCCCTCCTTCTTTTTCTCTCTCTTTCTCTTCCCTCTTGCAGTAGAAGCAAGAAATCCCCCGCCCCCCAATTTTAAATTCTACTCATACACTATTTTTCTCTTTTCAAACCCTCTCTTTCTCTACCATGAGTGGTTACAAGTGTGTATATGCATATGTGATATATGTGTGTGTTGTGAAAAAGTTGGGAGAGAAGAAGGGATAAAGAGTGTGTGTGAGTGTGCTGTGTGTGAGGTGAAGAGCCAAGAGAAAATCAGAGAGGGGGGAGAGGTAGACAGTATATACGGGTGTGTGTGTGTGTAACAATATGTGCTTATATGTGTTTAACCCAAATGGAAGAACTGAATTAGAGAAAGAGAGAACCAAAAGAAGAATACGAGAATAAGAAAGGAATGGAAAAGAAGGAAGAGGAAAGAGGGGCAGTTGGACACAGAGTGTGGCAGCCATTGAAGCTCACCGAACTTTCTCTTTCTAAAAATGGAGCTCTCTCTCTCTAGCATGGAAGTGAGGTAGGAACTCTTAAGACTTTCCATTTAGTTTCAGAGGCTGCAAATAATGAGGGCATGCTTAAGTATGTGTGTGTGTGTGTGTATATATATATATATACATGTACAGACATATATATGTAAATGAGTGAATTTGGGTTTAGGAAGAAAAAGGGATTTGGGGAGTTCTGGATGTTGGGACAGGTGCGTGAGAGTTCCAGAAGTTGAAGGGAGGAAAAATAAGATGAAAATAGTGGCCAGAAGTGGGGGAAAGCGCAGGTTACAAACCTTGGCCGGAAAAAGGATCTTCACCTGAGATCTGTGATTTTGGGCCCTTCGATTGATAAAATCGACCTCAAATGATGTTTTGAAATGTTTAAAATGAGTTAGGAAGAAAAATGAGTGAAAAGGACATAAGAAAACAGTGGAGAAAAACCTTAAAAAAAATTAGGTTTTCGACAAAGTCATCGGAGAAGGTGACCAAAAAGTTTGCTGGTGTTGGCCAACGCCGGTGTTGACCAGTCAATGGTTGACTAGTCAAAAGGGTCAACTAGGTCGGGTCATGGGTCGTAAACTGGGTCGGGTCCAGTAAGCTTGGGCTTAAGGATCTGTTTAGGTGAAGGGAAATTGTGACCTTAATTTTAAATTGAAATTGAAATAGGGTTAACCCTATTCCGAAAATTGGGAATAAAATCCAATTCGGCCTATTTGGTTATAGGTTTAAGAAATTGAAATTTCAAAAATTATAAGGGGGCAGATTTATTTGAAATAATTACGAATCAATGGACAAATTTTGAAAAGTTACAAATAAACTCACTTACTTATAAAATTGAATATAAAGTTAATTAAAATACAAGAATGGACATTCTTAATTTTTTTGGGCATTCCAGACTCAATGGTGGGATCGGTTTGGACATTCGAGAACCCGAGATGGTCCTACATGAATATAAAAAATTACGAAAAATACTCCTAATGATAGTTTAAGAAACTTAAAGGCTAATGTAATACCCCCAAAATTTAATGATCATATGACATATTTAAATACGTGTCTAAATATCATATGATATATTTAAAAACGTGTCTAAATATATATATATATATATGCATATAATATGTACACACATTAAAGTGTGCATATATGTGTGTCTATATAAATATATATATATATATATATATTTACATATAATAATCATCAAGCAGTGAATGAAAGTTGAAAAAGGAAAGGTAGAAAATCAACAAGCAATTAATGAAAGTTGAAAAAAGAAAGCTGGGAGATAAAGAAAAAATCAACAGCTTCTAGATGCTTGCTGCCACTTCCTTGTTTTTCAACCGAAATATATATCTATATATATATATATATATAATCCTAGAAGCATCCACGTTGATATATATATATATATATATGTGTGTGTGTGTGCAACTGAGCGTGTGGCAGAAACCAGCTAGAGAGAGATCGTGAGACAGAGAGAGACATTGTACATGTGTGTGTGTGAGTGAAAGAGTGTGTGTGTATGTTTGTGAATGTGTGTCCACTCAAAGGTGCACAAAGAGTTGGGAGACTGAGCTGCTTGAAGGGACTTGATGGATCAGAATTAAGCCCCAAGTAGAAAGGGACTCACTGTTAAGAAAAGGTATAACCTATGCAAGCTTTTAACTTTCATTCTCTCTTCCAAAAAGGAATAAATCACACACACATTCACTGTTTTAAAGCCATATGATTGCATGCATGAATCTAAAATGTTGAGGGTAAGAAATAGGACCAAGAATTGGACCCTAGATGACTCAAAATCATAGACCGAACACCAACTACCATGGATGACAGTTTTAGAGTTGGGTCTGTATGGACAAAAATAGAAACCAATCTTTCCATTCAGAACTGAAATAGGACCTTCCAAATATTCTAAATCCGTTGGAATCATTTCAAATAGATGAGAAATAGGGAAGAAAACCCCACTTACAGTCACGGTTCAAGAATCGGGTTCCTCGAAATGGAGCTCCAAAATGGATTCTTGGAATGTGGCTTGAAAGAAACTGGACTAAGGGTCTTTTTAAGCCAAACCTCACAAGTTTTAGTGATGAAATGAGGACTTATGAGCTAGTTGCAGGTCTAGGCTAACAAACCCACCATTGCCCCTAGAGCTCGATTCGAGCTCTCAAATAAATGCCAAAACCTTACCCATACCCTCAATAGCCTACAACTCCCAAAAACAGAGAGCAAAATAACCCTCAAATGTACGAAAATGGAAAAACTTGAAAACGGGAATTAGGGCAACACAGTCGAGGTTTAGGGGAAGAAGACGACGAGTCAATTGAGTCAACTCGCCCAACTCGATCAGACCCAACGTATTAACTCGGATACGTGTTGGCCTGTAAGCAAGCCAGCACATTAATGGGATGACGCTGTTTTGTGTGTGTGTTAGATTTTAAATTAAACTTGATTCGGTTTATTTGGTCACAGACTTAATAAATTCCAATTGGTGTTCGCATACGGAACAGAGATAACATATCCCTGTTTTGCCCTGTCCGCCGTTTGGATCAAGAAAAATCATAAAAAAGGGGGGAGCCGCAGCTCCCCTGAATCGAACTAGTGACCTGTTGGGGGGGTGACATGTGACAAACCACTGTGCCAACCAATTCTCACCCTTCATACATCCAATCGAATATATATATATATATATATTAAATTGATATATTTAAATTAAATTAATTAATTTAATTACTTTTAATTATTTAAAAATAAGTAAATGCCTCGATATCCAAATTAATTAAACAAATAGTGTATTTTGACTTTGTTGGACATTCTGGACCTAATGGTGAGGTCCATTTTGTGAATCGGGGTTTTGAAAAATTAAGTCACAAAATATAAAATTACCATTTTGCCCTTAGGGGTACCCAAAGTTAAATGAGAAGCCGCGAAGGCCTAGATTTATTTTCTTGGACGTTACGAACTTAACGGTGAAACCCGTTTATCCAAATAAAATACTTTGAAGGCCGATGTATTAAATTTAGCAACCTTAAAAATATAAATAAATAATACCGAGAGAGTTAAATAGGTCAAGAACATTAGCATCGACCTAAATAATTAAAAATGGGATAATGACAATTAAATTTTTGATTTATAGGAATCTCCAAGGGAAAGGAGAAGGAGACTTGAATTAATAGAACTGTTGAAAGTTATTTTTGAGGTAAGTAATTCTGATGCCTTAATATGAGTTATTCCCAGTCAGTCATACTTATTTTCATATGCTGCCAAATTTGTACTCTATCACTACCTAATGTACTTGATTTGAAGCCAATCGACTTGTGGTTATCGGTTATGCCTATTCTTGGATTTGACTTGCTTGCTTACATCATTGTGAATTTGATCACTAATACATGAGCATCATTGTACTATCATGAATACCATGTCTTAATCTTGTGATATATCCTGTTAATAGAAATCTTGTTATTCCACACACACTTCATGACTCGTTGATTGTGATATAAATTGTTTTGTATGATTGTACATCCTATGTGAAATTTTATTGATCATAATATTTGGTATGTACCCGGGGTTGTGTTCAGTCACAATGGCCTATCTATTCATAGATTGCATGGGGGAAAGACTCTTTGGGGGTCCTGTATGTCCTTTGGGACCTAAGAGATAAGAGCTCTAGCACTATTTAGTAAGCCTGGGATAAAGAGGCGAATTTGAATGTGCATTATAGTGGGGTATGCTGAGCCCCGGGTGATTTACGCATTTCTGGGTTATTAGAACCCGATGATGATATATTTTTGGCATTGTTGGATGAACATATTTTATATCCTGTGAATGATCATATTGTTGCAAGCATGTTATACTTTCGATTGGCTAATGTTTTGTTGTGGCAACGATCCATTATGATAGGCTAGATCCCACTCTGATTGATTTGTTATCATCCTCTTGTATCTTATTTGGGACAAGCCTTCTTGGACCCTCCGGTCATTGTTGTACATCTTGGTGACTAGCTATGACTATTTGTTGTTTCTTTATTCCATTATTCTTGTAGACTAACCCTGACCCATGTTAAAGCTAGGAAATTACTTACTAGGCTTTGTTAGCTCACCCCTCCCTTATTTGTTTTCAGGACAACAGGAAGTAGGAGAATCCTCAGGCGCTCCGGAGGTTCAGACGCCTGTTAGCCATTGGTAGCTCTTTTGTATTAATCTGGATACTATAAGGTCTTAATATCTCCCATGTCACCACGGTTCTGTCAGTTTGTATTTTGAAGGATCTGTACTTATAAACACTTATGTTCTTTTGGCATGTACTAAATGATGACCTGACTATGCTACCAGATTTACTATTGATTATAAAATGTTTTGTTAAAAACATTATTCAGTATTTTCAGATCCTTTTGGCGGGGAACTGCCCACGGGCCACAGACTCGGTCGCGGACCCTAATCCGCATGGGGTGGGTTTTGGGTCATGACAGAGTTGGTATCAGAGCTTATGGTTCTAGTGGTCCATGGGAGATTGAGACTAAAGTATTATAACTTGCTAAAATTTAAGGGTTATTAGTCTAGAGGTCAATTAATTAAATAGGCTTTGTGAACTATCCTTTTTGCAGTGTATGGTGCAGACCCGTAATATGGCTCCATATGAGGCACTATATGGTAGGAAATGCCGATCTCCAGTGTGCTGGACTGAGGTAGGCGAGAGAAATGTATATGGCCCCGAGATGGTAGAGTAGACTTCAAAAAAGATCCGATTGATTAAGCAGCGGCTACTAGCAACCCAATGCTGTCAAAAGAGCTATGCCGATGTCTGGAGATGTGAGCTAGAGTTTGAGAAAGGCGACTTTGTGTTTTTGAAAGTGCAGCCTCTTGGCTCCTGACCTTTTTTTTTCGGCCACCACTTATTATTTTTGTAACTTACAACTCAATGTAACAGAGACCCACATATATATATATATATATATATATATATATATATATATATATATATAACATTAACTCTAAGTCTTATATTGCTTAGGACATCTAATTCCATACAAACTAGTATATCTTATTCAACTATAATCAGAAAACTAACTCTCATTAGAATATTAATCCAACTACAATTAGGACTACCCAAAAAGATTTCAAATATTATTAGGACTCAACAAACTAAATTAAGAAACTTTCTAAAATTTATGGACTTGGTTTAATTTGGGCAACCAAATAAAATACTGGGCAACCTAATAAAATACTAAATTCTTGGTTCAATTTTTAAATAAAATTATATATTATTAAACATATTTTGTATAATTTTAACATTTTTTAAATTGGTTTTTATGCTTATGAAGTTAACGGACAATTTTTTTATATATTTAAGTATAATCACCTTTCATTCATTCATGTCCTGTAAAATTTTTAAACTTTGTTAAATGTTTCATCATAAATTTAAAATTTTAAAAAGCATATAAATTTAATATTGATTAATAATATTTTTATAAGTAAATAAATTTATTAATATAAATGAATTTATAAATTAAACATAAAGTTCAATCAAAGAAAAAGACCCATAAGAGAGTTAAAGTTATACACAAAAAAAAGCTCAAAAAGTAGATAAAGTTCCTAGAAGGGTCAAATTAAAATTAAATTAAAGGTAAACTATGAAATTGTAGACTTAGAGGGGCAAAAATATAAATTAAAAGGTTAAATTTGAAAAAAAAAAAAATCCAAAAGACAATAAGTTGATACTAGTTTAGTTAAATTTGGTACCATTTTATTATAAGTTGGTTTCGTATACTTTTAACATTGGTATCATTGAATCCAAACAATATTTTAGTAAAATAACTAGTAAAGAAGAAAGACAATTGATCGATAAATACCACTTAGAAAAACACAAAATCACCTAGGTACATTTTGTAAAAAAATAATAATATCAAATTATTATTACTTTTAGACAACACTTTTTTTTATAATAATGTTATTTTAAGGCAAATTTACATGTAACAATCAATGATTAATTAGATATTTTAATAAAAATAAGTATCATAGTTATGACACTTACAAAACAATAGTAAAGTATTGTAGAATTTTCCATATTCAGCATGATAGGGAGCGAGCACAGCAAAAAGTTATTCTGTAAAAACTTCAGTTTGATAGCGGCGACAATCGTTAACAGCCCCCCAAACACCAAAAATTTTGCCTAGAATTCATTTTATCTTTTGGAATGCCATTTTAAGCTCTTTGGACACCTATGAAGAATTGATTTTGACAAAATTAACAAATTAAAGTAATTATAAATGATGAATTTTCAATTTCTCCCTCCATTTTAATATTTTATGTGTGTATATATATATATATATATATATTATATTTATTATATATGAAATATAAAAATAAATTTAATATATAAAATGTTGTAAATTCTTTTAAAAGAAGTTTTACCATTAGGTTAGATTGCTACTTTAAATCTTAAAGCAAGAACAGAGATTAAAGTTTTTAACCAAAATCAGAAAAGTAAAGCAAGAAAGAGGCAGAAGAACTTAGCAGCTGAGGTGTGTGAGAATACTACCCTTAAGAGTGATTTCGTCCTTCGAAAGTTGAACTTCGGTATAGTAGGTTGGTGGCACTCCACCTTCTAGGATATAGCAGCCGATCCTAGCAAGTGTACACTCCCAAGTACTTTGGACCAAACGAACGTTCCTTCACAATTCTCTGGTCGTTAACAGATTGAAAAGAAAGCAGCAATGGAATGAAATAATTAAAGCACTTGAAAAAACAATGGCAAAACTTCAATGGAGCAGTAATGAAGACGAACAAAATTAGTTCACCGAAGTAGTTAAAGCAAATAGTGCCCAAGCACTTCGATAGAGGAACAAAAGAAAAGAAAAAAGATCTATGCTCTAGAAGCTTGAATATTGTGTAAAACAATGAATACAGGCCTCCTATTTATACTGGTTGTGAGGTAGAACTTCAAAGGAAGGCGTTGATTTGTTGCCCCAAACAATGGTAACGGCTAATTGACATCAATTAATTCAATTGGCAAACTGGCTGACCAATATAATATGGAAGGCCCCCTATTGGTTGTGAGGGAGAACTTCAAATGAAGGTGTTGATTTGTTGCCCCAAACAATGGTAACGGCTAATTGACATCAATTGATTCAATTGGTAAAATAGTTGACCAATATAATATGGAAGGCTCCCTATTTATACTGGTTGTGAGAGGGAACTTCAAATGAAGGCGCTGATTTGTTCCCCCAAACAATGGTAACGACTAACTGACATCAATTGATTCAATTGATAAAATGGTTGACCAATATAATATAGAAGGCCCCCTATTTATACTGGTTGTGAGAGAGAACTTCAAACGAAGGCGCAGACTTGTTGCCCCAAACAATGGTAACGGCTAACTGACATCAATTGATTCAATTGGTAAAATAGCTGACCAATATAATATAGAAGCAAAAAAATTGGTAAAATGGCTGATCAATATAATATGAAAGCAAAAAAATTGGTAAGAAAACCATGGCCAGTCACGCACATGCGCGAATTCAAGGATGGACCCCCTTACGTAGACATAAAAATTGGTAAAATGGCTAATCAATATAATATGAAAGAAAAAAAATTGGTAAGAATTCTACTCAGCTTCCTATGGTATTGTGTGTGCGAAAGTCACCCCATTACTCTACACAACTTTACAAAACTTAATAATATGTGTACTAATATACTAAGGAAGGTTTCACTTCTCAACCGATGTGGGACACAAGTATTGTGAGATACTTAAGTGTCCCTACATAAAATATAAAAATACTTAATTATAAACTAGGTAGAAGAAATCTCTTCCTACGTAAGTACATGTTTTAATCATAATTGGTCACGTGTGTAATGCACACACACACACACACACACATATATATATATATTTATTTATTTTTTAGTTAAAACTAAATAGTCATATGATATTCATATGAGTACATATATGATAAATTAAAATTGTGACACATAACTGAATAGAAAGAGATTTCTCTTGGCTCATTTGGAACCAAATAATATATGTGTGTGTATATATATATATATATAATATTATCTATAAAAGGAAATATAATTAAAAAGGCAGACCGACTAACTTTGCAAAAGATCATGTGGGCTGCTGGGACCCCTAGAATAAATACTGTTTCTTTACAAAATTTGGAATGAAATACCAAGAGAGTAATGGTGGCTACACTAATTTGATTTACTAAAATTTAAATATATTTATTAATTATTAAAAATTTTTATTGATACGCTATCTTATAAACTAATCAGATTTATTATAACTTATATAAAAATTTTAAACATATTCATTAATAAAAAAAAAGTCTCAATATACCAATCCGCTATCAAACGACAGGTGAAAAAAACTTCTTCTATCATCAATACTTGAAACAAACTGTAGATAATGACATCTACTGATACTGTTTAAGGTAAGTATCCTACAATCCCGAACACACTCTCACCTCACCATCGGCTCACCAGAAACAACTAAGCCGCTCTCTAAAATAAATTTGATTTACAGAAATAAGAATCTTTAACTATCATGAAAATCACATAATAATAATTTTATGCAGAAATAAATATTTCATGAAACATAACAGAATCAATGAGATCTCCTTCTTGAAGATGGCTTGTAGAAATTATTTCTCTCACTTGACCCCTTTCTTTTTCTACTCCAGAATGTTATGGGAAAATCTATTTAAAAATAAGTGGGTAAAGAGAGAATAATTGCTATGTAAAATCAAACTCTTATCCTACTCCCCATAAAAATAGGTATATAAGAAAAACACTTCCCCTATTATATCTCACTAATTAAGTAACCGTGCGTAACTCTTCCAAAGCCAATAACTACCTAATTTCATTAAGTCCAAATAATGTTCATACTACCCTTTCATGTGGGACATATTTTAACATTCTCCCACTTTGCCCATATGAATGACACTTATTTGGATTGACAAGGTAAACATAATATCCGCATAACATTAGCTTATTCACACTTTAGTGAGATTACAATAATATTATAATTAAAAAACTTATCAACATGAGTCAAGGCGATAAATATCAATAAAGTGACATCTTCCCTTCCATGCACTACAATGCTAGCCAATTACTTAATTATAATCCATAATAGGAAGTAACTGTAATGTCCCCATGATGTCTTTGTCAAAGACGATTCCTGTCATCAAGAATCCATCTTCATAATTACGTAATTGATGGTAAGCAGGAAAAATGTTAGAAACATGATTAGTGATATCTCTATAGATGTTATAGAACAAAAACATAAAGATCCAAAAACATACCTCAGAGATTACAACAATGACCCATGGATCAACATATTCCTTAAATGTCTTTGGTGCTAACCCTTTAGTCAAAGGATCTGCAATCATGAACTCAATATTAATGTGTTCTATAAACACTGTTTGTTTCTGAACTTCCTCCTTAATGACCAAATATTTGAGCTTCACGTGCTTAGCGCCATTAGAATATTTGTCGTTCTTGGAGAAAAAGACTGCTGCGGAATTATCACAATACATTCTCAGCGTCTTGGCAATGCTGTCGACGATTCCAAGTCCTGAGAAAAAATTTCACAACCATAAAGCATGAATTGTGGCCTCAAAGCATGCCACAAATTCAGCTTCCATAGTGGACGATGCTATGATAGTCTGTTTGGAGCTTTTCCATGATATTGCTCCTCCGGCTAATAGAAACAAATAATCAAAAGTTGACTTCTGACTATCAACACAACCAGGAAAATCTGAGTTTGAGTAGCCAACCACCTCCAACTGATCAGCCCTTCGATACGTGAGCATATAGTGTCTTGTTCCTTTCAGGTATTTTAAAACCTTCTTTGTAGCTTTTCAATGCTCCATTCCGGGATTACTTTGGTATCTCCTAAGCATTCCAACTACAAAACTAATATCTGGTCTTGTACAAGTTTGAGCATACATCAAGCTTCCAACAATAGAGGCATAAGCAATATTTTTCATTCTTTTATTTTCTAATGCGTTCTGTGGACAATCCTTTTCACTGAACTTGTCCCCTTTACAAATAGGAGCAGGAGTGGCCGCACATTCAGCCATATGAAATCTTTCAAGAAATTTATCGATATATCCCTTCTGAGACAAACCTAACAATCCATGTGATCTATCACGAAATATTTCAATTCCTATCACGTAAGTTGCCTCACCCATATATTTCATTTCACAGTTCATAGAAAGAAATCTCTTGGTTTCATTCAGTAAACCAAGATCATTACTGGCAAGCAATATATCGTCAACATACAGAATCAAGAACATAAACTTTCTCCCACTGACCTTCAGATATATACACCGATCGACGGTATTTTCCTTAAATCCAAAGGACGTGATGGTATCATTAAACTTAAGATACCATTGTCTGGAAGCTTGTTTAAGTCCATAAATTGACTTCTTTAATTTGCATACCATATGTTCCTTTCCTTTAATCAAGAAACCTTTAGGTTGATCCATATAAACCTCTTCATCTAAATTCTCATTCAGAAAAGCAGTTTTCACATCCATTTGGTGTAACTCCAAATCGAAATGAGCCACTAGAGCCATTATGATCTTAAGAGAGTCCTTCTTCGATACAGGAGAAAACGTCTCTTTGTAATCAATACCTCCTTTTTGAGTGAAACCTTTTGCAACAAGTCTAACTTTATGTCGTTCAATATTGCCATTGCAGTCGCGTTTGGTCTTAAAGACCCACTTACACCCGACTATCTTAAAACTTTCAAGCAAATCAACGACGTCCCAAACTTCATTTTGTTCCATTGATTTCAACTCATCATTTATAGCATTAATCCACTTTTTAGAATCACTACTTTCAATGGCTTGCGAAAATGAAACCGGATCTTTACTTGTCCTTAAATCATAATTAGATTCTTGCAGATATACCAAATAATCATCTGAAATAGTTGATTTCCTTTCTCTTTGAGATCTCCTTAATGCTATTCCTTATGATTGTTCTGCAACTGGTTCATTGGTGACATTCTCATTATAGAGTGACTGATAACTAGATTGTTGTTCAATGTTATCAAATTGTTCGATAACTGGAGAAACAACAGTTTCCGTTGAAGTTACGGGTATCGGGATAAGCACCCGAACTTCTTTGATGACCACATAACGTGATACATCACTCCCACTAATTTCACCATTCTCAAGGAATCTGGCATTTCCGGTTTTAACAATTCTCGTATTATGGTTAGGGCAATAAAACCTATACCCTTTGGACTTCTCTAGGTAACCAATAAAGTACCCGCTTACAGTTTTAGATTCCAACTTCTTTTCATGCGGATTAGAGATCCTAGCCTCTGCTGGACAACCCCAAATATGAAAGTGTCTCAAACTCGGTTTTCTTCCTGTCCACAATTCAAAAGGGGTTTTTTGAACTGCCTTACTAGGAACCCGGTTAAGCACATAAACGGCTGTCTTAGGGGCCTCCATCCATAATGAAATGGATACTAAGAAGTTACTTATCATACTTCTAATCATTTCCACAAGAGTACGATTACGCCTATCAGCCACACCATTCTGCTGAGGCGTACCGGGCATTATGTATTGTGCACAAATACCGTGCTCTTTTAGGAATTTAGCAAATGGTCCTGGACATTGTCTTATTCTATTATACCTTCCGTAATACTCACCACCTCTATCTAATCGAATGATTTTTACCTTTCTATTTAATTGTCGCTCAACTTCAGCAATATATGCCTTTAAAGAATTTATTACTTGAGACTTTTCATGCAACAAATAGACATAACTGTAATGTGAAAAATCATCGATGAAAGTGATAAATTACTTTTCTCTACCAAAATATAGTGAGTCGAAAGGTCCACAAATATCAGTATGGACAATCTTTAAATGGTTTCCACTTCTTGTGGTGCCTTTCTTTGTACGTTTGGTTTGCTTTCCTTTAATGCAGTCCACACATACATCGAAATTAGTAAAATCAAGATTTGAAAGAATCCCATCTTTTATCAATCTCTCTATTCTTTTTCTGGATATATGACCCAGTTTTTTATGCCACAAGAAAGAAGAATTCGCATTAATTCTGCTACGTTTAGTTCTAACATCATGATGCAGGGTGAGGAGTGTTTTAGCAAAACTTTTGTTAAGATTAAATGTTATAACATGAAATTTTTTTTTTTTTTCTTTATTCTTGAAATTGTTAATTAATTATTATTATTACTATTATTATTATTATTATTATTATCATTATTAAGAATGTGATGTGTGTATTGTATGTGTACAATTATGTGTATGCTACATGTGCATGTATATACATATATTATATGCATATTTAACTTTGGAAAATATATATATATATTTATTTGTGTATATATATATATATATATATATATATATATGACAGTGCACAGTGCACTGTGTGTACAGTGTGTGTATGTGTGTGTAACCGTGTGTGTGTGTGTGTGTGACTTTGAGTGTTACACACTCAAAGAGGTATGGGTGGGGTTGTGTGTGTGAGTAGAATTCAGGGAGTGGGGGAGGTGCAGAATCAGCAGAGGGTGGTTGGTCTTGGGGAGAGAGAGAGAGAGAGATATAGAGAGAGAGAGTGAAGGAAAAAGGGGAGTGTCTCGGGTGAGAAGAAAAGAGAAGTAAAGAAAGAGAAAGAAGAGAGAAACAGAGAGAGAGAGATCTAGACTGTGAAGAAGGAGAGGAAGCTCGAGGAGAAATCAGAAAGGTGGAAGTGGGGACGGCTAGAGAAAGAAACAACAGAGAAGCCACGGGTAAACTCCTTCTGTTTCAATTTTTTTAAAAGCATTTCAATTGATTTGAACTATAGGATCTTAGAGAGCATAATGTAGGGATCATTTTGCAAGAAGAATGAGGATGAATGGTTGAGAAACTAGGGAGAAATCCCTAGTTGCAGGTCTCGGCCATGGAGGTTGAACCTCAACATTTCATGTGTAAAACTTCCTTCAAATGATCCTAAAATAACCCCATGAAGTGCAGAAAGTGAATGGGATTGAATTGGGTTCAAAACAGTGGGGGAAAGTGGGAGAAAAATGGGTGGCCGGAGAGTTGACCGAGGGTTTGACCCTCTATTTCGTGGAGATGGAGGGGGTTTTGAGGGAAATGGGGGTTGGGGATGTGATCTACGTGAAAAAAGGGAGGAAATGGCATTTTGAAAATGGGGAAAACACGCCGGAGGTCGGTCGCCGGCGCCGGAGAAGGCGCCGGAACCCTACCGCTGCTTCGCCGGAGAATCGGGGAAGAAGGTGGGGTGTCGGGTCGGTTCTCGGGTCGGATCTGGTTCTGGTTCGGGCGGGTACGGGTCGCCCCTGCCACGTGTCAACCATTGTTTTAAATTAAATGAATTTGAACCTTTTAGAATTTAAACCTTTGAATTTGAACCTTTTGAATTTGAACCTTAACCTGAACTTTCAGAAATTACGAATTGACCCCCCCAACTGTTAGAAATTACACTTTGACCCACCTGATTAAATTATTAATAAAATATTAATTAAATTAATTAATTAATTATTTAATTAAATTAATTTAATTAATTAAATATTCAAAAATATCCCGGAGTCCAAATGGGACAAGTCATAGGTGTATTTTGACTATCTCGACCATTCTGAGACCAATGGTGAGGTCCGTTTTACGAGACGAGGTCCCGAAAAATAAAATACCCGTGGTAACCCTTAAAATTACCAAAATGCCCCTAGATAGAAACACAGTCAAACGAACTCCGAATTAGGTAAACAAATAGTGGAATTTTATTATCTCGAACATTCCGGACTCAACCGTGGAGTCCGATTTGTGAAAAGAGGTCACGAAATGTGAGGACACGTGTGAAGTGCAAAATGACTGTTTTGCCCTTTTCAACACAGGTGTCCGAATTAAGTTCTACGAAAACCTAGAATTACTTTCTTAAACGTTCTAAAACCAATGGTAGAGTTCAATTTGGCAGAATAGAAACCCATGAATTTAAAGACATAAAATTTGATGAATAGCATAAATTCAAACAACAATGGACTGAGTTGTGATTTCTACTTTTAGGGACACTGACAGGACAGGAGGAGGCGATCTGATCTCCTACATTTTCATCCACCGGTTCAGTTACATATAGTTCACGATCTTCTAGGGTTGATACCAACCCATCAGGTATGGTGTTTTGCTAGTGTTAGAAATGAAGTTAAGTTAGGAATATTTGTGAATGACTGAATGTCGTATGTGTTTATCTGTAATGCGTTTACCGTTTATTTGGAATTGGTTGTTCACATGCTTACATGTTACTTGTACCTTATGAATATTTAGTGAATGATGAATGTGACTCACGACATGTGTATATGTTGATTTTACGAGATATGATTGCATGTGGAATCAGTTAGGTGATTTATATATTATTGTCTCGAGCATGCTATATTATGGAAACCATGTATCATTGAGATTGCATTGGCATATTGGCATATGATGAATCCTTTGAGAACATGGCGTGGGTAAGCACGTGGTGCTTTGCATTATGAGGGTGTAGATCCTGTGGTGAAAAACCCAAAATTGGCCATTGCATTGGTACTCCGTAGCCATCGGGGAGCACCCGTAAACGAGACATGGGTGTGGCATAGAGTTGTGCATGGGTGTGTCACGCATACTATTCATATATACTACTGCGATGCTTGAATGTCATTTAGAAATAAATGTACACTTTGCACATGCCACGCCTTAGCTTTATTTCTGGCATTAGCACTTCATCATACCAGCAGTTGAGCTGACCCATTCGTGGGCAACATTTTTCAGATGAGGACCCCCCAGCTGCTTGAGACCCAGTGATGCTTTGATAAGGGGAAACACTTGTTATATTTTGTCCATGAGACTTGTATATTGAAATGTAAGGGCTTAAGCCCGAATGACTCCTGAACGATGTATCTTATGTTATTTTGTGTATGGATGATGATGGACGCATGTTTATTGAATTTAATTACTTTTGTCCTTTTATTTATTTCACTTTCTGTCTCGTTACTCGCGCCCCGGGGTCGTGGGAAATTTCGGGGCGTGACAACGTGGTATCAGAGCATAGGTTCGAATACCTAGAGACTGTGGGGTGTTGTTTAACACCATGAGACCCTAGAGAAGAGAATAAGACTTAGCATGAACTGTTAGCAGCATGTGATAGGATCTTATGTGCTACGTGATTATGTGTCCTAATGCATGCCTTATTGTGATTACGTGAAGAAGTGATACTAAAATTTTCTTTTGAACTTGTAGATATGCCTCCTAGACGAGCTCCTACGAGAGGCAGACCACCCAGAGGGGGTAGGGGTAGGGGTGCGCCTCGAGGTGCCGCCCAGCCTCGTCGTGGCAGACCCAGAGCTGCTGCCCCTATTCCTGACGTGGTTGAGGAGGTAGTTGCCCCAGCTGACGTTCCTGAGCATAGTACAGCTGAGGAGGATGTTGCTCCAGCCCCTGTGGAGGAGGTGGGGCAGACTATTGGCGCCAGAGATTTGGCGACCATTATACAGGAGTGTTTCCGTGCTATGCAGGATGCCCGGACCACTGATGCTGAGGCCAGGGCTGCTGAGGCCGAGGCCAGGGCTGCCGGTGCCGCGGCCAGAGCGGCCGGTGGGGAGACCAGAGATACCTTCGTCATGAAGGCGTTTCAGCGTATGAGGCCACCGTCATTTGCAGGACAGCCTGATCCTTTGGTGGCCGAGGAGTGGCTGGATCAGATTGTGAGGAT
The DNA here is from genome assembly GCA_008638375.1 of Nyssa sinensis. NCBI lineage: Eukaryota > Viridiplantae > Streptophyta > Magnoliopsida > Cornales > Nyssaceae > Nyssa > Nyssa sinensis. The sequence goes on along the minus strand of CM018039.1, from coordinate 15,286,913 downwards.
CCTGGACTCACTAGGGATTGTTGAGCCACACCTGAGGATACGATGTGCCACCTTCCAGTTTACAGGGCTAGCGAGCCAGTGGTGGAAGGTATCTGCCGGCAGGATTAGCAGGTTCGGAGAGGGGTGGGATGCATTTGTGGCCATGTTCAATGACCACTACTTTCCAGCGACTGCTAGGGTCGGGTTCAGGAGAGAGTTTGAGACCTTACTACAGAGGGACATGACCGTGACGCAGTATGAGTCCCAGTTTACCGCATTGGGCAGGTTTGCCCCGCACATTGTTGGGGTGGAGGAGCTGAGAGTTTATCATTTTCTAGAGGGGCTGAAGACCTCTATCAGGGATAGACTGGCGGGTCACATCATTGACACTTACGAGGAGGCTGTGATCAGGGCCACGAGGGTAGAGAGGGAGTTGACAGCTCTCAGAGGGATTAGGGAGTCCCGGACTCAGACCAGGCCAGCCACAGCACTAGCACTTACACCAGCTCAGCCTACCGTGACCGTCCCAGCTCATCCTGGTAGGAGACCACTGAAGAGGTTCCGGGGCAGTACCTCTTCTCCATCGACATCCCAGAGGCCTGCACAGCTTTTAGCACCCCAGCCCACTATGTCTACTACTCCTCGAGGAGGGGCACCACAGCTGACCATCACATGCTACCAGTGTGGACAGCCAGGCCACAGGATGGCTGATTGCCCACAGAGAGATCCTAGTCAGGGATCAGGGACAGGACCGAGCCAGCTACCACTCCCATCCCAGTCTCAGAGTCAGGCCTGGAGGGCCACACCAGTGTGCTATACATGTCATCAGCCGGGCCATGTCAAGGCCCACTGTCCTCAGGGGCAGACTTCCCAGAGTGCACCGAGGTCCCACTATTTCCAGCCCGCCCAGGTACCTTTACCCCAGACGCAGTCAGGCTATAGACCCCCGGCACCTTACTATCAGCCGGCATCCTCAGCCTTGAGTGTTAGAGCCCCAGCCCCGAGAGGGGGAGGACAGCAGGGGCAGAGAGGGGGAGGCAGACAGGGTCAGACTGTACAGGGCAGGGTATACGCAGTCACTACCCCAGAGGCTTCTACTGCTGGGCCATCAGTAGTGCGAGGTATCTTTTTTATGTTCAGTTCATGGGCTAGCGTGTTGATAGATTCTGGTGCATCGCATTCTTTCATATCCACTGCATTTGCCATGACATTGGGGTTGACTATAGACCGGTTAGATCCACCGCTACGTGTTGATACTCCTGTTGGGGGTAGTGTGACACTGACCAGGATTTGTAGGGGTTGTTCACTTGAGATAGCTGACCGTACTCTCTGCTTTGATTTTATTGTGCTTGATATGACTAGCTTCGACATTATCTTGGGTATGGATTGGCTGTTTACCTTCCGGGCTAGCATCGATTGTTTCAGGGGGAGAGTTACAGTGTGTACCCCTGAGGGGGATTGTTTTTATTTCACAGGAGACCGTGGGGACTTCCTGGTACCACCCTTGTACGACTCTAGGAGTTGGGGAGCCCATAGCTATATGTTGGCCAGTATGATTGCAGGGGATAGCGAGGCTACAGGGGTTGTGTTACCACCAGTGGTAGAGGAGTTTCCTGACGTTTTTCCCGACAGCTTGACTAGTTTACCCCCGAGGCGGGAGGTGGAGTTTACCATTGAGCTTATCCCCGGTACTGTACCCATATCTATTCCACCATACCGCATGGCTCCAGCAGAGCTGAGAGAGCTTAGAGAGCAGCTGACTGACCTTCAGGGTAAGGGGTTCATCCGTCCTAGCACTTCTCCTTGGGGTGCCTCAGCACTCTTTGCGAAGAAGAAGGACGGGACGTTGCGGTTATGTGTGGACTACCGGAGGCTGAACCGGGTGACTATCAAGAACAAGTACCCGTTACCCAGGATCGATGACTTGTTTGATCAGTTGAGAGGTTCGAGATGTTTCTCGAAGATTGATCTTCGGTCTGGGTATCATCAGTTGAGAGTGCGAGAGGAGGACATAGCGAAGACAGCCTTCCGCACTCGCTATGGTCACTTCGAGTTCGTGGTGATGCCATTTGGTGTGACGAATGCCCCAGCGGCATTCATGGATCTGATGCACCGTGTCTTCGGTCAGTACATAGATCAGTTCGTGGTGGTGTTTGTGGACGATATCTTGATTTACTCACCCTCTGAGGATGAGCATGCTTTCCACCTACGGACTGTGTTACAGATCTTGAGAGAACATAGGCTGTTTGCCAAGCTTTCCAAGTGCGAGTTCTGGCTCCAGGAGGTGCAGTTTTTGGGTCACGTGGTATCTGGGAGTGGAGTATCTGTTGACCCTTCGAAGGTCGACTCTGTTATGAGCTGGGAGAGGCCGAGGAATGTATTTGAGATACGGAGTTTCTTGGGGTTAGCAGGGTATTACCGCCGTTTTGTAGAGGGATTTTCCCGACTTGCTGCACCGATGACCCGGCTGACGCGCAAAGGCGTCAGATTTCAGTGGACCGACGACTGTGAGCAGTCATTTCAGGAGCTGAAGAGGAGATTGACTTCAGCTCCCGTCCTGATTATCCCCGAGGGAGGCCTGGGCTATACAGTGTACTGTGATGCTTCCCGAGAGGGACTGGGATGCGTATTGATGCAGGAAGGCCGGGTAGTAGCTTATGGTTCTCGCCAGTTGAAGAGCCATGAGAAGAACTACCCCACCCACGATCTAGAGTTGGCTGCCGTCATCTTTGCTCTTAAGAGCTGGCGACACTATTTATATGGGGTGAGATTTGAGGTGTTCTCGGACCACAAGAGCCTCAGGTATATCTTTACACAGAAGGATCTGAACCTTCGACAGAGGAGATGGATGGAGTACCTAGAGGACTACGACTTTGACCTTCAGTACCATCCTGGGAAGGCCAACGTCGTAGCTGATGCACTCAGTCGGAGACCGAGCAGCACCTTAGCCAGCCTAGCCATCAGAGAGTGGGAGATGATGGGAGTTATTGGGGAGTTTGACTTAGAGCTTACCGAGTCTGAGGGACACGCCACCCTGTTTAGCTTGTGTGTACAGCCTACTCTTCTGACCAGAGTTATAGAGGCACAGTTGCTGGATACCGAGGCTGAGCAGATCAGGGCACGGATTTCTAGCCCCGAGGGATTTGAGGGATGGACAGTCCATTCTGACCTTGGTCTGAGATACAGGGGTAGGGTCTTCGTTCCCGAGTCTCTTAGGACCGATGTCCTTAGGGATTTCCACCATTCACGCTTGGCGGTGCACCCAGGGGGCACCAAGATGTATCATGATCTGCGCCGTCAGTATTGGTGGACTGGGATGAAGGCAGATGTGGCACAGTTTGTGGCTAGGTGTCTCACGTGCCAGCAGGTGAAGGCTGAGCACCAGAGGCCTGGAGGTTTGCTACAGCCACTACCGGTCGCCGAGTGGAAGTGGGAGCACGTTACCATGGATTTCGTGATGGGTCTTCCGAGGTCACCTAGGGGCCATGATGCGATTTGGGTTATTGTGGACAGACTGACGAAGTCCGCCCATTTCTTACCGATCAGAGTGACTGACTCATCAGACGTCCTCAGTAGGTTGTACATTCGAGAGATAGTACGACTACATGGGGTACCGGTATCCATAGTTTCTGACAGGGACCCACGTTTCACTGCACGGTTCTGGCAGAGTTTCCAGACAGCCTTAGGGACCCAGCTGCAGTTCAGTACTGCCTTCCACCCACAGACAGATGGCCAGTCAGAGCGCACTATTCAGATCTTGGAGGATATGCTCAGGGCCTGCGTCATGGACTTTAGAGGTAGCTGGGAGGACCACCTTGCCTTAGTTGAGTTTGCCTACAACAACAGCTACCAGTCCAGCATTGAGATGGCACCATTTGAGGCATTATATGGTAGGCCGTGCCGTTCCCCGGTATGTTGGACCGAGGTGGGAGAGACAGCTGCCTTAGGACCTGATATTGTTCGTGAGACCACGGACAAGATACAGGTGATCAGACAGCGGTTGTTGACAGCTCAGAGCCGCCAGAGGAGTTACGTAGATAGGAGGCGGCGGCCCTTGGCATTTGAGGTGGGAGACCATGTGTTCCTCAAGGTATCTCCCAGACGAGGTTTGAGGAGATTTGGGCGCGGTGGGAAGCTATCACCACGATTCATAGGTCCTTTTGAGATACTTGGGAGAGTTGGTGAGGTGGCTTATAAGCTAGCCTTACCACCACAGCTATCAGGGGTTCATGACGTCTTCCACGTATCTATGCTGAGGAAGTACCATCCCGACCCCTCACATGTACTTGACTGGGTAGATCTTCAGTTAGAGGGGGACGCTTCCTATGACCAGAGACCCGTAGAGATATTGGACTCGAGGGACCAGGTTTTGCGAGGCAGGACCATCCCTTTGGTCAAGGTTCGTTGGAACCACCATGGGGTTGAGGAGGCTACGTGGGAACGTGAGGCCGAGGTTCGAGTTAGGTACCCTGAGTTGTTTGATCAGTGATGTACTTTCTTTTGTTTTATGCTATTTTAAATTTCGGGACGAAATTTTTGTAAGGAGGGAAGGATGTTATAACATGAAATTTTTTTTTTTTTTTTTTTCTTTATTCTTGAAATTGTTAATTAATTATTATTATTACTATTATTATTATTATTATTATTATCATTATTAAGAATGTGATGTGTGTATTGTATGTGTACAATTATGTGTATGCTACATGTGCATGTATATACATATATTATATGCATATTTAACTTTGGAAAATATATATATATATATTTATTTGTGTATATATATATATATATATATGACAGTGCACAGTGCACTGTGTGTACAGTGTGTGTATGTGTGTGTAACCGTGTGTGTGTGTGTGTGTGACTTTGAGTGTTACACACTCAAAGAGGTATGGGTGGGGTTGTGTGTGTGAGTAGAATTCAGGGAGTGGGGGAGGTGCAGAATCAGCAGAGGGTGGTTGGTCTTGGGGAGAGAGAGAGAGAGAGAGATATAGAGAGAGAGAGTGAAGGAAAAAGGGGAGTGTCTCGGGTGAGAAGAAAAGAGAAGTAAAGAAAGAGAAAGAAGAGAGAAACAGAGAGAGAGAGATCTAGACTGTGAAGAAGGAGAGGAAGCTCGAGGAGAAATCAGAAAGGTGGAAGTGGGGACGGCTAGAGAGAGAAACAACAGAGAAGCCACGGGTAAACTCCTTCTGTTTCAATTTTTTTAAAAGCATTTCAATTGATTTGAACTATAGGATCTTAGAGAGCATAATGTAGGGATCATTTTGCAAGAAGAATGAGGATGAATGGTTGAGAAACTAGGGAGAAATCCCTAGTTGCAGGTCTCGGCCATGGAGGTTGAACCTCAACATTTCATGTGTAAAACTTCCTTCAAATGATCCTAAAATAACCCCATGAAGTGCAGAAAGTGAATGGGATTGAATTGGGTTCAAAACAGTGGGGGAAAGTGGGAGAAAAATGGGTGGCCGGAGAGTTGACCGAGGGTTTGACCCTCTATTTCGTGGAGATGGAGGGGGTTTTGAGGGAAATGGGGGTTGGGGATGTGATCTACGTGAAAAAAGGGAGGAAATGGCATTTTGAAAATGGGGAAAACACGCCGGAGGTCGGTCGCCGGCGCCGGAGAAGGCGCCGGAACCCTACCGCTGCTTCGCCGGAGAATCGGGGAAGAAGGTGGGGTGTCGGGTCGGTTCTCGGGTCGGATCTGGTTCTGGTTCGGGCGGGTACGGGTCGCCCCTGCCACGTGTCAACCATTGTTTTAAATTAAATGAATTTGAACCTTTTAGAATTTAAACCTTTGAATTTGAACCTTTTGAATTTGAACCTTAACCTGAACTTTCAGAAATTACGAATTGACCCCCCCAACTGTTAGAAATTACACTTTGACCCACCTGATTAAATTATTAATAAAATATTAATTAAATTAATTAATTAATTATTTAATTAAATTAATTTAATTAATTAAATATTCAAAAATATCCCGGAGTCCAAATGGGACAAGTCATAGGTGTATTTTGACTATCTCGACCATTCTGAGACCAATGGTGAGGTCCATTTTACGAGACGAGGTCCCAAAAAATAAAATACCCGTGGTAACCCTTAAAATTACCAAAATGCCCCTAGATAGAAACACAGTCAAACGAACTCCGAATTAGGTAAACAAATAGTGGAATTTTATTATCTCGAACATTCCGGACTCAACCGTGGAGTCCGATTTGTGAAAAGAGGTCACGAAATGTGAGGACACGTGTGAAGTGCAAAATGACTGTTTTGCCCTTTTCAACACAGGTGTCCGAATTAAGTTCTACGAAAACCTAGAATTACTTTCTTAAACGTTCTAAAACCAATGGTAGAGTTCAATTTGGCAGAATAGAAACCCATGAATTTAAAGACATAAAATTTGATGAATAGCATAAATTCAAACAACAATGGACTGAGTTGTGATTTCTACTTTTAGGGACACTGACAGGACAGGAGGAGGCGATCTGATCTCCTACATTTTCATCCACCGGTTCAGTTACATATAGTTCACGATCTTCTAGGGTTGATACCAACCCATCAGGTATGGTGTTTTGCTAGTGTTAGAAATGAAGTTAAGTTAGGAATATTTGTGAATGACTGAATGTCGTATGTGTTTATCTGTAATGCGTTTACCGTTTATTTGGAATTGGTTGTTCACATGCTTACATGTTACTTGTACCTTATGAATATTTAGTGAATGATGAATGTGACTCACGACATGTGTATATGTTGATTTTACGAGATATGATTGCATGTGGAATCAGTTAGGTGATTTATATATTATTGTCTCGAGCATGCTATATTGTGGAAACCATGTATCATTGAGATTGCATTGGCATATTGGCATATGATGAATCCTTTGAGAACATGGCGTGGGTAAGCACGTGGTGCTTTGCATTATGAGGGTGTAGATCCTGTGGTGAAAAACCCAAAATTGGCCATTGCATTGGTACTCCGTAGCCATCGGGGAGCACCCGTAAACGAGACATGGGTGTGGCATAGAGTTGTGCATGGGTGTGTCACGCATACTATTCATATATACTACTGCGATGCTTGAATGTCATTTAGAAATAAATGTACACTTTGCACATGCCACGCCTTAGCTTTATTTCTGGCATTAGCACTTCATCATACCAGCAGTTGAGCTGACCCATTCGTGGGCAACATTTTTCAGATGAGGACCCCCCAGCTGCTTGAGACCCAGTGATGCTTTGATAAGGGGAAACACTTGTTATATTTTGTCCATGAGACTTGTATATTGAAATGTAAGGGCTTAAGCCCGAATGACTCCTGAACGATGTATCTTATGTTATTTTGTGTATGGATGATGATGGACGCATGTTTATTGAATTTAATTACTTTTGTCCTTTTATTTATTTCACTTTCTGTCTCGTTACTCGCGCCCCGGGGTCGTGGGAAATTTCGGGGCGTGACATTAAATCTATATAACCCCTCAGATAAAACACTAGAACCAACAAATGAGTCATTTCTCAATACACGAAAACCCTTATGTTCAAAATGTAAAGAATAGCCATCATAATCAAGTCTTGACATGGAAATTAAATTTCTAGAAATAGTAAGAACATAAAAAGTATCAAATAGGTCCAAACAATGGCCTGACTCTAAAAACAAACGTAAAGTTCCAACACCAATAACTGGTACTTGAGTTCCATCTCCCAAGACTATAAAATGCTCATTTTCTTTTATGTTCTAGATCGAAAGGTATCCCTACATCGAATTTGAAACATGAATAGTAGAACCAAAATCAATCCACCATGTATTAGAAGGAACTTGTGTCATATTTGATTTGAAACATACATAAGCTAATAGCTTACCTTTCTTCTCGAACCAAGCTTTACGTTTTGGGAAATTTTTCTTTAAATGTCCATAACTATTACAGAAATAGCATTTTGGTCCATTATGTTCCTTCTTGAGAGCCCCATTGACATGAGAGGGTCCCGCAACCTTCAATGGATCTTTCTTGGAACTCTTCTTGTGTGTCTTTCCTTTGCTTCTAACTCCATGACTCATAACATTAACTGAATGTTGTACTTATTGCTTAAGCCTTGCCTCTTCTTGAATTAACATTCTCGCCAATTCATTCACATTCCACTTTTCCTTAATAGTGTTATAGGGAATCTGAAATGGCCCATACTGAGCAGGCAAGGAGTTCAGAATGAACTGAACAAGGAAACTTTCATCAACATTCATACCCAGAGTTTTGAGTCTAGCAGCTAGATTGGTCATTTCAAGGACATGCTCATTCATTTCACGGCTACCATCAAATTTCATGGTGGTAAGTTCAACCATTAATCTCCACTACAAAAAAATAACACTTTTAACGATGCACATTATTAGCGACGCACAATGTGCGTCGCTAAAAGTGACCTTTTGCGACGCACAATGGGCGTCGCTAATAATGTGGAAAAAAATTAATAAAAAATTGAGATTCCCGCCTGAAAATTGGCGCCTAACTATTAGCGACGCACAGGTGGCCTTTAGCGACGCACCTGTGCGTCGCAAATAGTGCATTCTTGGCCTTCGCATCGCAAATAAGATGGATGGAGCATTAGCGACGCACATTTGGGTTATTAGCGACGCCCAGTGTGCGTCGCTAATAACCCCATATATATCATCTCGATCGGATCGCTCTCTCTCTCACAAGTGCTGTTTCCATCCATTTCCATTGTTGTTGAGGGTTAGAAGCTGAAAAGGGAAGGGAGAAACACATCGCAGGAGGCCAAGAAGCCCATCAGGTAGGCCACTGTGCTTAATTTCTCTTCTCTCTGTCTCAAACTCACATCTATTTGATTGTATTTGTGAAGCCTTGGTATAATGGTTTGAAATTTCTTACTAACAAAACCATGCTAGGTAGTTTATATCTCTAATGTTGAAAAAGAAGCCCTTTGAGTGATTATATTAATTTACATGCATGTTATTTTTGGAAAAATATTTGATGATCAATTGAATATTTATTTATTGCTAGTTATTTTTGAACTTTCCTGCATTCATAAACTAATTTGATAGTCAAGATTCATTATCTAATTTTTCTGTGCAAAAAAGTTATATAAAAAAATAGCATAAATTTGCTTGCTTTTATTGTTGTTTTTTTGACTTGGATGTTTACATCAAACTTTATATTTATTTATTAACTGTAATTGTAGATTGCTTTGGGCACTGTGAAAAAATAATTCTTCTTTCTTTTTCATAAAAAAAATTCGAATGAGATTGTGAGTTTTAAATTTTAAAGTGTGAAATTAGGCAAGCGTTTGGATTTTTAGCTACCAACTTAACTATTTTTTTTTTTTTGGCTTCAACGAAAAAATAAAATTTGTGAAACATTATTTAACAAATTACCAATAAATTTTTTTTACCAGTGATATGGAAAGCCCTGATAATATATTGAATATTCAAGTTCTTAATTATATATGTGCAAAATAGTACTGAATGATAAGTTTTGACTTTTTATGTATAAAATTAGGGTAAATTAGTGGATGGTAAGTTGTCAACTATAAATACATTTTTTTGTGTTATGAATTTTTTTTTTAATTATAAAAGAGTGTGGTATCATGTTGCGACTTACCATTTTTGAAGTTTGAAGTTATAAATTTTTTTGAATTATTAATCAACTCTTAACATTTTTTTTGAATTGTTTACCATCAATACTCACAACAATTTTCTTGGGGCCTTAATGAATACATGTGATTTGTAAATGTGAGTTCTAAAATTTAAATAGTAGTATTAATTGTAGCGTAGTCTAACCCAGCCCAACCGCAACATAGTTTTGTCATTGCCAGTAATAGTGAGTCAAGAGATAAGTATCTAAAAAATATAAGGTTTTAGTTAAATTTAGTTACTTATCAAAAAAATTTATCAATCAATATTAAATTTTTATACTTCATTAATTTTTAAATTTATGATTAAACATTAGCAAAAATCCCCTCCCCCCCGGGAAGTAAAATCCTCATTCCATTCTTGCTTACCATTTCATTTGTACCTTTTCTCTTCTCCTTCTTTTTCCTCCTAAAGTAAAAAAATAATCATTTCCATTTTGATGAGTTTAGTATTTAATCTCCATCGACTACCCAAAAAAAAAAAAAAAAGAAATTTAAAACATTTGTTAAAAAAAAATGTTGAAATAAGATAATTAAACTTGATGCTACATTTCATGTGTATCAAGAGACAAAAAGGAACATTTTTCTGGAATTGATTTGACATGAAAGCTTAACTACAAACAGGGCCATGTGGACACTAAAAGTCTCCTTGTTAGGAATATGTATCAATTATTTAATGATCAGTTGAAGGTCCAACAAATTCATTCTCTAATCTAATAATCTTTCAATTACTATGTGTTGATGACTTCTATTCAATATCAACTTTGGAGTGTAATAACCCTCCACAAGCACAGTGGTCCATGATTGTGTATCAGATACCTATCTAAGACTGGTCCAATAGATGCCAATAGATGACAACTTATCTATTCATTTCAAAAAAATATTCAATGATCTTCGAACCATTAGTCCCAGTAGTTTAGTTGGAGGCTACATGTGCACATAAGTTTACGTATTGCATATATATGTAATCTTTATTTAAACTGTTGGACCATTAGCTAGTTTGATTATGAAACTGTGCTTTCAGTGTTCCAAGTGTCTATTGGTAAGTACATCTAGCTATATACTAGTTGATTGTGTCTAATCCATTAATTTTTATTTTTATTTTGTTTTAGCTGCCAAGTAATAAGAGTTCTTGAGTCCTATTGATTGAGAGATCAATTAGATACACCTGAGCTATTAACTCAGTTAGTAGTTTTAGGTAGCAATTGATTTGCTTTTGTTGGTTAAGCTGTTGTTGCCAGGTGCGAAGTAAATAATTCTTGATGAATGACCTTAATTAATAGATAAAAATTAAAAGCTAGGTGCTTTTACTAGTTATCAACCAAGATCAATATGTTTTGTATTGGCATTTTGAATGCTATTGTTAATGTTTTTTAAAGCAAAACTCTGTCTAACAATCAGAGTTTGCCCTAACACTAATGAATTTTTTAATTGCATTCATGTAAGCCTAGCCCCGTTTGGGAGTCATTTTCATTACATGTGAATCTTGTCGCGAAATTTATGCAAGTTTGAAACTTATGCAAGTTTCAGCTCCAAAAATGCCCATTTTAGGGTTTTGACAGACCAAAATGTCGGATATCAGCCTAACTACACCGAAACCACATCACACACCTCACAAATGATAAAATAGACTTGCACAAACTTACGACACTCGGTTCGGATGCCCGGTTTGAAACTTATGCAAGTTTCAGCACCAAAAAGGCCCATTTTGGGGTTTTGACAGACCAAAATGCCGGATATCGGCCTAACTACACTGAAACCACATCACACACCTCAAAAATGATAAAATAGACTTGCACGAACTTACGGCACTCGGTTCGGATGCCCGGTTTGAAACTTATGCAAGTTTCAGCTCCAAAAAAGCCTATTTTGGGGGTTTGACAGACCAAAATGCCGGATATCAGCCTAACTACACCGAAACCACATCACACACCTCACAAATGATAAAATAGACTTGCACGAACTTACGACACTCGGTTTGGATGCCCGGTTTGAAACTTATGCAAGTTTCAGCTCCAAAAAGGCCCATTTTGGGGTTTTGACAGACTGAGTGCTGGATATCGGCCTAACTATACCAAAACCACATCACACACCTCAAAAATGATAAGATAGACTTGCACGAACTTACGGAACTCGGTTCGGATGGCTGGTTTGAAACTTATGCAAGTTTCAGCTCCAAAAAGGCCCATTTTGGGGTTTTGACAGACCAAAATGCCGGATATTGGCCTAACTATACCGAAACCACATCACACACCTCAAAAATGATAAAATAGACTTGCAAGAACTTACGGCACTCGGTTCGGATGCCCGGTTTGAAACTTATGCAAGTTGCAGCTCCAAAAAGGTCTATTTTGGGGTTTTGACAGACCAAAATACCGGATATTAGCCTAACTACACCGAAACCACATCATACACCTCACAAATGATAAAATAGACTTGCACGAACTTACGGCACTCGGTTCGGATGCCCGGTTTGAAACTTATGCAAGTTTCAGCTCCAAAAAGGCCCATTTTGGAGTTTTGACAGACCAAAATGCCGGATATCCACTTAACTACACCGAAACCACATCACACATCTCAAAAATGATAAAATAGACTTGCACAAACTTATGGCACTCGGTTCGGATGCCCGGTTTGAAACTTATGCAAGTGTCAGCTCCAAAAAGGCCTATTTTGGGGTTTTGACAGACCAAAAGGCCGGATATCCGCTTAACTACACCGAAACCACATGACACACCTCAAAAATGATAAAATAGACTTATGCTACTTTATGTCGTTCTTACTATTTATGCATGTAAGAAAAAAAAAAAAAAAAACTATTCACATTCTATGTTCATATATATTTAATAATTGTTCTAATATATGTCATTTGATCTTTATTTCAGATTGATCGGGGATTATTGCCACACCGTCTTTATTTTTTGCATCGGAACTTGTTATTTTTATTTTTTTATTTTCATGGACATCTGTAGTAACATTTTGGAGACAATTTTTAATTTTTCTATTTATTGATGAATTGTACTTTTACAATTGTACATAATTAGTTTAATATATATATATATATGAATGTATTTTTCTTTTTTAATATATTCATTTCAGAATGCTTGAATTTTATTGTATATCAGGATGGATGATTGATACAGGTTTAAACAGGAACAAAACAACAAATAAAACAAAGTAGATGTGGTTCTAAAAAAAAAAAAAAAAAACTTTTAGCGACGCACACCAAAGTGTCGCTAAAAGTCAGAATTCAATTTAAAAATACTATTAGCGATGCACAATAGGCGTCGCTAAAACTCAATATTAGCGACGCACAGTGGGCGTCGCTAATACTGACTTTTAGCGACGCACTACTAATTTTTAGCCCTTGTGTATTATTTGCGACGCCCGTACCCTACTATTAGTGACGCGTGTTGAGCGTCGCTAATAGTAACTTTTAGCGACACCATAGGTTCCGTGCGTCGCTAATAGTATTAGCGACGACACTATTTGTGACACCTTAGCGACGGCACTATTTGTGACGCCTTAGCGACGCACGTTTGTGCATCGCTAAAGGTCTTTTGCGACGCACAATTGCACTATTAGCGATGCACTCGCGCGTCGCTAATAGTGCATTTTGTTGTAGTGCTCCCTCTAAGGAACTTGTCCGCTGAACGAAACCGATCTTCCACAGCCTTGAAATATTCGTTTGCATTTTCAATTTGAGGAAGCGTTGGCTTGATATTGTTCGCAATACAAATTCGCATAAACATGATGCTTAATCTGTTCAATCTTTCCCATGACTTAGACAAAGCCTGCTACTCCGAACTGCTTGTTTCAGTAATAGCAGCCGGTTTGTCAATTCGCAGTACTAAGTCAAGATCCAGAATACCAAGGTGAAACTGGATCTGTTCCTTCTAGGCAGAGAAATTTACTCCATTAAAGATCGAAACAGAAGAAGCTAGCGAATGAAGCGAAAGAGGAACTGGCACTGCAATAAAAACATCACAACATTAATGCTTTGAAAAAATCAGTTCCATTAGCAATATTGCGTTTAATCTTGGGATTAACTAATGTAATATACTAATATTCAAATTTAATGGTGATTTTCACTCACCTAGGCATAATTGATAATCTATCCCAATTTCACTATAATTCTATCAATTATTCTAATTAATTTAATGACTACTTGAAAGTTGGTGCACCTTTAGATCAAATCATAATAATCAAATAATCATTCTATAATAATTTTGTAAAGTCATAATTTAATTTAATATTTATAACTTTTTTCAGCAAGATCACTTTGGTGACAACACGCTAACCATAATATAAATATTATTTGATAAATAACCAAGCAAAAATAAAATAAAATAAAATACTCTTTTAATTTTTTTTAATTACATGCAAAATTCAGTGTATAACAGTTCAGCCCGTGCATACATAAATACAATTATTAACCCAATACAAATGAGCCCACAACATAAAACCAGCCCATAACATAAAATAATTTAGAAGCGTATCAAATTTAAGTAGTTAAGACTATACGTAGTGCCATTAGTAGGACGCAATCAGTGAAGGCATTGATCAGATTTTTTTTTTAATTCTCTTTCCGGCTGTTCATGAAAGAAAATTCCTTTGGAGTTTTGACTATCTTTGTCGCTGACTAGTCCTCGTCTTCTGTTTCCTTCTTTGGTTAGATACAATATAATAGTGAGCAGACCTAAATAAAATATTAAGGGTTTTCACCTTCATCAGTTCATAACCGTTAAACAGTGTTTTGACTCTTGGATCAGAAGATCACTATTCTAATCGATGCCAAGGAAGACAACGGAATCATGAAAAATATTAATCAAATCAATCTCAATATTAAAAAGAGAATTATGATAGTTTCAACCATACTCATACTCTGATACTACATATAAAATAAATTTAATTTACGAAAATAAGAATCTTTAACTATCATAAAAATTATATCATAATATTTTTATGCGGAAATAAATATTTCATGAAACATACCAGAATCAGGCATAATGAGATCTTCTTCTTGAAGATGGATTGTAGAAACTATTTCTCTCACTTGACCCCTTTCTTTTTTTATTCCAGAATGTTATAAAAAAATCTAGTTAAAAATAAGTGGGTAGAGAGAGGATAATTTCTATGTAAAATCAAACTCTTATCCTACTCTCCATAAAAATAGGTATATAAGAAAAACACTTCCCTTATTATATCTTACTAATTAAGTAACCGTGCGTAACTTTTTCAATGCTAATAACTACTTCATTTCATTAAGTCCAAATAATGTTCATATAACCCTTTTATGTGGGACATATTTTAACACTCTCAACTACTCTCTCTAATGCTCACCCAACAATATATATATATATATATATATATATATATATATAGTCTTTCTATATCTCCCTGTCCTTACAAATCCTTTCTCAAGATTCATACCCTTATTTTTTCTGGTCTTCTTGGACGGGCAAAGCTCCTCTCCATTACCTTTTCCTTCAATTTCCTTCAAGGTTTGGACTGTAGGATATATATATATATATATATATATATATATATAGAGAGAGAGAGAGAGAGAGAGAGAGAGAGAGAGAGAGAGAGAGTGAGAATGGAAGAAGGACTGGCAACGAGGTCTCTGCTTGCTGAAGAAAAACCAGGCATTGGTGGCCATGACGGTGGTGCAGCGAGCGGTTCATCCTCCATTACAGTTTCTGTTGTCCTCAGCACCTTTGTTGCTTCCTGTGGTTCCTTCGTTTATGGGTGTGCTGTAAGTATTTGGCTTTATACAGACTCATTGTGATTTAAAGCTTTATTAGTTTATATACATTAATTTGCTTAGCTTCCATGTCCATGAAAGTTGGCACCTTGCCAAACTGTGTCTTATAGGCCATAGTGTGATATATGAATTGTTGTTCCCAGCTTAATTTCCATCATTGCTTGGATTGTATGGTTTTATCGTTGTTGCCATGCTAGGCCCTTTTCTCTTTCATTTTGTTTGATGTTTCTGGTTGTATCTATGTACATTCTACTTTCATCAAATAAAAAATCTTCTCTTTCGGTAATAAAAAAAGATTAATGCTAGTTTATCAAAAATATTTACTTTAATGAATTGACAGTATTTTATTGATCAATACAACACTATTAATTCACGAAAATAAATATTTTTGATAGAATTTTTAAATAAGCATGATATTATTGATAAAAAAATGTCCACTTTTATATTTATAATTTTGAGTTTAAAAGTCTTCCCAAATTTATTGCTAGTAATGGGACTATTTATTAGCCCCTCCCCTTTCCCTTACAAATGAATGATTTTAAACTGAAATTATTTTCTGCTTTACAAAGTTTGACAATTCAAGTATTTTACCATTACATCAAATAAGTATTTGTGTTTAAAATAACAGCAACATATTTTAAGTGTAAATCTATATGTTTTGATACAAGTTTTTCAAGAAGTAATTTAAACATGATTTGACAAAAGTTAAGAAAATTATTTAAAATGCATTGACATTAACACATGACCCAAGTTTCATTTTGTAAAGAGTAATGTTAAGTTTACCAAAATATTTTACAAAGATGAGTTAGTAATGATATATTAATTGTATATCACATTATAATATAATATATATGCAATTAATATAACACTGACAACCCATTGTGATAAAGATTTTTGGTTAAATTTTTAAGTAACTCTTACATTACTCTTTTGGAAAGAATAAGAAAAGAGTAAGGTACTAAAGGTCAAAATCTTGCTTAGGCCAAAAGCAAAGTATAAGAATAAAATATTAAAAGAATAATTCAAAGCAAAATTTGATGCGTGATATTGTCCCAAGTCATCTACTAGTGTATGATCAAGAGAAGAGCATTTAATGATTTGATGGTCAAGCACATTTAGGAGCAACTTCTGTATATGAAATAGAAACACGAAAACAAATACAAATAAGCTACTGTCAAGTAATGGAGATAAATTATTTTTATCAAAATTTTAAGTAAATTTAACATTATTGATAAAGATGAGCTTTTCTTCCTACACGAATTTATACCGGGATTGTTTTTTAAAATCTAACAAATTTATCTCCATACATACATATATATATATATATATATAGAGAGAGAGAGAGAGAGAGAGAGAGAGAGAGAGAGAGAGAGAGAGAGAGAGAGAGAGAGAGAGAGTGGTAACATTAGCTTTCTGTTTAGCTCATGAGTTGACGAAGAAAAAGGAAAATTACTGGTGCATATGATAACTATATATATATACATAGCTTGGATATAAAGCTTTGTTGAATTTATATACTCTCTTTGATGCATGTGATAATCGATAGAACTGAAGAACACAATTTTTTATTGGTTCTTCTATAAATTATTCTAGCTATCCATCTATCTATTTATAGATAGATAGATACACTAGTTCTGATACCTACATGTTATCAAACTACACTATCTGGCAGCTTAGTAATTTAATAATGTTTATTGAAATTTTAAAGGACTACCCTACTGTAGATTAATATATAGAAGCATTCGGTACATTACGTTGTGGCAAAAAAACTCAAATTATGTATTTTATAATATTTTTCATAATATATTAATGTGTTGGTTGCATTTAATATTCCACTATTTCTTAAAAAATTAAACCGTTTTAAAGTGAATTTAATGGTTTAAAATATGCAATGTTCCGATGAAAAAACATTGTACAAGAGATACAAGAAGCATTTTCGTTTCCTTTGTTGATAAAAAAAAAATTTCTATGTTCTGCAATTTTTCTCTTTCTTTTGTTGGTAAAAAAATGTATTTTTATAATATCTAAAAATAATTAATTGAATCGGTTCAATTTGGAGTTAGAGAATCCTCAATCTGAATAAATCCATTTTTCTTTTTGTTAGACTGAGTAGGCTTGTAAATAGATTGGATCAGACGTGATTCGAATTTGATTCATTAACAAAAAAAATGATCCAAATTTGCAAATTAACCTTGAACTTAGGACGGATATGGGTAAGGGTGGACGCAGGGTTGTGTGGTAGGCACACGATCTCAAGTTCGATTATTTAGCTGGTGAATAATGCGCTTTAAATGATGTCTCTGCTTGTAGACGATGGGATTGACACTTTCAAAATTAATCCTTAGCTACTCATAAACTGAGAGGGTGAGGGATATTTGGATTATAAAAAAAAAACTCAACTCAATTTAACATAACCTAATTCAACTTTTTGGTGTTGGTTACATGAATTTTGTTTTGCTAGTTTGCTCTCACTTAAATTACATGCTAACATATATTTTTTTTTTTTTTACTATTTCAATCCATGTTAATTTTGATATCTTTGTCTCCAGCATGTTCCTTAATTTAAAGTTAATATGCTACTCTGTAATCAAAATTTAACCACTGACAGGCTTAGAAGAAGCTGCACATTTTAATTTTTTAGATTTATTATTATTTTGATAGCAAAGAAAATAATTTATTAAGATGAGAAAACAGCCAAAGGAAATAAAGACACCAATCAGATTACCTGCACAAACCCAAACATACCTCCAATACCTAATACAAAAACAAACTCAAAAAGGAGAACGTTTCCCCAAAACTAAATAATTTTCTAGAATTATTTGTCAGCTTATAAATCCCTCAACTTGGATCATCGATCTGATTAGCAAATGTTGATTATATGTGATCGATCGAGCTACCACTTTGCATATGATTTGTTTATGATTGCTTTAATTTGCAGGCTGGATATTCTTCTCCAGCTGAGTCTGGTATCATGAATGACCTGGGCCTCTCTATTGCAGAGGTAAGTATTTAAAAACATTTTTTCCTTTCTAACTAATTTTCTTATTTCTTAAGAAAGATTTGGGTGTAACAATCTTGGTTTTAGTAGAACTCACATTAACTAAGAGAGTCACACACACATGCACACACATTCTTATACCACATGCGGAAATTGTTCTATATATGAACCATGCCGGCCTCTTTCAAGAGCTAACGGAGCTATAACCAAGCTAGGCCTCCCTATAGCGCCCCCTCTCCCCCTTTTTTCTTTTTCCTGGCTTCACCTTTGACGTCACTGCCAGATAGTATGCATTCTTTGGGCATTGCAGATTTTGAACAAGAATGTATTTGTGAGGTGTACTTCGGTTAATTTGTTTATTGTCAAGCTAAAAGCAAAACTGTGTTGGACATTGTAACACACTTTAGATGAAAATTTTAACCTTGTTGTTTAAATAGCGGATCCCAAATTTAGCTAATCTAACTTCTAATAATCGTACAACAGAAATCAATTTGCAAATAGGGTTCATAGAAAATCTAAGGTTGTAGTTGGTTTTTCCCTTTTGTTAGTAGCTTTAATATAAATCCATAAGAGGGCTGGTTTCAGGTTAGATGTTTATTTGTTTGTTTGGTTGATTTTGTTTATTCTGTTTCCTCATGTAGTACTCAGTTTTTGGTTCAATATTGACAATTGGAGGAATGTTAGGCGCCTTAGCAAGTGGCAAAGTAGCCGATCTCATTGGCCGGAGAGGTGTAAGTTCTTTTGTACCATCCTTTCCCTTCAAATGTCTCTAAGCCGATATTAATAATATCCAGTAGGACAATCATTCCATCTCATTATTCGATAATGCCGTTCTACCGGATATATAATTTCTCCTTTAGGCCTAGTGTTAAATTTTTGTTAAAAATTACTATACCAACTCAAACTACTCAAAATTTGATTGACGTTATGCAACACAGACTATGTGGATCATGGAAATATTTTGCATCATGGGGTGGCTTGCAATAGTTTTCGCAAAGGTTTGTTATACTTTACCCCAACCACAACTTAATTTACTTGTAATTAATTCATTCAATGGCCGACAAAAATGATTTATGTTGCAGATTCTTATATCTCTTCACACCTCTTAGAAATTAAGAGAGTATTAGTGTCTTAGAGATAACTTCAAGAAGTCTGACTTCCCAACCTAAGAAAAATAAGCTGACTTCCAGTCCAAATTTCTATATATATATATATATATATGTGTGTGTGTGTGTATTTATGTATGGATTGATGTATTTATTGGCGGGGCAAGTTTAATATTAAATCTTTACTGCTTGTTGAAAGGGTGCTTTGTGGCTTGACTTTGGAAGACTGGCATTGGGATTTGGAATTGGGCTTCATATTTATGTGGTAATTGTAACAAGTTTGCATGTCACAATTAATTTATATGTCAATGGCATGAAGGGGCTTATTATATATATTTCCATTCCCAAATAGGCACCTATATATATTGCAGAAATTGCACCCAATAATATTCGAGGAGGATGTGTAGCAGCAAGTCAGGTAGATTAAGCTTATTTACAGATTTGGATTAGAGTATCAGCTCTGTATTTATGATCTTTTTTACGGCAATTCTACAGTTAACAGCAGGTTATGGTGTATCAGTAATGTTTTTAATTGGGAATGCCATTCCTTGGCGCACCTTGGCTTTAATAGGTAGTAGCTTGCTTCACTCTTGTTCTATTCAGAATGGTATGAGGTTAGTTTGATAATAATGGCTTCCATTTGATTTATGTTTTCAGGAACCATACCATGTCTGCTACAAGTTCTAGGCTTGTTCTTCATACCAGAGTCTCCCAGATGGTTGGTGAGTTTGATTCATTATTGTTATTTGTGTTTTGTGTTTTCGATTTGACTCACATCTGACTCCAGTTGCACAGTTTTGACTTACATTCTGATTTTAAGGTTTGGGACACTTATTTTTCTGAGAAAGTAAGTTTGAAGGAGTGACGGAAATTAGTCTTTGGACTATTGTATCATCGAACCTTGAAAATCTTGTATTTTGTTGTTTTTCTTGTTCCACAACAGCTATATTATCCAAAGTTGGCTTCTCTGTGCATTTTTTAACCCAAAACAAATTTAAACAATAAAATCAAATTTAACAAAACAATTTTAGATTAATTGTTTTTTGTTTTATTTCTATTTTCTGTCAGAACTGATGCAACAAAATTCATAAAAATATGCAACTCTTGGATTAATGTTCAATTTATGGAGTGCACTTATTGGTTGCAGGCAAAGATTGGACGAGAAAAAGATGTAGAAGCAACTCTACAATGCCTACGAGGAAAGGAGGCCAATATTTCTCAAGAAGCGGCTGAGATCTATGTAATATTTCAACTTCACATGTTAATGAAAAATCAATTTTGATGCTTTTTGAATCTGGCTTCAATTTATTTCTATCCAATTGCTTTGTGTTTGTTTGGAGATTAATCATCTCTTATTTTTATATTGCTTCTTCGCACAATAACAAGAAACAACATGAATCCTTTGTTGTTTTATAGGATTCCACAGAAACTCTTCAACTACTCTCAGAATCCAGCAATTTGGAACTGTTTAAGAAGAAATATGCTCATTCACTCATTGTAAGCCTAAACATTCATCAGAATTTGTGGAATGTTACCTTTTCACTACTTGTCTGACCTTCCCATTGACACAACAAATTGCAAAAGGTTGGAGTTGGGCTGATGCTACTAGTGCAATTTGGAGGGAACAGTGCAATTGCATATTATGCAAGTTCAATATTTGAAGCTGCTGGTAAATTAAGGGTCTTTATATAGTAATATTATATATAAGCAGTTAATAAATTGGAAGAGCTAGTTTGAGGAATGAATATCTCTATATATACAGGTTGCTCTGCTAGTGCCGGGAGTACAGCAATGGCTATTCTTCAGGTTCTTGACTCTTTTTAAGTGTAGTTTGAATAAGAGATTTTGTTTGATGAACTCTAAGATAATGCATATATTCTTTTGCAGATTCCATCTGCCACTTTGAGTGTATTCTTTACAGATAAATTTGGACGACGACCACTATTGATGGTTAGATTTTGAGAAAGATTATATATATATATATATGTATATATATATATTTTATAACAATGTAATTATGCGGCACTCTCCTTTGTCATGTTTTCCCTCTCTATTTTTTCCCCTTTACTCCTTCAATTTAGGAAGTTATATACATGTATGTATGTTTATTTTAATACAGTTGACAATGAGCTAAAACAGAAGCATTTACAGGTTACTGCAGCTGGAGGATGCTTGGGATGCTTTCTTATAGGATTGGCATTCGTCTTGCAGGTTTCTTTAAAATATAAAATGGGAACATATCTATAATTCTTTGTTGCTATAAATTTTATGGTATTTATAAATAATCATCTCCTAAAACATTACTTCACCAGAAGGAAGAGCTTCATCAATGGAAGGAGCTCACTGCCATATTCGTGTTCAGTGGCATACTGGTAATGTGATTTAACCTAACAATAGTTCTACTCTCTCTTCTTGATACGTATGAAAGGAAAATAATGGAGTATAATTGAAGATTTTGGTTTTATATTTGTGTTTACTCCCATTACAATATAATTTAACCTTAACCTTGAAGTCGGATAAGTTTTTGTTAGGACTGGTTTAATTGACCAATTCAATGGATCAAATTAATCTTAGTTTGCCAATTGGAGAAAAAAAAATTTGTCCCTTTAAATTTAAACAACTTATCCATACGACTGATTATGATTTGCCTAATTCATGGATCAGGTTTACACAAAAATATCTCTATCAATAATTGGTCCCCTTCACCCCACTGCACCACAAAAAAAAAAAAAATATCCACTTTTTAATTTATTATGTGTTAGTATTATTTAAAAATTAAGAATTGTCCTTCCAAAAATTCTAATAAATAAACTTTCCAACGAAATATAATTTTTGGATCCACTACTACTTACCCATAATGCTGGTGTCTAAATAAGTACATGCAGGTCTCTATTTGTATTGAATTCATAATTAACTTGTGGCCAGAGTGACATTTACATAAATTCCCCCGTATTTCTTTTCTATTTTTTCAAATTTAAAGTAGAATTAACTAGAGCTTGCTAATTATCTAATTTATTGTATTTTGTTGGTGGTAAGAATTGAGTTATTTGATTTTGCAAGCAGTTATCTTCTGCTTCTTATGGAATGGGCATGGGTGGTACACCATTGGTTATCATGTCAGAGGTTGGTTGTAACTTTCTTGGTTTGAGATCTTTTTTCCTTTCATGAAATAGTAATTAACTAAAGAGTCTAATATGGTAAATATATATCGTAGACTGAAATATTTATTCGTATTATAGATATTTCCTATAAACATAAAAGGATCAGCTGGAAGCCTTGTGACTTTGGTCAACTGGTTCAGTACCTGGATTGTTTCCTATTCTTTTAACTTCTTATTTGAATGGAGCTCAGCAGGTGATGCCCCTCTCTCTCTCTCTCTCTCCCTTCCTCCCCTTACCTGCATGTGGAGTTTTTTTCATTCGATAATAATAGATGTCCCACATCTCATAACTCATTTTTGTCTCACCTCTCTCTTGCACCACTCATGAGACTCATCAGTAGACCCCATATTTATGAGAGAGATGAGTTATGAAAAGTGGCATGTCTATCTTTATTATTTTTCATTTAGCCATACAACTAATATGGGGAAAAAAGTCGAATGCAATGGTCATAATGGTGCATTATCGTTTAAATTTAAACATTATGTGACATTCATGTGAACTCTATATGAATACTCAAATCTGGGCAAAGGTCACACAATGAGACTGTCGCCCTAGACTTTTTTTTCCTACTAACATAGCTTCATCGCTGCCTGTAGGAGTATTCTTTATATTTGCAAGTATATGCGGTTCAGTTGTTATATTTGTGGCAAGCTTGGTACCAGAGACGAAGGGCCGAACACTTGAAGAAATACAAGCAACCATGACCCATCACGCCCACTCTGATATATTGCTAGGAAATTAAATAAATGTTTGAAGATTTCCATATTTAGTTATTTATTTTTATATATGTTAAGAATATTTTTTGAAATTAATGAAGAAATTTGACTCCTTTATTCAAAATTTAAAGAAATTTTTTATGGCCATATGAATAAATTTGATAATTTTTATAAGTGTATCTAGCACTACCATGTATCTATATACCATATATAAATTAACTAGAGTGGATAGACTAATGGCTGCAAGAAGATATGGATGTATAGGGACTACATAGATTGTTCTCAAATTTTAGGGTTGTTAAAGATGTCTTCATTTCGAAAAAGAGAAGGGAGAAGACGGGTCGAGAATTGGCTCTGTTAGTGTCACGATCCAAAATCCACCCTGTACGGATTAGAGGACCGTGATTGTGGAATTTCTTTCTTAAACCAAATGCGTTCCATTTATACATGACATCAAATTCAATATTGCAGCGGAAGCAATTACACGTGTTACTCTAATCCTTACAGTATCTAAAATGTCTAGAAATTTTTTTTTTTTGAAACATACATTACATTCATCATTACAATCACTGTGGGTTTCATACCCTTCGCTTACATCTAAACTTCAAATTACTTTACCCGTGAGTCCCATACTTCACGCACTTTTGAATATTTGATCTTCATATCATTTCACCTGTGAATACTATACCTCACACACTTCTGAACCTGTACTTCACTTTAACTATGGTCCCATACCCTACCTTCAGATCACCTGTACATATCATGGATAAGAATCTGTTTTGAACCGAATCCTAGGCGTAACAGATTAGTAGAGATATCTCATGCTTGGAGAATAAACCTTCTACCGGTTATTTATAGGATTTTGAGTCCCAAAAGGCCTCAATAGCTCGTAGTGTTTATGCATAATTATCTTGCATTACCAGTTCGCAAATAAGAAGCATTTGAAACATTTCTTTTCAAATAAATACTTTTCAAGAGCATTACAATAGAACTTTCAAAAATACTTTAATAGAGCTTTCAGAATACTGTAAACATAAAATTCAGGAACATTAAGACATAACTTTCAGAATACTTAAAACAAAATGTCCAGGAACATTTGAAGCAAAACTTTCAGAACATTTAATCACATCGTTCAAGAATATTTAAAACATAGCTGGAATGAAAAACATTTACTTTTAGAAAGACATTTAATACAAATTTTAAATTTAAATAGACATGTTGTGGTACGAACTTACAAATAGTCAGTAATTTAAACAAGCTCATTTGCATGTCAAGATAGTATTTTAAAAATGGAAATACCTCAAGAATCATGGAATTAAAACCTCAACTTTAAAGTACAAGATTACTCACCTTAGAAATTAGTAGTGATTGTTTTATGAACTCATTTACACCTAACTCATTACCAGTTGAAAACTTATGACAAAGTACTGAAATAATTCATGAGTTTTTCATAAAGCTCACATGAATTTGTTACCCAAGACTTTTTTAGGTAACGAAGATGATTGGGAGCCTTACCCATACTAAGGAAGGGCATTGGGAGCTCCGCACTTAAATTAACAATTTTTATGGATGTTAGGACCAATAGTTAGTCAATCTTTCGTAGCATTCTAGTTTGGACGAATTATGTAATTAAGTCCCTAAAGACAATGACCATGTAATATGTTTAACTATTAAAAATTTAGTAAGCTCTGTATGTCTATTACTTGTACCGTTCTATGAGTGGCAATTACAAGCGGATGTGTGGAAAGAAAGAAAAAAAAAAGTTTTCACGCTTCTGCAAAATGAATTCAAGGTTGCACCGCCATTCGACACTGTCGTTCCTAGTCCACCCGCCGGCCCACAAGCCAAAGGGTAGTGGTCGGGTTGCCGTAATCTGCAAAAGACGAGTCGCGGGTCGCGACAGTTAGGTACGATTGTAGTGTAGTCACTAGTGTAATACCCCGACTCAAATTATAATCGAACGAACCATGTAAACCCGAGCCGTTAGGGCTTTCTTTTAATATTGAATAAAATGGACAGTTTGGAAACTCAAAGTTGGAAGTATGGATCATGCCCGAGCGATGCCCGATAAAGCCATGAACGGATACCAAAATAAAAATAAAATTTAAAATAAATAAAGTAAAATAAATGAAAATAAAAATAAAAATAAAAGGAAAATAAAGATAAAATAGATTCAAGTAAAATTATTGTTTATATATGTATATATAAAGTAGGCTGGATATGTATGCGTATATATATATATATATACACCTCTACCATATATATATATATATATATATATATATATATATATACTTGTAACCAACGAAATGGTGACAAGGGAGGGGCGTGATTCAAGGATCTAGGGGGTTTGAAAATTTAATTAGAAATGGATGAGATTGATCAAGATGGGAACCAAAAAGATGAGAGAGAGAGAGAGAGAGAGAGAGAGAGAGAGAGAGAACCGTGAGGCGCTGAAGAGGTGGGGGGTAAACTGATATATTTATACCTATGCATGAGTTGATGGGAAGCTAAAAAAGGAAGAGCAAATATGAGGAAAAGAGGTTTGAATCGAAGCCTGGGTTTGAGAAAAAGGAATTAAAAGTGGAAGAAATCAAAAAAATGGGAGATACCGCAAGCCAGGAACCGAAATCAGGTTGGTGTGATGGATCACTTTCTATTTTTTAAATTTTAAGTACAAAATATAGATTTGAATGTAGGGTCATAATCAGCATGAATCTAGGTTTTATTTGCAAAAAGAACCGAAGGAAAAGGTGTAGACACAAGGAAAAATGGGGTAGTTGCAGGTTATGTATTTTAGTTGTCTTTGTGAATTTTATACATTAAAACTTGATTCTAACAATGAGGAAATTATCTTCTTAAGTGCAGGAAGTCAATAGGAATTTATTTGGGTCAAAACTGTAAAAGAAAAGGGTAGGAAATAGGGAAGAAAATGGCTGGCCGGAGCTGGCCAAAAAATCGCACAGCCCACTAGAGTTGTGGTTCTTCTTATTTTGGGAGAGATCGACACTCTAATCGAAAAATCGAGGGTAGGTTTGAATTGCCCATGAAAAATAGGTTCGGGCTCAGCGAAAACTGCAAGGAAACCCATCGCCGACGAGTCGTTGTCGACGGAAGAGACCACCGGCGCTGTTGAAGGAAAACACGCTGGGCTGTTGGTTTAGTTTGGGCCAAACCGGGTCGGGTCAGATTTGACCCACCAGCTCAAGGGGCTGCCTAGTGCTGTGACGTTTAATATGGTGTTTAAATGGAAATGGGGTGTTTCGTTAGTAGGTTAATTAATGTGCTATTGGGGAATAGGATATCCCACCCTGTTTCAAGATTAATCCACTGTTTGGGTTTCATTTACAAAGAAAAAAATGGTGCTCCTGCGACTTGAACCCACAATCTAGGGGAAGGGTCTCAAGAAATGGACCACTGTGCCACCAAGGCACATGTGTTCTAGTTGGGCTCAAATAATATATGTATTAGTTACATTTCATTAACTTAATAAATTAGTCTAAATTAATTAATTTCAAATTAAATTTTGATGCGCAAATTAGTCAAATGAATAGTGTAAAATTATTGTTATGGACCTTCTGGATCTAATGATGAGGTCCGTTTCACGAGACGGAGTCCTGAAAAATAAAATACCTGTAAAAATGCCAAAATGCCCTAAGTTAAATGTAAGTCAAATGGACTCCGATTGAGTTAAGTAAATAGTGAATTTTTATTATTTCAAACCTTCTAGACTAAATGGTGAAGTCCAATTTTTGAAAACAGAACCCGAAAAATAGAGACACTTAAATGACCATTTTGCCCTTTTGGGTATAGAAGTCCAAATGGAAAACTGCGAAGAGTCTAAATTAGAAAAAGAGATACTTATGATAACAAGGCATAAAATTTGATGAATAACATTTAAAACTGAGACATGTTTAATGAATGATAGGGAACTCAAAGGAAAATGAAAAGTTAAAGAATACTGAGGTAGATCACACAGATTAAAGGTAAGTGGATTCCTATCTCTTATACGTCGTTTTCCAAGCCACGTCCTTTCTATTACTGCCAAAACTTGTATTCATGTATGTATCCACTATTATTGTTCTCACAATTGATATTGTCCTATATGGTGGATGCTTATTGATTGATATCTCATGATTTGATTCATTGTACTAATGCCTATCACTGTATGCTTATGTCATGTTATTTCATACCTTATACATGATAGAATCTTGATTTATAATTGAATGTTAGATTTGTGCTCAGTCACAATTTCCATTCGATTGCTTCTGAGTTGGCAGGACCTACAGGTCGAGACTGTGAAAGGACAAATGGTGATGAAGGTGTTTTTATCGATCGACGGGACCTACGGGTTGAATTCGTGATCAAACAAATGGTGATGGGGGTATTTTTATCAATTGACGGGACTACGAGCCGATTAACGGGACCTACAAGTCAAATCCGTGATCGGACATATAGTGATGGGGATGTTCTTACATATGAAGTTATGAGGTTATTTTATATGCATTGACCGTTCTCTCATTAATTGTAGATGACTGTGACCGTTTTATTGTGGCAGTATTCATGTTGATTGTGATTATCTTGCTTTATCCATATCCATGCTACACTATTACTCACACTTGTTATTGGGCTTTACTGTTCATTGGCCTTGTGGCTCTTTACTGTTAATTGCAATCATTGTCATGACTACCTATTATGTTACCTTTGGGTTTATGTTTCTCTATGTAATCCCTAACCCGTATTTGAGATAGGATTTTACTTGCTGAGCTTTGTTAGCTCACCCCTTACTAATTTTTCAAGTGAGAATGCTATAGAACCACAGTAGGAGATCAGGAGCTTAAGGAGACAGTTGAGGGGCATGATAGTAGTGAATAAAGTCTTTCCCATGTACTCACCACCTAAGAGTGGATCATGTTTAGTTTATTGTTAGTTTTAATTTCAGTCTTTGAACAACATTTGTAATAAGGCTTCTGCACTTTAATGTTATGTTTACGTTATTTACTGTTATCATTGATACAAAGAATGAAAAAAGTAAGGACAGCCATAGGGCTGACCCCGTGACACGAGATCCGCATAGGGTGGGTTTCGAGTCGTGACAGTTTGGTATCAGAGCAGAGTCTTAGGTTCTAGTGAGTCATGGGAGACAGGATTAGAGTACTAAGACTGTTGAGTCTAAGAAGTCAATGTATAGGTAACACTATGATAGATTTCCATGCTATGTTAGATTTTTACATAAGTGCTAACCACAATGATTTAAATTGATTTGATTTTTACACCATGTTAGACCTATAGACTGATTTTTACACTATGCTAGACTGTATGTGAATGTTAAATAGTACAGTTAAACTCGATTCGATTCACTTAGGCTAGATAGACTATGTTGACTCAGTTAGATTGTGAATGATTAGACCTTTATGGGAATGCTAACCTTTCATTCTTTACAGCAAAATCGTTCGTAGCCGAAATACCACAACTGTGACAGACTAACTAGACCGGCTTGAGCACCTTCTGAATAGAGTCTTAAAGGCTCTACCCAAAGCCAAACCCCAGCGGTCAACTACTTACTCTGAAGAAGTGACACGGGTCGTGAGGGTCACTGAATAGAGGGGACAATGATTTTCCAAAGGAACGAAAACTTATAAGCCAAAAGACAATCAGGGCAAGGGGTAGAGACCCTCATCTTCCAAGCCCAAAGCCGGATCTTGAAACACAAGGCCTATCCAGAAAAGGGCCAACTACAAAAGGGCACACTTAAATGCCTCACCCGCTAAAAAGCCCACTGAGGGCAATGCCTTAAGGATACCAATGTCTACTACTATTGCGGCCGTATTGGACACTTTGCGAGGAACTATCCTCAAAATAAATCTATAACCTCTACCACACCTACCCTATCAACCCTAGTGACACCAGGAGATAATTAGATTGCTGCACCAGCAAACACAGGTATCCTTCTAGTTTATTTAAGGCCTATGCATATACTGTTGATATTAGGCTTTGCGCATTGATTAGTATCTTCCGCATTACTATTAGAATTGAACTTAGAAACAGAACCCCTTGATTTCATGTTAACTATTTCAATATCCTCGAGAGCTTCATTGTTAATACTTGTAGATGGATATTGTGGAATATTATGGATAAATAAATGAGGTTTGAATGAAAGATAGTCCGAAAGGAATTGAATGGATAATTACCGGAGGACCAAAAATATGAAAAATTCTTAAGTAGGTCATAAGTAGACCCTGATAGAGTAGAGATGAATAGAATCTTGAAGACAATTACTAATTGAGTGAGATTTCTAGTATTGATCTTATGAAATGTGATGATTTTGGAAAGAGGCTGACACCGAATGAATAAATATTAGGAAGAAGTCCATGAATCTTGTAATCTAAGATGAGGT
The DNA here is from genome assembly GCA_008638375.1 of Nyssa sinensis. Lineage (NCBI taxonomy): Eukaryota > Viridiplantae > Streptophyta > Magnoliopsida > Cornales > Nyssaceae > Nyssa > Nyssa sinensis. The sequence goes on along the minus strand of CM018039.1, from coordinate 15,257,157 downwards.
GTGATACGATTTTAATCGATACTCTATCAAGTGGGATGAAGGTAAATGACAGATGATTCCGAATGACTGTTAGAGGTCAATGTGATTCAAATGATTGTAAAGACTGAACTGGTAGTAATCATTTAGAGAAACCATTTAATGAGGATGATATATGATTTTGAGGTACTACGAAGAAACCATTATTCATGAATGATATACATGGAGCATGTGAGGTATAGATCATAAGTACATGGTTGTTGATTAATTAAATATCTTTAAAGGAACTAAGAGTCCGATGATTAAATAGTTAAGTGGTCGGTTACTTTTGGAAGGACAATAACTTGTTAAATACTAAGGTTAATATTCTCTGGGGAAAGACTATGCTATGACTGACTTTGGTGTTTCTTGGACGATTGAGATGACCAAATGAATAGTAACTTTTGGGAGAAAGTAGTATGCTTAAAGGAAAAGGTTAAGGATTCTTGGAAAGAATCATACCAGCATCGAAGTTGATGATTCTTAGGTCATTATACTGTGAAATGATTAGTGAATTGGATGAAACTATCATTTGAACAAGAGCAACGGTTAATACTCTTTTGGAAAATATAGGGTGACATAGAGTTGAGATTGTGGAATCTTAAGAAGTATGTGGATTTAACAACAAATCTATAGGAGAGATGGTCTAAGGAAGATTTAATAAATGGTAACATGAGGAGTTTGAGACTCTAGATGGACGAATGACATATCAAGAATATGAGGATTCTTGAGTGAGTCATGTAGATTAAGGACAAATGAATTATTGGGAGACAAAAACTGATTAAACGAGACTATCAAGTGAACATTGTGGAATGTGATGGTCTTAAAAGGAGATTGACACGTGACGATTGATATTTGGAAAAATCCAATGAATCTTATTGACCTAGGTGACAATATGGTAGCGCGTCGTTAACACTCCAAAAATATTTGACCTTACGTCTTAACACAATAAAAGAAAACAAACACAGTAGCTAGATGAGTAAGGGTTGAGCCCACAGAGAGTGTTCACAATTTCTTTTTATTATTATTCTGACCAATTCTAAACTGAAATTCAATTAATAACAAAACAATAAAGGGGGGGAGGGGTCGGAATTCTGATCAAACTGATTATGATTGAAAACTAAATTAATAACAGAAATCAATGAATTAAAACTTCAGTTCTTCGGTTCAATCTTACCCTCGCAGCTAATGGAACAATCAATCAACTATAACATTATTCTACCTTTCAATGAATCTAATAATCCTAAGTAACAAAAAGCTTTGCTATCTAAAATTTTCCTTAATTCCTCACTAATGAAACAAGTTCTCCATTAGATTATAACCATTAGACAATTTAGAATAAGTTCTCTAAATTTAATATAATGGCAGCATTAATCTCAAGGAAATTAGATTATTTTAAGCAACAATCACACAAGCTCGGACTGTTTAACTTAGATCATGATAATCATAGCAATAAACAAAAGCTTATCCACAATCATCTATCACTATTTGCCACAATTGACTAGGAACCATATCAATTACGTAATATACTTCCTGAATCTAGCAATTGGTAATAATCTGATCAATTTAATAGGCCTTGATTAAATCAATCAAACCAAATATCAATAAAACAATTAAAACAAATTATCATGAATAGATTTCATAAGAACAGGAAGAAATAATGTTACTAATTTGATTCAACTATCAAACTGTAATGAAGGTTCGAAATCCCCTAGAACTGAATTGGAAAATCTAGCCTGACATACTTGAATAAGAAAATCCTACTAATTTATTTCTATCTCTCAAACTCTTCTCCGTTCTTCGCCGCGCAGGCCTCTGCCGCACCAGCCTCTACTCTGTGTGCTACTCGCTCTCCCTTTCTTTTCTTTTGCTATGCTTTTAAATACCTAGAAGCCCTAGACGTTGGCGCTTATGGGCTTGCGTGTGTTTTTTTCTAGCCTAGGGCCTTGTGCCCCTTTTTTTTTTTTTTTTCCTTTTCACTTCAGCGCGCACCGCACGTCCCTGCTCCTCAGTCCACTTTTCTTCTTTTTCTCTTTGCCGTTTGCCTTGTCAGCACCGCACTTTTGACTTTTCTTTCTTTGTTCCACGGTTCAGCACCTTCTTTATTCTTTCTTTCTTTTTTTCATTTTTCTCATTCAGCCGTGCGTTCCACGCCCAGCCGCACAGCCCACCTTTGGCCCTCAATTGAAGCTTCATAGATCGAAACTGCCTAAAAGCTAGAAATTGCACAATATACTCCACATCTATTCTTTTTCCGTCGATGCTTCCCTAATTCAATAAATATATTAATCAGCTCACTTAAACAGAAAATATGTCATAAAACTAAATATAAAAGAATTAAAAATATTAAATATTATGCTCTTATTAAATTCCCAAACACTTAGTTTTTTACACGTCCTCGTGTAGACAAAAACTGAGAACAAAATAAAAAGTTCACTTGAATCCATTCAACCAAACTTTCAAAGGTCTTAAGTTCAATAGCTCATCCATGAAAATTAATTCTAACTAGCAGGAATTTGGTTAATACTTCATCAATCAATTCGCAACAACAACATTGTCATTTTCCACAGAACTGTAAAGACTTGAAAAATGGAATAAATTTTTCATTTAATAAATGTGTGTGCACGTGTGTAAATGAGTGATGTATTGTATACGTATGTGTATATATATATATATGTACATGATATAATGTGAAATATGTATACATGTAATTAAATATATATATATATATGTATATATATAGGTGTACACAAAGTGTGTGGGTGTAGCAGCATGCAAGTGTGTGTGTGTTTGTAATACCGGCTGTGTGTGTGTAAGTCAGTGTGTGTCGGCTGAGAGTGTGATGTGTGTGCAATATAATATATATATATATATATATATATATGTAAACCAAAACACAAGCAACATTTAATGCAAGGCTGTAATGGACAAGAAAGAAAGCTGGAAGAGGTGTGGGAAGAGAGAGAAAGGGAGAGAACTAAGAGAGAAAGTGATAGGGCAGTGGTGTGATGCGTGTGTATATGGATGTGTGTGTCGGTTAGAGAGAAAATCAAAAAGAAAAGAGTGGTGGAGAGGCTGTAGGCATTGTGGAGGAGCTGAGAGGACCATAGGAAGATTTAGAAGTTAGAAAAGGAAGAAAGATCAGAAGGAAAGCAGAACACTTCAAAATGGGTAAGTACAAATCTAGATTCTGTTTTTAAGATTTAAAACACGAACGTTTGGTTTGATGATAAGGCCTTATAGAGCAGGAAAAATTGAATCTAATGCAAAAAGAATCAACTGAAAAGATTAAGAAATGAAAGAAATATAGCTAGTTGCAGGTATGAATGATTATTTGGGTTGGTGTATTTTCCGTGATTAGAACTTGATTTTTATTATGAAGAATTAGTCATATATGGTTCAGGAAGAAAAATGTAGAAGAAAGAGATTAAAACAGTGAGGAAAGAGGCTCAAAACTTTAAGAACACAGTTGGTCGGAGCCACTGATTTTTCCATTTTCGTGAAGATCTAATGAATCAAATCAAAAAAGAACTTTAGAAATGGAATCTACATGAAAAACTGAAGAGAACTGTGTTTAAAAAAAAGTGAAAAGTGATCAGAAAAATAGCCGCCGTCACCGGAGATGGCGACGGAACCTTAGGGTTGCTTCACCGAAAAGTCGGGGGGGTGATGAACAGTAAAAGCAATACGACACCATTTGGGTGTTCGTTGGGGTAACACTGTGTCATTTTAGTTATAACTTAAGTAGGGATTAGGCCTATTTGGTTGGGGAGATATGAAATGAGAATGAGATAAACCAAGGGGCGGATGGGGATAACCTATTTCAATTTTAGGGGCTAACTGCCGTTTGGCAACCAAAAAGTTTGAAAAAATTAAAAGGGGCGCACATAGACGTGCGGCCCCTGAGTTTTGAACCAGGAACCAAGCGGATGAAAGGGGCACGTGTAACCAATTGGGACGGGACAAGCCCGTGCCCTATTTTGAGCACAATATATATATATATATATATATATATTATAAACAATAATTAATTAATTAAATATTAGCAAAATAGCCCGAAGTCCAAATTAAACAAGTCATTAGTGTATTTTTACTATCTGGGACCTCCTGAGACCAATGGTGAGATCTGTGATGTGAGGCGAGGTCCCGAAAAATAAAAGACCCGTAGGAACATTAAAAATTACCAAAATGCCCTTAAGGCGAAAAGTGGTCGAATGGACTTCGATTAAAATAAAAGAATAGTGGATTTTTATTATTTCGAGCATTCCGGACTCAACTGTAGAGTCGAATTTGTGAAAAGAGGTCTCAGAAAGTGAGAACTTGTAAAAGTGTAAAATGACCGTTTTGCCCTTTTTAGCTTAGATATCCAAATTGAATTCTGCGAAAGCCTAAACCGACTTTGTTCGACGTTCCGGACTCAATGGTAGAGTCTATTTTAGTAAAATAGAAACTCATAGAATATAAGCATAAAATTTGATGAATATTATAATTCAAGTAGCAATGGACTGGGTTATATTTCATGACTTTTAGGAACATTGAAGAGAAAGGAGAAAGCAGCTTGACCTTCCACATTCTCACTGTTTGATTCGACTACACGGCGGACACGACTTCCTAGGATTGAGAAAAACCCTTCTAGGTATGATGTTTTGCTAAGTAAGAAATAGGGTTAAGTTTAGGAATATTTTATTGAATGATTTATATGGTTAACTGTTGTTGGGGGAATTATTTGAAACATGTTTGCTTGATAACCTAGAGTTGGTTGTTTACATGTTTGTGTGTTTCTTGCATTCCTTGAGAATTTAGTAAAGAGATGAACATGAACTATGACTGTGTGTTTAAGTTGACTGTATGAGACATATATTCATGTGAAACAAGTTTCGTGATTTAAATGTTATTGTTGCTTCGAGTATGATACATCATTTAAAGCATGCTTCATTGATGTTATATTATTGTGTGGTGAAATCAAAGCATATTGGCATATGGTGAATCCTTTGGAAACATAGTGTGAGTTGAGCTCGTGGTGCTATGCATTATGAGGGTGCAAATCCTGTGGTGAAAAACCCAAAATTGGCCATTGCATTGGTGCCCAGATCTAGTGGGGGGAGGCCCGTAAATGGGAATTGGTACTCAGATCCATCGGATGCGGTTCGTAAACGAGACATGGGTGTGGCATAGAGTGCATGGGTGTGTCATGCATATTTTCATTTCATCGTATTAATGAACTAGAAAGTATCTAGATTATAAATGTACACTTCGCACATGCCACGCCTTAATCTTGTTTCTTGCATTAGCATTATGTCATACCAGCAGTTGAGCTGACCCATTCGTGGGATACCATATTACAGATGATGTTCCTGACACCTGAGACTTGAGGAAGTTTTGGAGAGTAGTGGAGATGTGGATCATGGAGTATTTTGGCCCTTGGGGCATTTTTTGTTATTGTACAAGGGCATGAGCCCTAAATTATACATGTTTATTTGTATGTTATGAAACAACGGGCAAGACTCTATGGATTAGTAACAGAACATGAATTGGGTTAGTATTAAAATGCATGTAATTGTCCTTTATTATCTTATTTCTGTTTATTTTCACTCACTCCCCGGGTTTTGTGGAAATTTGGGGCGTGACAAAAACAATTTCAAAATTCAAGTGTATACATACAAGTACCTTCCCTATGATCAACATGAATACACAACTAAGTCCACATGGGAGAACAACTATGCACACTATTTCAAGACTTGAAACATAGCTCTTCCACTATTACTTTTCGCACAATTACTTTTTTTTCTTTTTAGGTGAGTGCATTTTATACTCCATCTCACTTTTTGCATATGTTTCTGAGTGAGTGCGTTTTACGCTCCATCTCACTTTATGCACATGTTTATGAGTGAGTGCGTTTTACGCTCCATATCACTTTATGCATGTGTTTATGAGTGAGTGTGTTTTACACTCCATCTCAACCCGCCACATGATTTACTTAATTCTCCTTTTTTTTATTCATTTCTTTAACATAGCTCCATAATTAGAAAACAAAATGAGTAGTTAAGCAAGTTCTAAGTCTTGAAACCAATGCACATAGTTAGACACCCATATAACTTAGCTAATAAAGCATGTATCTCATACTCAAGCACTCATGCTCATAAAAATAAAAACAAATCAGTTTTCAACAGTTCAAGTGTGGATTGTGACTTGGCCATCATTATTCATCAATTAATTAAACATCAACCATAACCTACAAGTCAGCATTAATTCTCACACATTCATTGGCAACCTTCAAGAGCTTAGCCAAATAAAATCCAAACAAAACCATCCAATTCCGCACACAAACATTTATTTTTTATTTGTTTTTTTTTTAATTTTTAATTTTTAATTTTTTAAATTTTTTTTTAATTTTTTAAAACAAAAAATAAAAATAAAGATTCAACAACACAAACAAAGTAAACGAAGTTTTAAATCCTCTCCCCCACACTTAAACATTACATTGTCTCCAATGTAAGATAATTATGCAAAGAAAAAAAATTGACAAAAATAAAAAGAAAAAGGGAAAGAAGCTCAAATTTGGTTTCTTGGGTTGCCTCCCAAGCAGCGCATTTGTTTCACGTTGTTTGGCTAACAACTTGCTCCTCAACCTAGCTCTAAATTTTTCTTACTTGTTTGCTCAAAAACTTCATGCACTAAAGGGTTAATAACATCAACAACAAAAACATTATTAATATCACTAGGGTACCTCATGGCCTCATAAATGTTGAATTGAATCTTTTCACCATCAAATTCCATGGTCAAGGTACCATTATGCACATCAATCATTGTTCTAGCTATTTTCAAGAATGGTCTCACCAATAAAATATGTGCAGGATTAGAAGATGTATCATCATCCATATCCATAATGTAAAAATCTGCAGGAAATATTAATTCATTCACCTGCACTAACACATCCTCAATCACCTCTTCAGGGTAAGCATTAGTATGATCAGCCAACTGTATAATAACACCAGTATCTTTCAAAGAACCTAGATTCAAAGAAGTATAAACAGATCGTGGCATGACATTAATAGAAGCTCCTAAATCTAACATGGCTTTTTCAAATCTAGTATTTCTTATTCTACATGGAATGGTGAACATACCTGGATCTTTACACTTAGGGGGGAGCTTTCTTTAAAGAACTACTAACACATTCTCCCCCACATTTACCTTCTCATCATCTCTTAATTTTCGCTTGTTAGTGCATAATTCTTTCAAAAGCTTTGCATACCTTGACACTTGCTTAATTGCATCTAGTAACGGAATATTTACCTCTACTTTGTGGAATGTCTCTAAAATTTCTTTCTCTTGCTCTTCCTTCTTAGACCTTACACATCTGTATGGAAAAGGTAAGGGGTTAGTCTTAACTTGAATAGAAGGATTAGGAATTACCTTAGATATTTCTACCTCCTTCTTAGTCTCCTCCTCGACAACTACAGTAGTGGATTTTGGTACTTCCAATTGTTTGCCACTCTTTAATGTTATACCACTTGCATTCTCTCTTGGATTAATAATAGTTTGAGAAGGTAACTTACCTGAGCCTTAAGAATCTAATCGACCAACTGTGGTAGCAAGCTGACTTACCTAATTCTCCAAATTATGTATGGAAGTCCTTGTCTCTTATTGGAATTGCTGCGTATGGGTCATAAAAGTTTTAAACATATCCTCAAGAGATGTTCCAGAATTGAAAGGAGCTGCTTGTTTAGGTGGATACTGTTGTTGAACCTGTTGAAAATTGGGCTGCTTATTTGGAAAAGCATTCTACATTGGCTGCCTATTTCCTCCATAGCTCAAATTAGGATGATCTCTCCATCCTGGATTGTAAGTATTAGAGTAGGGATCATATTGGCGCTGGGGCTGTCCTGGGAAATTTCCCACTGCATTAGCTTGCTGAACAGTTTTATCTTTTTGCAATGTCGGGCACACCTTTGTATTATGTCCTGACAACAAACAAATTCCACACACTTTTGCTGCTTGCATGTTCCCTACAGCCATTTGACGAACCATAGTAGTTAAATTAGAAATTTGATGTTCAATGTTGGAAGTACTTGCCTCGTTCACCTTTTTAGGTGTATGCTCCATTCTGGTTCCATGGTGCTGTGAATTAACTGCCATGTTTGAAATCAAATTCCTAGGAGCATCTAGGGTCTTATCAACCAGTGCTCCTCCACTAGTAGCATCTATCATACTTCTATCCATTGGCGATAGCCCCTCATAAAAATATTGAATTAAATGTTGATCATCAATTTGGTGTGGTGGACAGTTCGAACATAACTTCTTGAACCTCTCCCAGTACTCGTAAAGAGATTCTCCATTATATTGTCTGATGCTACATATCTCTTTTCTTATATTAGCAGCCCTAGAAGTAGGAAAATATTTTTCCAAAAATAGCCTCTTCATCTCATTCCATGTCTGGATCGATCCGGAAGGAAGGTAATATAACTAATCATTTGCCAAGTCTGCCAATGAGAATGGAAAAGCCTTAAGCTTTATCTGTTCCTCTATTATTCCTTGAGGCTTCATGCTAGAACACACCACATGGAATTCCTTCAGATGCTTGTATGGATCTTCACCTGTAAGACCACGAAAGGTAGGCAAAAGATGTATTAGTCCTAATTTCAATTCAAAAGCAGCAGCTAAATCAAGATACTCAATACACAATGGTTGTTGATTTAGATTAGGAGCAGCCAACTCTTTCGAAGTCCTAGCAACCCTATTGTTATTAGAAGCAGCCATATCTTCCTCTTTTGAATCATTGTATGAACTGTTAGAATTTGTAGTTGTAATTCGAGCTTGTCGAGTCTCTTTTCTCAAATTTCGTGCGGCTTTCTCAATCTCTGGATCAAATCTTAATTCATCAGATTGAGAAGATTGAATCATAAACAAAAAAAAAAAAAAAAAAAAACAGAAAATAAATAAAATAAGCAAAAATAAATTAAAAAAATTAAAAATAAATAACCAAAAACACAAAAGTGGCCCAAAACCCTAGTAAACGATGGAATTTGGCCTCGAGAGGGTGAGGATTCACTAGTCTTGTGCAGATCGTCGTTTCCTTAGAAACAAGTACTCGCTCGTCACCTAATTCAATCTCAAATTTCCAAATGAACAGTACCACCTAGAAAAAAAAATCCACCGAAAACCTAAAAAAAATTTTAGAATTTAACAAATAGAAATTAAAACACAAATTGACCTAAAAGTAATGAATTAAAAATAGGAAAACAGCCAGAATAATAAAAAAAAAAATGACAGAAAACACTCCCCGGCAACGGTGCCAAATTTTGGTAGCGCGTCGTTAACACTCCAAAAATATTTAACCATACTTCTTAATACAATAAAAGAAAACAAACACAGTAGCTAGATGAGTAAGGGTCGAACCCGCAGAGAGTGCTCACAATTTATTTTTTTATTATTCTGACCAATTCTAAACTGAAATTGAATTAATAACAAAACAATAAATGGGGGGGGGGGAGGTTGGAATTCTGATCAAACTGATTATGATTGAAAACTAAATTAATAACAGAAATCAATGAATTAAAACTTCAGTTTTTCGGTTCAATCTTACCCTCGCAGTTAATGCAACAATCAATCAACTATAACATTATTCTACCCTTCAATGAATCTAATAATCCTATGTAACAACAAGCTTTGCTGCCTGAAAGTCTCCTTAATTCCTCACTAATGAAACAAGCTCTCCATTAGATTCTAACCATTTGACAATTTAGAACAAGTTCTCTAAATTTAATATAATGGTAGTATCAATCTCAAGGAAATTAGATTATTCTAAGCAACAATCACACAAGCTCGGACTGTTTAACTTAGATCATGATAATCATAGCAATAAACAAAAGCTTGTCCACAATCATCTATCACTATTTGCCACAATTGACTAGGAACCATATCAATTACGTAATATACTTCATGAATCTAACAATTGGTAATAATCTGATCAATTTAATAGGCCTTGATTAAATCAATCAAACCAAATATCAATAAAACAATTAAAACAAATTATCATGAATAGATTTCATAAGAAAAGGAAGAAATAATGTTACTAATTTGATTCAACCATCAAACTGCAATGAAGATTCGAAATCCCCTTGAACTGAATTGAAAAATCTAGCCTGACATACTTCAATAAGAAAATCCTACTAATTTATTTCTGTCTCTTAAACTCTTCTCCGTTCTTCGCCGCACAGGCTTCTGCCGCACCATCCTCTGCTTTGTGCGCTGCTTGCTCTCCCTTTCTTTTCTTTTGCTACGCTTTTAAATACCTAGGAGCCCTAGACGCTGGCGCTTATGGGCTTGCATGCATTTTTTTTCCAGCCCAGGGCCTTGCACCCTTTTTTTTTTTTTTTTTTCTTTCTCCTTTTCACTTCAGCGCGTGCCGCACGTCCCTGCTACTCAGCCCACTTTTCTTCTTTTTCTCTTTGCCTTTTGCTTTGTCAGCACCGCATTTTTAACTTTTCTTTCTTTTATTTCATTTTCTTTCCTTGCTCCACGGTTCAACGCCTTCTTCATTCTTTCTTTCTTTCTTTTTTTCTTTTCTTCTCATTCAGCCGTGCATTCCACGCCCAGCCGCACAACCCACCTTTGGCCCTCAATTGAAGCTCTATAGATCGAAACTGCCTAAAAGCTAGAAATCGCACAATATACTCCACATCTATTCTTTTTCCTTCGATACTTCCCTAATTTAATAAATATATTAATCAGCTCAATTAAGCAGAAAATATGTCATAAAACTAAATATAAAGGAATTAAAAATATTAAATATTATACTCTTATCACAATATGACCCAATTGTGGACGGAACTTTATTAAGTTAGCTGAATCTATTTCAAAAGATAAATGATTGATGACTCCGAATGACTTTTGAGGATCAACGTGATCTAACAATTAAAGAGACGGAAATTGTGGCACAATGTCTAGAAAAACTAGTAAAGACAACGATCGTGCGAAAGTGATAATTAATTCTTTGAGATACTACGAGAATAATTAAGATTGAGATAGAAGGTAAGACTAACTGAATTGTGAAACTAAGTAAGTAGAGAAATTCCATGATAGGAAGGACTTGATAAACCTTGAATGTCAAATGTAACGATAAAAGGATGGGATGACTAATTGATGAGAACAAATTATAAAAGTTGAATAACGACTGGGGAGAAAAATGTAACATATGATGAAAAACCGAACATAATGACGAGCATAAGAAATGAGACATTTGAACAACCCTTCTGAGAAAAAGTAAGTGAAACCAAAATAATAGTTATAAATTAAAAATTCATAAGACTCTGGGATTTGAACTGACCAAACGATGTGGATAATTCAAGGTAAACCAAAAATGATAACACCGTTAAGAACACTTTCAAGTAGACTGTCATATGAAGAATCAGTAACTTGGGTAAAAGACAACTCTAAAATTTTCTAAGTACATGTACCATACTTTTATCTATGGAAGGTTGAGGAATCAAAACCTGTGAAAAGAGAAATTGTAAAAGGCACCAGCCTATAATGTGAAAACAAAAATGGAGGAATTGATTTCCTCAACCTATCTAAATCATAAAAGGATAAACACGAATTTGAAAACAAAGACAGGAATGCCAATGAATAATAAAAAATGAAATGAAAAAAAGGATTGATAAATCATTAAGAAATGGACATTTGATTGAGAAATCACAAATGAAAAGTTTGAATAAATTTGAGAACACCCGAGTAGGGAATAAATATTGTAATGCAAAGAGAATACGAGTAAACCCTCCCAACACGAACCAAAAGATGCTCATGGAAACAAAAGGGAATGATACTCTGACCTTAGTAAAACTTAGCACTTGAATGAGAAGTCCAAAACACTTTAAACGATAGGAGTGGTATAGTCTAGTTACACCGTCGACTTCCTAGGACCACTACCCAAGAAACAGATAGAATAGGAAAGATCAAGGTACTAGATACCTTTACCTGGCACATGATATGCCATACGATGTCAATGGAAGTTGAGAGACATGAATAGTAATGTAATCACGATTTAATACCAAATGAGATTAATATAACTACTAGACATGGAACTAGTCAAGATACTAGTAACAAGGAGAAATAGTCAAGTAACTGAAAAGATGACTCAGGGTGAGTAATGAAAGTAATAGATCCCTGGCCATAGATTTGAGAACTAAAGACATACGCGCGAGAATGTTAATATTTGGAGACAATGAGTGAAAGTCCCGATGAAGTAAAAGGTCAAACTTTTGAATTTCAAATTCATGACTAAATTAAAACAAAGAGGGATACAAAAGAACTGTGAACCCGGTATAAAGAAATCTTCTTGCTTGAGAATGTAGTATCTAAATCCCAAAAATAAGTTCAAGAGATAAACTAAAAAAGGGATGAGGATGATGAATTGGCATGAGGAGATAACAGAGTTTTATGGATTATGAACGATCGAGTTTTGGAGACAAAACTCAATTTAAGGGGGGGTAGAATGTAATACCCTGACCCAAATTGTTATCGAATGGACCATGCAAACCCAAGCCGTTAGGGCTTTCTGTTAATATTGAATAAAATAGACAATTTGGAAACTCAAAGTTGGAAGTATGAATCATGCCAGGGCGATTCCTGAGCAAGCTATGAACGGATACCGAAATAAATATAAAATTTAAAATAAGTAAAGTAAAATAAATGAAAATAAAAAGAAAAATAAAAGGAAAATAAAGATAAAATAGATAAAAGTAAAATTATTGTTTATATATGTATATATAAAGTAGGCTGGATATGTATGTGTGTGTGTATATATATATATATATGGTAGGTTGTAGAGGTGTGTATATATATATATATATATATATATATATAATTGTAACCACCGAAATGGTGATAAGGGAGGGGCGTGATTCAAAGATCTAGGGGATTTGAAAATTTAATTAGAAACGGATGAGGTTGATCAAGATGGGGAACCAAAAAGATGAGAGAGAGAGAGAGAGAGAGGGGCAAACTGATATATTTATACCTATGCATGATTGATGGGAAGCTAGAAAAGGAAGAGCAAATCTAAGGAAAAGAGGTTTGAATCGAAGCCTGGGTTCTGAGAAAGAGGAATTAGAAGTAGAAGAAATCAGAAAAAGGGGAGATACCGCAAGCCAGGAACCAAAATCAGGTTTATGTGATGGATCACTTTCTATTTTTTAAATTTTAAGCGCAAAGTATAGATTTGAATGTAGGGTCATAATTAGCATGAATCTAGGTTTTATTTGCAAAAAGAACCGAACGAAAAGGTGTAGAAACAAGGGAAAACGGGGCAGTTGCAAGTTATGTATTTTAGTTATTTTTGTGAATTTTGTGCATTAAAACTTGATTCTAACAATGAAAAAATTATCCTCTTAAGTGCAAAAATTCAATAGGAATTTATTTGGGTCAAAACCATAGAAGAAAGTGTAGGAAATAGGGGAAAAATGGTTGGCCGGAGCTGGCCGAAAAATCGCATAGCCCACCGGAGCTACGGTTCTTCCTGTTTTGGGGGAGATTCGACACTCCAATCGGAAAACCGAGGGTAGGTTTGAGTTGCCCATGAAAAATAGGTTCGGGCCCAATGAAAATCGCAAGGAAACCTGTCGTCGATGAGTCACCGTCGACGAAAGAGACTACCGACGATGTTGAAGGAGAACACGCTGGGCTGTTGGTTTAGTTTGGGCCAAACTGGGTCGGGTCAAACCCGACCCACCTGCTCAAGGGGCTTCCCAGTGTTGTGATGTGTAATATGGTGTTTAAATTGAATATGGGGTGTTTGGTTAGTAGGTTAATAAATTGAATTAATGTGTTGTTGGGGAATAGGATATCCCAACCCTGTTTCAAGATTAATCCACTGTTTGGGTTGCATTTACAAAGAAAAAAATGGTGCTTTTGCAACTTGAACCCACAACCTAGGGGAAAGGGTCTTAAGGACTAGACCACTGTGCCACCAAGGCACATGTGTTCTAGTTGGGCTAAAATAATATATGTATTAGTTACATTTAATTAACTTAATAAATTAGTTTAAATTAATTAATTTTAAATTAATTTTTGACGCACAAATTAGTCAAATGAATAGTGTAAAATTACTGTTATGGACCTTCTGGATCTAATGATGAGGTCCGTTTCACGAGACGGAGTCCCGAAAAATAAAATACCCGTAGAAATGCCAAAAATGACCAAAATGCCCTAAGTCAAATGTAAGTCAAACGAACTCCGATTGAGTTAAGTGAATAGTGAATTTTTATTATTTAAAACCTTCTAGACTCAACGATGAAGTTCAATTTGTGAAAACAAAACCTGAAAAATAGAGACACGTAAATGACTATTTTGCCCTTTTGGGTATAGAAGTCCAAATGGAAAACCGCGAAGAGTCTATAATAGGAAAAGAGATACTTATGATAATGAGGCATAAAATTTGATGAATAACATTTAAAACTGAGACATGTTTACTGAATAATAGGGAACTCAAAGGAAAAGGAAAAGGAAAAGTTACAGAATACTGAGGTAGATCATACGGATTAAAGGTAAGTGGATTCTTATCTCTTATACGTGGTTTTCCAAGCCACGTCCTTTCTATTACTGCCAAAACTTGTACTCATGTATATATGTATGCACTGTTATTGTTCCAACCATTGACATTGTCCTATCTGGTGGATACCTATTGATTGATATCTCATGATTTGATTCATTGTACTGATGCTTATCACTGTATGCTTATGTCATATTATTTCATACCTTATACACGATAGAATCTTGATTTATAATTGAATGCTGGATTTGTGCTCAGTCATAATTTCCATTTGATTGCTTCTGAGTTGGCAGGACCTACAGGTCGAGACTGTGAAAGGACAAATGGTGATGGAGGTGTTTTTATCGATCGATGGGGACCTACGGGTCGAATCTGTGATTGAAAAAATGGTGATGGGGGTGTTTTTATCGATTGACAGGACTACGGTCCGATTGATGGGACCTGCGGGTCGAATCTGTGATCGGACATATAGTGATGGGGGTATTCTTACATATGGAGTTATGAGGGTATTTTATATGCATTGACCGTTCTCTCATTAATTGTTCATGACTGTGACCATTTTATTGTGGCAGTATTCACGTTGATTGTGATTATTGTGCTTTATCCATATCCATGCTACACCATTACTCACACTTGTTATTGGGCTTTACTATTCATTGGCCTTGTGGTACTTTACTGTTAACTGAAATCGTTGTCATGACTAGCTATCATGTTACCTTTGGGTTTATGTTTCTCTATGTAATCCCTAACCCGTATTTGAGATAAGCTTTTACTTGCTGAGCTTTGTTAGCTCACCCTTTACTAATTTTTCAAGTGAGAATGCTACAAAACTACAGTAGGAGATCAGAAGCTTAAGGAGACAATTAAGGAGCATGATAGTAGTGAATAAAGTCTCTCCCATGTACTCACCACCTAAGAGTGGATCATGTTTAGTTTATTGTCAGTTTTAATTTCAGTCTTTGAACAAAATTTGTAATAAGGCTTCCACACTTTAATATTATGTTTACGCCGTTTATTGTTATCATTAATACAAAGAATGAAAAAAGTAGGGACGACCATAGGGCTGGCCTCGCGACACGAGATCTGCGTAGGGTGGGTTTCGAGTCGTGACAGCTAGAGTGGTGAAATAATCTTTCCTATGCTCAGTATATCACGTGACAATGTGCCCTTTCAATAATATTCTAACATGTGTTATATGACCTATATTTTTTAGTAGGACATAGTATTTATGGCAGGTGAAACATGGTATATATGACAGAATGTGATTGGACGGATACATTGTTATAACCATTCAAAAAAAATTCATGGCTTTGGGTTTTTTCGAATTGAGAGTCTCTCCATTTCATTAAGGGCTTCTATTTGTGACTGAGAAAGACAAAAAGTGATTTTGAAATTTTTGATTTTTAAAAAACAAAACTGTTTTAAAATTATTATTATTTTTTTTTACTTGTGAGACAAATTGAGGTGTCAGAAATGAAGACACGTCCAACTCAACTTTTTTTACCTATTCTATTTGTTTTTTGTAGTCAATTATCATTTCTTTTTGTTGTCCAAGGTGGTCTATTTTTCTCGCAAAAAATAAAAGTGTGTTACAAATTCTCCTTTCATTTTTATCATTAGTAAAATTACAATTCAACTCAACACAATAAAGTCGTAGACTATAAAAATCTTATCTTGTCATTCTTATCTATTTAGACTATTATCTCAGTTAGACAGTAGATTATCATTTTTTTTTAACTATTTCTACCAAAGTTAATTTTGATCACTTGTACTACCTAGTATGACCCTCAATATTAACCATGACACTCTTTTTTATTGATACATGTACTGATTTTTATTATACATGATCATACCACTATAATCGGTTTTTTCTCATTTTATATCCTAGATGTTTTATAAGTTTTACTCCTACAATATCATAAATTTGTTCATTTTTTATTTTTTATATTAAAAAATTCAAAGAAAATGTCTTTGATTTTTTATATTCACTAACAATTAAACATTTGAACTCTTAGACTACTGAGTGGGTAACATTATTTGCTCATTTTCAAAGAAAATAATAAAGTTTACAGAAATAAGGAGAGGACAGGTTTTAATACTATCAACTTTAACAGTTTGTTAGATTTAAAAAATAAAAAGTAGTGACACCTAAAATTTCATTTTGGTTGCCTTGCCTACGTTTTCCTCTTAAGAAGAAATCAAGCAGCCATTGGTTATTCAAATTCATTGACAGTCATGAAATACTGAATCCAAACTTTTAGAAATTTGAAGTCTCGGCCCAGCCCGACTCATGATGGGCTTGGGGCAGACCAGTCCAATTTGAATTTTCATGATTAACTTCGTATTTTAAGCTACAACACAAAAAAAAAAAAAAATAGTCCACAAAACATACACTTTAAACATAAAGCATATATTATCTTACCTTATAAATTTTAACACAAAAAATTAAGAAAACTTAACTCATTGGTGATCGCTTCAAATAAATGAAACCCTTGACTTAGAGTAATTTATAATAAATAATAATGTTTGAATACTTTCATTCAAACCCTAATAAATTATAAAATGGACTTTTACATAGCTTATTTTTTTCTATTTTCTGCATATGATATTTAATTTTTTTCTTCTCTTCCTAACAAGAGCGGAGCTATCCATAGACTGGTCTGGCTGTGCTGCAGCCCCATAGTTTGCTCCAAAAAAAAAAAAAATATTTTACATGTAAATTATCTAAGTCATATGAACCTAACCCATCTCTATTTGAATCTAATCCATCCATAGTTTTGACCTAATTTTAATTCTAACTCAACATAACCCATTAATCATAATCTCTTAATCCCTCGAGTCTTGAAAAAAATTTTACAGAAAAAAAATTTACATGTAAAGTTTCTCCAATTTGAAAAAAAAAAATATTCTCTCTACCGTCTTCCTCTTTTAGGGAAAAAAAAATTCTCTTATCATCTTCCTCTTTGACAAAAAAAATTTACTCAAAATTTTACCAATTTGAGGGAAAAAAAGTTTCCCCTAATTTTTTTTTGATGCCTCTGCCCTTGCCCCCTAAGAAGTTAATAGATAGAGAGAGGGAAGAAGGGAAAAAAAGTGTTGAACCTTGAATTTTTTATATAGCCCAAGTTTCAAAATATTTTAATAAAAAATTGATTGATACTAATTTATATTTATATTTTTTGAAAAAAAAATTATGCCTTAATGTCTTAAGATTTATTTTTGTTGTAAATTAACGATCTATACAATAACAGTTAGAGAAAGAAAAAAAAAAAAAAAACAACACAAAAAAATTATGTAATTCGGCGATATAGATGTCAACAAGAACGACTGTGTTTTTTTCTATTCAAAAAATAGGGTTATAATATATTTATATTGCCTCACACTTAAAGTTGAAATCCCGATATATTGAAAATTTTCAATATACATTATAAAAATTTATATACTAGTTTTGTTAAAAATATAATCACCTAATTAGGATAGATAAGACAAGAAAAAAAAATAAGAAAATGAATTTAGAATCACATGCACACACAAGAACACAAAGATTTATTTGATTCACTCCAAAATAAAACTACGTTCACGGCTGTTACAGTTTCACTATAATCTGAAAACGTTACAAGTTATAATAAGATGCAGTTCCTCAACTATAAATACATAATATTAGAATAACAAAAAAATAATATAAAATATTAAAAAATACTTTCAATTATAAATATATAGTTAAATCCACATACGATAGGCTAGTATTCAATACTTGCGCTATCCAACAAGTTTCACATATATCTCTAACAGCATTTCATATTGTAAAAACCAAGTGTCTCACCTTGCACTTCCACTTTTAAAATATTGAGTACACTACAATTTATGCAGGCCACCAGTTGATTGTCTCATTTATTGCATCAAGAGTTTGAAAAAAAAAAGGTCAATTTTTGCATTTCAATAATTTGTAGCTTTAGGTACTAAATTTTTGACAACCAAACAGGCTAATTTTGTCCAAGCTCGTACAGCCTTTAGGTAACCAAAGAATCTAATTTTCACCAACTTTTCTGAATTATTCATTCAGCAAATTCAAGGAAAAAAAATTGAATTTTCTTTAACAGACGAAAAAAAAAATTGTTCTTTCATGTTGCACCTATCGTTTTGAATTTAATGTTCATCTTTGCATGCAAAATGTATCCAAATCTAATAATTGGTCATCTAATTCTGAATATTTACAACTATTTAAAATAACCTAAATGATGCTTATAAAGTGTCACACTTATATAGTATGAAACGTTAAAAGATATGAGTACTTCAATATCTTAATTATTAAAGGTTTTTTTATTGATATTAATAATTTTGAATTATTGTGATCGAATTGTTCAGCTGACAGCAATACATGTATTATAATACTCTATTACTGTAATAATATATATATATATGTTATATATAATGATATAAAAGTCATAATTTGGCTTGGAAAATTAAAATATCAGTGTAATTCTAATTGGTCTAGGAAATAATAAAAAAAGATGAAATTTTTATCGAAATTGTTAAATTTGAGTTTAGATTTGGGAATTGAATAAAGATAAAAGAAGTTTAGCCATAAACAAAAATTCAATTAAAGTTTTTTACTCAAAGTAATTAATGATTAGAAACTTTCTAAAAATAGTAAATTCATTTTCAAGATCTTAATACATGAATTAGACTCGAAAATAGCTCAAGTTATAGCGAGAGTTAGATTGAACATGAGTGTGTAGATGAATTAGTGAACTTGATTTTCATCTCTCACGTTAGTCCAAGAATGTTTGGCCACACAACACTATTCTTCTTTAAGAAATGTTATAAGTCCAAGTCTCACTCCCTTTATTTGGAAGGTGTGAGTATTATTTTTATCAAGTTATGAATTACAGTGATTTGTTTGTTCATGATTTATATTTAAGAGGATCATGTTATTATTAGATTGTACAATTGAGTTGAGAATGATTAATTGTATGTAATACTATAATTATACTATTTAGTTGAATTAGATGATTAATTGTAATACTACATTATTTTCATTAAAAAAAAAAAGTTAGCAGCAAAAGCAGGACGAAAACCTTCATATCTAAATTTGGTAATAGATATATATAGATACACACTATAATAGATAGCATTTTGTGATGAAATGATTTGTAATACAAGAGAAGAGTTACAAAAATGTTGGCATCTCACATTTGATGTAAATGATGTTTATATATAATAAACTTATATAAATAGTGCAAGATACTTCTAATTAAGAGGTGCTTTTTGAGCTTGGGGCCTAAAAGGCAAACTCGTGAGAACTTGTTGTTAGACTGGAAGTTTAAGCTCGTCAAGAAACTTCCATATCAAAGCAAACAATAGAACTTTCAGGTGATGGTGAGACTACGTGTCAAATATTGTATCAGAGTCCGATCATGATGGTGACTACACGGAGGGAAGATGTTGGTATCTCATATTGAATGTAGACGATATTTATAATAAATTTATAAAATGGCAAAAAGAGACCGCCTTCTGGACTTCAGTCCTAGAAAGACGATCCATAAAAGCATGCTAGAATGTAGACGATATTTATAATAAATTTATAAAAATGGCAAAAAGAGACCGCCTTCTGGACTTCAGTCCTAGAAAGACAATCCATAAAAGCATGCTAGAATGTAGACGATATTTATAATAAATTTATAAAAATGGCTAAAAGAGACCGCCTTCTGGACTTCAGTCCTAGAAAGACGATCCATAAAAGCATGCTAGACATCCTGAATTTTTAGAAAATTTCCTTCTAAATTTCAATGCATACACTTTCAACCCTCCCACCTCCCACCACCCACCACAATTTTTAAATCCGTCAAGAACACACTTATAACTTAAAAAAGATGCATTCACATGTATATTATTTAATATAAATACATATATGTGTGTGAATTAGAAATAAATTATGAGCAATAATTCATGACTTTGTGATTACGTGATTTTATGTACTCATTATAAAAAATTTTACTTTAAATATCATCTCATATGAATACATAAACACTATTAGAATACAAGAACAAGTGCATTCAAAAATTAGTCAATAAATTAATTGTTGGGACCCAATATAATTTTCGTGGCTGAGAGCTTGACAAAATGTAGAAGAGGGACGAAGCCACAATGTTGATGGTCATTTTCTATTGACACCTTCACTCCAAATGGGATATCCATATCGAATGGTCACTCTGGAAGTGAACTCTGCCAATACACGTTTCCAGATATTTATACATAATTGTCAATTGAAAAGTTAGCATGGAATGTCACAACCTTGTTTTTGCATTTTAAGAAAGAAAATGGGTTTTATAAATGACATGTCCTGATTTGATAGAGTGACTCAGCACTTACCAAAACCGGCCCACTACGCCATTTTCAAACCTCATATGATTCCCCCTCAACTAAAAAACAAAGAAAAAAAATTTAATTTGTTGTTCCGTCTTTGTTGAAAAGACTTGGTGCGTGTTACTTCAGATTCTTATCCCATTTCTGTCTAAAGATTCTTTTTCTTTTTGAAGACAATTTTACTTTTGTTGTAGGCCGGCTTTGATTAGTTTATTGGACGGCCAACCAGATTAGGAGCAAACACAACAACCATCAAAGTTCAAACAAGGCATCAAGAGTAAGAATGAAAATTTAACCCGTGAATTCGCTAATTGGTATTTAATGAGATGAGTTTGAAAAAAAATATTTCCATCTTACTATGATTTGGGACTGATTTAGAGAGAAAGAACCTCGTTACGCTCTAATTATATAAAATAAAATAATAATAAATTTTACACTATATAATAAATATTTATAATAATATTTTTTTGGTCATTTATTAAAAATTTATACACATTTGATAGAATTATATATTTTTTAAAAAAAATAATGTCATTTTAATTTTTTATAAACATATATATTTCTTATTTTAACACATGTATCATTTTATTTGAGATGTGTTAATTACAATTAATTTAATAAAATTATTAAATAAATAAAAGTTTAAAAATAAATAAGAACCCGGCTTCGCCTATCACAGGATTTAAACGGGTTATAGGTGAAGCTTTTTTTCGCGGAACAGGGTCCCCTCTTCTGTTGTCATTCCTAATTAGGAGCAAATCTAAGGATAAAAGTTAGGATAAATTATTTTGATCTATTTTAATAATTTTGACAATTGTACATATATTTTTTAAAAAAAATTTAAAATTACATTGATATCTCTTATTTTTATTAACAAATTACAAATATTTCATCCAGACAATTTTTTTTTTTCAAAATAAAAAAACTGTCCCTTTAATTTTTTTTTTATAATTTTTCAATTTTAATCAACTTTTTCTAACTCTTTTTTTAAAAAAAAATTATAATTAAACCACCTTTCCATTGAAGTTTCTAAAATAAATATTTATTTACTAATATATAATTTAGAAGCAAACTCAGTACACTACTAGAAATTATGCATACCACCAGCAAGCCTAATTAATAGTTGGAAAATCAACACAACAGTTTACCAAAAA
The DNA here is from genome assembly GCA_008638375.1 of Nyssa sinensis. Lineage (NCBI taxonomy): Eukaryota > Viridiplantae > Streptophyta > Magnoliopsida > Cornales > Nyssaceae > Nyssa > Nyssa sinensis. Next base: position 15,235,077 of record CM018039.1, on the reverse strand, counting down.
AAAAAATCAACATAATACAACACACTTTCAATTTAAAAATTTTTAAAATGGAGACTTTTTCCCGTAAAAAGTAACACAAAATATTATTCGACTACTTAAAAACTTTCACTTATCTTATCTTTTTTTTTTTAAACCTAAATTCATGAAGAAAAGGTAACCTAAATTTCTAATTTTTTATTCATATGTTAAGAGCTTCCATAACACCATGGGTCAAAGGGAGGCTCAATTCATATGCCTGTGCTTAAAAGAGATGCAGAAGGATTTTAATAAAAACAAAAATCACTTATATATTTCAGAATCCATTATTAAGAGTTTGATAATTTGATGTATGTGCCACAATTATATCGAATATAGTCATCATTAGGGTCATTAAATTTTACCAAAATAATTGTTGATTATAAATTGATGGGTCCAACTGTTTCAAAATCTAATTATTATGTTTATTACCGAGGCTAATTTTGGACTTGTATATCCAATACTTTTACTAACAGTAATTTATATGTTACAAATTATTTACCAAAAAACAATTTTACATTCAAATGAATTTGATGTTACCAGTGATCTCCATTGAACTGAATTTTTCTTTCTCATGGGTGCTTTCAACTGTTGAGACCACCAACTTTTAAAATATCCATATATATACATATATATATATATATATATATTTCACACGCGACAATTACTTATGTGCGAATTCCATATGCGCAAGAAAGCTTGATGTAGACTTCAGATTTGACAATCACATTGTCATTAGCATCTCTCTCTAATTATCATGAATTAAACTCTACCATTTCCACGTCTTAATAGAACCATCTTTGTTCTTATTCTTCTTTTATTATAAAATCTTCTTCAATATTTGTTGGTTACGGACTTACCATACAAACTGACTTCTTGCCACAAGTGGAAAATTACATTTTTTTTATTGACCAAAGAAGTCAAAAAGGGTACATTTTATTCAAGTGAAGAAGTGAAAAAAAAAAAAAAAAAACAACCAACAAAGAAATTGATTGACGTTGCTTCTTTATGATTAGAAGAGTTTCTCGTCCTTCGCTACCTGTTAAGAACTTGAAATCAAGGAGTCATCGAAAAAGTTTCGGTAGTAGTCGCTCCGATAATAAAGTTAGTAAATAGAAAAGAACTGTAATTGAAAATAATAATTGAACATAAATCGAAAGCATACTTTGTGATTTTATTTATAGATTGTAGATCTCCTCAGTTGAATTGGATTAGGAGCCATAAAGTAAGGATTTGAAGATATCCGAAGATAGTAGTTACTACTTTGAACTTTGTTTCCTTATTCTGTGGTCGGTAGGATATGGAAGGCAGTGTTATGTTCTGAACCACATACCTCTGAATCCCTCATGCTTGTGTGATCTGGATAAAATAATCTTTCTTGATCTGTACCCTGAAGAGCTCTGTACAGACACGTGACATGCTTTGAATATATTTGTCACTTTATGATATATGAACTACTCCCCCCCGAACCTCAGTTCTGTGGGACCCGTGCAGAGTTGAGGTTAAGGTTTCTGAAGCGTTACACACATGATAGTTATAAATGCGTCGCTTTGTATTATGAAGAGACAGTCGTTGATGCGACATTTATTGCGTTAGCCGTTGGTTGGAATTACGAGGCCATTATTGCTCTAACTGCCACAACGATTTAAAATCGAGAGCCTCCCTCATGACAACTGTTAGATCTTTATAAAAGGCAGGGGGAGCACACTGATGCCCCTCATTTTATCTTTTTCTGCCTCTTGAGAACTTATCACATCGCCTAGAGAAACTTCGAATGAGACGAACTCCGGCGTCTAAGAAAATCAACTTCGATCAAATCTGCGGTTAGGTTCGGTTCAAAAAACATTCTCTGAATTCCTTGCATCTTTTTCTACTCTTCTCCATTTTCTATTCAGACCATGTCAGCATCTTATGCTCAGTCAAGCACCTGCTATGAAACAGAAGAGTCATTGGAGATAGACGACCAAACAGAAGTTAACCTTATAGCTAGTAGCCTATCAAAGAATGTAGAAAATAGGAATGTTAGTAACCCAACCCTTGGTTATGAAGTTAGAATAGTAGAAGCCTTCATAGAGCTCACAAATATTGTGGGGGAAACCTCGGGTAGACCCCACAAAAGGAAGAAGGGAGAAAACGCCATGACTCAGGGCATGATAGATGCTCTAAGGACAATTTTTGACTTCCGCACAAATGTGTCCTATAGGGTACTAGGACCTATGGATTGTCCCTCCAGTATTGAACAAGGCAAGATCTGTACTTACCTTGAGTTGTTCGATATAGGGGTTAGGTTTCCCTTCCACCCTTTTACTAGGAAATTCTTTAATTGGTTTAACATCTGCCCCGCTAATCTGAACATAAACAGCTGGAGGCATTTATTGGGCTTCATAGTTTTAGGACACTTAAACAATGTTGAGGTAGACCTCCCATTGATTATGAGTAATATGGATATGAAATACTTAAAGTCTTAAGGTATGTTTTATTTCTTTCGACAAAGGGTTGAGACCTCTCTCCTCTGTACCCACTTGCAACAAGACTTGGAAGAAGTGGTACTTCTTTGTAAAAGGAGGATGGGAGTTCGAGGACTTCGAGAGCTGGGTTTCAACCTTCCCACGGAAGACTAGGATTAAAAGTGAGGTCCCTTTTTTTGTTCTGTGTTCTTTAGGTTTTCTCATTCTGTTTTTTGTTTTATTTTTTGAGCATAATCCTATGCTTCCGTGCAGATAAGAGAGCTTGGAAGAGATCGATGTTCACAGTCAATCTTCAACAGAAATATAAGAAAATCATTCAGACCAACAACCGTTCTCACGAAGCCATTTTTTGCCCCAAAAAATTGATGAAGACTGGTTTGGTGCGGGATCGGACTAAAGTTTGAAGAAATTCCTAATGACCGGATAGGTGCCGGGGAAGAAGAAGAAGAAGAAGGTTAGGGAAAGCTTTTCCCCTGCCGAGCCTCCCCTTCAAGTGAAGAGAATGAGGCTAATTTCTAACTCTCCTGAGAGAACTGTTTCGGAGGATTTGGGAATTTTCCCTATTCAAGAAGCCTTTCTGCCCTTGGTGCTTTCTGCTTTGAAAAAGAAAGGGGAAAAAGGAAAGTTTGTTGTTGTTTCCTCAAGGTTTGATGATTCCGGTGTGTTGACCGTGAAAAATACTTATGAGGACTTTTGGGAAACGGGCCCAAGCAAGTTCAAAGGACTGAAGCCTCAGAAGATTGCCAAAGGTCTGATGGCCTTTCATATAAGGGTGATTTTTGTATCACTTTTCTTTATTTTTAATTTCCTGGTTCTGTAGTTTATACGTAACCTATTCTAACTTGATTACGTTGCCTGTTTTTTCTAAGTTATGTATGGCTTGGAAGCTATCATGGACTCCCCCAAGGATCCCGAGCAGATTGACGCCCTCCAATATGAGCTCAATTAGGCCAGGTTTTAGTTGAGAACTGTGCAGTCTTCGATGGCAGCAGTCAAGAAAAACTGAAAGAAGCTACCAATTCCCACTCAATTCTAGAGTCTGAGAGGGACGCCCTTGCTACCAAACTAGAAGACCTTAAAAGGAGGTTTGCAGACTTCCAGGCTGCTTCTATTCAAAAGGTTCAGGACACCGCTGAAGCCGTCAGAGCCTAAGCTGAGGTGGATCTGAAGGCTGAAGTCCAGGATCTAGGTGGCGAGCTGATCGAGTATGGATACCGAACCTTTAGGGCGAATCTCTATAAGAAGTATCCTGACTTGGATCTGACTGTGGTAGATGACATTGAAGCCTCCTAAGTTGAAATCGATGCGCCGAATACTGGCAACGAAGAAGAGGAGGTGGATCCAGAACTCCCTCAAGTTGCTGCTTCAGAGACAACCGAACCAACAGCAGAGTAGACTAGGGATATTTTGTATATACATATATATATATTTTTTATTTTTTTTCAATCTTGTAATTTTCCCACTTTTGGGCTAATATATGAAATTTTATTCATTCCAGAACTTGTGTCTTGTTTCTTATCTATGTGGCATGTCTGACTTCAAGATAATTTCTTCAATATCTAGGCCAGTAGAAAACATAAGCTCTTTAGAGACTCTAAAGCACTCATAAGCTACTTTAGAGGTCTAAAAAATAGGATATACAGAACCACAACACCTATAATTCAAACTAATTTCTCAAGTGTCTGTATACTGGTAATTCATGACATACAGACCTATAACACTTGTAAATAAAATAAGAGTTTTCTAGAGGCTTATAGAATGAGAAAAATGGACCAGACCTATAACACTCATAATGAACACAATGTCTCGAGGGGTCTGTACACTGATTAAATGGACTAGACATGTTGCACTTGTAATGGATACAAGGTTTTTTAGGGTATGTACATTGAGTGAAATGGATCAGACCTATTGCACTTATAATGAATACAAAGTTTTTAGGGGTGTGCATTGATAAAATGGACCAAACGTATAGCACTTGTAATGGATACAAGGCTTTTTAAAGGTCTGTGTGTTGATAAAATGGACCAGACCTATAGCACTTGTAATAGATACAAGGCTTTTAGGAGGCTGTGCATTGATAAAATGGACCAGACCTGTAGCACTTGTAATGGATACAAGGCTTTTAAGGGTCTGTGCATTGATAAAATGGACCAGACCTGTAGCATTTGTAATGGATACAAGGCTTTTAAGGGTCTGTGCATTGATAAAATGGACCAGACCTGTAGCACTTGTAAAGTTTACAAGGCTTTTAGGGGTCTGTACTTTGATAAAATGGACTAGACCTGTAACACTGTAACAGATACAAGGCTTTTATAGGTCTATGCATTGATAAGATGGACTAGACCTATAACACTTGTAATGGATATAAGGCTTTGAAGGGTCTGTGCATTAATAACAAACTTTGAAGTGAATCAAAAGTAGCCTTTTTATTGATAATATTTACGTAAATGTTTGATGTTCTATGGTCTGGGTATAGGCTTGCTAGTTGAATCTTCCAACCAATAAGTCGTAGGTTTAACGATCTTAGTTATTTTGTAAAGTCCTTTCTAATTGGGAGAGAGTTTCCCCATGGTGGGATCTTTAGTGTTTGGAAACACCCTTCTTAGGACAAGATCTCCAAGTTGAAAATTGATGGGTTTTAACCCTCAGTTGAAACGTTTAGCCATTCTATGTTGGTAGGCTTATGTCCTAATCCAAGCTTGCTCACGTCTTTCTTCTAATAAGTTTAGATTCTCTGCAAGTTGTTGGATATTGACCCCTTGGTTAAAGTAATCTATCTTAAGGGTTGGCATGCCAATTTTGACAAAAGTGATTGCCTTAGTGCTGTAGGCGAGTGAAAATGGTGTTTTCGTAATTAGGGTTCTTCTAGTAGTTCGGTAGGCCCAAAGTACTCTAAGGAGTTCTTCGACCCATCTTCCCTTGGCTTCCTCTAACCTTCTCTTAATTGCTTCGAGAATAGTGCGGTTGGTAACTTTAGCTTGCCCATTCGCTTGAGGATGCCCTAGAGAAGAGAAATGGTGACTGTTGTGCAGGTCTTTACAGAACTTCCCGAATACCTTTCCAACAAACTATGTCCCATTGTCTGAAATAATGATGCGAGGTATACCGAACTTACATACTATATTTTTTCAAGTAAAATTCTTTACTTCTACCTTTGTTATGTGGGTTAGTGGTTCAGTCTCTGCCCATTTAGAAAAATAGTGAATAGCGACTAGTAGGAATCTCTTGTTCTGAGGTGCTTTTGGCAATGGCCCTACAATGTCCATTCCCTATTGGGCAAAAGGCTAAGGACTCGTGATAAAGATAAGTTTATGATGAGGTTGGTGTTAGTATGAGGTGAATCGTTAACATTTGTCACACTTCTAGACATATTCCTTAGCCTGTTTTAGCATACCAGGCCAGTAATAGCCCTGAGTTAGTGCTCGGTGGGTTATGGTCCTACCGCCATTATGGTTGCCACAGATCCCCTCATATATCTCGGTTAGGACGTAGTAGGCCTCTTTTGGAGTTAAGCACCATAGGAAGAGCTGTGTGAATGACCTTCGGTAAAGCTTTTCTTTAAGAATTAAATACCGAGGTGCCCTAATTCGAATTCTTCTAACATAATTCTTATCCTTTGGAAGAAACCCTTCCTTTAAATACTGGATGATGAGAGTCATCCAATTCTGAGGTTGTTTTGAAATTTGAAGAGATTGTATTACCTCAGTACTAGGTTTTGACTAGTAGGAGATTTTTACCATTGAGTCTTTTTTTGGCTTAAGATGGGAGGCCATATTTGCTGAAGCATCGGCCTTGGAGTTTTGGTTTCTTTTAATCTTCTGAATGGTGAATTTATGAAAGGACTGCTTTAGTGATTCTCCAGATTTAAATATCTGGTCATTCAATTATCCTTGGTGGAAAATTCTCCCAAAACTTGACTCACCACAAGCTGAGAGTCAGAGAATGCTTCAAGATCCAGAGCTTTACATTCTAAAGCTACTTTCATCCCAAGGATAAGTGATTATACTCGGCTTCATTGTTAGAGGCTTTGAATCCCAAGCTGACGGCTTTTTTAGTTACAATCCCATCAGAAGATTGAAGTATTATACCTACTCTAGAGTCTTTGTCAGTAGACGAACCATCGGTGTAAAGTAGCCATACTGAAGTGTGTGTAGTAGTTTGAGCTTTCGAATGCAATGTTCCAATGAAATTTGCTACAAAAATTTGTTAATACCTGGCCTTTGTTAGCAGTCCGCGGTACATAGGATATGTCAAATTCTCCCAATTCTGTTGACCACTTGACCAGTCGTCCCGAAACTTTGGGTTTGTGTAGGACTGATTTTAAAGGATAAGATGTAGGAACTATGATAGGATGGGCTTGAAAGTATGGTCTGAGCTTCCGAGCGGGTATCACTAAGGCTAAGGCCAATTTTTCAATTTTGGAGTACCTCGTCTCGATGTCTAGAAGTGCCTTCCTGGCGTAAAATATTGGCCTTTGAGTTCCATTGTCTTCCCTGATTAAAGCAGAGCTGATGGCACTTTCTAATACAGCTAAGTATAGGAGTAGTTTTTTCTCTAGTACTGATTTTGAAAGGAGTTCGGGGGAGGCTAAGTATCGCTTAAGTTGTTAGAAGGCTTCTTCACATTCAGGGTCCATTCTAAGGCCTTACTCTTCCTCAATGTTTTAAAGAACGGGAGGCACCGATCAATAGATTTAGGGATAAACCTATTCAGTGCTGCTATCCTTTCATTCAGGCCTTAGATGTCTTTCTTAGTTTTAAGTGATTCTAATTCAATCAGAGTTTTAATTTGTGAGAGGTCTGCCTCAATTCCACTTTGGGAGACTAGAAAACCCAAGAATTTCCCTTCTGCGATCCCGAAGGTACATTTTAAAGGGTTTAGCTTCATTTTATGTTTCCTTAGGATGTCGAACGTCTGGCTTAAATGCTGGATATGGTCACCTTTCCGAACACTTTTGACAAACATGTCATCGATGTAGACTTCTATTGTATCCCCAATTTGGAGGCCAAACATTCTGTTTACAAGCTTCTAGTACGTAGCTCCAACATTTTTTAAATCGAATGGCATCACTTTATAACCATAAAGGCCTCGTTATGATATGAAGGTTGTTTTCTCCTTATTTAAAGGATACATTTGAATTTGATTGTATCCAGAGTAAGCATCCATGAAACTTATAAGCTCATGACCTGCTGTGACATCAACAAGTTGATCAATTCTGGGAAGAGAAAAGTTGTCTTTGGGGCAAGCTTTATTTAGGTTAGCATAGTCAACGCAGAACCTCCACTTTTCGTTCTTCATTTTTGCAAGAACTATATTAGCAACCCATTCTGGGTAGAACACCTCTCTTATCATTCTAGCATTTAACAACCTCTAGACCTTTTCATTGTTGATTTTATAGCGTTCAAGGGCAAATGTTCTCCTTTTTTGTCTTATTAGGGGATGGTCTGGATTTGTTATCAACTTGTGAGAGATGAAATCATGATCTATTCCCTCCATATCTCTAGTTTCCCAAGTAAATACTGAAAGGTTATTTTTTAGAAATTTAACAATATCCTCTTGTTCGGAAAGAGATAGGGTTGAGCCAATTTGTAGGCACTTCCCTCTTTTTTGTGGTGATGAGCACTTTGATGGGCTCCTCCATTAGTTTAACTGTGTTGTCCCTTCCTCTAGGACTTAGTGGCTCATCAATTTCAGAAGGGCATTCTTTTATCTCATGAAGGTTGGAAGATGAGGAACTTTCTTTCTCATGAGGGTACTGTAATTGCTATTTAGAGGACTTTTTTTTAGTGCGAGGGCATGACATTCCCGGGCAGTGGGCTGACAGCCCTTGATGGTGAAAACTTTGTTGTTGTGGACGTATTTCAAGCATTGATAGAGGGTTGAAGTAACCCATCCCATCTGGTAGATCCAAAGTCTCCCAATAATGACATTATAGAGGGATTTAGTGTTTAGGATCATGTATTCAGATAGCAACGTCTTCTGTCCATTCCTTTCTTCTATCGTGGTCGGTAGGTCAATTCTACCTAATCGGATGATGAGAATCCCGTCGAATCCTGCCATGACAACAATGGTAGCTCTGATGTCATTAGAGTTGAGCTTTATGTGTTTGAAGGGTTCGTAGAATAATATGTTGGTGAAACTTTTAATATCCATGAGAATCCTTCCGATCTTAAAATTAGCGATTTTAAGTGAGATGAGAAGAGCATCGCTGTGGGGACAATGTATATATCCCGATGAGGTCCAATTTAGAGAACTCGATCTAAGGTCTGACTTTATCTTTTTCTCAATGGCCGAGATCTGGATGGCATGGGGTTCTGCCCTTGCCTCCTGAGCATATCTTTTTTCCTGGCTCGGTTAGAAGTCCCTATTATTGCATTGTCAGCGTGAAGCACAAAGATGGCCTGATTATCTTGCTGTTGCTGATCATTCAAAATTTCTCTCTATTCAAGCCTTTGCTATTGCCTTCTTTGAGATGGTCTTTCATCATGGGGGTTCTGCCTCCCGCCCTAGCAGATAAACTCTCTAAGTCGTCATTTTCTAATGAGATGCTCTATTTCTTGCTTGAGGGCTCTACATTCCTCGATTGTATATTCGTGCTCTTTATAAAAATCATAATATTTGTTCTGACTTCTTGACTCAGGGTGGCTTTTTAGTGGCTCTAGCCACCTCAAGTTTTCACGAGTCTAGATTTATTGGAGTATGTGAGTGAGAGAAGCATTCAAAAGGGTGTAGGTCCCATACCTCCTAGAGTTAGAATTGTTCTAGGCTCTGAGTGTTGTTCTCATATTGGTGTTAGCATTGTTATCCCTCTTCCGAACTTGCTCATCCTTCTGAGCTTGTTCTTTTGCTTTTGAAAAAGTGGTTTTTGTATCTTCAAGATTAATATACTTCCGCACTTGTTCCATGAGTGTTGTCATATCGATGGGAGGATTATTGGTTAAGGAATCCTGGAAGTGTCTAGGTCCAAGGCCCGAAGTGAGGGCGGCTACTAGAAAGCTTGGAATGTAATCGGTTATTTCTGTGAGCTCGGTGTTAAAACGACCTATGTACTCTCGAAGTGATTCTCCCTTTGTTTGCTTTATAGTTAGCAAGAATTCTGGTCTTTTTCTTAACTTCATGCTGGTTAGGAATCGGTCAAGAAATAGCCAACTAAGCTTATAAAAATTGTTGATTGATTTTTGGGGGAGGTTGTGAAACCATTTAAGGGCGGTACCCTTGAGGCTCGTCACGAAAGTTCGACACATGAAGGCATCGGTGGCTCCATGGAGAGACATTGAATGTTAATAATGAGATAGGTGGTCCCCGGGATCCTCAGATGTATCATAGAGGGTGAATTTTGGGGCAATGAACTTTTTGGGTCACTCTTGTGTCATTATATCAGAGGTAAATGGCGTGAAAAATCTACCAAGCAATTTACTTAGCTCATGTTGATTTGGAGGGGTACAGAATCCTCTAGTTGAGATCGTTTAATCTTGGGAATCTGTTATCTCCTCTATCCTTTGAGGGGCTTTAGGTAGGACTTGTTGTGCAACCGGTACCCGTTTTTTATCTTGTCATGTACCTCCAGATCCTTGACTCAGGGGAGGAATTTATCCGGTGTTAACAGAAGGATGTTCCTATCCCAAAACTAGGGGAACTAGAGTCTGGGGAGGCTGGAATTCCTGTGGCGCTGGATTTGCTCTAAAGGCCATTGGAGTAGGAATCCTCATTCTGCTCTAATAGTGGACAACTGGATGAAACGTGGGCATCCCTCTCCCCACAACTGTTGACGTCTAGGGATCATCCCCCATGTGAGCGGTACCATGGGGGGTGTACCAGTTGCAAGTCAGGCAATCCCTCGTTGGGAGATCCTCCGCCCATAGTAGTGACGGGAGGATGAGGTCTTCTGTGAATAGCGTTAGTAAGAGGAGGAGGAGGGTTGCTCCGCTGGGTCTAAGCTAGTGAAGCTAAGGCTTGTGGTATGGCAGTGAGTTGTTCCTACATCTAATTAGATTGTCGTTGAATTCGATTAAACTGTGATAAACAATTGGGTGTTTGTCCCCTTCCTCTTCCAATATGAGGCTGATTTTGAGGGTTTTGGAATTCGTTCTAGAACGAAGGTTGGGAGTCATTGTCTTTTGGAAGAAAAGACAAAATATTTATTGTTTTGAAGAAAGATAGCAAGAACGACTGTCGTTCCCACAGACGGTGCCAGACTAAATTTGTTTCTTTATGATCAGAAGGGCCTCTCATCCTTTGCTACTTGTCAAGAACTTGAGATCAAAGAGTCACCGAAAAGGCTCTGGTGGTAACCGTTCCGATGATAAAATTAGTAAATAGAAAGGAGTTGCAATCTAAAAGAAGAATTGAACATAAATCGAAAGTGTACCTTGTGATTTTATTTATAAGTTGTAGATCTACTCAATTAAGTAGGATTAGAAGCCATAAAAGTAGGGATTTGAAGATATTCGAAGATAGTAGTTACCACTTTGAACTTTGTTTCCTTATTTTGAGGTCGGTAGGATATGAAAGGCGGTACTTTGTTTTGAACCATATACCTCTGAACCCCCTATGCCTGTGTGATTTGGATAAAATAATCCTTCTTGATCTGTACTCTGAAAAAGCTCTGTACAAACATTGTGTTATGCTTTGAATATGTTTGTCATTTTATGATAAATCATTGATCATGTGGGTTTTGAAATGAGAGGTCATTGGTTTTATAGCGTATATATATATATATATATATATATATATATATATATATATATATATATATACTTGACCATTTGATATATTCTGCTTATTTTTCAATTGGCGTGGGTTACCATGTCAAAAGGTAGGTTCTATCTGTTGGCCTGAACTGTGTTATTCTGTTTGCAAGTAATTAGTATTTGGAGTCCAACAGAGTCAGAAGGCTACAACTTATAGTGAAAGTTTAGTATACTTCCTATTTCAGATATTTTCTATAATCATAAAAAGATTTGCTGGAAGCCTCTTGACCTGTCAAGATTACCAGAAATTATTTCTAATCGGTTATTTTATATTATTATTTGATGATGTCTTATTGTCTTTTATAAAATTTCAAATTTTTTTAAGATTTATTATAAATAATTATTTAAAAAATTTTAAACTTTTCTTTTATAAAACAATCACACATTACGGACGTGTGCGTTGTGAATGAGTTATGAATGTATATTCAATATAATTTTGTGTTGGCCAATTAAACCAAGCCCATAAATTTTAGGAAGTTTCTTAATTTGGTTTATTGAGTTCTAATAATATTTGAAGTCTTTTTGGGTAGTCCTAACTGTAGTTAGACTAATATTCTAATGAGAGTTAGTTTTCTGATTATAGTTAAATAAGATATATTAGTTTGTATGGGATTAGATGTCCTAATCAATATAGGACTTAGAGTAAATGTTATATATATGTGGATCTTTGTCACATTGAGTTGTGAGGTACAAAAATAATAGAAAGGTGTGGTGAGTGGTGGTAAAATATAGAGATGGCAGAATGCAGTGGGCTAAATAGATGCGAGGTGAGATTGTCACAACAATAAGCTTGAGGGTCTTGTTGTGAGAATGGGTTGCTATGTGAGCATTTTCTTTAATAAAATATTAATTTGTTCACTTTACTTCTTCTGTTATTTTTTTTGTTCAACAATTGGTATAATTATTGGTATTAGAGTAATTTTTGGATTTTACATTTTGTATCAGAGCGACTTTACATCTTACATTTTGTTACATCAATTTATAAATTAATTTTTTGTAAAAAAAATTGATGATAATAGAAGTACCCTAGGTTTCTCTCTCTCTCTCTCTCTCTCTCTATATATATATATATATATATATATTGAAAATTTGGTATCTGATTTTTTGGGTTGATTAATTCGGAAGACTAATTGAACTGTCTACTAGTAGCGGCCCCGATTAAAGTTGGAGTAACATTTTGTATTGACTGATCCCAAGATAAAATGATATCTGCTGAGTTTCGACTTGGCAATATTAGGGAACAAGCTCTTTAGTTGTTTTCTATCATATCACTATAAGAAAACCTACTATTAGCGGCGCACGCAAATAGTCGTTAATAGTTTGTATTACCGATGAACGACATGGGTGTCGCTAAAGAGTGTAAAAAAAGTGATTTGACGCACGCGGGAACGTATTGGCAACGCATGTGATCGTTGCCAATAACATGTGACCTTTTGTGATGTAAGCCTGAGCGTCGCAAATAGTTATGAAATTTTCGCGATGCTTGATTGTACCTCACGAATAATCTTTTTATATATAAAAAAAATTTAAAACGATACCGTTTTAGACCTAGAGCGACGCACAAGGTGACTATTAGCGACGCTCACTGGGTGTAGCTAATAGTCTGATAAAATCCCCTAATCTGAGGTCAAAATGCGCGATCTCTCTCTTTATAGCTCTCTCTTTCTTTCTTTCAGCTCCTAAAACTGACTCTACCGCCACCTGTTCGCTGCGCCTCCGCTTCCACCACCCATTTATGTATCAGTCATTTGGCAAATATCCATCTTGGTGAGTAATTCAATGGTTCAAATTTTATTTTATTTATCTTTTTGTTGCAGACTTGTTGCCACTTGTTTTTCAAACGTTCTTTTTTTTTTTTAGCTCAGAACTTTTTTTTAATTTGCAGATTTTTTTTCCTTGTGTAGCATGATTTGTCGGTCGTTTTCATTTTTTCTTGATATCGGTTGATATTTGAGCCACAATTTATTGATATCAGTGATGCATTGCTTTTGATATGTCTTATTTTCATATTTTCTTCTTTTTTATTTTGGAAAATTATATTTGTATCGGGTTTTGATGAGTGTTTAATTTTTTGGAAAAACATTTCAACGTGTTGTTGTTGTAATGGGTGTTCTGTATTGTGCATTTTTCCCTATTAGATCTTTTTTTTCCCTTTAAGTCATGGTAGTTGGTGTTGGGTTTTGTTTGGTTTAAGCCTCATGTTCTGAACTTATTTTATTTCATATTTTAAATGGTATGAAAAGTTTGCAAAGCCAAGTGAGTTGAATCCAACATTTTAGAAAGAAAAAAAAATTTTAGTGGGATGATTGCATCATGCAATTGTTGCTCAGATTTGAGCATTCACGTGGTTCCTAAAAAATGCTCAAATCTCAACTAAATTGCATTTGTGAGAATGTCCTACAATAAATTTACTCACATTTAAAATAACCATTGTCAAATGATGCCTAACTATAAATTTAAATTTTGTTATAGTTAAACTTGTCAAGTCATGTTAAACGGGTTGACATGATTAAAACTATAACACTTATTAATTGTGTAAAATGTGTTTAGCCGTTTATAACATAAATTCATTTATTTTGTTTTCCTTGTATCATCCTTAGTTTTAGATCACCTTCTGATTTGGCTGCAAATGAAGCTGAAGTGAGTCTTTTCATAAAATTGTTGTGCTGGCCTAATGACCCTGTCTTGTGACAACAAGCAAGGGTGGCAAATACCCTGGGCCAACTATAATGCACTGTTTTAGCATAGAAGTAAAAGAATAATAAAAAAACTTTCAAGTTGACTAATTAATTTTTTATTTGTTTAGTCCACTTATCTGCTAGTTGAATTGAATTAAAAATCAAATTTTAAAAGAATATGAATGAATGAATGAAGTCGAGATGAAAGGAAGGAAGGTACCCACTTGGGTTTTATATTAATTTAGTTGCTTTTGTGAGAGGTCAAATTGATGGAGTCGCCTCTCTGTTTTTAGCTTTTAGCTTTCATCTTTGTCACTCAGTAGTATTATAGTGGCCATTCAATCACATCAATGTGATTGAATACTGTCAAACCTACTGACTCAACAGTGTACGCTATTAGTAATTTTGTTTTGATATTGGAATATAATTACCCTTTTCTCTAAGAAAGTACAAGCATAAATTAGGGTTAATTCCATGAATCAACCCTTTTTATAATTAAAAGATTAAGAAACCAATTTTGTAATTGCATTCATGTAAGCCTAGCCCCGTTCGGGAGTCATTTTCATTACATGTAAATCTTGTCGGGAAATTCATTATCGATTGATTGTCCAAAGAGGACAGTTCGGGAATGCATAAATATGCATTGCAATTAATAGCGCATGCTTGAATATTCCACTATGATACAATTTTAGCACGGTCTCCTATTCTTCTTTGGGTATATATTTATGCGTGCTAATATCTATCTCGTATACTTGGAGAAGAGTAGGGAGATGTTGCCGAAATTTTGTCCGAGTAGAATCAAGCATTTGATTTGCTGCTGATTGTAATGTAGATTGTGCATTCACGAATGGGATAAGACCACCTTACCTTTTAGAGAGAAGTTGGAGGTGATAGGATTCATGTTTCATATTTATAATGAGTATCATTTTTGACTCGTATTAGGTAGACGAAAATGGATAAGAGTTGGATGGACTTGAGGGGCAGGCATTTTTCAGGGTATGTGAAGGGGATTAAAGATTTTATTGAGTTTGCTCGTGCATCTGTAAATGGAGAAATATGATAAGATGTCCATGTAAGAGGTGCAATAATAGGGATTTTATGCACATAGATGAGGCCAAAAAGCACCTATTCCTACACGGGATGGACAAGAGGTATACGTGTTGGGAATTTCACGGGGAACACCGTGACATACGAATGGTATTTGAGGATGAAGAAGAAGACGACAATGATGACGGTGGTGATAATGTTGGGGTTGGTTATGAAGGCTTGCCACAAATGCTAGCAGACTTGCAGGGGGCTACAACTAGGGCGAGTAGTCACAAGACAATCGGAAGCGTTTGAGTCCTTGTTGAGGGAAGCAAGGCAGCCGTTATATCCGGGTTGTGATAAGTTTTTGAAACTGGACTTTCTTATGAAACTCCTTCATATTAAGACCATCAACCGATGGAGTAACAAATCATTTAATATGATCATTGAATTGATTAAAGCAGCACTTCCGACTAGGGAGACCTTTCCGAAATCATATTACGAGGCGAAAAGAATATTAAGAGATTTGGGCATCGGGTATATTCCCATACATGCTTGCAAAAATGATTGCATGTTATTTTGGAAGGAGACTGAACAATGTATGGAGTGTACGATGTGCCATGAACCCAAGTACAAACTGAATGAAGGAAAGAGCAAGACAATTTCGCAAAAGGTGCTGAGATATTTTCCTTTAAAACCTAGGCTACAAAGGTTGTACATGTCTCAAAAAACAACAAAAGATATGCGGTGTCATAAGGAGAAGTGTGTTGCTGAGGAAAATGTATGTAGGCATCCGAAAAATTCTCAAACTTGGGCTAATTTTGATACAAATCACGAATGGTTTGCAAATGAGGCGTGAAACGTACGACTTGGGCTGGCTAGCAACGATTTCAATCTATTCGGTAACATGAGTAATGCCTACAGCATGCGCCGGTGTTACTTGTGTTGTATAACTTGCCACCATAGAAATGTATGAAAGAACCATTTATCTTCATAACGTTGCTTATTCCAAGGACGAAGTCTCCTGGTAATGAAATTGATGTGTACTTGCGTCCTTTAGTGAATGAGTTAAAGGAATTGCGGGAAGTGGGAGTGGAGGCATACGATGTCTTTAAGAATGAGACATTTCAATTGCATGCAGCGTTACTCTGGACCATAAATGACTTTCTAGCCTATAGGAACTTGTGTGGGTGGAGCACTAAGGGGTATCTGACATGTACAGTTTGCAATAAGGATGCATGTTCCCTACATTTTTCTAATGGAAAGAAGATATGCTACATGTGCCATCGTTGTTTTCTACCGCTATCACATGGCTAGCGAAATCGGTAGAAGCATCTGTTTGATGGAAAAATTGAGCGCAGATTGTCACCTCCATTGTTGTCTGGGAAAGAAGTGTTGGCGTAATTAGCATTCATCCAACCAGTGAGGTTTGAGAAGATACCAGGTACTAAGAAGAGGAAGCGTACTAATGTGGACTTAAATTGGACGAAAAAGAATATATTTTTTGATTTGCCGTACTGGAAACCCTTAAGTTGAGGCATAATTTGGATGTTATCCACATCGAGAATAACATCGGTGATAATGTGCTGGAAACTTTAATAAACATTGAAGGGAAAACGACAGATAATGTTAAAGCTCTGTTAGACTTGCAAGAGCTAGGAATATGGCAAGAGCTGCACCTAATACGTAGCGGTAATAAAAATATCATGCCTCTTGCACAGTATACGTTATCATCCGCAGAGCAAAAAAGGATTTGCAAATGGTTTAAATTGGTGAAGTTCCCGGATGGATATGCATCGAATATATCTCGGTGTGTAAATGTTATAGATGAAAAAATATCCAGATTGAAAAGTCATGACTACCATGTCCTTCTACAACGACTTCTTTCGGTTGCACTACGTGGATATCTTACCGTTGACATATCAACGACATTGACTGAGTTGTGGTGCTTCTTTAGAGAACTATGTGAAAAGACGTTAAATTTGGAAGTACTGGAAAAGCTTAAAAGGGACGTTATCGTGATCCTTTACAAGTTGAAAAAGATTTTCCCTTCAGCTTTCTTTGATGTAATGGTCCACTTAGCTATACATTTGCCTCATGAGGCAAAAATGGCCGGACATGTTCAATACTGTTGGAAATATCCAATAAAAAAGTACATTTAATTTTATAAATTGTGTTATCTATCCATCCTAACTATTTTAATGTATAACTAATTAATTATTAAAATAGATATTTGCACACATTGAAGCAATATGTGCGTAACAAAGCACGACCAGAAGGGTCAATTGCTGAGGCTTACGTTGATGCTGAATGTCTCACCTTCTACTTTATACATCTTGAAGATATTGAGACAATGTTTAATTGTCAAGATCGAAATTCTGATAGATGTCTATGGCAGCAACGAACTGGCCTTGCTATGTTTAATCAGAATGTTCGGCCAATAGGTGCCCGTATATATAAATGGTGTCATCCTCAAGACTTGGGAAAAGCCCATTATACCGTGCTCAACAACTGTGATGAGACATTGTCATATTTTAAGCAAGTTTATCAAAATTTTTGCAATACTATGTTAGTACACAAATGTAAGTTACATATAACATATCTCATCTTATGCAATGAGCATACGATTGAGCTTCAGAGAGAACATGTTACCGATACTGATCTAGAGCAAAGACAACAAAATTTGTTTCCAAAGTGGTTTGGAGAGCTTGTAAGAATAGTTTTCAATTAATTGTAATTCAATTAGTTAATGCATTTGTATTCAATTAATTTTGTACTTGAATTGAATTTATAGATGAAGCTATTATGCCACCAACAATTTTCTGAGGCTTACGATCAATTATATGCCTTGGCATGTGGCCCTAATCAAAGGATATCTCGCTATACCGGTTTAATTGTTGATGGTGTTCAATTTCACATGAGGGAACATGAGGTCAACCGATGAACACAGAATAGGGGGGTCCTTGTTTAGGGAGATTATGAAGGAGGACAAACTGTTGAGTACTATGGTGTTTTACAAGATATCATACAATCACATTATTGCTTCGGTCATTCCGTGTATATGTTTAAATGTGATTGGTGGGATGTAAGTAACAAGAAGACTGAAATGCAGATCAATAAGCACTTTATAAGTATAAATACATCACGTACGGCATTTAAAGATGATCCGTATGTATTGGCATCTCAGGCAAAACAAGTTTTTTATTTGAAGGACATAAAAATCAGAGGTGATTGACATGTCCAAAAAATAAAATCTAGAAATGTTTATGATGTACTCGAAGTTGAAGAGGGGGTTGAAGATTTGGAGAGGACTCAAGAGGCACTATAAGAAGAGTCTCAATCTGCCTACGATGGTGTTGTCCGCCATAATCAAGAAGATGTTACTTCATATCGGTTGCATAGAACTGATGTAGAACCAGATCATGTTGTAACTTCTGACGTCACCAATACGACACAGTTAGATTCGAGGGATGCAACTTTCATTAATGATGATGATGACTAGGAAAGTGATTTTGATGATGATACATTGTTAGAGTATTGTATTGAGAATGAAGAAATTTTAAGAACAAATGATGATACAGACTTAAATGAATAATTATAATAGGTGTTACATGTGGTAGGATCAAGGGTAATAGATTTTCAATTTTATGATGTAATGGGTATTTATTTTTACTTCGTAATGGATTTTCATTTTTATGATGTAGTGAAATTTTATTTTTAAACTTTCTTTTTAGATATGGTTGGACCAGGATCACGCAGACGCATAGCCCGGTCGGACCCATCGACCCCTTCCCCTTCCTCTATAGGGTCGACCGATCCTAACGTTAATGGTATGCATAGTTCCACTTTTTATTAATGATTATATAAATATGGTACTAATTTTTTCTATTTAATTTTTTCTAAAGCTTCGGCCATCACCTCTAGACGAGGGAGCGGTAGGTCAAAGAACCGGAGTTTGCAGGTTCAGATGGAGGCAATAGGGGGCGAGCGACTTCGGATTGAGCTACGTCCGGGTTTGCTGAAGCCTATTGGTGGGTGGGCACAGCAGTTCACCATTGAGGTTGGCATCATTTGCCGACTACACGCCCCACTCCATATTAGTGACTAGAGTCTCGTCACTGATGAGGAGCGACGGGATATTCATGTACATATCCTAGTATGTCTTTTATTTTTGTATTCAACTAAATTTTAACATATCTAATACCATAATGTTTTGACAATGACATGCTTTACAGGAGAAGTTTGACATTGATTTCCACCTGCCTCATGTTATGAAGGAAGTGGACCGTTACTTGGGAGCCCGTTTCAGGGACTATCGACACAGGCTCCACATGCACTATGAGGCGGAGGTGGCAGCCGGTAGAGAGCCTCGTGACCGACCCTACAGGGTGTTGACGGTGGAGGATTGGATATTACTATGCGACCGGTTCGTTAGTAATGCATTTCAGGTAAAAATTATCAAACTTATTTTTGTTGTATGATAAATCATTGTCATTTATACTAACCTTCTTTATTTTGGCCAAGTGTCTGAACTTAGTAAGAAAAATAACGAGAGCAAAAGCAAGCAAAAGGTGACCTACTGTGGTGGATCACGTTCTTTTGTTAGGTATAGGCATGAGATGGTAAGTTAATAAATGTACCAATTTCTTATTGTATAATGTATTCATGAAATCAATCTTCATAAGCTACTATTTATTTGTTCTAGGAGGCTAAGAAACCGGTGCACCACCCAGCCCCATTGATTTGTGGCACAGGACACACTATAACCCCAAGAAGGGTTAGATTGGCTTGAAGCACAGCGACTTTATGTAAGTTATTTATATATATATATATACAACTATTACTAATTTAATATTAATTTAAAGTTATAAAAGTAGTAACATATATTTATGTTTTTATAGGAGAAGATGGTCCAGCTGCGTGCTCGGCCAACCCTTGAGGGTGAGGATCCATCAACCGATGACCAGATACGGGAGACTGTTCTGGGTAAGAGGCGCGGATATGTGCGAGACTTAGGGAGTGGGATGGAGCTGACGACATCGTCCTCTACCTTTGAGAGCGATGCTAGGTTCCACGAAGCCACCCAGAGAGCTGAGGCTGCTGAGAGACGGAATGCACAGCTGGAGCAGATGATAATAGAGCTCCAGGCTCGCTAGACCCAGCTAGAGACTCTTATGCAGACGGTTTTCAACCAGTAAGGAGGCTTTGTTCAGCCTTGGTAAGTTTTTAAAATTAATTACTTTGGTGTATTTATTATTTATAGAAAATGTTACGTAAAAAAATATATATATTTCGGCCTAACGACCAAGAAAACGCATGACACACTTCTAATGACCGTTAAAAACTTATGTAACAAGGCCCGGTTTGAAACTTATTCAAGTTTCAGCTCCAAAAAGGCCCATTTGGGGGGTTCGACCAACCAAAACACTGGATATTAGCCTACCGACCCCGAAACCCCATCACACACCTCACAAATGATAAAATAGACTTGCACGTACTTACGGCACTCGGTTCGGATGCCCGATTTAAAACTTATGCAAGTTTCAGCTCCAAAAAGGTCCATTTTAGGGTTTTGAGCGACCAAGACATCGGATATCATCCTACCGACCCCGAAACCCAATCACACACCTCACAAATGATAAAATAGACTTGCACGAACTTACGACAATCAGTTCGGATGCCCGGTTTGAAACTTATGCAAGTTTCAACTCCAAAAGGCCCATTTGGGGGTTTTGACCAATCAAAACACCGGATATCGGCCTACCAACCCCGAAACCCCATCACACACCTCACAAATGACAAAATAGACTTGCACAAACTTACAATAATCGGCTAAAATGCCCAATTTGAAACTTTTGCAAGTTTCTGCTCTAAAAAGGCCCATTTTGGGGTTTTGATGGACCAAAATGATGGATCTCGACCTAACTACACCGAAACCCAATCACACACTTCACAAATGAAAAATATACTTGCACGAACTTACGACACTCGGTTTGGATGCCTAGTTTGAAATTTATGCAAGTTTCAGCTCCAAAAAAGTCCATTTTGGGGTTTTGACCGACCAAAACATCGGATATCGGCCTAACGACTCTAAAACTCCATCACACACCTCATAAATGATAAAATAGACTTGCACAAACTTACGGTACTCTGTTCAGATCACCAGTTTGAAACTTATGCAAGTTTCAGCTCCAAGAAGGCCTATTTTGGGGTTTTAACGGACCAAAATGTCGGATATTGGCCTAACTACACCGAAACCCCATCACACACCTCAAAAATGATAAAATAGACTTGCACGAACTTACGGCACTCGGCTAAAATGCCCGATTTGAAACTTTTGCAAGTTTCAGCTCCAAAGAAGCTCATTTGGGGGTTTTGACCAACCAAAACACTGGATATCAGCCTAAAGACCTGAAATCCCATCACACACCTCAAAAATGACAAAATATACTTGCATGAACTTACGAAAATCAGTTCGGATGCCCAGTTTGAAACTTATGCAAGTTTCAGCTCCAAAAAAGCCCATTTAGGGGTTTTGACTGACCAAAACACCGGATATCGGCCTACCGACCCAGAAACCCATCACACACACCTCACAAATGACAAAATAAACTTGTGCAAACTTACAGAAATCAGTTCGGATGCCCGGTTTAAAATTTATGTAAGTTTTAGCTCCAAAAAGGCTCATTTGGGGGTTTTGATCGACCAAAACGTTGTATAACTGCCTACCGACCCTGAAACCCCATCACACACCTCAAAAATGATAAAATAGACTTGCACAAACTTACGATACTCAGTTTGGATCACCGGTTTGAAACTTATGCAAGTTTCTACTCCAAAAAGGCCCATTTTGGGGTTTTGACGGATCTAAACACCGGATATCAATCAAACGAGCCCAAAACCCCATCAAACACCTCAAACATGATAAAATAGACTTGCACAAACTTACGGCACTCTATTCGAATTGACGGTTTGAAACTTATGCAAGTCTTTACTCTGAAAATGCCCATTTTGAAGTTTTGATGGAGCAAAATACCGGATATCAGCCTAACGACCCCAAAACCCTATCACACACCTCATAAATGATAAAATAGACTACCACAAACATACAAAAATCAATTCGGATTAGTGGTTTGCAACTTATGCTACTTTATGCCGTTCTTACTATTTATACATGCGAAGAAAAAAATTATTCGTATTCTATGTTCATATATATTTAATAATTGTTCTAATATATATCATTTGATCTTTATTTCAAATCGATCGGGATTATTGCACCGTCTTTATGTTTTGTGTCGGGACTTATTATTTTTATTTGTTTTCTTTTCTTTTCATGGACATTTGTAGTTACATTTTTTGAGACAATTTTTTATTTTTGTATTTATTGTTAAATTGTACTTTTACAAATGTACGTAATTAGTATAATATATATATATATATATATGAATGTATTTTTTCTTTTTTAATATATTCATTTCAGAATGTTTGAATTTTATTATATATAAGGATGATTGATACAGGTTTAAACATGAATAAAACAACAAATAAAACAAAGCAAATATGGTTAAAAAAAAAACTTTTAGCGACGCACACAAAGGCGTTGCTAAAAGCAAAGAAATAAATTTATAACGACGCTTCACATTCGTCGCTAAAAAATGCCAATACACTATTAGCGATGCACAAAAGGCGTCACTAAAGGTAAACCATTTGCTACACACACGGGGCGTCGCTAAAGGTTACAATTAGCGACGCACACTATGGGCATCGCTACAAGTCACCATTAGCGATGCTTAGTGTGCATCGCTAATGGTAACTTTTAGCGACGCTCATTGCGTCAATGTATAGTATTTGCGACGCCCATGCCCAATTATTAGCGACACCATGTGAACGTCGCTAATAGTTACCTTTAGCGACGCATTCAGGTTTGTGCATCGCTAATAGTATTGGCGACACAACTATTTGCGGCACCGTTAGCGACGTCCATATGTGCGTCACTAAAGAGTTTCAGCGACACATATGGCTACTATTAGCGACACACGCGTGCGTCGCTAATAGTGCCTTTTCCTGTAGTGTATGTAAGAAAATTCTTAAATGATACTGATATATTAACATGATAATGCATTTTTTTAATTATATTTTATTATATATAATATAACTCACTTATTTTTTAAAATATAATATATATGATAAAGTATTATCACACCAGTCAAACTCAACTTAGTGTATTTTTCCTTGTGAGCTGACTTCTATATTATTACACATTTCAAGATATTTATATATTTGTTGGTTGAGAAGTTAGCATGCAAAAAACTGACTGCATGCCATGGCCTAGAAAATTGCATTTTAGCAACGTGGGTTTTGTAAATGAGAGGTCATGTTTTGATAGTGTGACCAGTAAATATCAAATTAATATGACTTTCTGTTGTTTTTCTGTATTTTTGAATAATTGAGAAAGACTATCATCTCATTTTCAAATGTTAGATGAATCCCTCAACAACAAAAAAATGAAAGTAATTGCTTTGTCTTTGTTGAAAAGACTCACTTGGTGTTAGGGACAGATTTTCAAACCTACTTCTGTATTAAGAAAAAAAAAACTTCAAGAAAAATACTTTTGTTGTAATCTTGATAATTAATTGATTGAATGGCCAAGCAATTTAGGACCAACATTTGTTTATGAAAATTGTACGAATTAGTCATAGAAGGGGTCTCGATTTATGATTCGATTACGCAATCTAAAGTTGTAGCTAATGAGATTGATTTCATATCTCAAAAACACACACACACAAACACAAACACAAACACAAAAGAGTGCAAATGACCCATTAAAGATGAGTTTGCATTTCTTTCGATTTCCACAGCTCATGGAAAAAGAAAAAACTATTTTCTTATTTTTACTCTCTAATTAAGTGAAAATAAAAAATATTTTTACAGCATCTTAGCCCTTATTTTGCCAATATTCATGAACAAAATATAACCTTAATTTCTAATTTTATTTAACTATGAGAAAACATAAGAATTTTTTTCCTTTTCCTTTTCCTTTTCTATCAACAAATTTGCAAAAAATGGAGCCTAAATGCTTGTGTTTGAGTTTTTAAGAAGCATTATACAAACTTAAATTCTTATGCCAATGCTTAAAAAAGGAGAAGGATTTTAATAAAAACAAAAAATACTTATATATTTCAAAAATCGGTATTAAAAATAATTTGATGTTTGTGTTACTCTGCACATTTATATAACCCAAATAATTGCTGATTATAAATTGGCTTTTAAAACTAATTTTGAACCTATATTAAAAGTGACTTAAATGACTTTTGTTAACAATGGCTTTTGTTGAGCCGAACTTTTCTTTTTAAGGGGTACGTTTTTTTTTTTTTTGGGATAATTAGTAATAAATTTTTTATATGAATTTTTTGGGAGTTTGAGTCCACGCTTTTTTTTATGTTACAAGTTAAATTATTCTTTTATTTTTTAAGCTGAAATCCATTTTAATAAAATATCATGTTTATTTTTGTTTTGTAAGTGATAATAATATATTGTAATACTTCAATTAAAATAGATTTTTTTTCTTTTTTTCCCGATTCTTTTATTTTCTTAGGACAATCAAATTTGGATTCTCGAATTCTTTGAACAAAACATCAATATGTGTTTGAGTTGGGATTAGAATTGAATTTTGATTTAATTGAAGAAAGAGTAAGTCTAAGAGTAATTTAAATGTTACAAAACAAATTATTTACCAAAAACCAATTTTACATTCAAATGATTTTGATGTTACCAATGATCTCCATTGAACTGAATTTTTCTTTCTCATGGGTGCTTTCAACTGTTGCGACTACCAACTTTTAAAATACCCATATATATATATATATATATATATTATATTTTATAAAAAAACAAACGATTATATATCATATATATAACAAAATATTATTTAAAAAATACATTATCACCTTAATGTAGCAGTATTATTTACAAATTTTCTTACATATGATAGAAAATAATTATGGAGTTTGTCTTCTAATGTTGTCAAGTCGAAATTTAACGAATACCATTTTATTTTAAAGTCAATCCATACGGAATGCTGCTCCGACTTTAATTGGACCATCCACTAGCAGACGGTTGAATCGAATACCGAGTTTTAAAATATATATATATATATATATATATAGACACCTGGAGTAATTCTATTATCATCAAATTTTTTTACAAAAAAATAATTTATAAAATGAAATGATAAAATTATATTGAATATATATTCATAACTTGTTTACAATGCACACGTCCGTAATACGTGATTGTTTTATAGAAGAAAAGTTTAAAATTTTTTAAATAATTATTTATAATAAATCTTTAAAAAACTTAAGATTTAATAAAAGACAATAAGATATTATTGAATAATAACATAAAATAACTGATTAGAAATAATTTCCGGTAATCTTGAAAGGTCAGGAGGCTTCCAACAAATCCTTTTATGATTATAATAATACTAAACTTCCACTATAAGCTGTAGCCTTCTAATTCTGTTGGACTCCAAATATTAATTACTTGCAAACAGGATAACACAGTTCAGGCCAATAGATAGAACCTACCTTTTGACATGGTAACCCATGCCAATCGAAAAATAAGCAGAATATATCAAATGGTGAAGTATATATATACGCTATCAAACCGATGACCTCTCATTAGGAAACCCACATGATCAATTTCTTTATTGGTGTATTGTTTTTCCACTTCGTCACTCAACTAAAATGTACCTTTTTTTGACTTCTTTACTCAATAAATAGAGAGAGATGCTAATGACAATGTGATTGTCAAATCTGAAGTCTACATGCATGCATTTCTTTCGCACATGGAAGTCGCACATAAGTATATATATATTTCACACGCGACAATTACTTATGATATATTCTGCTTATTTTTGATATATTTTTGATAGCGTATATATATACTTCACCATTTGATATATTCTGCTTATTTTTCGATTGGCATGGGTTACCATGTCAAAAGGTAGGTTCTATCTATTGGCCTGAACTGTGTTATCCTGTTTGCAAGTAATTAATATTTGGAGTCCAACAGAATTAGAAGGCTACAGCTTATAGTGAAAGTTTAGTATTATTATAATCATAAAAGGATTTGTTGGAAGCCTCCTGACCTTTCAAGATTACCGGAAATTATTTCTAGTCAGTTATTTTATGTTATTATTCAATAATATCTTATTGTCTTTTATTAAATCTTAAGTTTTTTAAAGATTTATTATAAATAATTATTTAAAAAATTTTAAACTTTTCTTCTATAAAACAATCACGTATTACGGACGTGTGCATTGTAAACAAGTTATGAATATATATTCAATATAATTTTAACATTTCATTTTATAAATTATTTTTTTGTAAAAAAATTTGATGATAATAGAATTACTCCAGGTGTCTATATCTATATATATATATATATATATATATATATATTTTTTTTTAAAACTCGGTATTCCATTTTTCAAGTTGACTAACTCGAGAGACCAATTCAACCGTCTGCTTGTAGAGAGTTTAATTAAAGTCGGAGCAGCATTCCGTATAAGTTGATTTTAAAATAAAGTGATATTCGTTAAATTTCGACTTGACAATATTAGAAGACAAACTCCATAATTGTTTTCTATCATATGTAAGAAAATTTGTAAATAATACTGCTACATTAAGGTGATAATGTAATTTTTAAATAATATTTTGTTATATATATGATATATAATCGTTTGTTTTTTATAAAATATAATATATATATATATATAATAAAGTATTATTAAAAAAAATACAACATTACGTAACGTAACATAATTGAAAATTATCACGTCACTCAAACTCAACGTACTGTTTTTTTCCTTGTGAACTGACTTCTGTATTATTACACATTTGAAGATATTTATATATTTGTTAGTTGAGAAGTCAGCATTCAATAAACTGACTGCATGCCATAGCCTAGAAAATTGCATTTTAACGAAGTGCGTTTTGTAAATGAGGTGTCATGTTTTGATAGAGTGACCAGTAAATATCAAATCAATTTGACTTTCTGTTGTTTTTCTGTATTTTTGAATAATTGAGAAAGACTATCATCTCATTTTCAATTGTCAGATGAATCCCTCAACAAGAAGAAAATGAAAGTAATTGCTTTGTCTTTGTTGAAAAGGCTCACTTGGTGTTAGGGGCCCATTTTCAAACCTACTTCTGTGTTAAGAGATTTTTTTTTTCCAAGAAAAATACTTTTGTTGTAAGCTTGATAATTAGTTGATTGCATGACCAAGCAATTTAGGAGCTAACTTTTGTTTATAAAAATTGTGCGAATTAGTTGTGAAAGGAGTCTCGATTTATGATTTAGTCACGTAATCAAATGTTGTAACTAGTGAGATCGATCTCACACAAAAAAAAAAACACACACACACACACAAATACAAACACAAAAGAGTGCAAATGACCCATTAAGGATGAGTTTGCATTTCTTTCGATTTCCACAGCTCATGAAAAAAGAAAAACTATTTTCTTATTTTTACTCTGTAATTAAGTAAAAAAAAAAAAAAAAAAAAATTTACAGCATCTTAGCCCTTATTTTGCCAAAATTCATGAACAAAATATAACCTTAATTTCTAATTTTATTTAACGATGAGAAAATATAAGAATTTTTTTCCTTTTCCTTTTCCTTTTCTATCAACAAATTTGCAAAAAATGGAGCCTAAATGCTTGTGTTTGAGTTTTTTAAGAAGCATTACACAAACTTAAATTCTTATGCCAATGCTTAAAAAAAGAGGAGAAGGATTTTAATAAAAACAAAAAATACTTATTTATTTCAAAAATCGTTATTAAAAATAATTTGATGTTTGTGTTACTCTGCCACATTGATATCTGATATAGTCATTAAGGCATTTAACAAATTGGCTTTTGTTGAGCTGAACTTTTCTTTTTAAAGGGTACTTCTTTTCATTTATTTATTTATTTATATTTTTTAATAATTAATAATAAGTTCTTCATATGAATTTTTTGGGAGTTTGAGTACACGCTATTGTTTTTTTTTTTACAAATTAAATTATTTTTTTATTTTTTAAGCTGAGATCCATTTTAACGAAGTGTCATGTTTATTTTTGTTTTGTAAGTGATAATAATATCCCAAAGTACTTTAATTAACATAGATTTTTTTCTCTTTTTCCGATTCTTTTATTTTCTTAGACACGACACTCAGACCTGGATTCTCGAATTTTTTGAACAAAACATCAATACGTGTTTGAGTTGGGATTGGAATTGAATTTTGATTCAATTGAAGAAAGATAAGTCTAACCACCATTTTAGCCTATCTATCTCTCCTTATCCCTTACTTGTTTCTCTCTGTCTCTCCTTTGTGGTGGGGCATCTTGAAGTCATCCTCTCTTCCCAAGTGAATTAATTGATGCTGGTGGTGGGAAGTTATACACCGTGGATCCTATAATTGTAAGTAAACACAAAAAGACAACCAAATGTGTCCCCTATTTTCTTCTTTCATGCATATAACACTTGGATCTTCACATGAGATTCAATTTCAAGATGAGAAAGTGTTGAGTGACACTGAAGATGGTGACCCATTTCAGAAAAAATGCTAAAAGCTTTCTTAGACAAATTTTGTCTGGACGTCTGTTCATTTTCAAATTGGAAATTCTGCAATTTTTGCTAATTATTTAGCCTTGAAATACAAAGCTGCAATACAAAGGAGAGACAAATTAATAAAAGCCAATATTTTAGGCATATAAGAAATAAAATTACAAACCACACCAAGAAAACCAAATGAAAATAAGAGACACGCAAACATTTAAAATTTTAATATTAGTTGATCATATTTATATTTTCGCAACAAATTTATTCTTTCAATTGAGTTGTTGAGTTGAAATTTATCAAGTGAAAGTGTTCCTTTTCATTTAAAATATAAAAAAAAAAATCTGAAAAATATGACTCTGAAATTTAAACGGTTAAATTTAATTGTTTCCCTAGACCAGAAATTTATTATTTTAGAGCTTCTTTTTTTAAAAAAAAAAAATTCATATGTAATATAAATCTCTCGATTTCTAGAGTTATATAAATTTTATTGAAAACAAATTTGTAATTTGTAATTGATGCTGCACTTTTCGACTCGCAATAAGTATGGGCTCCGTGACCTGTAGAACACTCAGAAAGACGATCAGAGGTCCACCGGATTGGCTCCGGCGGTAGCCGCTCCGATGCTTAAGTAAATAAAAGGAATTGAAAGACTGTATTGAAAGCCAAAGAATGAGCATCCAAATAAAGCGTACCTTTAGGGTTTAATTTATAGACCGTGGCCTTCCTAAGTTGATTAGGATTCGGAGCCATGATTGTACGGATTTGATCATCGGAGATTTCAGTTACCTTGTTGAGTATTGCATAGAGATAACCATAGATAGTAGTTCCCTTGTTGAAGACTGTTTCCTTGTTGAAGGTTGTTTCCTTGTCGAAGGCTGCTTCCTTATTCCCTGCTCGGCATCCGCTAAGGCGGTGACGAGGTCTGGAGTGTCGGTCTGGACCCTGTGATCAGTTCTGAGACCCTTGTCCGAATATATGTGCTCTGAAGGCATATGTTTGGTCACTTCCGACCTTTTTTGCTGATCTGGATGCTTGAGCTTTTAGTCATTGGCTGAGTGAGGACCATGTTGGCCGAGCATGAGCTGGATTATGGTCATACGTGTCAAGTGCTGATTGGCCTGCTCTTTTATGGTATATCAGTTACTCCCTCCCCCCCCCCAAGTCCTAGTTTGATGCTAGCAAGCAACTAGGGCTAAGCCTTTTTCGGAGAGTCATGTGTCCTGCCTGTTCGCCTTCTAAGGCAACTGTTGGGGCACCATTTATTGCGCAGCCGGATATTAGGTCTTTTCAAGGTCATTATTTGTACTGGCCGATAGTTGGGTTTCCCGAAATCATCATTGTTCCGAACCGTCATGGCGTTTGGTCTTGGTGGCTCCCTTCTAATACTGTGTTTATAAATACGGGGTGAGATTTTGAAATGACCTTTTCTCCGTCATTTTCACTGTACTAGAAGATTTCGTTCGCCATTGTTGGTTTGTGCGACCTTGAAGAACACCGATTTCCTGAGTTAGAACAGGTTCGACCGATTTTTTTCCTTCTCTTGCTTCTTTCTTCTTAAATCTGGGAATAATGTCTGCTCCTTTTAAATCCCCAATTGTAAGTGAGGGAGTAGGAAATCCTTCTGAGATGGCTGTACCGTCTCCTGTGGAAGATGTAGGTAACCCTGCTCCCGAAGATATTGGGGAGAGGCCTGTTGAACCTCCCCCTAGTCCTGGGGTTAGGATAGTTGATGCCTTTGAAGAACCCCGAGACAGGGCCGGGGAGACCTCTGGTAGGTCTTCCCATAGAGAAAAGGGTGAGAGTGCTGTTACTCAGAGCCTTCTCGACGAATAGAGGGTAAAATACAATTTTCTCCCAAATGTGACCTGCAGAGCTCCAAGCCCCATGGATCGTCCCCAAAATGTTGAAGCCGGGGAGATTTGTGTCTATCTTGCCTGGTTCGAAATGGGCTTGAGACTCCCATTGCCGGATTTAGTCAGGCAATTCTTTTGTTGGTACAAGCTCTGCCCTACCGACTTGAATCTCAATAGCTGGCGGCAGCTTCTAGGGTTCATAGTGTTGGGACACCAAAACAAGGTGGATGTGTCCCTGGACTTGATCCGTAGCAATATGGATCTGAAGTTCAAGCAGGCAGAAGGCCTTTTCTACATGTTCTTTGAGAAGGGGTTCCGACCCCTGTCCTCCGTTCCCACTTCCAATAAAACGTGGAAGAAGTGGTACTTCTTCGTCGGAGGAAGATGGGAGCATGAAGACTTTCAGGACGGAGAGGCCTCGCCATTCCCTCGTGCTACGGGTCATAAGGGTGAGGCTTATTCCCTTAGGTTTGCTTTAGCTTTGTTATGCCTTCCGAACTGATAAACTGATATATCACTCCTTACTTCTGTGCAGTCAAGAGTGCTTGGAGGAGGCCCGAGTTTACCGACGTACTGCGAGATCAGTATCGAGTGCTACTTTCGACTTTTGACCGAGCTCACTCTGTTATTATAACACCGGAGAACTTGATGGCTGCCCGTACTACCGAGCTTAAGAAGAGGCTGACGTCGAAGTGGGCAGTGCCGGAGGCCCAAGTGGTGGGGGAGGCTTCCTCCCGAGCTGAGCCTGATGCCCCTCCTGAAGTAAAAAGGAGGAGGTTGATTTCTGGCTCTCCCGAGCCAGCCCCTGCCGAGGCTAAGAAGGAGGCCGAACTCGTCGTTCCTGTTTCGGTCGTTCCTCATGCCTCTTCCGGTCCGAGCAGAAGGACTAGGAAGGGGAAAGCACCTGCTGCACCGTCTGAGCCGCTTGATGAGCCAGACTATCAAATTGTCAAGAAGGCATTTGATCAAATATGGGCTCAGGGCCCACACCGATATAGAGGGGATGACCCCTCCAAGCTGATGACTGAGATGATGAATCTCCAGATGAGGGTAACTTCTGAAGCTGTTTTTGTCTTTACTGTTTATTCGTTTGTTCAATCTAACTTGTCTGTCTTGTTTTGTGTAGAGCATGCATAGTTTGGCTGCTCTGATGGTGACTCCCATGAGCCCTGAGGAGGCTGAAAAGATGAAGGCTGAAATGAATGAGATGAGGCTGGAGCTTGGGACAGCCCGATCCAAGGTTCAGACTGCTGAGGAGGGTCTGAAGGAAGCTAGCACCAACCTTGCCGTGGCAGAGTCTGAGAGGGACATATATGCTCAGAAAGTTGAGGGGCTTCAGGCAGAGTTGATTGAGCTCCGAAATTCCTTCGATCAGAAGGTTCAAGAGGCAGTTGATCATGCCAAGATTAAGACTGAGAAAGAATTGAAAGAGGAAGTCGAACAAATGGGTGATGACCTGATCCGGTTTGGCTTTGAAAGCTTCTGAACTAGATTTCAGGCTCAGTTCCCAGGTTTTGACGTGTCGTCAATCGTTCCTCCTGAACCTGCCTCGTCTGGTCCTGACCCGTACAAGACGGCTGGGGCTACTGCCCTTAATCTGGAAGAGGACCCAGGCCCTTCTGACAAGGCTTGAGGCTTTTTGATTTTTTCTTTGTTTTTGCCCTCTTGATGTAATGAATATATACTTCTGATCAGTAAAATTGACTTTCCTTCAGATTCTTCTTGTGTTCTTTCCTTCTGTGCAATTTTGTCATAAGTGTAGCTGTTCTGAGCCTTTTGCATGTTAAGTCGACCGTCCAGTAGTCAATAGTTGCTCTCTGAGCTTCGATACTTGTTATTGAATAATGAATGTAGATTAACTTCAACTGTCTCATCATAATAAGATAAGAAAGCAAGCATAATCAGATAGATAGA
Organism: Nyssa sinensis; assembly: GCA_008638375.1. NCBI lineage: Eukaryota > Viridiplantae > Streptophyta > Magnoliopsida > Cornales > Nyssaceae > Nyssa > Nyssa sinensis. The sequence goes on along the minus strand of CM018039.1, from coordinate 15,202,769 downwards.
GCCCAATAGAGTGGGAGTAAACTCCTGTAGAGCTCTGAGATAGACTACTCTGAACCAAGGGCTTGTGAAGACATCCAGGCAGCTTGTGCTTGTTATTATGATGCTCGGCATGTTGTATTCGAGCACTCAGGCTCAGGATATATCCAAGCTGTTTGGCCTTTGTCATATGACTGCCCTGTCGTGCAATAGATAAGACTGGAAGGTCCGAATCTCGGATAGGGGGCCGTACATTCAGACTTTGTCCCCTTCTCTTTATCAATTCAGAAGCTTCAGTGCTGGACTGTGGTTTTCATTCATAGAGTTCTGTACCCTGTCTCTTGGTATATCGAAGAGGCACATTTAATGCACCGTTTATTTATTCAATTGTCGTTTGGGATTTCGAGGCCAATCTCTTTTTCACCGTTGCGACGGTTCAGTTGGGTGGCTTTTGGACTTCAAGGGTCTATATATATGGAAACGAGGGCATACGGTTGCGCTCAACCCTTTTGTTCCCAAACTGTTTCCTCGTATGAGAGACTTTAGTTGCTGTCGGAATTTTGTCACTCGCCCGGAGATGATGGATGATTCCCTGTCTGAGTTAGGAATGATTAAACTGTGGCCGAGAGTTAACCTTCCCCCTTTTTCAGTCTCCAAGGAAGGATTAAAGGAGGCACAAGTCCTCTTGTCCATCTTGGCATCCGGTCGAGATTCCTCCGATTGGTGGTGGTCCCTCCTTAATTCAACCGAGGCTTGGAGCGCCGGTGATGAAGACGCAAGTGGGGTGCCTCCTCTTCTTCATGTCTTGTCAGAGACCCTTGCTTCAATCGGCTAGGGTGTAACAACTGACGTGAGGAAGACAAATGGCGGTCCCCTAAGACCCAGAGCCCTGATCCTCCGTTGGTCGTGAGATCAATGATAGTGGTGATGAAATGGCCTGGGTGCTCCTTGATGCGGATTGGGGTTTAGGGTTCCTTCCTTTCAAATGGAGCCGGCGACGGCGGTAATGGAAGTTTTGGATCCTGTGCCCCTTTATCATCCGATGAAGAAAGCCATGATGTTGCCAATTGTAGCTTCTGTAGTAGCTTCTATAACGATGTCTTTATTGTAGCCTCAGTTTTATTTCCAGTCTTTGTACTGATGTAAATCTTCTGAATCATCAATAAAATTGAGTTCCTTTTTCTCAGATATGATGTTCTTTGTATTCGAATGTGCTCTTCTGTAGTTAAAACACTTTCTCGTGCACTTCTGATATATGAATGTTCTAAGAATAGATCAAAGAAACTTAGAAGAATGCTTGAATCAAAGTACTTCACTCCTGATCGGTACTATAGTACTTGTTGCTTGTTTAACAGATAAGCCAAATAATATAAATATCAGATCTGAGGTGTTCCGATCTAGGAAACTTTAGTTTGTAGATGTTCGGAACTTCTGTCTTTGGATGGACTGGATCATAGAATCTGTGTTTTAAATATAGACCAGGCTGAAGAGACCTGTGCATTATAAATGGACCAAGTCCTGAGACTTGTACATTATGGACCAGGCTCTGGAGGCCTGTGCATTATAGATGGACCAAGTGCGAAGACTTGTACATTATGGACCAGGCTCTGGAGGCCTGTGCATTATAGATGGACCAAGTGTGAAAACTTGTACATTATGGACCAGGCTCTAGAGGCCTGTGCATTATAGATGGACCAAGTACGAAGACTTGTACATTATGGACCAAGCTCTGGAGGCCTGTGCATTATGGATGGACCAAGTACGAAGACTTGTACATTATGGACCAGGCTCTGGAGGCCTGTGCATTATAAATGGACCAAGTACTGCGACTTGTACATTATGGACAAGGCTCTAGAGGCCTGTGCATTACAGATGGACTAAGTACGAAGACTTGTACATTATGGACTAGGCTCTAGAGTCCTGTGTATTATAAATGGACTAAGTACTGAGACTTGTATATTATGGAGCAGGCTCTAGAGGCCTGTGCATTATAGATGGACCAAGTACTGAGACTTGTACATTATGGACCAGGCTCTAGAGGCCTGTGCATTATAGATGGACCAAGTACGAAGACTTGTACATTATGGACCAGGCTCTGGAGGCCTGTGCATTTATAGATGGACCGAGTGCAAAAACTCGTACATTATGGACCAGGCTCTGGAGGCCTGTGCATTTATAGATGGACCGAGTGCAAAAACTCGTACATTATGGACCAGGCTCTAGAGGCCTGTGTATTTATAGATGGACCGAGTGCAAAAACTCGTACATTATGGACCAGGCTCTGGAGGCCTGTGCATTTATGGATGAACATTCTATGGAAGTAAAAGAAACATCTCTACTGATAATACTTCTGTAAGTGTTCCACGTTCCATGGCCTAGGAACAGGCTTCCCAGTCATGTCTTCTAGCCAGTAGGTGGTAGGCCGAACAACCTTTGTTACTTTGTAGGGGCCTTCCCAGTTTGGTGACAACTTTCCCATAGTGGGATCCTTGGTGTTTTGAAAGACTCTTCTTAAGACATAGTCTCCGACTTGAAAGCTGACTGTCTTGAGTCCTACCTTGGATTTTTCGACCATTCTCTATTGATAGGCTTCCATCCTGATGCTGGCTTGATCCCTTCTCTCTTCGAGCAAATCCAAGTTTTCCATCAGCTGCTGATCATTAGATTCTTACTCAAAGGCTTCTGTTCTCAGGGTTGGCATACCGATCTCAACCAAAATTACTGCTTCTGTCCCATAGGCTAGTGAGAAGGGAGTTTCAGAGGTAGGAGTTCTTCTGGTTGTTCTATAGGCCCAAAGGACTCCAGGGAGTTCTTCTGCCCACTTTCCTTTAGCCTGTTCCAACCTTTTCTTTAACCCGTCAAGGATTGTTCGGTTGGTGACCTCTGCTTGTCCATTTGTTTGTAGATGGCTTGGAGAGGCGAAGTGCTGCCTAATGTTGAAATTTTCACAGAATGTCTTGAAGCCTTTACCAGTGAATTGTGTCCCATTGTCGGAGATAATTACACGTGGTATGCCGAACCTGCACACAATGTTCCTCAAGGTGAAGCTCTCAACTTCCTTTTCTGTGATATGTGTCAAAGGCTCAGCTTCGGCCCATTTAGAGAAGTAGTCAATGGCCACCAATAGTTATTTCCTGTTCGGAGGTGCCTTTGGTAATGGACCCACGATGTCCATCCCCTATTGAGCAAAGGGCTAAGGACTAGGAATCGGGATAAGCTCGTGATGAGGCTGATGTTGATATGGGGCAAATCTTTGGCATTTGTCGCACTTCTGAACATACTCCCTAGCCTGTTTTAGCATGCTAGGCCAGTAGTAGCCCTGAGACAGAGCTCAGTGAGCTATAGTTCTGCCCCCATTATGATTCCCGCAAATCCCCTCGTGTATTTCAGCCAAGACATATTGTGACTCTTCTGGAGCTAAGCATTTTAACAGAGGTTGAGAATACGACCTTCTGTAAAGCTTGTTGTTCAGGATCAGGTACCGAGCCGCTCTGATTCGGATTCTCCTGGCTTTATTTTTGTCTTCTAGGAGAAGCCCGGATCTTAGGTACTGGAGGATTGGAGTCATCCAGTTCTGGGGTTGTTCATTAATTTGAGCAATTTGGGCTTCCTCTATGCTGCATCCTAGTTGAAAGGAGATTTTTATTGTGGAGTTTGCTTCAGACTTGAGGTGGGAGGCCATGTTAACCAGAGCATCTGCTCTGCAATTCTGGCTTCTCTCAATTTTCTAGATTGTAAATGTCTGGAAGGAATGCCTCAAGTGGTTCACCAGTTCGGAGTACCGGAGCATCCTATCATCTTTAATGGCAAATTCTCCCAAGACTTGGCTCACAACCAGTTGGGAGTCAGAGAAGACATCGAGGTTCTGAGCCTCGCATTCCAAGGCAAGCTTCATGCCTAAGATTAAGGCTTCATATTCTGCTTCATTGTTAGAAGCTTTGAATCTCAAGCTGACTGCTTTTTCTGACGTGAGCCCATCGGGGGACTGTAATACCAGGCCTACTCCTGAACCTTGATCGGTTGACGATCCGTCAATGTACAGCAGCCAGGTTCCCGAAGTTTCGGTGAGTTGTGTTTTGTTCTGAAGTGCCGGGGTGAATTCGACAACGAAATCAGCTAAGGCCTGTCCTTTGATGGAGTTTCGGGGTACATACGATATGTCGAATTCCCCTAGCTCCACAGACCACTTCACGAATCTTCTCGATACCTCAGGTTTCCTCAGTATTGACTTCAGAGGATAGGCAGTTGGGATCTCGATTGGATGGGCTTGGAAATAAGGTCGAAGCTTCCGAGCTGATATGACCAAGGCATAGGCCAGCTTTTCTACTTCCGGGTATCTCTTTTCCGTGTCAAGTAGTGCCCTACTGACGTAGAATATAGGTCTCTGCACTCCCCTGTCCTGTCTGATTAATGCGGAGCTGACCGCGTTTTCAGAAACTGTAAGGTACAAGAGTAGCTTTTCTCCTTGTACTGGTTTTGAAAGGAGCTCTAGAGAGGCTAGATACTCTTTTAGGTCTTGAAAGGATTTCTCGCATTCTTCTGTCCACTGCGAAGCTTTGCTGCCCTTCAGAGCCTTGAAAAAAGGTAGGCAGCGATCAGTGGATTTGGATATAAATCTGCTTAGTGCCGCAATTCTGTCATTCAGTGCCTGAATTTCCTTTCTGGTTTTTGGTGACTTCAGTCCAATCAGAGCTTGGATCTGAGTAGGGTCTGCTTCGATACCCCTCTGAGAGACAATGTATCCTAAGAATTTTCCCTTCGTAACCCCGAAGGTACATTTCGAGGGGTTGAGCTTCATCTTGTGCTGTCTGAGGATATCGAAGGTCTGGGCTAAGTGCTAGAGGTGGCTGCCTTTCTGCAGATTCTTTACCAGCATGTCGTCGATGTACACCTCCATGGTGCTGCCGAGCAGTGGGCTGAACATCTTGTTCACCAACCGCTGATAAGTGGCTCCAACGTTTTTCAAACCGAAAGGCATTACTCTGTAGCAATAGAGCACTCGTTCGGTTATGAAGGCTATCTTCTCTTGGTCTGGAGGGTACATTTGGATTTGGTTGTACCAAGAGTAGGCATCCATGAAGCTCATAAGCTCATGCCCCGCAGTGGCGTCGACCAGTTGGTCTATTCTTGGCAGTGGAAAGCTGTCCTTGGGGCACGCCTTGTTGAGGTCTGTATAATCAACGCAGACTCTCCACTTGCTATTTTTCTTCTTGACAAGCACGGTGTTGGCTAGCCACTCGGGATAGAACACTTCCCGTATCATCCTGGCTTCCAACAGCCTTTGGACTTCTTCATTTATAATCCGATGCTGTTTAGGAGCAATCGGTCTTCTCTTTTGTTTGACTGACGGGTGATCCGGATCCACCATCAGCTTGTGAGTTATGAGATTGGGATCTATTCCCTCCATGTCTTTGGTCTCCCAAGCAAAGATAGAGAGGTTGTCTTTCAAGAACCTAACTATCTTTTCCTGTTCAGTGTGTGTTAGGTCTGGGCCGATGTATAAATAAAGTCCTTCTGATTCTGAACTGACCAACACTTTGATGGGCTCGCCAATGGGTTTGGCTCGGCTGTCTCGTCCCCTTGGGCTCATGGGTTCTTCAATGCTGGATGGGCAATCCTCTACCTCGGGAGAGTGAGTGAGAACTGGATCTGCACAGTCCCGAGTGTATTGTAATTGCTATTTAGGGGCCTTCTCCTTGAGGGCAATAGCGTGGCACTCCCGGGAGGTTGGCTGGCACCCTCTGACAGAGTGAACGCTCTGGTTGTGGATGTACTTCAGACACTGATGGAGGGTCGAAATGACTGCCCCTATCTGATGCAACCAGGGTCTTCTGATTATGACGTTGTAGGGAGATCTCATGTTTAACACCATGTACTCCGAGATGGTGGTCTTCTGCCCTTCTCCTTCTCCTATAGTGGTAGGAAGGTCGACTCTCCCCAACAGGGTGCTGAGATTGCCATCAAAAGCTGCCATCACGGCAGTAGTGGGCTTGACGCTGTCATGGTCCATCCCCATCTATTTAAGTGGCTCATAGAACAGTATGTTGACGGAGCTGCCAGTATCGACCAGGACTCTCCTGGTCTCGAAGTTAGCGATTTTGAGGGTGATAATAAGGGCATCACTGTGAGGGCAGTGTACCCCTGCTAGATCTTGTTCAGTGAATTGGATCTCTGGTGCTGGTTTGAACCTCTTTTCTATGTTGGAGATCTGTAATACGTTCGGGGCAGCTCTGGCCTCCCGAGCATACCTCTTTCTTGCCCTGTTGGACATTCCTGTGATAGGGGAATCAGCATGGAGGACGTAGATAACATGGTTGTTCTGCCTCTGAGGCTCGTTTCGTCCTTCCCTCTGCTCTTGCCTCTGCTCGGGCCTCTGGTCTGGCCGTTGTTGAGGCTTGTCTTCTTGGGGGTTCTGCCTTCCGTCCTGCTTGACGAACTCCCGAAGACGCCCCTTCTTTATAAGCTGCTCTATCTCATATCGAAGGGTCCTGCATGTGTTAGTTGTATATCCATGATCTTTATGAAAATTACAATACTTACTTTGGTCCCGAAGACTGGGATCTCCTTTGATTGGTTCCGGCCACCTCAGGTTCTCCCGATCTCGGATCTGACGGAGTACCTGGTTCGTTGTGGTGTTTAAAGGAGTGAAGTTGGTGAACTCCCTTGGTCCGGAATTGTACACAGCTCTGGGGGCTGTTCTCTTCTCTGGGCTCCTGGCCCTCTTTTTGTTGGAATCTCTTCTGTGATCCTCCTTCTTGTGGTCCTCCCTCTTCGGATTGTCCCTCTGGGTCTAATCTTTGCCCTTCTGGGATGTGCGGTTGGCTTCTTCCAGGTTGATGTACTTTCTGGCCCGATCCATTAATGCCGCCATATCGGCTAGAGGGCTCTTTGTTAAGGAGTCTCTGAATCCACCTTGGGCAAGCCCAGTAGTTAAGACTGCTACAAGGAATTTTGGGCTGCAGTCAGTGATCTCCGTGAGTTCAGTGTTGAAGCGCGCGATGTAGGCCCTGAGGGATTCCTCCCTGGTCTGCTTGACATTTAACAGGAATTCTGGGCCCCTTTTGAGCCTCCTGCTGGTCATAAACCTGTCCAAGAACTGTCTACCGAGCTCGTAAAAACTGGTAATTAAGTTCGGAGGGAGGTTGTGGAACCACTTCAGAGTAGTTCCCTTCAAGCTGGTGATGAAAGTTCAGCACATGAAAGTATCAGAGGCTCCGTGAAGGGCCATCATATGCTGGTAGTGCGAGAGATGATCTCCTGGATCTCCAGATCCATCATACAGGGTGAACTTGGGCACCATGAACTTTCTGGGCCTCTCTTCTGACATAATGGCGTGAGTGAACGGGGTGGCTAGTCTTCCGAGTAGCCTGGCAAACTCGTCTTGTTCTGGAGGGTTCTGAGGTCCTCTCAAGGCGATTGTTCGGTCCATAGACTCGGCAATCTCCTCTACCCTCCGCTGGTCTCTGATTCTGACGTCTTGCGAACCCTGCCTGACAGCCTCGGCTTTAGGGTAGTAGGGTTAAGTACGCCCTTCAGACTGAGGAGTGTTCCGAACCGGAGGGATTGGTGCTGCATGGGGATGAGGCTCTTGTGGTGCCGGATGTGCTCCCGAGGCCCTTGGAGTTGGGGCCCGAGTAGTGCTCCGGTAATGGACGTCAGGAACGAAGGCTGATGTTCCCCAGCTTGGAGCTGCTGACGGTTGTGGATCTCTGCCAACGCGGGCAACGCCCGCAGGGTGCCCAGGCTGGTTAGCTGGAGCCTGCTCATGGAGTTCTTCATTCTCTGTGGCAACAAGAAGTTGCGCTCCCGCAGCAAAGTTGACCGGCGGGTTAGGAGAACCCGCTGCTTGGTTTTGCGTGAGTGGTGCCAGCGTTCTAGTGATGGCAAGCAACTGTTCTTGCACCAGTTCATTGTGTCGTTTGATCGATTCAATCTCTTGTCGCATAGGATTGGCCGCTGGTCCCTTTGTACGAGGAGCAGGCGGCTAACGTTGAGAGTTTTGCGAATTCTGAGTATTCTGTCGTGGTCGGAGATTTGGTGCCATGGTTTTCCGGTAGGGAAAGAGATGAGTTTATGAATAGAGCACTTGGAGATTAGTCGTTTCCCACAGACGGCGCCAAACTGATGCTGCACTTTTCGACTCGCAATAAGTATGGGCTCCGTGACCTGTAGAACACTCAGAAAGACGATCAGAGGTCCACCGGATTGGCTCCGGCGGTAACCGCTCCGATGCTTAAGTAAGTAAAAGGAATTGAAAGACTGTATTGAAAGCCAAAGAATGAGCATCCAAATAAAGCGTACCTTTAGGGTTTAATTTATAGACCGTAGCCTTCCTAAGTTGATTAGGATTCGGAGCCATGATTGTAGGGATTTGATCATCAGAGATTTCAGTTATCTTGTTGAGTATTGCATAGAGATAACCATAGATGGTAGTTCCCTTGTTGAAGGCTGTTTCCTTGTTGAAGGCTACTTCTTTATTCCCTGCTCGGCATCCGCTAAGGCGGTGACGAGGTCTGGAGTGTCGGTCTGGACCCTGTGATCAGTTCTGAGACCCTTGTCCGAATATATGTGCTCTGAAGGCATATGTTTGGTCACTTCCGACCTTTTGTGCTGATCTGGATGCTTGAGCTTTTAGTCATTGGCTGAGTGAGGACCATGTTGGCCGAGCATGAGCTGGATTATGGTCATACGTGTCAAGTGTTGATTGGCCTACTCTTTTATGGTATATCAGTAATTACTTAATTTTGAAATTTGAAAAAAAAATTTGAAAGACTTCTTTAAATTTCGGAGGTTGTTAGTAGTGAATGATATTTTAAACACATAAATATTGAAGAAATTTTAGAATTAAAAATAATGGACTTGAGCCCAGCTTAATTAACAATATATTTGTAGTCCTTTGGCCAGAAAAGCCCTTCATTTTATTTTTTTTGGTGCTTTAAGGGATACTTTTAATTATCACAATAAAACTTTAAAACTAATCAACTTACTCAAACTCGACTCTATTAAAAACACATTTGAAACAAGTTTGCAAGATAAATAAGTGAAGCTTAAAAAGGCTTGAGCACGGGTAGATAAGCCAATAAATGATATAATATTATGTAAAAATCAAGTTACTCAAGTTCAACTCATGATCGGTTTGATTAAAAGTCAAAGAAATAAATAAGCTAAACTTGAATACAATTTAAAACTTATTTATTTTAACAAACTAAATTTTAATAATTTACTATTTGACTCGTCTTGACTCAACTCATTTATAACCTTAAGGCTATGTTTGAAAGACGAAGTAAGGGGATTTCATATAATTTTTTTATCTTATATATCCCGTATAATTATATTATATCCTTTCATTTATCTTATCCAATCATTAAAACAAAACATTAATTAAAACTATCAAATTTGAAACGTTCACACATTCATGTCACAATGTGCAGACTTCATACACGAATCAAATGCACTTAAACTTTGATTTAATAGTCACAATTGTCATTTGTGATCAGCATTCCACTCTTTTATTTTTATTATTATGAATTCAACTCTATCGCATTCCACGTTTGAATGGAATCTACTTTTGTCTTCTTTGATGTTGATTATACACTTATCATACCAACCGACTTCTAGCCACAAGTGGAAAATTGCGTTTTTTATTGAGCAAAGAAAGTGAAAAAAATCAAGAAAGTGGGTTTCCAAATGAAAGGTCATTGCTTTGATAGCGTGATCCACTAGAGATCAAAATTGGCATCTTTTATTTTATTTTATTTTATTTTTTATTTTATTTTGAGTAATTGAGAATTGAGATAGACTCTATCTTCTCATTCCCAAAAGTTGGTGATGCGGTCACGCAACAGGGTAGTTGTTTTGTCTTTGTCATAGAGACGACATTACTTTTGTTTTAGTATACAAAATGGGTATAAATGAAATTTAAAAAATAATTCTTTGCTTGTAAAATATTCATATTTAAGTTGTACTTTTAATAAAATTTTATAACAATTATTTGAGGTTGATTATAGAAATCATATTTTTCTATTCTATTTTATTTAAAATTATTTTTTTAATTTTATAATAAATTATAATATTTTTTATTATTTTGTCAAAGTTAATTTTAATTTTTTGTGGCATGGCGCTGGATTTGAAACCGTCGTTCTTTCTTTCTTAGTAGTACAATAACTAATTTTCACTGTACATAATTATACCATCTTAATTTATTTATTTTTTTACTTTTTTTTTTTATAGGTTTTACTTCTATTATCTTACAAATAAATTTTTATTTTTATTTTATCGCATATCTATCTCAACATCTTTATTTCAGTTATATTTATTTTATTAATATCATTTTTAGTTGTCTAACATTTTGTTCCATAAAATATCACTGATGATAATTATTTTATAAAACTCATCTTTCACTTTTAAAAATACACATAAACTATACAATACATACTAGACAGATTTTTTCACTAAACTTATTATGTTTTCATTCTATGAGTAATCTCATATTTTTACTTCAAAATTAAAGATTTTAATATTAGGTATAAGTCTATATGTGAGAATCCTTGTCATCTTTCAATTTCTTTAATACACATAAACTATATAATATACTAGACACATTTTTTCACTAAACTTCTTATGTTTTCATTCTATGAGCAATCTCATATTTTTACTTCAAAATTAAAGATTTTAATATTTAGGTATGAGTCTATATATGAGAATCCTTGTGATCTTCCTTTTGGAGAAGGATTGGTTGATACAATTAATCAATCAACTCAATTGAACAATACAATATAATTACAACATTGTATAGCAACGAAATTTCAGTTGGTTACTTTCACTGAGTCATAAATTGAATAGTTTATTTGTCCTAACCCTATATTTAAGAAACTCGTACTATTAGATTGTATGTTCTTAGGTGAGTTAAGTCTATTGATTGATATAATATAATTATTGAGTTGACTAATTGCAATATTTTATAATTTTTATAAAATAATAACAAAGAAATACATAATCTAACGATAGTAGTAACATCTTAAATATGAGTCTCAAACAGATAAATCAATTCAATTCATAATTAGATAAAAAAATAATATATATATATATATATATATATATATACACACACATCTATAAGAATTGAACTCACAACTTTTTCTAGGAAGGAGTACATGGAGTCATTGGTTGAGAATCCTTGATATGGAGTAATCATTTACTGAGACTGTCACATCACATTATCGCACTACTGAAAGAGGAAAATGAATAATAGTTAAATTTGTATAATATTTTTTATTCCTTCTTTCTCCAAACGTGCACTCACAGGCCATTCTTATCTTAATGATTCCAGCTAAATGTTTTCCACAGATTACATATCAAGTAATAACAAACCAAAAGACGCCATGTGGCAGTAAATCTGTAGAATGATTAAGAGAGAAATGGGAAGTCATATAAATAAATAAAACAAAAATAAAAAAATGAGAATGTCACGAAGAAAAAGAAAGGAAAGAAGTGAAGATATTGAGTAACATACGTGACTTAAAATATGGAAAATAATTCAGCCTTTTGGGTCTTATCCAAATGACTTTGACTTGTTCAAATAATAAAATATTGATAAGAAAAATATATCACAAAGTTCAAAAATTTTGAATATATTAATGAATACTTCATATATAATAACATATTTATATATAAAAAATTTAAAATAGAATAAATATTAATATTAAATCACAAAAAAAATTGAAGAATATTTTTTAAGTATTAATTGAAAATTTAATGCAACATTTAATTAGATTAATTATATTATAAATAAAACATTTATTTAACAAGTATATAATACAAAAGATACAAAAGTGCACGTTAATTAAAATATAAAAACCGATAATCAATATGATATACACACAACTCAAGTATACCAACATAAATAAAGGTTAAATATGTGTATATATAAAATAAAGTTTAAATATAACAGTACAATATATTAACAATATAATACAACTATGATCAATATCTTATCGAGCCTCTCCATGATTCAAATTTAGAAGTATCATTATTTTACTCATTTATATACTAATGAAGAAGTCAAACAATTAAGAGAGCAAACAACTAACATTCAATGTTTTGAACTTGTACTGCAATCTTTTGCATGAGTGGACAGCAATGAATTGATTCTTTTTCCCAACTCTTGGTCTTACAGGTTTCAATTAAGGTATTTTTGTATTTTTTTATGATAATAAAACATTAATTATGTGAACTAATAATTTATCTTAAGTAACAATGTAAATATGTTAATTATTTCAAAGAATGATTGACAAAATTTGACAAAAGATGAAAAAAATCAACCACGTGATCAAGTATCAAGTTAAATACAAAACAAATGAAAACATTCAAACCCAATAATACTCGAGCTCAATAAATCAAATGAAAATTTTATTTTTTCTTATTTTATGGTTTGATGATTAATTTCTAATAGAATAATGAAGAAGGGTTTTATCTTTGGCTTGAGAGTATACATTGTTGTTACAGATTGCATACTTTTATTTGAAGTATATAAAAGTTTTCAAATAAAAAAAATTGAAAGCCTAGCCTCGTCCCTGAGTAGAGAAAAAATATCTCATTTATATACTAATGAAGAAGTCAAACAATTAAGAGAGCAAACAACTAACATTCAATGTTTTGAACTTGTACTGCAATCTTTTGCATGAGTGGACAGCAATGAATTGATTCTTTTTCCCAACTCTTGGTCTTACAGGTTTCAATTAAGGTATTTTTGTATTTTTTTATGATAATAAAACATTAATTATGTGAACTAATAATTTATCTTAAGTAACAATGTAAATATGTTAATTATTTCAAAGAATGATTGACAAAATTTGACAAAAGATGAAAAAAATCAACCACGTGATCAAGTATCAAGTTAAATACAAAACAAATGAAAACATTCAAACCCAATAATACTCGAGCTCAATAAATCAAATGAAAATTTTATTTTTTCTTATTTTATGGTTTGATGATTAATTTCTAATAGAATAATGAAGAAGGGTTTTATCTTTGGCTTGAGAGTATACATTGTTGTTACAGATTGCATACTTTTATTTGAAGTATATAAAAGTTTTCAAATAAAAAAAATTGAAAGCCTAGCCTCGTCCCTGAGTAGAGAAAAAATATCTCATTTATATACTAATGAAGAAGTCAAACAATTAAGAGAGCAAACAACTAACATTCAATGTTTTGAACTTGTACTGCAATCTTTTGCATGAGTGGACAGCAATGAATTGATTCTTTTTCCCAACTCTTGGTCTTACAGGTTTCAATTAAGGTATTTTTGTATTTTTTTATGATAATAAAACATTAATTATGTGAACTAATAATTTATCTTAAGTAACAATGTAAATATGTTAATTATTTCAAAGAATGATTGACAAAATTTGACAAAAATCAACCACGTGATCAAGTATCAAGTTAAATACAAAACAAATGAAAACATTCAAACCCAATAATACTCAAGCTCAATAAATCAAATGAAAATTTTATTTTTTCTTATTTTATGGTTTGATGATTAATTTCTAATAGAATAATGAAGAAGGGTTTTATCTTTGGCTTGAGAGTATACATTGTTGTTACAGATTGCATATTTTTTCTCTACTCAGGGACGAGGCTAGGCTTTCAATTTTTTTTATTTGAAAACTTTTATATACTTCTCAATTTTTTTTTAAATACACCTTCTTAATTTGTATTCCCCCCCCCCCCCCCCCCCCCCAAGTCTAAAATATTTTATACTTTACTTTTCTTTCAATTTCATTTTAAAGTCTTATTGAAACTTTTATTGATTTTTTGAATTTTTTTTGTACAGTCTAAAATTTGGTAGGAATCTCTTTCTATAATTAGATTCTTTATTTAATTGATAAATTCATATATATCAATAAATTTAATTATTTATTAAAATATTATCAATCAATATTAATTTTTTATACTTTTTTAATTTTGGATTGAATATTAAAAAAAAAAAATTGTCTCCCCTAAAATGAAATCGTAGCGTCGTCCCTGTCTCTACTCATATATACTATTTGATTTTTAGACCTCTTCTATTTCGTCTACTATATTTTTACTATTTTTGGGACAACTTGGAGAATGGTATATTCGGCATTCTCCTAACACATGCAAGTTCTAAGAAACTTTGTAAGTATTATTTTAGAATTGCTGTTGGCGATAGAACCTTCGCATAGAAAAATATGACTACTTCAAGACGGTGACTATGCATTTATTTTATACACGAATTTACTATACTTTTAGAGTTGTTTCAGATTTTAGATTATAAAGAATTAAGTATGACTAATTAATTCATTATTTGAGTATTTGGTAAAATATATATATATATATATATATATATATTCAAAAGTGATTATGAATGATGAATTTTTCATTTTGTCCTTTATTTTATATATAATATAATATATTGATGTACCATAAAGTAACAGATCAATTCGAAACATGTCATGTGTATGTACAGAACTCTTTCGAACTACAGACCAAGAAAGATTCTACTATTCAGATCAGACAAACACGTAGGGTTCAAAGGTACTTTGTCCAGAATGGTGCACCACCTCCAAACCTGCTTATAGAACAGATGGGGTGCAGATCTGCTCATCACGAACCTCGTAGCAAGGATAGTGGAGTATCTACAAAAAGGGGTTTTGAACTGATCACCGCCTTCCATGTTCTACCGACCTCAGAATAAGGAAACAAAATTCAATATGGCAATTACTATTTTTGAATATCTTTAAATCCTTTCTTTTATGGTTCTGAATCCTATTCAACTTAGGAAATCTATAGGTTATGATATACCACAAACAGACACACCAATCATCTTGAGACACGTGTACTTACACAGTCGATAAACTCGGTCATACAGAACAGTCATAGCCTCCAAGGCATTCTCATATATATATATATATATATATATATATATATATATATCTTACAGAGCCGATAAACTCGGTCATACCGAGCTGGCGGAGCCTCCAAGGCATTCTCATATATATATCTTACAGAGCTGATAAACTCGGTCATACCGAGCTGGCGGAGCCTCCAAGGCATTCTCATATATTTATCCTACAGAGCTTAGTCTCTGCAGTATTCACTGACTATTTTGGATGGTTTCGACCTTATGGTTTCCTTAACAGTTGCCAAGCAGGGAATAAGGAAACCATCTTCAACACGAAAACAGTCTACAACAAAGAAACTACTATCTATGATTATCTCTATCAACGATACAATACTCCACAAGGTAACTGCAATCTTCGATGATCAAATCCCTATATTCATGGCTCCGAATCCTAATCAACTTAGGAAAGCCACGGTCTATAAATTAAACCCTAAAGGTACGCTTTATTTTTATGCTCATTCTTTGGCTTTCAATACAGTTTTTCAATTCCGTTTACTTACTTAAACATCGGTGCGGCTACCGCCGGAGCCAATCCGGTGGTCCTCTGATCATCCTTGTTGAGTGTTCTACAGGTCGCGGGGCCCAGATTTATTGCGAGTTGAAAAGTGTAGCATCAGTTTGGCGCCGTTTGTGGGAAATGACTAATCTCTAAGTGCTCTATTCACAAACTTATCTTTTCCTTCACCGGAAAACCATGGCACCAGATCTTCGACCGTGACAGAATACTCAGAATCCGCAAAGCTCTCAACGTCGGCCGCCTGCTCCACGAGCAAGAGGGCCAACGGTTGATCCCATGCGACAAGAGATCGAATTGATCAAACGACACAATGAACTGGTGCAGGAACAGTTGCTTGCCATAACTAGAACGCTGGCAACACTCACACAGAATCAAGCGACGGGTCCTCCTAACCCGCCGGTCAACCTTACTGCGAGGGCACAACCTCCTATTACCATTGAGAATCAGGAACCCTATGAGCAGGCTCCAACTAACCAGCCTGGGCACCCCCCGGGCATTGCTCGCGTTGGCAGAGATCCACAACCATCAGCAGTCCCAGGCTGGGGAACATCCGCCTTCATCCCTGACGTCCATTACCGGAGCACTACCAGAGCCCCAACTCCAAGGGCTTCGGGAGTACATCCGGCACCACAAGAGCCACATCCCCATGCAGCACCCATCCCTCCGGTTCGGAACCCTCTTCCGTCCAAGGGACGTACTCAGCCCGACTACCCTGAAGCCGAGGCTGTCAGGCCAGGTTCACAAGATGTTAGATTCAGAGACCCACGGAGGGTAGAAGAAATTGTCGAATCTATGGACCAAACAATTGCTTTGAGAGGTGCCCAGAACCCTCCAGAGCAGAATGAGTTGGCCAGGTTGCTCAGAAGACTTGCAACCCCATTCACTCACACCATCATGTCAGAAGAAAGGCCCAGAAAGTTCGTGGTGCCAAAATTCACCCTGTACGATGGGGCTGGAGACCTGGGAGATCATCTCTCGCACTACCAGCATACGATGGCCCTCCACGGGGCTTCTGATGCCTTTATGTGCCGAACTTTCATCACCAGCTTGAAGGGAACTGCTCTAAAATGGTTCCACCACCTCCCTCCAAACTCAATTACCGGCTTCTACGAGCTTGGTAAACAATTCCTAAACAGATTTATGACCAACAGAAGGCTCCGAAGAGGACCAGAATTCCTGTTGAACGTCAAGCAGACCAAGGAGGAGTCCCTCAGAGCCTACATTGCGCGCTTTAATGCCGAACTCACGGAGATCACCGACTGCAGCCCAGGATTCCTTGTTGCTGCTTTAACTGCTGGACTTGCTCACGGTGGCTTCAGAGACTCGCTGACCAAAAGCCCTCTTGCCGACATGGCGGCATTAATGGACCAGGCCAGGAAGTACATTAACTTGGAAGAAGCCAACCACACATCCCAGAAGGGTAAAGAGCAGAACCAGAAGGATAACCCGAAGAGGGAGGATCATAAAAAGGAGGACCACAGAAGGGACTCCAGCAAGAAGAGGGCTAGAAGTTCATAAAAGAGAACAGCACCCAGGGCTGTTTATAACTCCGGTCCAAGAGAGTTCACTAACTTTACCTCTCTGAACACTACACCAAACCAGGTACTCCGGCAGATTCGAGATCGGGAAAATCTGAGGTGGCCTGAACCAATCAAAGGAGATCCCAGCCTTTGGGACCAAAGTAAGTACTGTAATTTCCATAAAGATCATGGACATACAACTAACTCATGCAGGACCCTTCGATATGAGATTGAGCAACTCATAAAGAAAGGACGTCTTCGGGAGTTCATCAAGCAAGATGGAAAGCAAAACCCCTAAGAAGACAAGCCTCAACAACGGCCAGACCAAAGGCCCGAACAAAGACAAGAGTAGAGGGACGGACGAAACGAGCCTCAAAGGCAGAACAACCATGTCATATACGTCCTCCATGCTGACTCCCCAATTACAGGAATGTCAAACAGGGCGAGAAAGAGATATGCTCGCGAGGCCAGGGCTGCCCTAGACGTATTGCAGATCTCCAATGTTGAAAAAAGGCTCAAACCAGAGCCGGAGATCCAGTTCACACAGCAGGATCTAGCAAGGGTACACTGTCCTCACAGTGATGCCCTCGTCATCACCCTCATGATCGCCAACTTCGAGATCAGACGAGTCCTGGTTGATACCGGTAGCTCTGTCAATATATTGTTCCATGAGCCACTCAAGCAGATGGGAGTGGGCCACGATGACATCAAGCCTACTATTGCCGTAATGGTAGCCTTTGATGGCAATCTCAGCACCCTATTGGGAAGAATCGACCTTTCTACTATTGTAGGAGAGGGAGAAGGGCAGAAAAAGACCATCTCAGAGTACATGATGCTAAATATGAAATCTCCCTATAACGCCATAATTGGGAGACCATGGTTGCACCAGATAGGGGCGGTCACCTCGACCCTCCATTAATGCCTAAAGTATGTCCACAATCAGAACGTTTACTCTGTCAGAGGATGTCAGCCGACTTCCCGGGAGTGCCATGCCATTGCACTCAAAGAAAAGACTGCCAAATAACAATTACAGTATACTCGGGATTGTGCTGATCCGGTTCTCTCCCACACTCCCGAGGGAGAAGCTTGCCCATCCAGCATCGAAGAACCCCTAAGCCCAAGGGGACGAGACAGCTGAGCCAAGCCCATTGGCGAGCCCATCAAAGTGTTGGTCAGTTCAGAATCAGAAGGGTGCTATTTATACATCGGCCCGGATCTGACACGCACCGAGCGGGAGAAGATAGTCAGGTTTCTGAAAGACAACCTCTCTATGTTCACTTGGGAGACCAAAGATATGGTAGGAATAGATCCTAATCTCATAACTCACAAGCTGATGGTGGATCCTGATCACCTGCCAGTCAGACAGAAGAGGAGGCCGATTGCTCCGGAGCGGCATCGGATCATAAATAAAGAAGTCCAGAGGCTGCTTAAAACCAGGATGATACGAGAAGTGTTCTACCCCGAGTGGCTGGCCAACACTGTCCTGGTCAAGAAGAAAAATGGCAAGTGGAGAGTCTGCGTTGATTATACCGACCTCAATAAGGCGTGCCCCAAAGACTGCTTTCCATTGCCAAGAATAGATCAACTAGTTGACGCCACCGCGGGGCATGAGCTTATGAGCTTTATGGATGCCTATTCTGGGTATAACCAAATTCAAATGTACCCTCCAGACCAGGAGAAGACAGCCTTCATAACCGAACGAGGTCTCTACTGCTACAGAGTAATGCCTTTTGGTTTGAAGAACGCTGGAGCCACATACCAGCGGCTGGTAAACAAGATGTTTAGTCCGCTGCTCAGCAATACCATGGAGGTATACATTGACGACATGCTATTCAAAAGTCTGCAGAAGGGTAGTCACCTCCAGCACTTAGCCCAGACCTTCGATATCCTAAGACAGCACAAGATGAAGCTCAACCCTTCGAAATGTACCTTCGAGGTGACGAAGGGAAAATTCTTGGGGTACATCGTCTCTCAGAGGGGTATCGAAGCAGACCCCACTCAAATCCAAGCTCTGATTGGATTAAAGTCACCGAAAACCAGAAAAGACATTCAAGCTCTGAATGGCAGAATTGCGACACTAAGCAGATTCATCTCCAAATCCACTGATCGTTGCCTACCTTTCTTCAAAGCTCTGAAAGGCAACAAAGCTTTACAGTGGACGGAAGAATGTGAGAAAGCTTTTCAAGAGCTAAAGGAGTATCTGGCCTCTCCAGAACTCCTATCAAAACCAGTACAAGGGGAAAAGCTACTCTTGTACCTTGCAGTCTCTAAAAACGCGGTCAGCTCCGCATTAGTCAGACAGGACAGAGGGGTATAGAGGCCCATATTCTACGTCAGTAGGGCACTACTCGACACAGAAAAGAGATATCCCGAAGTGGAAAAGCTGGCTTTTGCTTTGGTGATATCAGCTCGGAAGCTCCGATCTTATTTCCAAGCTCATCCCATCGAAATCCCAACTACCTATCCTCTGAAGTCAATATTGAGGAAGCCAGAGGTATCGGGAAGATTAGTCAAGTGGTCGGTGGAGTTAGGGGAATTTGACATATCATATGTGCCACGAAACTCCATCAAAGGACAGGCCTTGGCTGATTTCGTTGCCGAGTTTACCCCTGCGCTCCAAGACAAGGCACAGCTCATCAAGACTTCAGGAACCTGGCTGCTCTACATCGATGGATCGTCAACCGATCAGGGCTCAGAAGTAGGCCTGGTACTACAGTTTCCTGACGGGCTCTCATCAAAAAAAGTAGTCAGCCTAGGATTCAAAGCTTCCAACAATGAAGCAGAATATGAAGCCTTAATCCTAGGCATGAAGTTGGCTTTAGAATGCGAGATTTTGGACCTTAAATTCTTCTCAGACTCCTAACTGGTGGTAAGCCAAGTCCTAGGAGAATTCTCTATTAAAGATGACAGGATGCTTCAGTACTCCGAACTGGTGAACCACTTGAGGCATTCCTTCCAGACGTTCACTATTCAGAAAATAGAAAGAAGCCAAAATTACAGAGCAGATGCTTTGGAAAACATGGCGTCCTGCCTTAAGTCTGAAGCAAACTCCACGGTAAAAATCTCCTTTCAGCCAGGACCCAGCATAGAGGAAGCCCAAGTTGCCCAAATTGCTGAACAGCCCCAGAACTGGATGACTCCAATCCTCCAATACCTAAAGTCCGGGCTCCTCCCAGAGGACAAAACAAAACCAGGAGAATCCGAATCAGAGCGGCTCGGTATCTGATCCTGAATAACAAGCTTTACAGAAGGTCTTATTCTCAACCTTTGTTAAAATGCTTAGCTCCAGAAGAATCACAATATGTCTTAGCTGAAATACACGAGGGTATCTGCGGGAATCATAATAGGGGCAGAACAATAGCTCACCGAGCTCTAACTCAAGGCTACTACTGGCCTAGCATGCTAAGGCAGGCTAAGGAGTATGTCCAGAAGTGCGACAAATGCCAAAGGTTTGCCCCATATCAACTCCAGTCTCATCACAAGCTCATCCCGATTACTAGTCCTTGGCCCTTTGCTCAGTGGGGGATGGACATCGTAGGTCCATTACCAAAGGCCCCACCAAACAGGAAGTATCTTTTAGTAGCCATTGACTACTTTTCTAAATGGGCCGAAGCTGAACCTGTAACACATATCAAAGAGAAGGAAGTTGAGAGCTTCACCTGGAGAAACATTGTTTGCAGGTTCGATATACCACGTGTGATTATCTCTGACAATGGGGCACAGTTCACTGGTAAAGGCCTCAAGAAATTTTGTGAAAATCTCAATATCAGGTAACACTTTGCTTCTCCAGGCCATCCACAAGCAAATAGGCAAGCAAAGGTCACCAACCGAACGATCCTTGATGGATTAAAGAAAAGGTTGGAACAGGCCAAAGGAAAGTGGGCAGAGGAACTCCCTGGAGTTCTTTGGGCTTACAGAACAACCAAAATAATTCCCACCTCTGAAACTCCTTTCTCATTAGCCTAGGCATAGAAGCAGTAATCCCGGTTGAGATCGGTATGCCAACTCTGAGGACTGATGCCTTTGAGCAAGAATCCAATGATCAGCAGCTGATGAAAAATTTGGATTTGCTCGAAGAAAAAAGGGATCAAGCCAGCATTAGGATGGAAGCCCATCAGCAGAGAATGGTCAACAAATCCAAGGTGGGGCTCAAGATGGTCAGCTTTCAAGTCGGAGACTTTGTCTTAAGAAGAGTCTTTCAAAACACCAAGGATCCCACTATGGGAAAGTTGTCACCGAACTGGGAGGGCCCCTACAGAGTGACAAAGGTTGTTAGGCCTACCACCTACTGGCTAGAAGACATGACTGGGAAGCCTATTTCTAGGCCATGGAACGTGGAACATTTACGGAAGTATTATCAATAGAGATGTTTCTTTCTTTTTAATACCTCCATACAATGTTCATCTTTTAATGCACAGGCCTCCAGAGCCTGGTCCATCTATAATGTACAAGTCTTCAGACTTGGTTCGTCTAATGCACAGGCCTCCAGAGCCTGGTCCATCTATAATGTACAAGTCTCAGTACTTGGTCCATCTAATGCACAGGCCTCCAAAGCCTGGTCCATCTATAATGCACAAGTCTCAGTACTTGGTCCATCTAATGCACAGGCCTCTAGAGCCTAGTCCATCTATAATGCACAAGTCTCAGTACTTGGTCCATCTAATGCACAGGCCTCCAGAGCCTGGTCTATCTATAATGCACAAGTCTCAGTACTTGGTCCATCTATAATGTACAAATCTCAGTACTTGGTCCATTTATAATGTACATGTCTCAGTACTTGGTCCATATCTAATGCACAAGTCTTCGGACTTGGTCCATCTAATGCACAAGTCTCAGTACTTAGTCCATCTATAATGTACAAGTCTCAGTAATTGGTCCATCTAATGCACAGGCCTCTAAAGCCTGGTCCATCTATAATGTACAAGTCTCAGTACTTGGTCCATCTATAATGCACAAGTCTCAGTACTTGGTCCATCTATAATGTACAAGTCTCGGTACTTGGTCTATATCTAACGCACAAGTCTTCGGACTTGGTCCATCTAATGCACAAGCTTCCGAGCTTGGTCCATCTTCAATATACAGATCCTATGATCCAGCCAATCGGAAGATAGAAACTCTAAAAATCTTCAAGTTTCCCAGATCGGAATACCTCAGACCTGATACTTAGATTATTTGGCTTATGCGA
The DNA here is from genome assembly GCA_008638375.1 of Nyssa sinensis. Taxonomy (NCBI): domain Eukaryota; kingdom Viridiplantae; phylum Streptophyta; class Magnoliopsida; order Cornales; family Nyssaceae; genus Nyssa; species Nyssa sinensis. The sequence goes on along the minus strand of CM018039.1, from coordinate 15,180,648 downwards.
CAGCAAACAACAAATACTACAGAACCGAGCAGGCGTAAGGTACTTCGATTCAAGACCTCAAGTCTTATACAAGTTTCTTTGATCTATTCTTAGAACATATAGAAGGGTTATCCATCAGAAGTGCACAAGAAGGTATTTTAACTCCAGAAGAACACATTCAAACAGAAAAAACATCAGATTTGAGGAGAAAGAACTCAATTTTATTGATGATTCAGAAAGTTTACATCAGTACAAGAAAACTGAAAGGAAAACTATTACACAAAAAGCTATAACAGAGACATTGCTTGATTCTATGGCATCATGGCTTTGTTCCTCATGAAAAGCATTAGGGGCCAGAGTTCCAGACCTCCCTTACCGCCGTCGCCGGCTCCATTTGAAAGGAAGGAACCCTGAACCCCAATCTGCATCAAGAAGCACCCAGGCCATTTCATCATCGCTATCACTTATCTCAATACCAACGGATGATGAGGGCTCTGGGCCTCAGGAGACTTTTCATTCTCCACCTTTGTAGTCGGCATGACACCCTAGCCGATTGGAGCAAGGGTCTCTGCCAAGTCACAAAGGGAAGGAGGCAGCCCACCTTCATCTCCCTCAAAGCAGGCATGACACCCCAACCAATTTGAAGCAAGGGTCTCTACCAAGACACAAAGGAAAGGAGGCAGCCCACCTTCGTCTTCATCACCAATGCTCCAAGCCTCGGTTGAATCAAGGAGGGTCCACCTCTCATCGGAGAAATCTCGACCGGATGCTAAGATGGACAAGAAGATCTTTGCCTCCCCTAATCCTTCCTTGCAAACTGAATCAAAAGGAAGGATAACTCTCGGCCACAGTTTAATCATTCCCAACTCAGACTGAAGATCGTCAATCATCTCCGGATAAACGGTAGTTTTTGAAAAACATCTAAAATCTCTCCAACAGGGAAACAGTCCGAGAGCAAAAGCAAAAAGATGGGGCGCAACCGCACGCTCCTCTTCCACATATATAAGCCTTCAGAGCCCAAGAGCCACCCAGTTGGACCGTCGCAACGGTTAGGTGAAGAGTTAGCTTCAAAATCCCAAACGACGGTGGTGCAATAAATGACGCATTAAACCGCCCTCTCGGGAGAAGCAAAAGACAGGGCCACGCATGCAATGAATAGACTTTTAGTCTTGTCCGCGTACATATAGAGGTGACAGTTTTTCCATGTCATTAACGCCTGATAGGCCACGTATACAACGAAAGTCCATTAACTTTGATATACCTTGATCCTTGTCTTAAAGATCTGGAGGCAGAAGTTCTGATCAACCGAACTATAATCACAAGATATCCACTTATTATTACAAGTCTCAAGATTCAGAACAGTCAGCTTCGAAATTTTTCAAAAGAAGTCTTCAACTTCTGCCTTATTGCAAGTAAAGCAGCTCGGAATACAACTACCTACAGAAGAAAATCTGGTCTAGTATATACTAAGCTCCAGAGCAACGCTACTTGCAACAATTACCACAATCAACTACGAGTTAAAACACTACAGAGCAGTATAACTCAAGTCATGCACAAAAAAAAAAAGACAAAAACATCAAGCAAAAGACTGTTCCATTAACGAATGTATATTTCAGAACATTAGAAGTTAAAAACAGCAAAATATACATCCTAAGCCTGATCAGCAGGGGCAGGGTCAACGACTGGGGAAGGATCGGCAGGAGCAACATCAACCATCTCACTCGGGACGACCACTTCAGTGGGATCGGTAGGGAGGACATCAGCCACTTCACTCTAGATAACAGCCTCTGAAGGATCAGATCCAGGTGGCACAATTGAGGAGACATCAAAGTCAGGAAACTTGGCAAGGAGCCGGGATTAGAAGTTGATGAAGCCAAACGTAATGAGGCAGTTGGCCATCCCTTCCAACTCCGACCTCATTTCCACCTCATTATCAATCAAGGCCTGTTCCACAGCGTCGTCAAGCTTTTGACGGTATTGATACCGCATGCCATCCATCTTCGCCTGTAGTCTCCTGGCCTGCTGAACGGCAAGGTTCTTCTATGATTCCAAGACGACCAGAGAATTCTGTGACTCCTTCAGTTTCTCTGCAAAGTCGTGAGCCCCGGACCTAGCAGTACCGAGCTAAAGCCTGACCTCGTCCAGCTCGGCCTGAAGTTTGTCAAACTCCTCCGAAGGGGGAGAGACCTTCGTCAGAGCGAAAAGGGTGTGCAGGGTCTGCAGTGTACAAAGTAAACAGTTTAATACCAGCCAAAACACTTGAAAAAAAGGAAAAGAGATAAGGGCCTAACAAACTCACCTTAACCTGGAAAGCAACCAGATCAGCAAGAAGCTTCTCCGACTTCTAGGGCTTGAGTTTGATTGAGCCTTTGGCCTAAAAATCCCTCAGAATCTTTTTAGCCCCCTGACTAGCAGCATCAGGGGCCATCGAGGATGACGCCCCCTTGCCCGCTCGTCGAGACGAGGCTGGAGGGACCACTAAAATGGGGGCAGGAGTCTCTCTCTCCCCCTCAGTGGGCTCAGGGGAGATCGACACTAACCTCCGCCTTTTTTGGACGGGAGGAGCCACTAGGGAAGAACCTCCCCCACTGCCACAGACGAAGATGGCTCGGTCTCCTACCGTGCCATCATATTATTTGTAATCTCCTCGACACTACCCCTGGCAGCCATCAGCTTGTCACGATTAACGATGGAGGAATGATCCCAGTTACTGGGCTGTAAAAGCTTCTTGTACTGCTCCGAAGCACAAGAGAAAAGGACGGTTTCTTCCACGCACCCCTAATTGCAAAACAGGAACAGAGATCAATCAACTTGGCAATTGACACACAAAACAAAATCAAAGCAGCCATGGAAGAATTGGGTCTCACCCTTTGGCCTAGTGGTTCGAGGGAATGCTGAGGGTTGGCCTTGAAAGTCCTTGAATTCCCATCCTCCCTTAATGAAAAAGTACCACTTCTTCCAAGTCTTGTTAGAAGAGGGCACGGAGGTAAGGGGTCTGAACCCACTATCAAAAGACATATAGTAAAGGCCTTCCGCCTTCATGAGTTTTAGATCCATATTACTACGGATCAGGTTGAGGGACACATCGACGTTATTCATATGCCCCAACACTATGAAGCTTAACAGATGTCTCCAACTATTAAGGTTCAAGTCAGCAGGGCAAAGGTTAAACCAACGAAAAAATTCCTTTATAGGGTCAAGAAGGGGGAGTGTAAGTCCCATCTCAAACCAGGCCAAGTAGGCACAGATTTCCCCCTCTCTAACATTACATGGGCGATCTAGAGGGTCTGGGACCCTGAAAGTAACATTTGAAGGGAGACTGAACTTCTCCCACAACTCTAACAACATTTTCTCGGTGATGGCACTCTCGCCCTCCTCTCTATGGCCAGATCGACCAGAGGTCTCACCAGCCCTATTTGGGGGCTCGTCAAATGCATCGACTATCCTAACCCCCGGACTAGATGGGGGCTCTATCAGTCTATTCTCAGTTTCACCAGTGGAAGGAAGATTCACAAGTTGAAATTGAATGGCCCTAGCAAAACTATCCGAACCAGAGGGTGACCCAAAGCCAGACATAGCGAACGCGAGAGAGCAACGAAGCAAATGAAAGGGAATGTAAAAAGGGGCTAAGATCAAACCTGAAATCAAGAAAGACTATAGACACCGGATATCCTTCAACCTTTGAAATACGTCAACTGGCGGTGGCAGTCTCCAGTACTGTAGAAGCAGGTGCAGAAGAAAGGCATAAAAGTCATTTCCCCCTCTTATATACACATTCAAAATGTGAGCCCCCCAAGACGATTCGACACAATGGTTGAAAGTAATGATGGCTCCTCAAAGCATCGGCTGCGCAATAAATGACCCACTAAACCGACGACTCCAAAAGTGGAGAGACGAAGCGTGCGACTCTTCATAAAGCCCATAGCCCTAGTTACGCCCTAGCTCCTAACTAAGGCTTGGGGGGGAGTAGCTGATATAGCACAAACAGACACACTAATCATCTTGAGACACGTGTACTTACAGAGCCGATAAACTCGGTCATACAGAGCAGTCATAGCCTCCAAGGCATTCTCATATATATATATCTTACAGAGCCGATAAACTCGGTCATACCGAGCTGGCAGAGCCTCCAAGGCATTCTCATATATATATAAATATATATATATATATATATATCTTACAAAGCTGATAAACTCGGTCATACCGAGCTGGCGGAGCCGCCAAGGCATTCTCATATATTTATCCTACAGAGCTTAGTCTCTGCAATATTCATTGACTATTTCGGATGGTTCTGACCTTATGGTTTCCTTAACAGCTGCCAAGCAGGGAATAAGGAAACCATCTTCAACACGAAAATAGTCTACAACAAGGAAACTACTATCTATGATTATCTCTATCAACGATACAATACTCCACAAGGTAATTACAATCTCAGATGATCAAATCCCTATATTCATGACTCCGAATCCTAATCAACTTAGGAAGGCCACGGTCTATAAATTAAATCCTAAAGGTACGCTTTATTTTTATGCTCATTCTTTGGCTTTCAATACAGTCTTTCAATTTCGTTTACTTACTTAAGCATCGGAGCGGCTACCACCGGAGCCAATCCGGTAGTCCTCTGATCATCCTTGTTGAGTGTTCTACAGGTCGCGAGGCCCAGATTTATTGCGAGTTGAAAAGTGCAGCATCAGGTTATAAATAAGACCATAAGATACGCTTTCAATTTACGTTCAATTAATTCCTTTCAATTATAGTTTTTTTAATTTACTGACTTTATCATCGGAGCGGTTACCACCGGAGCCACCTCAGTGACCCTCTGATCTCAAATTCTTGATAGGTAATGAAAGACGGGAAGCCCCTCTGATAAAAAAGAGCAACATCAGCTTGGCGCCGTCCGTGGGAATGACAATCGTTATTGCTAACCTTTTCTTCAAAAACAACAAATCCTTTGTCTTTTTCTTCCAAAAAGGCAATAGCTCCCAATCTTCGTCCTAGAAAGAATTCTCAAAACCCTTGAAATCAGCCTTCTACTAGAAGAGCAAGGGGGCAAACATCCAATCAATGGCAACAGCTTGATCGGATGCAATGACAATCTAATCAAATGCAAGAACAACTCACTGCCATGTCATAAATTCTGGCTTCGTTGGCCAAAAACCAGCAGAACAATATTCCTCCTCCACCTCCTCCCAACATTGTTCACGGAGGAGCTCAACCTCCCGCCACCACCATGGGTAGAAGATCCCCTAACAAGGAGTTGCCCAACGTGTAGTCGGTGCACCCCCATGGTACCACTCACATAGGCTAGGGACTAATCCCCAGATGTCAATAGCTATAAGGGGAGGGATGCCCACTCTTTACCTAACTGTCCATTATCAAAGCAGAACGAGGATTCTTACTCTAGTGGCCTCAAGAGTTGATCCGGTGCCACAGGAATTCTAGCCCCTTGAGGCACCAACCCCTCCAATCTTGGGAAGGTAACACCCTCTTGCTAATGTCGGACAAATTCCTCCCCCAAATCTAGGATCTGAAGGTGCAAGACAGGGCCAATAACGAGTCCCAACCCCACAGTAAGTCCTCCCTAGAGTCCCTCAAAGGGTAGAGGAGATAGTTGACTCCCAAGAGCAAACCATCTCTACCAAAGGGTTCCACGCCCCCTTCAGAGCAAGATGAACTAGATAAATTGCTAAGGAGGTTCTCCACGCCATTCACCTCTGCCATAATGATAGAGAAGCAGCCAAAAAAGTTCGTTGTCCCAAAAGTCACCCTCTACAATGGGTCTGAGGACCCTAGAGACCATCTATCTCACTACAAGCATACAATGGCTCTTCATGGGGCTATTGACGCCTTCATGTGCCAAAATTTCGTGACGAGCCTCAAGGGTACCTCCCTGAAATGGTTCCATAACCTTCCCCAAAAATCGATCAGCAATTTCTATGAGCTCAGTAGGATGTTTCTTGATCGATTCCTAACCAGCAAGAAGTTAAGGAAAGGGCCAGAATTCTTGCTAACTATGAAGTAAGCAAAGAGAGATTCACTTCGGGAGTACATTGTTCATTTTAATACCGAGCTCACGGAGATAACTGATTGTAGCCCAACCTTTCTAGTGACAGTTCTTACCTCTGACCTAAGGCCTGAATGCTTTCAAGATTTTTTTACCGAGAATCCTCCCATCGACATAGCGACACTCATGGATTGAGCACGAAAGTATATTAATCTTGAAGATACAAAAATATCTTTCCGAAAAGTAAAAGAGCAAGCTCAAAAGGATAAGCAAGTTCAGAAAAGGGACACCAAGACTAATAAGAAGAGGATCAGGATCCCTGACAAGAGAATGACATCCAAAACAGTCCTAATTTTGTAAGATACGAAACTTTCACCCTTCTGAATGCTTCTCTCACTCACATACTCCAACAAATCCAGACCCGTGAGAACTTGAAGTGGCTAGAGCCACTAAAAAGCAACCCCGGCACAAGAAATCAGAACAAGTACTATGATTTCTACAAGGAGCACGGGCACACAACCGATGAGTGCAGAGCTCTCAAGCAAGAGATAGAAAATCTCATCAAAAGAGGACGACTGAGAAAGTTTGTCCGCCAAGACGGGAGGTAGAACCCCTATGACGATAAACCGTCGCAAAGAAGGCAAGAACAAAGGCCTGGGCAGAGAGAAGTTTGAAACGATCAACCGCAACAAAACAATCAAGTCATTTTTGTCCTTCACGCTGACAATGTGGCAACGAGGATGTCTAACCGAGCCAGGAAAAAGGTATGCTCGGGAGGCAAGGCAGAACCACATGTCCTCTAGATCTCAGCCATAGAGAAGAAGATGAATTCGGGACCTCAGATTTAGTTCTCTGAATTGGACCTTACTGGGATACATTGTCCCCACAGCGATGCTCTCGTCATCTCACTCAAAATTGCCAACTTTGAGATTAGAAGGGTTCTCGTGGATACTGGAAACCCCACTAATGTACTATTCTACGAACTCTTCAAACACATAAATCTCAACCATAATGACATTAGAGCTACCACCACTGTCATGGCGGGATTTGACGATAATCGCAGCACCCCATTGGGCAAGATTGACATACTAACCACGGCGGGAAAAAGAGACAAATAGAAGACACTAATCTCTGAGTACATGATCCTGGATTCTAAGTCCCCCTATAATGTCATTATTGGGAGACCCTGGATCCATTAGATGGGAGCAGTCACGTCAACCCTCTATCAATGCTTGAAGGGCTGTCAGCCCACTACCCGGGAATACCACGCCCTCGCATTAAAGGAAAAAACCTCCAAATAGCAATCACAGTACCCTCGTGAAAGGGAAAGTTCTCCACCTTACAACCTTTATAAGGTAGAGGAGTGTCCTTCTAAAATTGATGAGCTATTAAGTCCCAAGGGAAGGGATATCATGGTCAAGCCAATGAAGGAGCCCATTAAAGTGCTCATCAGCACTAAAGGGGAGGAAAGGTATCTATAGATTGGCTCAACTCTGTCTTTTTTCGAGCAAAAGGAAATTGTTGACTTTTTAAAAAGCAACCTGTCGGTATTTGCTTGGAAAACAAAAGATATGGAGGGAATAGATCATAATCTCATCTCTAATAAGATAATGACAGACTCGGACCATCCCTTGGTGAGACAAAAAATGAGAATGTTTGCCCCTGAATGCCACAAGTTCATCAATGAAGAGGTCCAGAGGTTGCTAAATGCTGGAATGATAAAGGAAGTGTTCTACCTACAGTGGCTCACCAACACAGTTCTTGCAAAAAAGAAGAATGACAAGTGGAGGGTTTGCCATTGACTACACTGACCTAAATAAAGCTTTTTCCCAAGGGCAGCTTTCCTCTTCCCATGATTGATCAACTTGTTGATGCCATGGCAGGACACGAGCTAATGAGTTTTATGGATGCTTACTCTGGATACAATCAAATTCAGATGTATCCTCCATACTAGGAGAAAATCGCCTTCATATTTGAATGAGGTCTTCTTTGTTATAGAATGATGCCATTTGGTTTGAAGAATGCTGAAGCCACATACCAACAGCTAGTAAACAAGATGTTTGGCCCCCAAATTGGGGACACAATAAAAGTCTACATCGATGACATGCTAGTCAAAAGTATTCGAAAGAGTGATCACATCTAGCACTTAAGCCAGACATTCAACACCCTAAGGCAATATAGGATGAAGTTAAACCCTATAAAATGTACCTTCAAGATCACAAAAAGAAAATTCTTAGGTTTTTTGGTCTCTCAAAGGGGAATTGTGGCAAATCCCTCGTAAATCAAAGCTCTTATTGAACTAGAGTCACCTAAAACTAAGAAATATATCCAAGGCCTAAACGGGAGGATAGCAGCTCTGAACAGGTTTATCTCTAAATCCACGGATCGGTGCCTCCCATTTTTTAAAGCCTTGAGGGGAGTAAGGCCCTAGAATGGACCCTTAAGTGCAAAAAATCTTTCTAAGAACTTAAGCAATACTTAACTTCCCATGAACTCCTTTCAAAACCAGTATAGGGAGAAAACTACTCTTGTACTTAGCTGTATCAGAAAATGCCATCCCTTCCGCATTAGTTAGGGAGGACAAGGGGATTTAGAGGCCTATCTTTTACGTTAGCAAGGTACTTCTGGACACCGAGACAAGATATTCCGAAATTGAAAAATTGGCCTAAGCCTTGGTGATATTCGCTCAAAAGCTCAGGCCATATTTTCAGGCCCATCCTATCATAATCCTTATGCCCTATCCTTTGAAATCAGTCCTACACAAACCTGAAGTTTCAGGACGGCTGATTAAATGGTCAATAAAGTTGGGAGAATTTGACATATTCTATATACCACGAACCGCTATCAAGGGGAAAGTACTAGCAGACTTTGTAACAAAGTTCACTCCAATACTACATGTGAAAGCTTAAGCTACTACGAACACTCCGGTATGGCGAATTTACACTGACGGATCATCTATGGACAGTGGCTCGGGAGTATGCATAATACTTCAGTCCCCTGATGGAGTCACAACAGAGAAAACCGTTAGCTTGGGATTCAGATCCTCTAATAACAAGACCGAATATGAAGCGTTTATCCTTGGGATGAAACTGGCCTTGGAATGCAAAGCTCAGAGTCTTGACGCATTCTCTAACTCTCAACTTGTGGTAAGTCAAGTCTTGGGAGAATTTCCCACCAAGGATAACATGATGACTAGATATTCAGAGCTATTGGAGTCAGTAAAGCTGTCTTGCCACAAATTCACCATTTAGAAGATCGAAAAAGCCAAAATTCCAGAGTTGATGCTTTAGCAAACGTGGCCTCCCATCTCAAACCAAAAAAGGATTCAACGGTAAAGATCTCCTACCAGTCAAAACCAAGCATTGAGGAAGTACAATCTCTTCAAATTTCAAAACAACCTCAGGATTGAATGACTCCTATCATCCAATATCTAAGGGAAAGGATGCTTCTAGAGGACAAAAATCATGCAAGAAAGAGTCGAATTAGGGAAGCTCGGTATTTAATTCTTAAAAAAAAGCTTTACCGAGGTCCTACACGCAACCGCTCTTGCAGTGCTTAACTCTAGAAGAATCCCACTACGTCCTAACCGAGATATATGAGGAGATCTGTAGCAACCACAATGGTAGAAGGACAATAGCCTACCAAACACTAACTCAGGGCTACTACTAGCCTGGTATGTTAAGACAAGCTAAGGAATATGTTCAAAAGTGTGACAAATGTCACTGATTTGCCTCATACCAATACAAACCTCATCATGAACTCATCCCTATCGCCAGTCCTTGGCCTTTTGCTCAATGGGGAATGAACATTTTAGGGCCATTGCTAAAGGCCCCTCAGAACAAGAGATTCCTACTAGTCACCATCAACTATTTCTCCAAATGGGTGGAGGCTGAACCACTAACCCACATCACAGAGGTGGAAGTAAAAAGCTTCACATAGAGAAATATAATATACAGGTTCGGTATACCTCGTATCATCATTTCAGACAATGGGACACAGTTTGCTGGGAAGGTGTTCGAAAAGTTCTGTAAAGACCTGCACATCAGTCATCACTTCTCCTCTTCAGGGCACCCCTAAGCTAATAGGCAAGTTGAGGTCACCAACCGCATTATCTTAGACGTCATTAAGAAAAGGTTGGAAAAAGCCAAAGGCAGAGGCTAAACCACTGACCCATATCATAGAGGTGCAAGTAAAAAGGTTCACATAGAGAAATATAATATGCAGGTTCAGCATACCTCGCATCATCATTTCAGACAATGGGACATAGTTTGTTGGGAAAGTGTTCAAAAAGTTTTATAAAAACCTGTACATCAGTCATCACTTCTCCTCTCTAGGGCACCCCCAAGCTAATAGATAAGCCAAGTCACCAACCGCATTATCTTCGACGCCATTAAGAAAAGGTTGGAAAAAGTCGAAGGTAGATGGGTCGAAGAACTCCCCCAAGTACTCTGGGCTGAACTACTAGAAGGACCCTAACTGCAGAAACACCATTCTCACTCATCTATGGCACCGAGGCAGTCATTCTTGTCGAAATTGGCATGCCAACCCTTAGGACAAATTGTTTTGACCAGGGACCAACAACTAGCTACTCACAGAGAATCTGGATCTACTTATAGAAAGACGTAAGCAAGCTCGGATCCAGACCAAAGCATACCAACAAAGAATGGTTAAATGTTTCAACTAGGGGTTAAAACCTATCAACTTCCACATTGGAGACCTCGTTTTAAGAAAGGTGTTCCCAAACACTAAAGATCCCACCATGGAAAAGCTCTCCCCTAATTGGGAAGGATCCTACAAGATAACCAAGATCGTCAGACCTATGACTTATTGGTTGGAAGATTTAACTAGGAAGCTTGTACCCAGACCCTAGAATATCAAATATTTACGCAAGTATTATCAATAAATAGTTATTTTTGATTCACCTTTGACTGTTCATTCAATGTACAGTCCCCTAAAAGCCTTGTATTTACTACAAATGCTACAGGTCTGGTCCATTTCATTCGATGTACAAACCCCTAAAAGCTTTGTATTCACTACAACTGCTACAGGTCTGGTCTATTTCATTCAATGTACAGACCCCTAAAAGCTTTGTATTCACTACAAGTGCTACAGGTCTGGTCCATTTCATTCAATGTATAGACCCCTAAAAGCCTTGTATTCATTACAAGTGCTACAGCTCTGGGCCATGTCATTCAATATACAGACTTCTAAAACCCTTGTATTCACTACAAGTGCTACAAGTCTGGTCTATTTTATTCAATGTACAAATTCCTAAAAGACTTGTATTCACTACAATTGCTATATTTAATGTACAGACCCACTACAAGTGCTACAGGTCTGGTCTATTTTATTCAATGTACTGACCTCTAAAAGTCTTTTATTTACTACAAGTGCTATAGGTCTAGTCCATTTCACTCAATAAACAGATCAGTAAAAGCATTATGAGCGTTGAAGGCCCAATCCATTTCAATCAATATACAGATCCCCCAAAGCCTTCCATCTTAAAATAAAGTGTGATTTAATTACAAGTGTTAAAGATCTATTGACAAAGCTTGTTTTAATTACAAGTATTAAATATCTGTGAATAATGCTTGATTTAATTACAAGTGTTGAAGATCTATTGGCAAAGCTTGTTTTAATTACGAGTATTAGAGATCTGTGAATGAAGCTTGATTTAATTACTAGTACTGAAGATCTGTTGACAAAGCTTGTTTTAATTACAAGTATTAAAGATCTGTGAATGATGCTTGATTTAATTACAAGTGTTGAAGATCTATTAGCAAAGCTTGTTTTAATTATAAGTATTAGAGATCTATGAATGAAGCTTGATTTAATTATAAGTGTTGAAGATTTATTGACAAAGCTTGTTTTAATTGCAAGTGTTGAAGATCTGTTGTCAGAACTTGTTTTAAGGCTTGATTACAAGTATCAAAGGTCGGTACATTATGACTTGTCAATATGCCGACATCTGAAAATCTTTATTACAAGTGTGGCTGCTCTGAGTATCTTGTTATTTCAGCCTCTGAAACATCTCTTGGGTACTTTGAAATTTCTAATGGCCTGGATACTGAAGAAATTATCGAACAACACACGAAATTCTAAAAGAAGTCAAATTCTAGCCCAAAATATGGGAAAGTTACAAGATGGAAACAAAAAGTGATACACAGATATCCCTAGTCTACTGCTAGTTCGACAGCCTTTGAAGCATCAGCTTAAGGGAGTTCTGGATCCGCTTCCTCCTCTTCATCCTCCTTTACCTCAACCTCAACCTCAACTTGGGAGACTTCAATATTATCTATGGTTCGACAGCCTCTGAAGCATCAACTTGAGGGAGTTCAAGATCTGCTTCATCCTCCTCATCCTCTTGTAACTCAATCTTAGCTTAAGGGACTTCAATATCATTTACCCCAGCTAGATCCAAGTCAGGATACTTCTTGCAAAGCTTCACTCTAAAGGTGTGGTACCCATGCTCAATCAGCTCACCATCTAGATCCTGGACTTCAGCCTTTAGATCAACTTCAATTTGAGCTCTGAAAACTTCGACAATGTCCTTGATCTTTTGAAGGGAGGCAGCTTAAAAGTCAGCAAACCTCACCTCTTTTTGAGGTCTTCCAATTCCAGAGCAAAGTCATCCCTCTCGGACTCCAGGATACAGTAGGAGTTGGGGGTTTCCTTCAACTTCTCCTCAACTATAGAGGCCGAAGACTAAGTCATTCCCAGCTGAAGCCTGGCTTCATCGAGCTCATATTAGAGGGAGTTAATCTGCTCAGAATCCTCACAAGAGTCTATGGTGGCCGCTAAGCCATGCATAGCCTGAAAAGAAACAAGCAACACAATCAGGTCAGAATACGTTACAGAACCATGAAGGTAAAAAAAAAAACAGGAGGAAGGAAAGGATTCTTTAGAACTTACTCTCATATGGAACGCCATCATGTCTTTGGCGAGCTTCTACATCTTCAGCCCCTTAAATTTTCTTGGGCCTGTGGCTTAAGACTCCTCGTAAGCGTTCTTCACAGCCAACAGGCCAGAGTCATCAGGCACTAGGGAAACATCTATTGACTTGCCCTTCCCCCTTTTTCTTCTTTGGGGCTGTAAGCGTAAGGGGAAGCAAAGGCTCCTAAACAGGGGAGGCCCCTAGATCCTTTAACTTAGTCCTATCAAGGGAGTTGGACAATAGCCTCATCCTCTTTACTTGAAGAGGAGGCTCAGTAGAGGAAGAGCTCTCTCCTACCTTCTTCTTTTTCTTCCCTAGCGCCCATCTAGACACCAGGGATTTCTTTAGGCTCTTAAACTTATCCTGAACCATGCCAGCCTCCATTAGGTTGTTGGGGTAGAGGACGACATCGTGAGAACAATTGCTGGTCTACAGGAGCCTCCTGTACTTCTGTTGGAGATCAACGGGGAAAATCGACCTTTTCCAAACTCTCTTATCTATACAAAAAAGATAGGATTAGTTCAATAGCACACAGTAGGAAAACTCTAAAAAAACAAAAATGCAAAACACAAAGGGGACTTCACTCTTGATCCTAGTCTTCTGACGGAAAGTTAAAATTCGGCTCTCAAAGTCCTCGGACTCCCATCCTCCTTTTACAAAGAAGTATCACTTCTTCCAAGTCTTATTGGAAGTGGGTACAGGGGAGAGAGGTCTAAATCCCTTGTCAAAAGACATGTAGAACATGCCCTCTGACTTTAAATACTTCAAGTCCATGTTGCTTTTTATCAATGGGAGGTCCATCTCGACGTTGTTCAAAAGACCTAAAACTATAAACCCCAGTAGGTGCTTTCAACTGTTTATGTTCAGATCGGTGAGACATATATTGAACCAACTAAAGAAGTCCCTAATTAAAGGATGGAAAGGAAACCTAACCCCTATCTCGAACCATTCGAGATAGGCACATATCTTGCCCTGCTCGTTGTCAGAGGGGCGGTCCATAGATCCTAGTACCTTATAGGACACATTTGTAAAAAAGTCAAAAGCAGCCCTCAGAGCATCTATCATGCCCTGAGTAGTGGCGTTTTCTCCTTCTTCTCTTTTGGAAGGCCTGCCCGAGGTTTCCCCGCAATGGTCCTAGGCTCTGCAAAAGCTTCTATTATCATAAGTTCTGAACTAGGGTTTGGGTTACTAACAATCCTAGTTTCTAAATCCCCTAATGGGCTACTATCTACAAGATTCACCTCCGATTGGTTAGACATTTCTACGGATTCTTTTGCTTCATAGCCAATACTTGACTGAGCATCAGAAGTTGACGTAGTAGAAATTATGGAGGGGTAGAAGAAGATTTAAGGAAGTAAAGAAGCAATGTGTATAAGTGAATCAAACCTGATCAAAGATTTGATCAGAGTTGGGATTTTTATGCCAAAATTTCCTTACTTGAAGCTTTCTTTAAGAAGTATGACGAAACTCTCTCAAGTAGCAAAGAAATGATGAAAAGAAGGGCGTCAATGTACTTCCCCACCTTTTATAGGGGATTAACAAGTGGCGTAATGAAGGCCTTCGATTCTGAACCGTCATGGTGGTTAAGGAAATAATGGCCTCGTAATTCCAACCGACGGTTGATGTAATAAATGTCCCATCAACAACTACCATACGTGACTCTTCAAGAACCCTAACCTCAGCTCTGCATCCCGTTAGACTAAGGCTCGGGGGGAGTAGCTGATGTATTATAAAGTGACAGATCAATTCGAAACATGACACGTCTATATATAGAACTCTTCCGAAGTACAGACCAAGAAAGATTTTGCTATCCAGATCAGACAGACACATGGGGTTCAGAGATATTTTGTCTAGAATGGTGTACCACCTCCAGACCTGCCTCCAGAACAGATGGGGTGCCGATCTGTTCATCACGAACCTCGTATCAAGGATAGTGAAGTACCTACAGAAAGGGGTTCCGAACTGATCGCCTCCTTCCATGTTCTATCGACCTTAGAATAAGGAAACAGAGTTTAATATGGCAACTACTATCTTCGGATATCTTAAAATCCCTACTTTTATCGTTGCGAATCCTATTCAACTTAGAAAATCTATAGACTATAAATAAGACCATAAGGTACGCTTTCAATTTATGTTCAATTAATTCCTTTTAATTACAGTCTTTTTAATTTACTAACTTTATTATCAGAGCGGCTACCACCGGAGTCACTCTGGTGACCCTCTGATCTCAAATTCTTGACAGGTAGCGAAAGACGAGAAGCCCCTCTGATAAAAAAGAGCAACATCATATACTATAACAAATTTAATATTTAATAAAATGTATATGAAATTTAGTATATAATATATTTTTCATATATATATATATATATATATTGTGAAAGAATATAGAATATCTTTGTATTCTATATTTATTGTATACTGAAAGAATATAAAATATCTTTGTATATTCTATATTTATTGTATATATTTTAAGAATAGATTTTAGGAATATTAGTTGTAATTTCCTAATTTTGTGTGATTAGGCTTGATTGATGTAGTTTCCTTATTTGTAGTTTTCAGTTTTCCTATATATACACATATGTATTAGTACGAATGATTCAATGAAAATATACCCAATTTATCATAAAACTTTCATGGTATCAGAGCTTCTCCCTCTTTGGTCTAATTCTTCTCTGGTTTAATTTACCCTTGCTGGTTCTGGTTCAAACAGTTTACAGCTTCCTTCCCTTTGATTTTCTTTTTCTTTCTCAGCCGCAACTGCCCAACCGCAGCCTCTCTTTCTACTTTATTCTCTGTTCCCCTGAAGCCGATCTCCAACTGCAGTGCCCTTTTTTTTTCTGTCGCGCTTGCTTCTAGGTTTTTTCTTTATCTTTTTGTTCTCTGCAGCACGTCTGTTCTCTGCTTTCCCTTTCTTTCTGTTCCCAGCAGCCACAGCTTTATTTTTCTCTTTATTACAGTTTGTCCCTAGAATTTGCAGTTAATTCAGAATACCCCAATTGTTATTAAACTTACATTACAATGACTAAGGATAAAATTCATGCTATTAGTTGCAAACTCAATGGTTCCAATTACACCTATTGGGCTAGTGTTATGAAAAATTTTATACTTGGCCGCAAAAAGTGGGGTTATGTATTTAGTTCCATCCTTCGTCCATTGGATCCCAAGAAAGAGGGGTATGAGGCTGCATGTGAAACTTGGGATTGTGACAATGCTCAAATTCTGACTTGGTTCCATAACTCTGTGGATGACTGGATTAGGATGATGTTTTCTAAGTACTCCATGGCAAAGGAGGTATGGACGTACTTACTTGGTGTTTATCAGTAGCCCAACTTTACCAAACGGTATGAGTTGTAGACAACCATTCAGGGTGCCCATCAGGGAGACAAATCTATTCAAGATTTCTATATTGAGATAACTGGTCTCTAGGATCAGCTTGCTATGATGGAGCCCTCTAGCATAAGTGTACTTGATGATTATCTGAAGTTTCGGGAGGAAGGTCGTTTAGTACAGTTCTTAATTGCCCTCTTTCCTCAATTTGAGGCGATTCGTGGTGGCATTCTTCACCGGTCTCCTCTTCCCTCTATGAATGCTATTGTTCGTAAACTTCTTTCTAAGGAAACCCGACTAAAGACAGGTAGTCAGTCTTTATCTCATTTTGTCTTTTTAGCTCCTGCACAACTAGCTTTACTGCCCATTCCTCCCACTAATCTGCTTCAGTCCACTAGAAAGCCTAAAAGGGTCTCACTATCCTTAGATGAGTGTGTTTTTTGTCATCAGAAGGGCCATTAGAAGTATAATTGGCCCAAGAAGGGACGTCCGCCCACTTCCTCTCAACAGTCCTCCACAGAGTTCTGAGCCCCTGCTCCACATACTTCTCGATCTCCAGCAGCCTACACAGCATCTTCTTCAGCTAGTGATTCTAATATTGCTTTATTGAGTGCTCAGATTACTCAACTTTAACACCTTGTGTCTTCTGCTACCCAATCTTCTGCTTCTACTTCTACCCTATTTCTTCATTCAGGTTTGCTTGGGTCTTCCTCAGGTATCTCTCCCCTAGTCTGGATTTTTGATTCTGGTGCTTCCCATCATATGACTCCCTATCTTTCTTTATTACATAACTGTATCCCACCTCCCTCTCCCATTACTGTTAGTGCTGCCAATAAATCTCGCATGCCTGTCTTATCTATTGGTTTTGTCTTACCCTCAGACAAATCTATAGTGATAATTCCTTATGTTCTTTATGTTCCGCATTTATCTGTTAGTCTCCTTTCCATTAGTCAACTTGATGCCTCTGGTTTTGATGTCATTTTTTCTTCTTCTGCTTATATTATGCAGGATCTGTTGTCCAAGAAGCAGATTGGGACCAAGCGTAGAGTTGGGGATTTGTATATGATGAAAAGTTTACATCTTCCTTCTACTATTTCTTCATCTACTCTTTTTTCTTTTCAATAAACTCTCAGTCTAGTCAGTTTTACTTATAGCATTCGCAGTTAGGTCATTTGTCTGTTGATCTTTTACGATCTTTAGTTAAGTCTGGTCTTTTGGGTAAAGTTTCACTTAGTGAACTTACCGAGTGTCGCCGTTGTAAACTTGCTAAAATGACAGTTTTACCGTTTAATAAAAGTACTTCAATTTCTAATACACCTTTCTCTTTAGTTCACTCTGATGTCTAGGGACCTTCTCTTGTTTCTACCAAAGGTGGTTCTGCTTATTATGTTTCCTTTGTTGATGACTATACTCGTTATACTTGGACTTTTCTTATGAAACATAAGTCTGATTTCTACCAAATTTACCGTGATTTTCAGTCTATGATTTCCACTCAATTTGGGTGTGTTATCAAAGTATTCCAGTCTGACTTGGGTAGGGAGTACTTTAAAATAGAATTCTGTGACTACATGGCTTCATTAGGTACTGTTCATCAATCTTTTTGTGCCGATACTCCTACACAAAATGGTAGGGCTGAGCACAAACATCATTATCTTCTTGACACTGTGCGATCTCTTCTTTTTTCTGCTTCTGTTCTAGTACCTTTTTGGGATGAAGTTATTCTTACTGCTACCTTTCTTCTAAACTGAATGCCTACTCCTATTCTTTCTGGTCGTTCCCCTTATGAAGCTCTATATTCTGAAGTACCTAATTACTCTCTTCTTCGTATTTTTGGGTATGCTTGTTTTGTTCTACTCCCTCAGAAAGATATAACCAAATTGAGTGCCAGGTCTCTTCTTTGTGTCTTCTTAGGGTACAGTTTAACCCAGAAAGGTTATCGTTGCTATGATCCTACTTCTCATCGTCTTTATATCTCTCGCCATGTGGCTTTTTTTGAACGATTGGCTTACTTTCAGCTACCTACTACCACTGCTATTGTCTCCAAAGAGGATTTGATTCACATTGATCCTTTTTCTTCTGATGTGCCTTTCAATGAGTATATCTCTATAGTCACTACTGAGTCCCTTCTTGAACCCACTAATTTTACAGTCACCCTTGAAGCCAGTAGTCCTACGGTCACTACTAAGTCAACTTGTCCTCCTTCATCTCCTCCCTTACTTGTCTACTTTCGTCGCAAAACACTTCCCCCACCAGATATCTCTCTTCATGTTCCTTCTACTTCTGAAGACACTGATCCCTCTCCCCGCCGATATCCTCTTCGTAATCGCCAACCATCAGTAAAATTGCTTGGTTTTTCTAACACTTGTTTCTCACCTTCCTACTGTACTTTCTTGTCTGCTATTCACTCTTTTTCAGAACCACAATCTTATAAGAAATCTTGTTAGAATCCTCATTGGGTCCAGGCTATGGCTGAAGAGTTGGATGCCTTACAAAAGACCTCCACTTGGGAGTTAGTGTCTTTGTCTGCTGGTAAAAATCTGATTGGCTATAAATGGGTTTTTAAAGTCAAGACAAACTTTGATGGCTTTCTTGAGCGTTATAAAAGCTCGACTTGTTGCAAAGAGATTCTCTCAAGAATATGGTCTTGACTATGAGGAGACATTTGCCCCTATTGCCAAAATGACCACTGTTCGTACATTGATATCAGTTGCTACCATTCACTCATGGCCCCTCTATCAAATGGACGTTAAGAATGCCTTTCTTAACGACGATCTTACAGAGGAAGTATATATGCGTCCTCCACTAGGACTGCCTCATTCTTCCGGTCAAGTGTGTCGTCTTCGTCGTGCCCTTTATGGTTTGAAACAGTCTCCACGAGCTTGGTATGACCACTTTCAAACAGTTGTTACTCAGCTTGGTTTTCTTTCTAGTACTTATAACTCTGCCTTGTTTCTTTTTCACACCTCCTCTGGCTTTGTTGCTTTATTATTGTATGCGGATGATATAATCATCACTATCTCTGATTCTTCTGCCATTACTGTCGTTAAGCAGCATTTGTTTTGCACCTTTGAAATGAAGGGCTTGGGTCCTTTGCGATATTTTCTTGGTATTGAAGTGGCCTACTCTCCCAAAGGCTACTTTCTTTCACAAGCTAAGTATGCTAATGAGGTTATTCATCGGGCTAGCTTGCCCGATTCTAAGGTTTCAGACACTCCAATTGAGCTGAATGTGAAACTAAATTCTACTAATAGTATCCCTCGGGATGATCCCACTTTGTATAGGGAACTTGTTGGTTGCTTGGTTTACCTCACTGTCACTCATCTTGATCTTGTCTATGTTGTCCATATCTTCAGTCAGTTTGTTTCTGCTCCTCGTTCCCCACACTGGGCTACCTTGGTTCGAATTCTGCGTTATCTTCGTGGTACTATCTATCAGGGTTTGCTTTTATCTTCTACTTCCTCTTTGAAACTCGTTGCTTATGCTGATTTTGATTGGGCTGGTGATGTCACTGATCGCAAGTCCACTTCTAGTCTATGCTTGTTTCTTAGTGATTCTCTTATTTCTTGGAAAAGCAAGAAGCAAAGTGTTGTTGCCCGTTCTACTACTGAGGCCGAGTACTGTGCTACGGCACATGCTACAGCTGAAATTGTTTGGCTTCGTGGTCTTTTGTCTAATTTATGAGTTTGTTAGTCTTCTCCAACTCCTTTATATTGTGACAACAAAAGTACTATCCAGATTACCCACAATGCAGTGTTTCATGAACGCGCTAAGCATATTGAGATTGATTGTTATTTTGTTCGTCACCATTTGCAGTCTGGCTCTATCTCCCTTCCATTCGTTTTCACTTTGCTCCAACTTGCTAATTTCTTCACGAAGACTCACACTGTGGCTCATTTTCAGTTCCTTCTTGACAAACTTTCGGTGTTTTCATCCAAAACTCCTTGAATTTGAGGAAGGGTGTGAAATAATATAGAATATTTTTGTATTTTATATTTATTATATATATTTTAGGAATATTAGTTGTAATTCCTTAATTTTGTGTGATTAGGCTTGATTGATGTAGTTTCTTTATTTGTAATTTTTAGTTTTCCTATATATACACATGTATATCGGTACGAATGATTCAATGAAATATACCTAGTTTATCAGAAAACTTTCATATATATATATATATATATATATATATACACATACATAAATTTTGTATTATATAAAAAAATGGCCGACCAGTGTAGTTTGGAAAACGTCATGTGGGCTGCTTGACCCCGCAAGATGCTGTTTGTTTACGAAATTAAGGATGAAACCTAATAAAATCATGGACGACTGGTGGTGCAAACATCACCGTCAATACTTCAATTAAACCGTAGAAAACGACATTTACATATACTGTTGAGGTAGGCAGTCACGAACACCTGTCCCTCACCACACCTGAATCAACTAACCCTCTCAACTACTCTCTTTCTCTCTCATGTGCTCATCCACCATATATGTATATATACACTCTTTCTATGGCTTCTATCTTTACAAATACTTTATCAAGAATCACACCCTTATTTTTTCCGGTCTTCTTGGACAGTAGGATACACACAAATATATATAGAGAGAGAAAGAAAGAGAGAGCATGGAAGAAGGACTAGTAACGACGTCTCTGCTTGGTGAAGAAAAGCCAGGCAACAGTGGCATTGGTGGCCATGGCGGTGGTTCATCCTCCTTTACAGCTACTGTTGTCCTCAGCACCTGTGTTGCTTCCTGTGGTTCCTTCGCTTATGGCTGTGCTGTAAGTACTTACCTTTATACGCACTCTTTGTGAGTTAAAACTTTATTAGTTTATGTAATTTACCCTCTTTAGCTTCCATGTTCATGGTTGTACTTTAATTCTATTCTTTTCTTCTTCTTTTTTTCCGATATTCATAATTTTGATTACGGTATAGGTTTAGAAGTCTTCCAAATTTACTGCTAGGATTGGGACTATTTATAACCCCATCCCCTTTTACCACACAAATGAATGTTTTTATACTTAAAAATCATTTATATTAGAAATTGCATGTTTTCAAGACAGTTGTCGTATTCAAGCAGTAAAAGTGGCATGAGTATTTTGATTTTTCGTTTTTATTATTGTATCAAAAAAAATTTACACCTTTTGTGCTTTATGATGCTTGGCAATTCAAACATATATATTACCATTATACCAAATAAGTATTTGTGTTTGAAATGACAGCAACACGTTCCAAGTGTAAAACCATATGTTTTGATACAAGGTTGTCCAGGGGAGTAAACATGATTTGATGAAAGCTAAAATATGTGTTTAAAATGCATTGTCGTTAACACCTTATCCAAATTTCATTTTGTAAAAGGCACTAAGTTTAAAATATTGCTTTGGTCAAAAGCAAAGTAAAAGAATAACATATTTAAAAAATAATATTTCGAAGCATCATTTGATGGAAAGGATAAGAAGAACATTTAATGAAATTTTAATAAAATGATTGGATGAATCCCAGAAAAAAATAAAACAAAAAAACAAAATCAAACTCAAAAAGTAGTGATTGGGATGTTTAAAATTACTTATTTCAATTATCCTCATTTAAAGTTTAGCCAGCCTTACATTTCTATCCACACAGCATAAACTTTGTAATTGGCTGATTGCCAAGGATGGATCTTTCAGGGCCAGCACGGGCCATTGAATATCTAGAGTTGACATCTATTCCATATTTCTAATTAATATATTAGTGGCTTTTGATTGGTTTGCAGTATGGATATTCATCTCCTGCCGAGTCTGGCATCATGGATGACCTGGGCCTTTCTACTGCACAGGTTTGTACTTACTTTTCTTTTTTTCTTTTATTTAATATTTAAAAAAAAAATTAGTATAGTGCTTAAGAGTTGCATCCACTCAGCATATATATATATATATGTGTGTGTGTGTGTGTGTGTGTGTGTGTGTGTGTTTGTGTTTGTTTGTTATTGATTATTTATCCCTAAAAAAGGTAGTTATTGATTATCTCATTAAAAATGACAATGTTTTGTAACTTTTAGGGACATATTTGATACAAGAAGTCAATATTCTCTTATTTTCAGTGTTGAGAAGCATTGCCAATACTAAAAAGGTAAAAAAATTAATATAAAAAATAATAAGTTTACAACACTTGTTAGGTTGTTTTACTCAATTGAATAAGAGTGTTAGGAACGTTTCTGCTACATGTCACTAATACTCTTTAAAAGAGCTCTATTTTCGAACAAATTTTTCCATCAGTAATAGGGATTACCTATGCTGAGGAACGCCTCTTTGGTTTGGGATGAAGCCAAGTTGATACATACCATAGGCAAAAGAAGGACATGCGGCCCTACTTATGAATCTTTTTTCAACTTAAATCCATTATCTCAAGTTTTGAATCAAACTAATCCGTTGGCACAAATTGTTCATGAGAAAAAATTGAGTTATTGGGCCATCGAGGATTAACAGGATGAATTATTAGTTTTGAACATGAGATATTCATCCTAGTCACTATCGACATATCTGCCAAATTGATGCGTATGAAGAAATCGATGTTGGACTTATTGGATCCTTATCTATTCTTGCACGGAATATATGTGTGTGTGTGTGTGTGTGATTGTATATTTACCCAAAAACAAAAAGTTTGTTATTTTTTTTATTAAACTCAACTCATCAAAACTTTATTTAAATTATTTGAGGCCCGTACATGAATTCTATCCAGTTATTCTTTTTTGTTTAAGGTCATTATTTTTGTTAAATCACACAAGTGATAAGCTTTGTCGTTATTGCAATGTCTATTGACAAACATGATTATGATTGGGTCTGTTTGTCATTTTAGCAATCATTGCTGTGATTTTCTACAAAGCCTAACTATAAGCTTTGGGTTTTATTTTACCGGTAGTTATTTGGACGACTGGTAGCATTTTGTTTAGAATTTTCTTGGTCTCTAATGTCTAATTACACATTTGTCACTTAATCTACGTTTTGCTATTTGGAAAACAGAAGTATGGATCTAGCTGATGTCAAATTTGAAAGTATAATGGAATCAAATTAAATAAAAACATGTAAAAGCCTTTGGGTATTTCTTTTTTCATTTTTTTTTTAAACATTGAGAATATGGGGGGAAAATTATGAAATTTAGTAATATGTTTCAAGAAGAAATGGTGAATATATAGACATTGCATATCCCAAGTTTAACTAATCTAACTTCTAATCATTTAAGCCATTAAAAGGGCAGTATTCCAATCCATAGGAGGCAAGGAGTTTATATAACTAGTCATAGAATTCCACACATAAACTTGTGTCCTTTTTGTTATCTCCTTTTTGTGTGTGATAAGTACATGAAAATGCCATGTCTATTGAACATGTTAAGCTCAACCAAGTTGCAAAACAGTCCATAAAAACCATATTGAACAATATGATTTCATTTTAAATGAATTTTGACTGAATTTGTGTGTTCTCTTGCTCTTGCTTCAGTATTCAGTTTTCGGTTCAATATTGACAATTGGAGGAGTATTTGGTGCGCTAATAAGTGGCAAAGTAGCAGATTTCATTGGCAGGAGATGTGTAAATGTTTTCTTTACCCTTTAACATCTCTAGGCCTGGTGTAAAATTTTTAATCCAAACACTCTGCTAACTCTTTAACCATTTCCAACATTTTGTTGATCCCATAATGCAGACTATGTGGTTCTTTGAAGTTTTTTGCATCATAGGATGGTTTTTAATAGTTTTTGCAAAGGTTTGTGTACTTTCCTTGTTTCCTTCCCACAACTACAGTTTTAATTCATTATGCTTCATTAGACAGTCAAGATGAATGATTTATGCTTCAAATTCTTCTATGTTTCCACACATCTTATGATCAATTGGATGTCTAGGAAGCAACTTTGAGAAGAATGACTTGCCAAAGATAAAGAATGCAAACAACCTTTGCCAAAGCGGTTATAGCATAGTTCTATAAATTGCTGGCATGGCACCTGAAGGGGGTTGGGATTAAGGGTTTGATTCTCATTGCTAATCATCAGCAGAAAAAATAGCTTCTAACAAAAAAAATTTGTGTATGATATTCATTTTGTTGAACTTACGTGTTGAGCTCAAGATTTTCAATTTAAAAGATGCTTGAAACAGAGCATTGGACGTAAATCTTCAATGAAGTTGCTCCAAAAACATATTAAATCTTATGCATTTTGAATGTCACTAAGAGCTCCAAAACAACAATCTAAATCAAGTGAATGAAATACATTTTTCTCCCCCTCACCCCCTTCTATAATTTTGGGCCATGTTCAACGTTTAAATGTTTGATTCTTATTGAAGGGTTCTTGGTGGCTTGACATTGGAAGAGTGTCATTGGGATTTGGATTTGGGCTTCATTGTTATCTGGTAATCATATGAATAATTGCATGTCATATTTGATTTCTCTGTAGTCTGTTAATGGAAGGCATGATGGACCTACATTACCATTGCCAAACAGGCACCTATATATATAGCAGAAATTACACCCAAGAATTTTAGAGGAGGATTTACAGCAGTTACTCAGGTAAACCAAAGCTATATATTATGAATTTGGATTAGAGAATGAACACTTTGTTTATGTGCATATATGTCTTGGAAATTCTACAGTTAACAGCATGTTGTGGCTTATTACTAATGTATTCCGTTGGGAACTTCGTTAGTTGGCGCATGTTGGCTCTAATCGGTAACTTGCTTCACTCTTCTGTTTCATATTATATATAGTTTGAAGGTACTTCCATTTTAATGGCTAACATTTGGTCACAAATTTTAGGAGCCATCCCATGTCTGGTACAGATTGTAGGCGTGTTCTTCATACCGGAGTCTCCCAGATGGCTGGTGAGTTCAATTCAAAAGAATTTCAGAAGTCATAATTTACGCGTTTGGATTACTGTTAAGTTTGTTAAATGGATGATCATTGAAAAGACTGTTAATGGAGAATTAATTCTTAGGTAGGATATACGATTGAAGAAAAAAAATTAGAATGTTCAGTTTATAATTGCAATTGTCTGCAGGCAAAATTTGGCAAAGCAAAAGAGGTGGAAGCAACTCTACAACGCTTAAGGGGAAAAAATGTCGACGTTTCTCAAGAAGCAGCAGACATCAGAGTAATATTTCAGTTTAACAGAAGGAAAAAAAAAAAAAAAATTCATTTCTGTGCAGCAACAAGAAATGAAATGAATCATTGGTATTTTACAGGATTACACAGAAACCTTTCAATGTCTCTCAGAACCAAGATTTTTAGACGTGTTCCAGCGAAAATATGCTCATTCTCTCATTGTAATCCTCCAAATCAATTCTATGGGTGGCCTGCTGCATTTTATTACTTGTCTGAACTTCTCATGAATGAAACCAAATTGCATTAGGTTGGAGTTGGGCTGATGTGTCTGGTACAATTTGGAGGGACTAATGGCATTTCATACTATGCAAGTTCAATCTTTGAAAAGGCTGGTAAATTAAGTGCCTTTGGTAATAACTTGTGTGGTGACTGAATTGGGAAAACTAGAATGAATTTCTGAATCTATATAGCTTATGACAGGTAGCTCAACTAGCATTGGGACTACAACAATGGCTGCTATTCAGGTACTTGACTCTTACAAATTGTAATTTGATTATGGGGTTTTGTTTCATGCATTTCTCAGAAAATGCAGACATTTTTTTTCTTTTTTTGCAGATTCCATTTTCGGCTTTGAGTGTACTCCTAATGGATAAATTAGGACGACGACCACTTTTGATGGTTAGAGTGTGAAAAGAAAATCTGTCATTTTAGTTTTTTCATGTAGTTGATGGATGAGTTAACAAGGGAGTCTTTGCAGATTACTGCTGTAGGAGCATGTTTGGGAAGCTTTGTTACAGGATTGGCATTCCTCTTGCAGGTGTCTAACAAAATATAATTTACCTCTGTACTTGTCTTTTTGCCTTTCTGTATTTTCTTTTTTATTTTTTCTTTATTATTATTTTTTTTTTTGGCAATTCATTGTATCAGAGTATAATCATTTTGTATAACACTCGTTCATCATGAGCAGGAAGTTGATCAACGGAAGGAAATCACTTCCATATTGGTGCTGACTGGCGTAGTGGTAATGTGATTTACTGGAATTACAACTTTTACTTTCTTTCCTCAAAAAAGTTGAAAATAAATGTAACAAAAATAAGAAAACAAAATTTACGTAATTTGGTAATGATGTTTATGTTCACAGGCAAAGCGTATCGTAGAAATCCACTAATCAAAAAGTGAAGAATACAAAAGGAGTGTCAAAACCCTCCTACAATAGCCGAAGATTAACTCCTGCCGCTCTCTCACACTTATTTTATGCGAATATTACAATTTATAAGTGTCCCAGAACCTTAAAATCGAAATTGGGCCAAAACTGCACGAATTTATTTTCCCAGTGAAGTGCCGATAGTAAATTCTGTAAAATGGCAAAAGAATTTTATTTGATTTGTGTGCGAGTTTATGAGGCCAAAAGTAACAAAAACAACCCAAACTTACAAGTTATTTATATATTTTTGGTTTTGTTGTAGCCAAATTTTAACATGTTGGTGGAACAAATTTAGATATAAGTTAAATTTCATTATGCAAACAGGTATATTCTGCGTCTTATTCAATGGGCCTGGCTAGTACACCATGGGTTCTCATGTCAGAGGTAGCCTATATAACTTGATTGCCTTCAACTCTCTATTTTCTCTTATGAAAATACTGACCAGAATCTAACATATATCCCAAGAAACTTAATAGCCTTAGACTGAAAGATGAGTTCCTATGTCAGATATTCCCCATAAACATAAAGGGTTCAGCTGGAAGCCTTGTCACTGTGCTCAACTATTTCAGTTCTTGGATTGTTTCCTATGCCTTTAACTTCTTATTTGATTGGAGCTCATCAGGTTTTGCCTCTCTCTCTCTCTCTCTCTCTCTCTCTCTCTCTCTCTCTCTCTATTTGTGTTTGTATGCAGGGAAAGGGCAGCTAGGGCCTAATTCCCCCCCCCCCTCCCCACCCCAATTTTTTTTTTTAAATTTTTTTATAATTTTTTTTTAAAAATTCACATATACCCTTTTTATAAGTTTAAAATTTTTACACTCCTCCCTTATTTTAATTTTAATTTTAATTTGACCCTTCCATAGAACTTTTATCAACTTTTGAAAATTCTTTTTATTGCCTAAAGTTCTTTAAAGGTTTTTTTTTAACTGAATTTATTGTCTAATTTGTAAGTTTATTTATATCGATGAATTTAGTTACTTATAAAGAAATATTATCCATTAATATTAAATTTTTATATTTTAAAATTTATGAATAGAACATTTTGCAAAAAAAAAAAATTGTCCCCTCTTCCATACTAAATTTAGTTTGTATGTGTGTAGTATTTTCATTTTGTGACACTGAGTAGAGTCTACATTATTTCAGGAGTATTCTTCATATTTTCAATCATTTGTGCTTCAATTACTCTGTTTGTTTCAAAGTTGGTGCCAGAGACAAAGGGAAAAGCATTAGAAGAAATACAAGCATCATTGACCCTAATTGGCTAACTCCTCCAGTCTAAGCCTATTAGGAAATTGAATATGTATTTTTATTGTATTTAGTGGCGGATCCAGAGGTTCTGCCTAGGCGGCCAATGAATATGTATAGGGCTGTTCTAAAAATATCAAGAATTTTATAAGGCAATTTCTAATTTTAATATAAATTTTTTTTCTCACATTTTGGGGGCAGCGGCTCTCTAGCACCAAAAAATACACACACACACACACACACACATATATATATATATAGACAGTTAATAATATTTCCAACTTTTTGCAATGTCCATGTAAATCCTTGTTGGGATAATATTGAGTGTCCAAATATTATGAGTGAAGATCTGTTGGTTATATTTGGACATAGTTATTATTTATTTAATGTTACAAAATTGTAATTTATTCAATTGTTTATTTGTAATTTTATGATATCATGCTATGATATGATAACTGATAAAGGCTAATAGAGTATCCGAGCCAACCTTTAGTACTCTTGTTTGACCAATTGATGCTAACATAAAGATCAATCTAATGAGAGAAACTTATAGTTCAGTAAGTAATGAGACCTGATAAATTTAGGTAGTTTATATAAGCCCTGTTTTACAGGATATTTGTGATGTGATGCCGAAAACTCAGGCCGGTTCTATCAATTGGTTAAAAAAGCAATTGTTTTATGTTGTACGAAAGCGATCAAATAAATAATAAATCGATCTCAAATAAGTAAAAATAAATAAAATGTATAGAGAAGACACAAAATTTACATAATTCGGCAAAATGTTTATGTTCACAAGTAGCGATGAACAGTTCACTATGTATCAAAGAGTTTATAAGAGCAAAAAAAAAAAAACTCCCAAAATCCGAAACTTTTTTTTTCCAATAACAACTATCTTCTCACAAGTTAAAACCCTAAAAAATAATATCTTTATATAAGTAGGTTACAACAAAAAAGACAAACGGGTCCAAAATTTTTTTCTAAACGGGTCATCAAGAAACTGGGTGAATTTATGACAATCACTCAACACTTTTAAATGTCACTTATCAAGAAAATATCAAATTTATATCTCTATAGTATAATTCAAATTAAAAATATAAAACCAAATAAAAATCTAATTACAAAAGAAATTTTTTTTGGGAAAAATACTAAAAAGTCCCTTAAATTAATTTTGTCAATACAAAAAATTCATGATACATATTTTTTTATCTAAAAAGTCCAAAAAATAAATATTTAATGCAAAATAGTCCAATTATTAATTTTCATCTTAATACCGTTAAAATTTTTTATTGATTATACTAAAATAGCTTTCAAGATACATTTTTTTAAAAAAATACTAAACATATATAAAATAAAATTTTCAATCCCAAAAAATCATAACATTTTATAAAGTAAAAATTTATTTTTTAGGCATTCTAAATAAATAAAAAATGTATGTTTTTTTCATTAAAAAATTTGTTGTATCTATTATTTAGTATTTTTTAAAATTTACCTTGAATGTTATTTTGGTCTAATGAATAATATTTTTTAACGGTGTTAAGATGAAAATTAATAATTAAACTTTTTTTTTGTATTAAATGTTTTTTTTTTAATATCTTAGATAGAAAAAATATATTATGAACTTTTTTAATTGAAAAAATTATTTTAAGGACTATTTAATATTTTTCTCTTTTTTATATATAAAATATAATTCAAATTAAAAATTTAAGTGCAACAAAACTTTAATTTTACACAAAAGAAGCTCACTCTTATATTATAAATTGTTTTGTCATATTTTTAAATTAAAAAATGTAATCTTATGTATCTCAAAATGTAAAAAGAGAAATAAAACAAAAATATTCTTGTTTGAAATTATCATTTTATGCAAAAAGCTAATGATGCTGCTTTTCGTCTCACTCAGGCTCTGTCAAACATGTTTGTACACTTGATTGAAAAAAAATATGCTGATAATTATATTAAACTCATTCCCTCAAAATAAACAATTTTTGTACACTTGATTCGCTAAATGACTCAATAAATTTTCCTCTTCATCGTGAAGATAAGCAAATAGCAAGTCCTCTGCATATCAAAGAAAATGTGGTTAACAATAACTATGGCAGGCAGACTGGCAGTAGCAACAGTTACAGTAAAGAGTTGCAGAGTGACCCTTGCCAACGAGAAAAGTCCAATGTAAAGGTTTTATTTAGTAGTATTACGTTCAAATTTGAACCTTCGTGGATGACAACTTGCTCTGTTTTCGTATCGACGATTCGTCTCATCTTGTCTCTAATGAAGTGGGTATAGGATACTCATAAACGAAATTGAAACAGAGTCGGGGTATGATTTTTAAAACTTTGTCAAGTTCGAGACGGGTTCGGAAGATGGTCACCCCGTCCCGATCTCACACCATTTATAGATTAAGTTTTTTTATTTATTTTTATATATACTATATTTACTAATAAATGACACTCTATAAATTAGTTTTAACACGCATATTTTTTTTTGTATTAGTTATTTTTGATAAAAAAAATTTAATGTACTATCAAAATAAAAGTTTTAACTTAATTAAAAAATATATATTAGGGTTCGGGGCGGGACGAAGTCAGAAAATATAAATGACTTCAGAATTAGGGTCGAAATAAACTTCAAATCTAAATGGTATTGCTGAGACTTTCTCACTGAATTTTTTTTTTTTCTTTTGGTCACAGTTGCGATTGTCCTCAGGACCTTCATCCCTATTTCGGGTTCTTATGTTTTTGGAATATATGTAGGTACCATTAGATTAGACCCACTTTTATGTCCAGTACAACTGTACAAGCAGTATTATTGGTCAACATATTTTTATTTAGCGAGGGTCATATATTATGTAATAATATATCTTATAAATGATATTTTGTCATATTTATTATTATATTATACGAATATAATCATATTTATTATTATATTATACATTATAATATTATTAAAAGGGTACATTCTCGTCAATGAAGTGGACCTTTTCAAAAAGAATTTCCTACTAGTCTAGGTAAAGTACAAGCTCAGACTGAGGCCCAAGGCCCCATGCCAGAGTTTTGCTTTCATGAACTGCCCAAAACTGAAAACACTCCACTTTGGGCCCATGGCCCGTCTTCTGACTTTGAAAGAGAGACCACTGTTGTATTTGTAACTTTAGTTGTGAATATTTTAAAGACGAAACACATTCTGATGTAAATTTGTGTTCCATTCAAAAAAAAAACCTATAACCTTGTGTCTCAGTTGCAATATTGAATTAATATTTTTTTTCTTTTATATATTTATTTCTCTAAGTCAATTAGTCAATTTTATTAGTGAATAATGCAGAGTTAGTTGAGTGAGTTAATCAATTCGTTAGAATTTACTTGTGTCTAAAACTTTAAACAATCATGCGAATCAAAGGGATTCGATTCTGTTTCTATCTTTATAAATACTGAACTTCTAAATTATTCTAAACACCGAATTTAAATACATTCTAAACAGTTCCTGTGAGTGATATTGTTACCGTACGAGTACACGTAAGTGAATACAAAACGAAGATGATTGAATTCTGGAAGGTAGATCACTGAAATCTTTTATACCGAGATACCATTAGAGGAAACTATTTTTAAAAACAATATCTTGTACACGCCTAAACTAAATTGATAAGTTCTTTCTTCTTTATATTCTATTTTTTTCGCATCTATTACACTATTTTTCTAACAACCACAAACTGAGTTATATGGGGGAAGTTTGAGTTTTTAACAACCACCAACTGAGTTATATGGGAGATATTTGAGTTTTTAAATGTTAAGGTGCAGAAAAAAAAATCGTCCAATTAAGAAATGTGATTGATATGTTACATAAATTTAATTCATATAGATTCAGAACCCAGAGTGTGGATGGTTTAGCCATGTGTTGCATCTAGCCATCACACACGTGGTCAATTCCAATGGAGAAGATAAGATATGTATGGTAATTGATAGGTGTAGGTTAGACATTGTAACATCAATGGTACCTTCTCAGGAAGTGTGCATTTATGTAGACCGTTCAATCCACGTTTGAGCCCACCCTACAGGGAATATTCATGTGGACTAACTTCAATTATAATTCTAACCTTTTTCTTATGAAAATGAGACCCATCTCTTTCTCTCTCTTTTGTGGTAGCATCTTTCTTTATTTGATGGTTCCAACCTTTTCTAACATAATTTAATGGCGTGGTTGAAACGCAATGTGCTTCAATCACATTATCTCTATAATTTTTTTTTTTTTTTTTTTATAAAAAATAGAGTAGAGAAAGAGTCCAAATACTCAAGATAAGATAAATAAAAATAATAATTTAATTCGTCCCGTTGAAAATTATCAGTTATATTATTTTGTTAGAATTTCGGATGCATTTGGAGTGAAGCCACCCCATCCCATCTCACTCAAATCATTATAATAAATTAGTTTTGGGTTATATAATTAATATTTATAAATTTAGACAAACTTGATTGAGTCATATATTTTTTAAAAAAAATAATATTATTTTAATTTTTGATTAATATGCATATTTTTTATTTTAATACGTAACATTTTGTTTGAAATATGTTAATTAAATATAATTAATTTAATAAAATAAATAAAAGTTTAAAACTAAATGAGAATTCTAACGAACACCCGTCTAGGCGTAAGATTTTGAAAGGTTTGAAGGAAAACATTTTTGTGGGATTTGAGTTGAGATTGGGGTTGGGAAAAGGTCCTCCCTTTCAAATCTGTCTTGTTGTTATTTTTAGAGCCAAAAAGATGAGAGAAGTAATAGAAATTTAATGCTATTAACCCTAAGGTTGA
The DNA here is from genome assembly GCA_008638375.1 of Nyssa sinensis. Classification (NCBI taxonomy): domain Eukaryota; kingdom Viridiplantae; phylum Streptophyta; class Magnoliopsida; order Cornales; family Nyssaceae; genus Nyssa; species Nyssa sinensis. The sequence goes on along the minus strand of CM018039.1, from coordinate 15,148,105 downwards.
GTAAGCTTTAAAAAATCATAATTTAATGTGGTAATTTTACATGGGGGAGTGATATTATATTTGTCTTTGAATAATAATTAAGAATTAACTGGTCTCAAAAAAATAAGTATTTAAGGTTATCTTTTTTAATCACATTTTTATGTATTTAAAAAAACTACTTTTACCCGTTTGCTTCTATAAAAAAAACAAAACTATTTTTAGGTATTTAAAAAAATAATAAATTACATTGACATTCTTTGAATTTCTGACAATTATAAATACCTCTCTTTGAATTTCTGAAATTATATTGTACTCTCTTATTTTTATTGATAAATTACACATACTTCTCGTCTAATCATTTTTTCTTAAAGTGTTAGAAATGCTCATTTTATTTTATTTACATTTTTTTTAATTTGACCAATTGTTTTAACTTTTTTTTTTTATTTTCAAAAAATATTAATTAAAATATTCTTGATCAAAAATGAAAACATAAGTTATTTCCTTTAAATTCATTTTTATATAAAATGAAATTTTTTTTAAAAGATTTAGAAGATTTTAGTCAAAATTAAAAAAATGTAAAAAAATATATATATATATTTTTGTCATTTAAAAAAAATTATTTATAATTTATCAATAAAAAAACCCTCAACTCTATATATATCAATTATATTTTACCCTTCAGCCATTAATTAATTAATTAATATTTATTTTGTTTAGTCTTTTGGTGTGTTTAATTTTTAATTTTGTTCTATCATATTTAATTTATATATTTATTTTTTATTTATTAATTTATTATTAATTACAAGATTACCGGTTGATAGTATTTTTATAAACCATTTATCCATTACAAATTTATCATTTATTTATGTAAAATTTTTTGTGTTGCGGATGATATATTAAGTCCGGCATATATATATATATATATATATATATTGATGATGGAGACCTTATGCTTTTTTAGGTTCATCCAATAATAAAGTCCCGCGGGCCGCCAAACTTTCACATTTATTTATGGCAGTCATACAGATATATCGATATATATATATGTATATATGTATATATATATACGTGGCCAGCGTAACAATCATATACCAAAATTAGATGGATATGATTTAGACTATAGAGCTTCCAAAACAGAGTGGAAATTCCTAAAACTGAAAAAATAAATATCGTTAGATGTCTTATGACAGATTTCTGTCTGAAGCTTCTCAGAATATTCTTTTTTGCGTCAGCAGATATATCAAATCAAAACGGCCCCCCACTTCTAAAATGAGTGTGAGCTTTGCCCATACCTTCTTGGCTGGACACCCTGCTAAAAGTTTTGTAAATTTGTCTAATTTTTAAGAGATTTAAAAATAAGAATAAATGATATCAATTTTTTTTGAAATTTTTAAAATTAGATTAATATTTTTTTTTATTTGATAATATATATATATATATATTTTATTAATAGTTTTTTTTAAAATGACAAAATTATCTCTTTATGTTTTTTTTTTCAATTTTTTAAATTTTGATCAATTCTTTTTCATTTTTTAAATAAATATTGATATAAATATTAAATTTATTTTTATATAAGATAAAAACAAGTTATTTACCTTAAATTTATTTTGAAAAATAAAATAAAAAATATATTTTAAAAAGTTGGTCGAAATTAAAAAATGCAAAAATAAGTAATGCAGAGCAATTTTTTCATTTTAAAGAAAAATTAATTGACAGAATGAGGTATTTGTATATTGTTAAGTAAAGTAAGAGAGATGTATATAATTTTAAAAAAAATTAGTGTAATTATCAAAAATTTCATAAGATAACATTGTAATTTACCTTAAAAATAATACCCAATCAAATAACAAAATGTAATTAATGAATTTTATGAATTAGGTTAATAGATTCGGTTCATGCAAGAACTTGTCTTATAAATAAGAGTTTTTATCGAACAAATATCGTTGTGAATCGAGATTTTGTAAAGTCACAAAATTTTTAATTTATTTTTTTAAAGAAAATTATTTTTTTAAATAAGAGTTTTTATCTGGCAAATATCGCTGTGAATTGAGTTTTTGTAAAGTCAAAAAATCTTTAATTTGTTTTTTTAAAATAAAATCCTTCTATAAAAAATGCAGGATGCTCTATAATACATACTTGTGCATACTTTTAAGAAAAAATGTTAACATGAGTCGTGAAGTTCTATATTTTACATTTTAATTACACTGTGTAATATATTACACGAGTCTAATCAAAACGCAAAATTTGAGACTTTGAGACTGAGGAAGGTGAAGCTCTAGTTTTAACCTTAGCCACAGGATGCAAATTACAAAATCTTAACCGTCTAAACAAAAAAGTTTAATTAAAAAACATAATTAGTTGTCTATTCACTTTTATTGGTTATATCATTAAAGTGCTAATTGTAAAAATTACCAACTTATAATAAAATGTTACCAATATAAATTAAAATTGTATAATTTTAACACTAAATAGTACCAACTTATAATAAAACGATACCAAAATTAGACTCAAATAATAACCAAATTAACCTTAAGTTACAAGGACTTAAACATAAATTCACCCCTCAAATTTACTAATTTATAGTCAAATTATACAATTTTACACTCAATACAAATTATAAATGGTAACAAAGTACACTCAAATTGTATAAAAAATAATCAAAATATTTTTTTTACTTAATAATAATAAAATTAAAAAGTTTTAAATTGTGTATTATTATTAAATTTATTTTTTATAATTTTAATATTTATTAAACTTGGTTTTTAGGCTTATGAAACTAAGGCATGAATTTTTTATTTTAGTATAATCCCCTTTTATTAATGTCATCAAGCTTGTTAAAATTGCATACATAAAATCTATTTGTACTGTTGAGTTAAATTGGGAAAGTGTGAGGTAGGTTGAGGCCTCCGATTTTTGCAACTCTGTAGTATAAATTAATTAGGAGTCTGCAAACTATAAAAATATCTATTATATATAATAAAATTTCTAGCTTCCCAATTTTAAAAAATTCTATATTCCTTAAATTTTAGTAGGAATTTTAGCTTTCTAACTTCAACAAAATCCTCTCTCTCTCTCTCTCTCTCTCTCTCTCTCTCTCTCTCTCTCTCTCTCTCTATATATATATATATATATATATAAACACTACAAAAAAGCCACTTTTTGCAAAGCCTGAAAGTGTTGCTAATAAGTTTGACGTTGTCGCTAATTGTTTTTGGCAACGTTCTCTGTGTTGCAAAGGGGTCACTAATTGCAACACTTTGACAAGCGTCGCTAATACTCATTTATTTGCCATGCTTTTCGGCGTCGCTAAAAGGTAAAAAGATGTCACAAATAACTTGTGTCAAGCGTCACTAATAATGTTGAATTTGCGACACCTTGCAAGTGTAGTCAATAAATTGTTTTTATATTATCGCTAATAACAAAATTTTGCTTATTATTAGCAATGCCTCCGAACATCACAAATAATTTATTTATTTTTATTTTAAATTACTATTTTTAATGTTTAAACTACATTTTTGTTGAATAAGCAACTTGTTGCAATTTTTTAAAACTATCTATTAACCAAGTATAATTTTTATGAACCAACATATCAATAAGCTTGTTATATGAACCAAAATCATACATTCCATTGCACAATAATATACCCTTAACATAAATTATTACAAAAATATAGTCAAAATATGTTACATATTATTGCCTAATATTGCAATTTCATGTATTCAATAATTGAAAGTAAGAGTGAAAGTTCACGTCAGAAAAAGAAAGAAAACGATGTGTCGTCCAACCGTCGGTAAAGAGTGAAAATGAATGTCACATCCAACTGTTAATCAATATGAAAAAAATAACAGTTAGTCAATTTATTGATCAAAATTTGAGAAAGTAAAAGAAACATGAAAGAAATTAATTTTGTAAAAATTGATTCCTATTATAGGGCAAATAATTGATATTCAAACATTTTGTTGTCTAGTGTGATGAAGCATAACCTTTTGGAAAACTGGTAATACTAAACCAATATCTATGAATAATCCATTTATATTTACAAAATCAATTGATACTAAGTATATTTTTTAGCTTAGATAAGTAACTAAATCAATTTTTATGCCATTTCCATCAAAGCCACTTTAGCAACTGGCAACTGGCAACTAGCAAGTGACAATTTTTTTTCCCTATGGGCAAATAATTGATACCACTCAAACGATTATGAAGATTTCAAAGACAAAGGTAAATAAATATTCTATTCAAAAGATGTTTCCTTACCAAAGTTCAAGCATCTTTCCCTATGCAGGAGAGAAATTTTTTTCAGAGAAAGGTTAAAGAGAAGCATTGCTCATGGATTTATAGAATTTGTATTTGGACCTAAAAAATTTCAGTTCTGCACAATTCCTTTGTGGGATGATATAACATGGACAACAAAAATATCAATGGAACAGAGGGCCATCAAAATCAAAACAAAATGGCAAAATAAGTGTTAGAACTTATGATTAAAAATTGACAACCAAGAAGTGTTTGTTTATAACTTCATTTCATCGAGTAGAACACATGATCTTACGATCATCCTCACAGCAGATTAACCATGTAAGCTAGAGTTCTTCAGTTATAATTTTCCTTCTTGCAATAACTATAATAAATATATATATATATATATTCACAATTCAGATGCATATTCCACATTGGTTTTTTTGCCTGCTCTTGGCGATGCTTTACTAAATATCCCAATTGGATCTCCTATTTGAGAAGTGACTTGTGTTAGTTTTCTTCAATTTCCTAGATTTTAAGTAGGTAAAGTAGGAAAAAAAATTCTTAAAAACCACAATCTCAAAATTCTGAAGTACTTAAAATCCATAATCTCATATATGAAACTGGCACCTTATTTAAGTGGTTTAGTGAATAAAACATACCAAACCAAATTGGGAATTGGTCTATCAAGTAAACAGGCAAATTGCTAATTACCACACTTCTAGTCTTTAGATATGGCAGTCCAATTTTCCTATATACAAGAAACCTGAACAACAGCTTTCACTGGTGAATCCAAGCGTGATTTTAGTTACAGAAAGGCTAGCCACTTCCCCTGTTCACTAAACAGAGCCTAATTTATAATTTTATGTTTTCGGAAAAATGTTTTAAACATGGAGACAAATTTTATAATTTTGAATAATTCAACATCGTGGATAATTTAAAATCCAAGGGTTAATTACAAAATTATAGGTAACAATTTAGACAGGATGCAATAAGTAATTTGTATGAGAAAGCAATCATGAATATACAAACATATGATAATACTTTTTTGTTTGGGTGGGGGAGTGGGTTGATCCAAAATTTACATCACAAATATCACCTTCTATGAAAAAAAAGGAAAATATGCGTGTGGACCATGAATAGTGCAATCTATTTTACAAAAAAGTTTCAACTGGAGGAGAATGCTGGTCCTTTCATTATTAATGCAGAAAAACCCAAAACATGGAGTAGATTACTGTAACATTTTAATAAAATGACAAATATTTCCCTCCAATAATTGAATAAACAGACCATAAAATAAGGAATTTTGTATATGAGAAGATAACACAAAGCCCAGCCTAGCCTAGCCTTTTATCCTATAACACAACCACTCAAATTACTTTAGAGAGACTTGAGAAGTCAATTCCACACTTTGTGGTTATGCCCTTTTTTCCTCACAATGGCCGTATTAACTCAAATATGTCTTATAATCACGCCTTACAACCAAGTATAGCTATCGATATCAAATGAAGTACTCATTCATGTAAAATAACGAACATAATGGTTTTTTGTTGCTCACCATCTCATGTGTTGAGGTCGCAAACAGGGCATCAAACAAGCTGTAAATCTGAAACATTGTCCATATTAAAATGCACAGTTAGACTGATGGTAATGAACATCACATTCTGAATTTTTCCCTGGAGCAACAGGCTAGTCAAATAAAAATGCTCCCATTCGCATCCAATCTATATATGTATATGAATAGGACAATATATATATATATATATATATGTATATGTATTTCATACTTGGACTAAATTACTCTTAAAACTAGGGCCTGTTAACTAAACTCAATCTATATGATACAAATCTGGCCGGAGCAACTAACCAAGTTCACTAAAATGGAAGCAAATATACTGATCTGGAACGGATTGAACAATGGCCACAAAATTTCATTGATATATATCCCAACGAAAATTAATCGGACTCTACCTTAAGATCGACTGCCGACACCTTCAAGCAACTCCATCGCCGAGCTTCGGAAATTTCAGATTGAAGACAGAGAGCCCGTGCTTCAAATGGATTAGATCAGAGCTTTCCGCAAGAAAGAAATCAACATATTTCGGCAATGATCTTCGGTTGGATCATTTCAGCACTGAACTTCGGAAATTAGAGAGGGAAAGAGATCTTAAGACATTAAGCTAGGAAATTAGAGAGCGAAGCAAATTGGGGATGGAACAGACACGATTTTGGTAACGAGAGGGAAAGGGGATCGAAAGTTGAGGCGGTGAAGAAAATGGTGTCCTAATTCATTTTGATGTATTTACTAAACCCTTACCTGTTTACCACGGGTAGGAAACGTCGCTAAAAATTGTTCCAGTATTTGTGACACTGTATAAGCGCCGCTCGTACGTTTGTCAATGTTTTACCGACGAAGTCAAATCACCATTTTGGCTAGTAGGCGTCGCTAATACTTGACTACTATTTGCTACCAATATTGCGGCGGGAAAAACCAGCGATTTTTGTAGTGAATATATATATATATATGTATATAAAACCAAAAAAAATTTAACTATTGACTTTACTGGTAATAAAAAATATACCATGAATAAAATAAAGAACAATAAAAATAAATAATATATTACAAAAATTGAATACAAAAACAAACAAAAGAAGAATAAATTTTTCATATAAAAAAGCAAGAAAAATAAAGTTTGAATAAAAAAATATATTAAAATATAAAATAATGCCTTATTTAAAATTGTTAATTTTAGGCTTTAAATTCTCTCGAGTCAGCTTGGGTTGGGCAAGAAGTGGATGTGATCATTATTTATTTATATATATTTTTTGAGTTTAACAATGAAAGAGAAAGTATTATTCTAAATGTATACGCACGACATGAGATTCAAATTTTAATTTATTATATAAAAAAAAAGAGATTTTAATTATCTAATCAGGATATTTCCCCACAATGATCATTATTGAAGTCGGTGCATATGATTGGGGCATGGGCCACAATAATTTGGAATTGTAATCTTCACCACATAGTTTGTTAAAAAAAGTTAAACTTGGCTACTCCAAACTTTTTTAGATATTCACAAATTTGTTTTCTAAATTTTAATATATACACTTTTTTCTTTCTAATTCTAATTTCTATATCTGCCAATGAAACTAGTAGTTGTCATAAACTAATTAATTATATAAAATTGTAAAAACAAGTTAAGTGTCTCCATTACAATTTATCTATTTCAATGAAAATTGATATTCTCCATTACAATTTATATAGTCTGCATATGTTTCATACCAAATATATATATATATATATATATATATATATAGTCTCCACATGTTAAAATTGTAAAAAAAAAAAAAAAAATTCACATAATGAGAATAGTTTTCCCATATTTGTAAAAAAAATAAAAATTATTCATTTCTATTAAAATAAGACTTCAACTTATGAAATTTCTTTTTAAAAAAAAAGTAAAAGTGACCAACCACACTAAACACCAAATGCTTGGTATATATATATATATATATATTATATTTAATTACTGATTTTTTGTAAGCTTAGTGATTAATTTAAGATGTAATTTTGAATTTAGTAGATAAAAAAAAGACGTGTAAATCATGTAACCTAATCACGTGTGTGTATATATAAATATGTACATTATAAAGTTGAAGATGAGGATAGGAAAGAAGTGTGGAAGAAGGGACGTTGGGTGTGGGAGGATGGGAGGGCCGGGGTAAAAGTCAGTCTTCTGCCATCTTTACGTGGGACCCGGCACCGATTCCTCACCTCATCATCCAGCTCATTCCCAGACTCGCTTTTCGTCACGTTGGCACAATATTCACCGTACCTACGACCTCTCTCTCTCTCTCTCTCTCTCTCTCTCTTTCTATTCCCCTATCTTTGGTGTGAAGATATTCCCTATCTTTGGTTTGAGGATAGTATTAATACCCTCATCCCCGTCTCTCCTTCTCTATTCCCCTCGCCCTTTCATGTCCATCCTTTTCTCTCTTAGTTTATTTTTCACAATGATGATGAGTTTTTGCAAGAAAAGTGTCCACTCTTTCCTAGGGTTTACTAACTCCAAGGATAGTATTGGAGCAGCAGAATCCCCCGGCCACTACTGCAACAAGATTTCATCTCCGGCCAGCTGCCCTTTCATCACTTTATCCGATGAGATTCAACGACCTGCCAATGTCATCGAATCAGCAGCCGTTAAATCACCACCTTCTTCCCCCGCCACCACCAATATTATCACCACCGTGGTCTCCCCTACAAAAAGAGACCTTGGTGGAATAGGGTTTCTGGACGATGTCGGTGGCAGTGTTGATGGGTTGATGTCATGTACTGAGAGCCTAGGATTCGAGAGCTCGGACGAGAGGAGGATTGATAATCAAATTGAGAATATGAACAAGGACGATCAATTGTGTTTGAAGACTACACCGTCTGTTAGGTCAAGATGGAAGAAGATAGTCGAGAAGAACAAGGTAAAGAAGTTCCCTCCGCCATTATCATCGTTGAACCACGACGGTAAACCGAATTTCTTTCTCCGGCCTGTGAGGAAGGATGGTAGGTTAGAGCTTACAGAGGTGAAGATTGATCGGCCTGAGATTCTACGCGCTTCCCGCCAAGATGGACGGTTGAGGTTACATCTCATCATAGACGAAGACATGGATGTTGAAGAGCAAGCCGAATCCAATGAAGAAGAAGAAGAATATCAAGAAGAAGAAGAAGAAGAAGTGGAAGAAAAGATTGTGGAAGAAGATAAAGAACAGGTGGAAGAAGAGAAAACTGGGGAGTGGTGGTTACGGGCTGCGAATGGTGGGGGAGATGGGGTTCGGCGGTGTCATGAGATGGTAAGCCGCCACAACCACCACAATTTGCATGGCTGGAGCCAACATTGTGTGACGATAAGTTGAGGGTAAGCAGTTAGGATGGGGTCACGTGTGGTGCAGGGAAGAGACAACCAAGTGTATATTCTGCGTTTTCTGCTAAAATTTTAGCGGAGTCCGAGATGGGTTGACGTGTCTCTCGCTAATTTTGGCGGCAATGTTGGAGATGACGGTGTCTTGAGGTGTTGGCAAAGGAAGGGTTCTCTCTGTCTTCGTCATTAGACCTAAACGAGAGGGACCCAAAAAAAAAAAAAAATTGAAGAAAACAGAAGAGAGAGAAAGAGAGAGTTGTTTTTGCCAAATTTAGAAGTTTCGGTTACAACTTAACACAGTTTCAAGCATTTTTAAGGGTAATTAGCTTTTTATTTTCTTTGTTAATAAGGCCAAAGTGAATTACTAAAACTACGTGTTTATTGAGAATGAAGAAAGAGGACTCGTATCTAATTTTGATCAGAGAAATTTGTATATGAAAATCCCAAATACTACTTGACATTTTTTTAACGGATCTACAAATGCTGAATTTAAATTAGCATTCACCCGTGTTATGCATGGGTTTAGGTCAGACAAGATGGGTGGATTGGATGAGTTGAAAACTGATGGGCACCATGACGGACCGAGTCTTAAAGATTCAAGGATGAATCCTTTTGAAGAGAGGGGGAATGAAGGCTAACATGGGAGATCGAGTCTCAAAGATACTTTACAAGTTCCAGATGAGCCAATCAGAAGGTCGAGAGCTAAGAAAATCAAGGAAGCAATGCAAGAATTGGTGCAATTCACAAAAAAATGCTAATTGGGTGATTTTCGTACAGTTTCGATATTGTTTCGTAATTTGGGCATAACTCTCTCATCCGAACTCCGATTGAGATGATTCAAGATGCTATGGAAAGCCAAGGAATAGGTCTACAACTTTCATGTTTTGAGGTTTCAGAGATTCAGAATTAATCAAGGTCAAAATCAGGTTTGAAATTTCTGTACCCGCACTGATGACGTTTTGGCTGCGTGAAATTTACTTATTTAGTGGACTTCTGTTAATTAGTTTTAGTCGGTAGTTTAGGATGTTTTGGGCCTAAAGATATTCATCCCATATCTTTTATTTAATGTAAGCCTTATTCGGCCCTAGGATTTCATAGAGTGTTTTAAAAAGAACTTGTAGCCGCATTTGGCAGAAAAACGATTATTCAGTAAATTGTGAGAGTATTTTCTGTACGGTTCTTTGAAGAACTATCTGAACTTATCAGGATTTCCCGTGGCGTTCACCAACGACTTATCAAACAGATTTTCACCACCGTTTGTGGCGTCTTCCTGATACCGAAATTCTTGTTTTGCACTAAACAACGAGTTGAGGTCATATATACCGAGGTTCTTGTTTGTCGTAAACAATGGATCGAGGTCTGTCATTCAGATCTGGTCGTAGAACGATCTTGGGTTCCTCTTCGTTGTCGGGTGTCGTTATTTTTTTGGCGGGGTTCACATAAAAAACGAGTCGGGTCAAATAGTTAAAACAGATTGAATTTATATTTGACTCGTAATTAAACGGATCAAATACGAGTTGTGTCAAATACTAGTCGGATCAACCCGAATCCAACCCGTTATTTTTTTTCACTCTAATAAAAGAAACATTATTTTTAACCAATTGCAATAATTGTTTTACTTTGAATCTCTTAAAAATCCAACAAAATATCATTGCTAAAAGAAAGTTAAGAATACAATTAAAAAATTAATGGGTCAGTTCAGTTTCAATTTAAAATTCAAGTATACCGAACTAACCCGAGAAGCAAACTCTCACTATTTTTTTAAAAAAAATTAATATGTATATATATGTGAGTATTATATATACTACATACACATTTATACAATATACCATGTGTACTGTATATATACTGTATATATATATAGTATACTATGGATACTATATATATATTGTATCTATAGTATACTATATATATATATATTGTATCTATATATACATACTATATTATATATGTGTGTGTATGTATATCACTACAGGAATTTCCACTATTAGCGACGCCCACATTAGGGGTGTCAATTTTTAACACGACACGATAACACGAAGTTAACGGGTTTGGGTTTAGCATAAATGAGTTTGGGTCATAAACGAGTTGACACGTATAACGCGATTAATAAATAGGTCGGGTTTGAGTTTTACTAGTGTCAACCCGTTTAACACGATTTAACACGTTTAATTATAAAATATATTATGAGTTAAGGTAATTCATATCACATCAAATATTTATCAAGGTTTTGGGATTTTTTATTTATAAAAGAGGTTTCTACTTTGATTTGGCCCATATCCAAAGTTACTAAATTTGAAAATTATCTATACATATTAAAAGATACGTAAATTTTTTTATTTAAAAAATAAAAAAATTAAAATAAACGGGTTAAATGTGTCAGCATGTGTAACTTGTTTAATAAATGGGTTGAGTTTGAGTTTTGAAACTTGACACGATTAGTTAATAGTGTCGGGTTTGGGTTCACACATATTTTCGAATATGTATGCCTTGACACGACCCGATAACACGAATTGACACCCCTAGCCCACATGCTTCGCTAATAGTGGAAAACAGTGTCGCTAAAGGTATTTTGTGACGCACATTATGCGTCGCTACCAACGCCACAAATAGTCGTGTCGCTAATACTATTAGCGACGCACACATCTCTAGCGTTGCTAAATGTAACTATTAGCGACGCACGTAGAGTATCACTAATAATTCTTCACGTGTGTCGCAAGTACTATACAAGGCCGCAAAGTGAGTCGCAAAAGACCACAATTAGCGACGCACACAGGCCGTCGCAAAAGACAATAATTAGTGACGCACACGTGAGCGTCGCTAATAGTGGCTTTCTGCGAAGACTTGTGTGCGTCGCTAATAGTGGCTTTCTGCGAAGACTTGTGTGCGTCGCTAATTGTGGTCTTTTTGCGACGCACTTTGCGCGTCCCTAATGGTTGGTATTTAGCGACACTTTCTGAGCGTCGCTAATAGTGTTGAGCGTCCCTAATGGTTGGTATTTAGCGATGCTTTCTAAGCGTCGCTAATAGTGCAATGCACTTATTTCTTTCCTTTTAGCGACGCACAAAATGCGTCGCTAAAAGTCTTTTTTTTTTTTTTTGAACCAAATTTTTTTGTTTTATTTGTATTTTTTCTCTTGTTTAAACCTGCATCAATCATCCTGATATACATTAAATTCCAACCATTCTGAAATGACTATTAAAAAGGAAATATACATTCATATTTATATATATATATATATTATACTAATTATGTACATTTATAAAAATACAATTTAACAATAAATAGAAAAATTAAAATTGTCTAAAAAAATGTAACTACAACTGTCCATGAAAAGAAAAAAAATAAAAATAACAAGTTCCGATGCAAAACACGTAATTTTGGCAGTGCAATAATTCCGATCAATCTGAAATAAAGATAAAATGATATATATTAGAACAATTATTAAATATATATATGAACATAGAATATGAATTTTTTTTTTTTTTGCATGCATAAATAGTAAGAACGGCATAAAGTAGCATAAGTTACAAACCACTGATTCGAACCAAGTGCCGTAAGTTCGTGCAAATCTATTTTATCTAGGGTTTCGGTGTAATTAGGCCAATATCCGACATTTTGGTCTGTCAAAACCCTAAAATGAGCCTTTTTGAAGTTGAAACTTGCACAAGTATCAAACCAGGCATCCGAACTGAGTGCTGTAAGTTTGTGCAAGTCTATTTTATCATTTGTGAGGTGTGTGATGGGGTTTTGGTGTAGTTAGGCCGATATCCGGCATTTTGGTCCTTCAAAACCCCAAAATGGGCTTGTTTGGAGCTGAAACTTGCATAAGTTTCAAACCGGGCATCCGAACCAAGTGCCGTAAGTTTGTGCAATTCTATTTTATCATTTGTGAGGTGTGTGATGGAGTTTCAGTGTAGTTAGGCCAATATCCGGCATTTTGGTCTGTGAAAACCCAAAAATGAGCCTTTTGAAGCTGAAACTTGCATAAGTTTTAAACCGGGCATCCGAACTGAGTTTCGTAAGTTCGTGCAAGTCTATTTTATCATTTTTAAGGTGTGTGATAGGTTTTCGGTGTAGTTAGGCCAATATCTGGCATTTTATTCTGTGAAAACTCCAAAATGAGCCTTTTTGGAGCTAAAACTTGCACAAGTATCGAACCGGGCATCCGAACTGAGTGCCGTAAGTTTGTACAAGTCTATTTTATCATTTTTGAGGTGTGTGATAGGGTTTCGGTATAGTTAGGCTGATATCTGACATTTTGGTCCTTTAAAACCCCAAAATGAGCCTTTTTAGAGCTGAAACTTGCACAAGTATCAAACCGAGCATCCGAACCAAGTGACGTAAGTTTGTGCAAGTCTATTTTATCATTTATGAGGTGTGTGATGGGGTTTTGGTGTAGTTAGGCTGACGTCCGGCATTTTGGTCCTTCAAAACCCCAAAACGGACCTGTTTGGAGCTGAAACTTGCATAAGTTTCAAACCGGGCATCCGAACCGAGTGCCGTAAGTTTGTGAAAGTCTATTTTATCATTTGTGAGGTGTGTGATGGGGTTTCGGTGTAGTTAGGCCAATATCTGGCATTTTGGTCTGTGAAAACCCCAAAATAAGCCTTTTTGGAGTTGAAACTTGCACAAGTATCAAACCGGGCATCCGAACTGAGTGCTGTAAGTTTGTGCAAGTATATTTTATCATTTTTGAGGTGTGTGATGGGTTTTCGGTGTAGTTAGGCCAATATCTGGCATTTTGGTCTGTCAAAACCCCAAAATGGGCCTGTTTGGAGCTGAATCTTGCATAAGTTTTAAATCGGGCATCCGAACCGAGTGCCGTAAGTTCGTGCAAGTCTATTTTATCATTTGTAAGGTGTGTGATGGGGTTTCGGTGTAGTTAGCCGATATCCGGCATTTTGGTCTGTCAAAACCCTAAAATAAGCCTTTTTGGAGTTGAAACTTGCATCCCTATGAAATTAAATAAATTCGTGCAAGTCTATTTTCATATGTGAAGTGTCATGCGATTTGTAGGCCGTTAGGCCGAAATCTTTTTTTTTTTTTTTTTTTTTTTACGTAACATTTTCTATAAATAATAAATGTACCAAAGTAAATAATTTTAAAAACTTACCAAGGCTGAGCAGAGCCTCCCTGCTGGCTGAGGATCGTCTTCATAAGAGCCTCTAGTTGGGCCTGCCGCTCCTTGAGCTCTGTCATCTCAGCCTTTATCTCTACATTCAGTCTCTCAGATGCCTCAGCTCTTTGGGTGGCTGCGTGAAACCTAACATCGCTCTCGACAGTAGAGAACGATGTCGTTGGCTCCATCCCACTCCCTAAGCCACGCACATATTCGCGCCTCTTGCCTAGAACAGTCTCTCGTATCTAGTCATCGGTTGCTCACCCTTAGGGGTCGGTTGAACACACATCTCGACCATCTCCTCCTAAAAAAACATAAATATATGTTACTACTTTTAAACATTTTAGATTAATATTAAATTAGTAATAATGGTATATAAATCTTTTCCAACTTATATAAAGCCGCTGAGCTTCAGGCCCAGTCTAACCCTTCTCGGGATTGTAGTGCGTTCTGTGCCACAACTCAATGGGGCTGGGTGGTGCACCGGTCTCCTGGTCTCGCTGCAGCAAATAAATAGTATTTTGTGAAGATTGATTTCATGAATACATTATACAATAAGAAATTGATACATTTATTAACTTACCATCTCATGCTTATACCTAACAAAAGAACGTGATCCACCACAGTGGGTCACCTTTTGCTTGCTTCTGCTCTCGCTATTTTTCTTACTAAGTTCCTACACTTGGCCAAAACAAAGAAGGTTAGTATAAATGATAATGATTCATCATACAACAAAAGTAATTTTGACAATTTTTACCTGGAATGTATTACTAGTGAACCGGTTGCATGGTAACATCCAATCCTTCTTCGCCAACCCCCTATAGGGTCTGTCGCAAGGCTCTCTACCGGCTGCCACCTTCGCCTCGTAGTGTATGTGGAGCCTATGTCGATAGTCCCTGAAACGGGTTACTAAGTAACGGTCCACTGCCTTCACGACATGAGGCAGGTGGAGATCAATGTCAAATTTCTCATGTAAAAACATGTCATTGTCAAAACATTACAGCATAACATATGTTAAAATTTAGTTGAACACAATAATAAAAGACATACCTAGATATGCACATGAATATCCCATCTCTCCGCGTTAGTGACCTGACTCCAGTCACTAATATGGAGTGGGGTGCATAGCCGGTAAATGATGCCGACCTCCGTAATGAACTGCTGTGCCCACCTAGCGACGGGCTTCAGCAAGCCCAGAGGTATCTCAATCCGAACGGGCGCGCCCCCCGCTGCCTTCATTTGAACCTGCAAGCTGCGATTCTTTGACCTACCACGCCCTTGTCTAGGGTCGGTGGCCAAAGCTTTAGAAGAAATAAAATAGAAACAATTAGTACCATATTTATATAATTATTAATAAAAATAGAAACTATGCATACCATCGACGGCAGGATCGGTCGACCCTACAGATGAGGGGGAAGGGGTCAATGGGTCTTGCATAACTGCGTGTCGCCGTAAACCTGGTCCAACCATATCTACAAATAAAGTTTAAAAATAAAATTATTTCTATTTAATCATAAAAATTAAAATCCTTATTGAAGTAAAAATGATTACCTATTACATCATAAATTGAATATCCATTACATTATAAAAGCCGAAAACCATTACACTTGATACTAACACATGTAATAACTATTACAATTATTCATTTGAGTCTGTATTATCATCTGAACTTGAATTTTCTTCATTCTCGATGCAATACTCTAACAATGTGTCATCATCAAAATCATTGTCCTTGTTATCATCATCATTAATGAACGTTGCATCCCTCAGATCTAATTGTGTGGTATTGGTGATGTCGGAAGCTACGACATGATCTGGTTCTACATCAATTCTATTCAACCGATACGAAATAACATCTTCTTGATCATGCCGGACAACACCATCATGGGCAGTTTGAGACTCTTCTTGTAATGCCTCCTCAATCCTCTCCAAATCTTCATCTCCTTCGCCAACTTCTAGGATATCATAAACATTTTTAGATTTTATTTTTTGGACAACATGCCAATCACCTCTTAATTTTGTGTCATTCAAATAGAAAACTTGTTTTGCAATCGATGCCAAAACATACGGATCATCTTTAAATGTCATACGTGACGTATTAGCGCTTATGAAATGTTTATCGATCTGCATTCCAGTCTTCTTGTTATTTACATCCCACCAATCACATTTAAAAATATACACAGAATGACCGTAACAATAATATAAATGTATGATGTCTTGTAAAACACCATAGTACTCTACAATTTGTCTTGTGTCACCATCTCCCTGAACAAGGACCCCACTATTTTGTGTTCGCCGAATGACCTCACGTTCCCTCGTGTGAAATCAAACACCATCAACAATTAAACTGGTGTAGCGGGATATCCTTTGATCAGGACCACATGCCAAGGAATATAATTGATCGTACGCCTCAGGAGATTGTTGGTGGCGTAATAGCTTCATCTATTAATTCAATATAAGTACAAAATTAATTGAATACAAATGCATTAACTAATACAATTACAATTAATAGAAACCTTGTCTTACACGTTCTCCGAACCACTTTGGAAACAAATTTTGTTGTCTTTGCTCTAGATCAGAACTTGATACATGTTCTTTTTGAAGCTCGATCATATGCTCACTGCATAAGATGCGATATGTTATATGTAACTTACATTTGTGTACTAGCGTAGTATTGCAATGATTTCAATAAACTCATTTAAAATATGGTAATGTTTCATCGCAGTTGTTGAGCACGGTGTAGTGGGCTTTTTCCAAGTCTTAAGGATAACACCATTCATATATATGGGCACCTATAGGCCGCACATTCTGATTAAACACCGCAAGGCCGGTTCGTTGCTGCCTTGGACATCTATCAGAATTTCGCTCTTGACGATTAAACCTTGTCTCAATATCTTTAAGATGCATAGAGTAAAAGATGAGACATTCAGCATCAACGTAAGCCTCAGCAATTGACCCTTCCGGTTGTGCTTTGTTACGCACATATTGCTTCAATGTGTGCAAATATCTGTTTTAATAATTAATCAGTTATACATTAAAATAGTTAGGATGGATAGATAACACAATTCATAAAATTAAATGTACCTTTCTATTGGATACATCCAACGGTATTAGACAAGTTTGCCAATTTTTGCCTCATGAGATAAATGCACAGCTAAGTGGACCATTACATCAAAGAAAGCTGGAGGGAAAATCTTTTCCAACTTGCAAAGGATCACGACAACATCCCTTTCGAGCTTTTCAAGTACTTCCAAATTCAACGTCTTCGCACATAATTCTCTAAAGAAGCAGCCCAACTCAGTCAATGTAGTTGATATGTCATCGGTGAGATGTCCACGTAGTGCAACCGAAAGAAGTCGTTGTAAAAGGACATGGCAATCATGACTCTTCAATCCGAATATTTTCTCACCTATAACATTTACATACCGAGATATATTCGATGCGTATCCATCTGGGAACTTCACCGATTTAAACCACTCACAAATCCTCATTCGTTCTACGAATGATAACGTATACTGTGCAGGAAGCACGGTATATTTATCACCGCTACGTATTAAGTGCAGCTCTTTTCGTATTCCCAGCTCTTGTAGGTCCAACCGAGCTTTACAATATCCTTCATCTTCCCTTTAACATTCATTAAAATCTGTCTTTATCGAGCTCAGATTAGAAGGCGTCAATCTGCTTGGGATCCTCGAGAGAGTCCATGATGGCTGCCAAGCCATGCACAGCCTGGAAAACATAAAGTAATACAATCAGGTCAGAATATGTTACAAAACCAAGAAAGTAAAAAAAAAAAAGGAAAAATTATGCAAAACTCACCCTAATGTGAAAGGCCATCAAATGTTTGGCAACCTTTTGAGGCCTCAGCCCTTTGAACTTTCTTGGACCTGTTGCCCAGAAATCCTCATAAGCCTTCTTCACGGCTATTGCACCAGAATCATCAGACCTTGAGGAAACAGTAATGGATTTGCCTTTCCCCTTTCTCTTTTTCAAAACAGAAGGCATTGGGGGTAAAAGGGCCTCCTAAACAGGGCAAATCCCCAAATCCTTCGAGACAATTCTCTCGAGAGAGTTGGAGATCAACCTCATTCTCTTCACTTGAATGGGAGGCTCAACAGGGGAAAAGTTTTTCCCAACTTTCTTCTTCTTCTTCCTCGGCACCCATTTGGTCACCAGGGATTTCTTCAAACTTTCGGTCTAGTCCCGCACTAAACCAGCCTTCATCAGATTTTTGGGGCAAAGAATAGAGTTGTAAGAGCGATTTTTGGTCTGAGTGAACCTCGTGTACCTCTATTGAAGATCGACTGTGAAGATCGATCTCTTCCAAGCTCTCTTATCTGCAAGGAAGCACAGGATTAGGCTAAAAAAGAAAAGAACACACAGAATAAGAAAGCCCAAAGAATGCAGAACAAAAAAAGGACCTCACCCTTAATACCAATCTTCCGTGGGAAGGTTGAAACCTAGCTCTCGAAGTCCTTGAACTCCCAGCCTCCTTTTACGAAGAAGTGCCACTTTTTTCAACTCTTGTTAGAAGTAGGTACAGAGGAAAGAGGTCTGAACCCTTTATCGAAAGATATCTAAAACATGCCCTCCTACTTCAGGTATTTCATGTCCATATTGCTTCTAATCAATAGGATGTCTACCACAACATTGTTCAAGTGTCCTAAAACTATGAACCCTAGTAAATACCTCCAACTTTTTATATTCAGATCAGCGGGACAAATGTTAAACTTAAAAAATTTCCTAATAAAAGGGTGGAAGGGAAACCTAAACTATCACGACCCGGAACCCACCCTGTGCGGATCTGGCATCATGACACCGATTCGACCCAATTGTCGAACCGGATTTTTCCTTTTTACTTTAACTTAACATTTATATGTGAGTTATTTAACATGCAATCAGTAATTAAATATGCAACGGAAGACTTTATAAAATTTGCATTCATTTATAATGCAAAAGTTCATATAGTTTTACAAACCCAAAAATTTCCAACTATAACTACCCCCAGGACGTGGGGTGATGGGAGAACATAGACCAAGTACTATGCTTTGCTACCAAAAATCCCTGCAGTACATATATCTGCAGCAACCCTACGCCTGTTCAAGATCCTGGTCCTTACTTTCAAATTGTGGCGTCCCAACTGAAATAGTCAAATAAGTAGTATGTGTATGAGCTATGAAAACTCAGTAATTATTCCTTTGCTCTAAAAGGGACAGGTCAATATAAAGAGATTCACCTAACAAGATACATAATTTATAGCAACATGATAACCAATCAAGAAGATACGATATCAATAACAGTAAATCACATCATGTCAAGCAACTCAATCGACCCCTCAGGTCTAAGGCATATCTCATGTTAACAACAACAATAATTTATCCAAATGAATGTAAAAATGGATGTGATAATAATCATAGTAAATATATAACCGTTGGACCTGGCATACCCTTTTGCAAACAGATCCACGATCTGACTTGCTCATGCACACCCTACCCTACCAACATTAGGACCCGACCTACCCTTTTGCAAACAGATCCACCATCTGACTTGCTCATGTCGACCCTGCCCTAATAACAGTAGATCCCGACCTACCCTTTTGCAATCAGATCCATCGACCTGCCTTGCTGATGTCAACCCTGATCTACTCCTCATTTTAATAGCGATTGTATGAAATGATCATGATTCACACTCAGAGTATAAAATATGACTGTGCAATATTCAGGCATCATAAACCAAACTGTACAGTGATCACAGGCTCAAAATATAGCAATAATCATGAACTAAAACAAACATCAATGTAATTTAATAGCGTCCGAAGGCATAACACAATATGGAAATAACAAGAAACACATGCATAACACAACTAGGCCTTTGCCACGTACAGAGATCAGATTTTACTTACCTTTACTATCTCTAAAAGAGAAGATCTAGACTGCCTTGTCCTTGTCCTTCGGTGTTCCTAAGAATTCATAAAATACGTCTCAGTCTATCGCTACCTGAATTATGTTATTCATCAAATTTTATGCCTCTATGTTATAAATTCCTCTTTTACTAAAATAGACTCTACTATTGAATTGGGAATGTCGAAGAAAGTCAGTTTAGGCTCTCGAGAAACTCAATTCGGACATCTGTGCTAAAAATGGTAAAATGGTTATTTTGCATTTTTACGTGTCTTTTATTTTTTTAAATCCCGTCTCGTAAAACGAACCCCTCCATTGGTCTCAAAATGTCCGAGATAGTCAAAATACATTAATTACTTGTTTAATTTGGGCTTCGCATTGTCTCTATTAATTAAATTAATTAAATTAATTTAATATTATATTTATAACATATATATATATATATATATATATATTAGCACAAAAAGAAGCACGGGTTTGCCTGTCAACATGGTTTGGGCTTGGGTTTCTTTTCCAATAGGTCTCAGGTTCGATTCCCAAGGGTTGTGCCTCTTTTATTTTTTCTTAACTATTAGAACCCAAACAACAAACAAGGGCCAAAATCAAGGATAGGCTATCCCATCCCTGTTCCGTATAATTAATTAAATCCTTTAACCTAACTACCAAACAGACCCAATTCACCTTTAATTTTAAACCACCGTACTTTAAAACGACACAGTATCACCCCTAAACAACACCAAATGGTGCCGTATCAGAAACCCTGTTCACTGTCTTCCCCCTCGATTTTTCGATGAATGGCCGGTAGGGTTCTGTCACCATCTCCAACGACGATGACCCTTTTTTGAAAAATTTTTACCTTTTTTCAATTGCTATTTTATTCTATTTTCCATGTAGATTTCATTTCTATAATTTGTTTTCAATTTAGGTCACTAAATCTTCACGAAATGAAAAACGTGGCTCTGGCCAACTGATTTTTCTTCATTTCATTACCATTCTCCTACTATTTTAGTTTCTTCCTTTTTCAAACAACTTCCTATACTCAAGGGGATTAAATCTCTATAGTTTAAAATAGGTTTAGAGCATAAAAATTCCCAAACCTGAATTATCGTTCAAGACTGTAACTAACCCTTTCTGCCTCTTCATGGCATCATTTTCTTTGATTTTTCTTGCAATTAAATCCTTTTTTCATGCTGATCTAGGCCCTATCTTTGAAATCAAATAAACATGCTTTAATCATAATACAAAAATTTTGATTACCCACCTGAATTTCTCTTAGTTTCTGGTTGCAGTGGTTCCTCTTCCCTTCTTCAAATTTTTGCTCTTTTGATTGTTCTAACCCCAACTCAGACCTCAATTTCTCACAATGTTTCTTTCTCTCCTCTTTTCTATCTCATGCACACACACACACACATATATATACACAAAAGCCATCGCCCTAGTCATCCTCACTCTCGGTTCTACCCCCTTCAAGCCCTCTTTGTTGACCAATTTTTCTAATCTTTCCTACTTTTCTTTTCTTTTCTTTTTCTTGTTTTCTTTTCTTTCCCACTTGCACAAATATCTCACATATGTATATATACCATATATATATAACACACACACACACACATACACTAGCTGACACACACACAAATACACACACATTGTTTATATGTTGTTTGTGCAGCCCCCTTTCTTTCTTTTCTTTTCTTATTCTTTCTTTCCTTGTATTTATATTTTTGTACATGTATATATATAATAAACCATACTATGTATATGTACACATTTTATACATATACCTATACTCAAATGTACACGTATATACTAGTTTCTAAGTACGTATACATATACTAATATTCCATGGCCTATACATATGTACGTACGTATGTATGCATGGGAATACGTGCATGCATGCATTACGAGGCATGATTCTAGGTTGCTCGGGCGTTGCCTGCCACTGACTGTATAACTATCACTATTCACATTCCAAATTCGTATAATATATATGATATTATGATATAGAGCTTTAACAGCTCGGGTTACAACTGATAGTACACTACTCGACCCAGTCTACCTCAGTTTACGTGTTATTTTTCAAGTTGGGGTATTACATAAATCCTATCTCGAACCACTCAAGGTAAGCACAGATCTTGCCTTGCAGAGTACTGGAGGGGCAATTTTTGAGTCCTGGTACCCTATATGACATGTTTGTAAGGAAGTCAAAAGCAACCCTTAGAGCATCTATCATACCTTGAGTCATGGCGCTTTCTCTCTCTTCCCTTTTGTAAAGTCTACCCGAGGTTTCCCTCATAATATTTCTAGGCTCCATGAAAGCCTCAACTATCCTAATCTCAGAACTCCGAATTGGACTATCAATAGATCTATTTTCTACATCTTCCAAGGGGCCACTAACCACTAAATTTACTTCTACTTGGTCATTTACTCCTTAAAGATCTACGATGTCATAACCAACGCCTGACTAAGCGTCAGAGGCAGACATTATTCAAATGATAGAACAAAAGAGAAAAATAATTGAAGAAATTTAAGGAACGCTTGTAAACCAAACTTGACCGAGGTCTTAATCGAAGGGAACTTTCTGGTACACCGGAGATCACTTTAGAAAATGAGTGCTCATTCTCGGGGACGTCGCTTCTAAACCACTGCAGCGGTTGAGGCAATGATGGCCTTGTAATTCTAACCGACGACTAACGCAATTAATGTCGTATCAATGATTGTTTCCTCCAAATATGGAGCGACGCATTTATAACTATTACGCGAGTAATGCCTCAGAAACCCTAACCTTAGCTCTGCACAAGTCCCACAGAACTAAGGCTCAGGGTGGAGGAGTTGATATACCAAAAAGGGATAAATATATTTAAAACGTGACACGTGTATGTATAGAGCTCTTCAGGGTACAGATCAAGAAAGATTGTTTTATCCAAATCAAACAGGCATGGGGTCAGAGGTATATGGTTCAAAACATAGTATCCCCTTCCATATCTTACCGACCTTAGAATAAGAAAATAGAGTTCGACATGGCTACTACTATCTTCAGATATCTTCAAATACCTACTTTTATGGCTTCTAATCCTACTCAGCTTAGGAGATCTACAATTTATGAATAAAACCATAAGGTATGTTTTCAATTTATGTTCAATTCTTCTTTTAAATTACAGTCTCTTTCTATTTACTGATTTTATTATCGGAGTAGCTACCACCAGAACCTTTCTGGTGACTCTCTGGTATCAAATTCTTGACAAGTAGCGAAAGACGGGAAGCCCCTCTGAAAAAAAGAGAGCAACATCAATATCTAAATGGGACAACACTCGTGGTTCAATGCTTACCAAAAGGGAAAAAACTAAAAAATAAAAAGACCTAAAATGCCATGAAGATTATTAAGGGAGAACACCTAGTTAGCTTTCTAGGGCAGAGTTGGGAATTTATATTGGGGAGGCCTAATATATATCAGGTGAAAATTTCATATTGCACAAGGGTAGATAAAATTTTGTAGAAAAAAAATTTTCTCTTTGAAATAATATTTTGAGGAAATTTTTTTTCTCAAATTAAATAGTTGTAGCAAAGACTAACCTACTTACAATTGACCATCTTATAATTAATACTTAATAATCTAATAGTTTTTAATAATTAATAAATTTTTGAAGAACTAACTTAATTTTCTGGTGTATCATTAATAATTTTATTAACTAACAATTAATATTATTTTTTTAAAAAAAATTATAATATTTATTATAAGAGAGATAAAATAGTTATATATGTGCCTATACATATTTTATTTATGACATGTCTTGCAAATTATATTTATTAATTCTACATAATTAGAATAAAAAATATTATAAGTAAAGAAAATTAAGACATAATAAATACAATCTCTTTAGTTCAACAAGATATTTAGATTTTTTTTATAACTTAAATTAAACATTATATATGTTTTCAATAAAAGACTAAAATGACGTTAAAGAGTTACGTATAAAGTTTTCTTTTTGTATAAAAAATCATATACAAGTACATAATTTTTTTTTTGGTTAATGAAACTATGAGAAAATTTAATAATTAATAAATTTTTAATTTTTTATACTATTTATTATAAGAAGATCGACTGTATAACTACATTGTTGTTGATTCTCACCTAATAAAGTTTCTTTAGTACTCAATTTTCTCTAAAAATAAAGATTCATTTAGCTCACAAATTTGAGACCAAAAGGAAAATATGAAGAAAAATGTGGTAATTTTTTTTTCAAATTTTTTCTCTTATTCAAATAAAATTAGAAAATATTTTTTATATTATTTTTTTCCTCAACTAAATTCTCAAACCAAATAGAACCTTAAATTATATGTTACTTTTTTTTTTCTTTTCCATCATCAATTGGTAACCCAAACACAGCCTAAAATAGTCTACAGACTGCGGCTCTTAAATGAGTATGAATAATTAAATAAAAAATAACTTTAGTAAAGAGACGTCGACAGCAGGGTTCGAACCTGCGCGGGCGAAGCCCAACAGATTTCAAGTCTGTCTCCTTAACCACTCGGACATATCGACTTTACGGCTGAAGAATGTACCAATTTAAAATAAGACCTCATTTTAATGCGTATGCCTTCTTTCACATTCTGTAGCGAGTGAAAGGAAAATTAAAAATAATTGATCAAATATATACACTCTCTTTCAAATGAAATTATAAATTAAAATCGTTTTCAGAAATGAAAGATGAAAATAAAAAATTGACACGTAAAAAATAGAGTTAATTATCATTGAATCCCTTATTAAAATACTTAATTATTCTAAGATATATACACACTTTTATTTTGAGCCGAGGGTAACTTGATGATTTTATTTTTTAGCTCAAGTCTATTATAATGAGTTGGCACACAACTATCACTTTTTTTGTCCCTTACCCTTTGCCCAATGCTGCAATGACCGCCATCAACCAAACTCACTTGTATCCTACGGCATCATCCAGATCTAAACCAATCCAAACAACGCCCATATGGCCCAGATGAATATCCAACCATCGACGCCTCTTCCCTCCATTGCTGGCTAGATCTATGATGAACAAAGGAGACGAAGAATCGACAAGGAATAAAGGACAACAAGCTTCCATCGAGAGATTTGAGCATGTAGATCAGATAGTTGTCGAAGCTTTGGCTTTTGATAGATGTTGATTTGTATAAGAAACTTCCTGCACTCCAATAAGAGATGATCTTCAGAGGGTTTGTGACTGTATTAATGGCCTGTGTTATTTGATTAGAAATACTAAAATATCTATAATTCGAAATACCCAATTATGGAGTTAGATCAAGTGGCTGCAATTTGAAAGTGCATTTGGTGCATTGATAGTCAACGAATGTCCTATATGGGTTAGATATTAAACCTATAGCTTCGAATGCTATTGAGAATTGAGCATCAACGCTTAATCCTTTGTATGGTATCAAAGGTGCAAATGCCATATGGTACAGGGCTCGAGTCTAATAAGGAGACTATTGATTTGAGTGCTTTGGAGTTGCAACCTTCGTCAACCAACGAAAGTGGTTAGCTACTTGATTTTGATGAAAATAGACATTATTTTGTTCTTCAGTCTTTTTTTTTTATATATATATATAGAAGTGTAAAATTTACAGTTTGTAAATCTGTAAAATTTTACACTTTCAAGATCAATTTTTTAATCATTGTAATCTAAATACTATATTTTTTTTCACAAATTTTTACTAAGTCTTTTTGACCATCTAACATGCGGCCCAAAAGTTCAATAAAACTAATAATAATTGAAAATTTTCTTATTTTTTATAAGTAATGAAAAGTGTAAAAATTTATACTTTAGTTGAGACGAAGTTTTTCATTGAAAAATGTGAAATTTACACTTCTGCTGAGATGAAATTTTGTAATTTTGGATTGATTTTTTTTCCTTCAAAATTTCATATGCAATATGAATCTATTTGATAGATATTAATTTTTAAAGTCCAAATATATAAATTTTATTAAAAACGAGTTTATGATTTATAAGTTATTTAATTTTAAAATTTTGAAAAAAGTTCTCTATTCACGTGCCTCTATTCATGTGCCTTCTAGATGAGCTGACTAAGAATGTAAGAATATTTTAACCATAGAAAGTTTGAAGGACTTGTTGGGTTACTAAGTTTTGCCTAGGACTTCTAACCAAATCAACCTAAAAAATAAAATAATTTCTCCGTTAATTTTTTTTTTTTCATTTTTTTTTTATGAGCTACAATAACCAAATTAGAATAATTGATTTCCTTTACATTATCTTTTCTCTTTCCTCAACAACCCAAGAATAATAGAATTTCAACGTGATAACTTTTACATTTGCATTAAATCATGGGTAATGATAATGTAAATTCGAGTTTGTATGACGTAAGGTATTTATATTAATATTTTTTATAGAATAATTATTAAATAATCTAAAAGTTTAAAATAAATAAAAACCCAGTTCGTAAATCATTTAATAATTAAAATATTATATCTTATATAAGTTCGGACTTACTCTTAAATAATTAGATCAAAAAACTTCTCTAGAAAATTATGACAAGATTATGTAAATGTCTCAACATTGTTAAAATCACTCACTAAAAGAAATAAAAATATTTAGGGTTAGAAGTCGGGTGGGTTGGGTTAGATTTGAAGCTTGTCCAAGTTTAATTTGAATTATGAGAAAATTTATCCTAACACGACTTTTGTAATACTCCGACCTGAGTTAGCCAGTACCCGACTCGGGTTGGACCAGGCCATGACATGTAATCTTAAACTAAATATTAATTTATTAAATAAAATTTGATGTATAGTTCAATAATAAGCAATTTCGAATATACGAGGATTTGTCGTATCGAAAAATTCAATATGGGTATATTTAAACATAAAGAATAAAAAATATAAAAAAATGGAGAGCATGTAGTAATAAAAATAATGTGATAATAAAATAAAAATAAAATAAAATAATAAGAATAATAATGTGATAATAAAATAATAAAATAAAATAAGAAAAATAAAATAATAAAATGAAATAATGAAGGGAAATGAAACAATAAAATAAGAGAAAATGTGATCAAAATGAAAAGAAATGAAATGAAAAGAAAAATGTAGAAGGAAATAGAAGAGAATGGAAAGATTGAGAAGGACTTAGAAATTAGTAGAAGAATTAAGAGGGATTGAGAAGAGAGGAGGGAGAAAGAGTGGGTTGCATGCAGCCATGTGTAGGTGTGCGTGTGTGGTGCTCTCCATTTGTAAAAAATAATAAAGAAAGAAACAAGTGGCAATGCCACCGACCTTAAGGTCTGTCAAGGAGAGAAAAATATATATTTATATATGTGTGTCTCTGTGGCGGTGCAAAAAAACAATTTATGCATATATGTGTCTTTGTGGCGGTGGAGCAGAGAGATGGTGCAGCAAAAGAAAAGGAGAAAAATGGAGAAAGGAGAGAGAGCAGCCGAGAAGGAGATTTGGTGCAGCAGAAGCTGCTAAAATTGTAGGAAAATCTGGAGAAAAATCGAAAATATTAGAGAGAGTTGAGCAGCAGCAGTTGTAGCCGTGGCAGTAACTGTTACAAGGAGTACGGGTTTGAGTAGTTCAGTTCTGGGGAAACTGTTCAACCAAGCGGCAGTGTCCTGGGGTGAGGCTGATGTAGGTACAACCGCAGTAACAGCAGGTGGTTCAAGAAGTTTCTGAACTTAACGGTAGCAACAACAATCCAGATTTGAAGCCGCACCTACAGAGGCAGTTTTGGAGATGTTGCCTCTTCCATGGAGCTGCGCCATAGATGCTTAAATGATGTTCATAAGTCTTCATTTTGCTGTAGCTGTGACAGAGAAGTTGGTTCACATTCGGCAATGGAGATGAGCTGCCAATATTAGTTAGCCTTGTGAGATTGGAGGGACGTGGTACCAGTCAGTAATCTCAGAGAGAAGGAAGGGACAGGATTTTGTGAAGTTGAGGTTGGTTGGATAGCAAAACCATTAAAGTGCTACAGCAAGTGGAACTGCCGTTGCAAACCGGTTGCATCAGTTGTGGACTGAACCTGTTTTAGGGGCAAAACTCCATTCAGGTTTTAAAATACTTGGTTTTCTATTCCCAGTTTTGAAGGAGTTGATGGCAGAAGGGGGATCAATTTGGGTGCAGCAAGGGCTGCTGTTAGAGGACCTGAATTGGTTCCGGTGATAGATAGGAGCAGGGCATAAGGCTGATGTTGGGCAGTTGCGGACTGACTTGATGGATAAGTAGAAGCAGCCGGAGTTCTTAAAAAAAGGGAAGCTACAGGTTGAATTCTAAATTTGGGGTTTTGATGTAATTTTTATGCTACTGTCACTGTCTGTTATGTTTATGAAAAATAGAGGGAATGGAGGGAACAGTTTAAGGCTGGAGCAAGACACATGATCGGGGCCTTGTGACACTTGACTGCAGCCAGACAAAGATTAGACTTAATTGTTGTTAGTTATTTTAAATTGGAATAGAACCTTGTGGAATTATAATTGTACCCAAAATTTATGGTTAAATGTGAATTGACTCAAGTAATAAAATAATATTTAATTTAAATAATTTAAAAAAAAGAAATTACCAAAATGACCCTAAATCGAAAAGTAGTCAAACAGACTTCGATTAAAATAAAATAATAGTGAATTTTAATTATTTCGAGCATTCCGGACTCAACCGTGGTGTTCGATTTGTGAAAAGAGGTCCCGAGAAGTAAGAACCCGTAAAAGTATAAAATGACTATTTTACCCTTTTTAGTACAGAAGTCTGAATTGAATTCTGAGAAAGCCTAAACCGACTTTCCGGACTTAGTGGTAAGGTCCATATTATGAAATGAAGTACAGAAAAATATGACACGTAAGTATGTAAAATAATATAATCAAACCTTATGATCTAATGAAGCTACGAGAAGAGTATATTTAAAAAGTATACGCCTAAGATAGAAATTATGATTTAATTACGATCTAAGCATAAGTTAAGAGCATCAATAAGTGGTATTGTAGTTAATATGAAGTTAATGAGACTATTTATGAATTGTTCTTAGGAACTACAGAGGAAGTGGGAAAGCGCATTATTGGCACTAACCCTAAGGACCGAGGTGAGTAACCCTGCATTTGAAATGGAGATTTAACTCCATGGATTTGAAGAAGTTTTAAATTCCAAAATATCATGAAGCATTGAATATTAATTTCAGTATTACATGATTCCTGCTTTAAATATTCCGTTCTTGTAAATTCTATTGTGACATGCTTAGTGAATAGTTTTTATTACAGCCTTCCTTAAAATATCTTAGCATGTCTAAATATTCTGAGATTTCTTATTCTAAGTATTTGAAGTCCTATTAAAGAAGTTATATGTTATATGTTTTAATACTTTTAAATAGCATTTATTTGTAAATGTTTTATTACCTCATGTTTCCATTGGTAATGCAAGATAAGTGTGCATAAGCACTACATGCGACGTTGAGTTTCTTCGAAATTCAACTATGACACGTAAAATGCCAAGTAGCAGGATCTAATCCCCCAAGCATGAGATATCTCCATTGTAGTAAAACTGGAGTCCGGTTCGAAACGGATTCTATTAATGAAAGTGATAAGATGATATGTGTGAAAATGGAAACAGGTTTTTACTCTCATTTTTCTATGCATATCTACGTGTTTTGAAGTTTATATACTCTATTTGAAAAAGTACATGTCTAGCTTGAATACTTTAAATGTTTCAAAGCTATCTGTTTTAAAGAATGCATATATTCTGCGTTTAGAGTATATGAACAATTAGTAGTAATTATTTTATAAACTCTCATGTGCTAAACCACTGCCAATTGAAACCCCATGACAAATGCTAGAATTACTCACAAGCTTAGATTAGCTTACCGGATTTATTCCGACCCACATTCCAAGTGATTCTCGATTTTTTATGATGAAGATGTTTAAACTATGCTCATTTTGAGGAAGGGCGTAGGAAGCACATTTCATGATTAGCAGTTTTTGGAAAGTACCAAGACTTATAGTTAGTCACTTTTGATTATAGACAATACTTAAATGTGATATAATTAAGTCTCGAAGGACAAATGGATATGTATTATGTATAAAACTTTAGAATTTTATTTATGCTCTAAATGTATATTCATGTGTACCGCTATGAAGAGCGACAGTACCGGGCGGATGTGTGAAAGATTTAAATAAGAAAAGAAAAAGTTTTTCACGTTTCTGCGAACACAGGCCGCACCGTCGTCCGATACCGTCGCTTTTGTGAGCCTTACCTTAAGGCCTCCGAACTGAACAGTGGCAGTCGCGATACGAGATCCGCACAGAGTGGGTTTCGGGTCGTGACAACTTTGAAACCGGATAACTCAAGAAAACTCAATTTAGATTCACTTAAGTTATCCAAAAATGTCTGACTCAATGAATTGGATCCAAATTTGTATAACATATACTATAATATAAGTATATATGTATATATATATAATATAGTATATATAAAATAATATAAATAAATATATGTATAATATATATATATATATTGTAGGACTCAAAAATTAATCTGATACCAAATATAGGATTTAAAATCGTTTCGATACTAATTATAAAACTAAAATGAAACAAAGTAAGAAAAATAAAAATAAAAAGACAAGAAAATGAAATTGTTTCGTTTTTCAACCACAAATTAAACTTCTATTATTTTATTTAAGCAGTATAAAATCTCACACGCACAAATATATTAGCATAACCTCCCATGATTTTAGGATCTATAGGCACACACAATTATGACAGCCACAATTCGACTTGCTATATAAACAAACACACTCTCACGGTGCAAACTCTCGACTCACGACCTCTTTTTTTTACCACCACTTATTATTTTTGTGGCTTACAACTCAATATGACATATACCCACATATATATATATATAACATTGACTCTAAGTCCTATATTGATTAGGATATCTAATCCCATACAAACTAGTATATCTTATTTAACTATAATCAGAAAACTAACTCTCATTAGAACATTAGTCCAACCATAATTAGGACTACCCAAGAATACTCCAAATATTATTAGGACTCAATAAACCAAATTAAGAAACTTCCTAAAATTTATGGGCTTGGTTTAATTGGCCAACAATGTGTCCCTTAAACCAAGCTCGCCAAAGTAGCTTCACCAACACCTTCATGAGCAAGAATCTTCAAAGCAATTTTTGTCATTGTAAGAAACTTTTGCGACAGCAATCTGGAGACTGGAACAATCATCTATCTTCATCTTCACACGGGGATATGGTCGAATCTTGTACTTGGCATATAAATTCTCAGCTTATTCAGCACGATCAAAGAACAAATCCATGCTCATTCATTCAAAATCAAAGTCAAAATCAGTAAAACAATAATCTATGCCAATAATTTCATCATCATAATGATGCAAAGCCTACCAATATTTTAGAATACCAAAATCTTCGTTTCGAATAAAATCTGTACCAATAAAATTATTAAGATCCAAACCAATATTGTAGTACGACAAGAATTTTTCAACGCCGATGAAATCACAAATTTCAGATATCTTGGGCTTCTCAATTCTAAAAAAATCTTGAAACTCTAAAAATTCTATCTTCACAAAATCAACATGGCCTCGAATAATAAAATTCTCAATACCAATAAAATCAACAAACTCTGGATTGAAACATTCTTCAATCTCACTATGTTTTGATTCCAAAGTGCTTGTCAAATCAAATAAAGTAGCAAGGCCAAAATTTTCAAAATCTTCAACTGTATCAATACCACAACATGCAAAATTTTCTTCTTTCTCAACAATTAAATTCTCAAATTAAGTAGGCTGAAATAATTCCTCAACATCTCTCAATTCACCAAAAGTAATTTCTAATAAATTCAAATTTTCATTACTATGAGCTAAAGTTAAACTTTCAACAATACAATTATTTTCATCTTCTTCAACTTCTAAAATATTTATTTCCTCACAACTAATATTTTCTTCCTCAGAAATATTGACAAAGCAGTCAATATCATATGAATCTAAATTCAACACATTATATGAATCATCCCAAATTGGAATGAATTCTGAAAATAATTTTGAACTATCAATCTCTTTATTTTCGTCAAACTTATCTCTTTCAAAATCAACCACCCAATATTTGTCTATGGGAGGTTCATAACCTTTCTGCAGTTTATTTTTATATGCCGAAATAAGATCAAACCAAAACTTATATGGTAGTGGATAGTTATGTGTGCAAACAAAATTATTCCAATGTGCCCAATGTATTGTCTTTCTTATTATCTGGTAGAACTATTTAACTTTTTTCTCATAAAGTTCTTTTGATAAACGCTTTAATGCAATATCCAATACATTAAATACATTACAAGGATTAAGATAGAGTGTAACACGATGTAATCACTCATTAATATTCTAATCACACACTTTTAAAATCTCCAACTTTTGTCCATTAACCAAAACTTTCTCCATAATTTCAAATCAACACTTTATTTAAATCACGTACCTGAGTTTGTCCAAAAATTGATCTCGTTGTCTTCTTTTTTTTCCTTCAATCTGATCAAGCTGACCTCCCTATCGATTAAACCAAAATTTC
The DNA here is from genome assembly GCA_008638375.1 of Nyssa sinensis. Taxonomy (NCBI): domain Eukaryota; kingdom Viridiplantae; phylum Streptophyta; class Magnoliopsida; order Cornales; family Nyssaceae; genus Nyssa; species Nyssa sinensis. The sequence goes on along the minus strand of CM018039.1, from coordinate 15,115,390 downwards.
TTTTTTTGCTTCACAAGTATTTGTACCACCGCAAGATTTTTTTTTTTTTATCTAAATAGCCATCGAATTTTAATCGAACAGTTCTTCAACAAACCACTCAAGACCTCAACCTTGAGTAACACGAGAATTACAATTCTCTAAAATAATTTAGGAACAAGACCAAACTTTGATTTTCTGCAACTTTGATAAGTTATCCAATATCGTAATTGGCTTTGATATGTTACTCCAAGATCGTAACTGGCTCTGATACCAAATGTAGGATCTAAAAATTATCCTAATACCAAATGTAAGATTTAAAATCACTTCGATACCAATTGTTAAACTAAAAAGAAACAAAGTAAGAAAAATAAAAAAAAAAGACAAGAAGATAAAATTGTTTCGTTCTTCAACCATTAAGTAAACTTCTATTATTTTATTTAAGCAATATAAAATCTCACACTCACAAATATATTAGCATAACCTCCCATGACTCTCGGATCTATAGGCACACACAATTATGGCAGCCACAATTCGGCTTGCTATATAAACACACACTCTCACAGTGCAAACTCTCGGCTCACGACCTCTTTTTTTTTACCACCATTTATTATTTTTGTAGCTTACAACTCAATATGACATATACCCACATATATATAACATTGACTCTAAGTCCTACATTGATTAGGACATCTAATCCCATACAAACTAGTATATCTTATTTAACTATAATTAGGAAACTAATTCTCATTAGAATATTAGTCCAATTACAATTAGAACTACCCAAAAAGACTCCAAATATTATTAGAACTCAATAAACTAAATTAAGAAACTTCCTAAAATTTATAAGCTTAGTTTAAATAGCCAACACACACACACACATATATATATATATATATAGTTGGACTCGAGCTCAAGTTTTAAGGTTTCTTGAAACCCCTATCTAAACTAGGAATGACACTCATTCCTTTCCCATTTAAAAGTTGAAAGAACTTTATATAATTTAAAAATATAATCAAGGTATGGCAGGATACCTAAATTCATCTCTATTCTAAATTCGTGTCTTGTTTTTGTATATTTTTCATTTCTATTCTCATTTTTTGTCTCATTTTATTTATTTTCTCTCCAAACTCATCTTATTAAAAGTAGGGCAAAACATTTTTCCATCCTTTATCTAATCACAACTCGAATTAAGACTGAACTTGAATTTTTTTTTTTCAGTCTCGCAACCGTACCATTACTAATTACATTAATATCACAATTGCTCAACACTTACTGCTTTAAGTATGTTTGAAAGTTTTATGTCTTTTTTGGTTAGTCACTAAAGGTATGTATAAGCTATTTAATAGTAATACCCTAAGAGGTTTTTTTGTTTTTTTTGGGGAGGTACCCCCAGCCTACTCTAGGTTCCCTTGCTTATGTTCAAGTGACATTTTATACTCCATATGTTAAAGATAAAGGGACCGAGAGAATAGTAAGAAGTAGGAGAAGAATTATCTGCATTGATTCATATATATAAAATTGTACAAGCAGGTTATATATGAAAAATATTTTGTGAGACTGTCACATCACAATAATATGCCCTGACGTTTAAAATTTATCAATGATATCCTAATCCTAGCTTAGACACCATAATTTACATGTGATTTTTTTTTTTTAAGAAAGAAAAGGAAATGACTGTTATGTTTAAAGGAAGAGAAGTAATTAAAGAACAAGTGTTGTGGGTTAATCCAAAACTAAGAAATAAATATACCATAACATATTTTTACTTGTAGAGATTTGAAACTGTGATCTCTAAGCATGGACTCCATAAACTTTTTTAGGAGGAAATTTTTATTTTTAAGGTAGGGTGGAGGATTTTAAGGGAAAGTCTTTTTTATTCTCAAAAGTTGAGGGGAATTTAAATGTAATTTTTTTTCTTTTTGCAATATTTGAAAGGAAAAAGTTTTTGTTCTCAAAATTACTAACACGTCTCATGCCAAAAGGTGAGACTTTTGATGACGGCGTTGTCTTTAACAATGTTTACATAGATCTTGAAATTGTTGATAGAAGTGTCAAATGGGTCGGATGGTTTATACAAGTTGGTTTATTTGTGTTAACGGGTTGTCTTGTACCGGTCTGTGTAGTAATCGAGTGGTCTGCAAGTTTTTCAAATTTTTTTCTTTTTGGTTTTTTATTTTTATTTTAATGACTAATATGAATCGTAATTTTTTAAAATATTATAATTTCTTGTTATTCTAATTACATAATTTTACTACTTTATACTTTGTTATATGTAATTATAATATTTTGCTTAATATTTATATTATTTATTTTGTTATTTGTTAATTTAATATTATTTATTATTTATTATTTTTAATAAAGTTTCACCAAAATATGACAAATTAAAAATATCTAACACTACTTTATTCGAAATTAACTTCACAACTTGTTCTATATCAAACACCAAATTAATCATCCAAACACGAACTTGGAAAAAGTTACTGATCAAATTATTGTTTAATCCTCAAACATAGTTAGATTCAACTTTAATGCATGACTTTCGATGTTGTTTATTAAATTATTGAATTATATATTAGCACGTGGATAATAGATTAATTTAATTTAATTCAAAATAAGTTAAAGGATTAATTTTTTTTAACCAAACACGTGGTAAAAGGTAATTAGAGAACCTAATGAATAGAATTAAATAACATGTATTGAAGTTGAATCTGACAACATTTCAAAGGTAGTTTTCTTAATGCCTACATGCTTTACCTTTTCAAATCTTTTATTTCATTGTCTTTTTCTAATAAAATCATCAATCTTTTCCTTTCCCTTTGACATTGTCTTTTTATAAGGGCTTGTTTCATTCGTGAATTTAATGAAGAAAATGTAAAAGACAACAAAGTTCTCATTTGGTTACCATAGAAAATAGGAAAGGAAAAACAAAATTTGGAAGTAAAGGAAAATTTTATAATGTTCCATGTATTTTACTTTCTTTTTTTAATTTTTAAGACAAAGAGAAAATATATAAACCATTATTTTTTCTCTCTCTCAATCCAATCAGGATCCCTAAAACCAAAATAAAAAACCCACTTCAATTAGCTAATAACTAGATCATAGTGAAGACTACAAATGAATTTTAAGAAGACAAACAAAAGGAGTTATTCACCATTTTAGGAGATGTTTAAGAGTTCTTCAAATGTTTCTTATTAAGTTTTCTGAACTTAGAAAAATCAATTGTTCTTGGGTTAAAAAAGAAAAAGTCTAATAATAAGATAATATAAAAGAAATTTATATAAGTAATATTTGAATATCCATGTGGTGTTCATGTACTTACATAAAATGAGACCCGTTAGTAAGACTTATGATGTTGAGTATCACTTCATGTGAGTGTGTGAATATCGCATAAACATAAAAAAAAAAAAAAAAATGAGCCATGAATAATTGCTCAATATTTATATATATCAAATTTTGACATCTGACATATATATATATATATATATATATATATATTATTAAAACATGACTATTACATCATTTATGTCATATATTAGAATTTGATATGCAATAACATAAATTTTTTATATATTATTTTATTATTAGAATTTTTTTTTTCTTCATATGACTTTGTTCAAATTTTAAATAATTTTTAAAATAAATTACATTAACTTTTTTAAAATTTTAATAATATTACATATATACTTCCGTAATTTAAAAAATGACATTAACCTTTTTTTCTTTCTGAATTTTAATAATATTACAAATGAACTTTGTAGTTTAAATAATTGACATTAACCTACTTTATTAGTATTTGTCAGAAGTCGGAGGTGACAGAAATTATGAAATGCCAAGTATGCTCTCGTCTTTATATTACCATTTCAGAGAGAATCAAAATAATATTAAAAAGTCAAAATAAATAAAGAAACCTAAATACCAACAATCCCATTTCGCCTATCTCCATCAATCCCATTTCGTCTCTCTCCATTTGCAGAGAAAAAAAATTGGCCTCTCTCTCTCTCTCTCTCTCTCTCTCTCTCTCTCTATATATATATATATATATATATTTTGTAGAGAAAAAACACATATCACAATCAAACATCAGCCCAACCAATTTTGATTTGCAGAGACAAAAAACATGGCCATCAAGCTCCATAATGTTCATCTTTATCGCTCTTGCCGATCACCGTTGAGTTACCTCTCTTCATGGCCATCAAGCTCCATCACAGATCTCTCGCAACAACGGCGAATCTGCCGATCCTAGCCCAGCCGTGTATCCCCATCAAAGCAACCCCATTTTCCCGAATTTTCACCTAAAACCTTCCCCGCTTGATTTCAACAGGTGTTGTGGGTTTGACCTCGGAATGGCCTTTGCCCATGTGGTCTTGGAAAGGGATTCCAGATTTGGGATTGTTGGTATGGTCCTGTGCCATGGGAGGGATTGGTGTTAGCGAATGATTGTGGTGGCCTAGTCTTTGCGATGAATTGGTGGGAAGGGATCCATATTTGGGATTGTTGGTCCGGTTGTTGGAGGAGGCGAAGCGGCTTGGGATCTGCGGGGGAGGTTGTTAGGTTGAGGATGTTGTCACCATAGCAACTGCCTCCACACTTAAAGAGTACAGGGCATGGTAGCCACCTTATAAACTCCTTTGCGGAAGTAAACATCGACGAAGTTCAACCCAGTGGCCTTGTTTTTCACTCGGATCTCACCATCCTTTGTCCCACGTAACCTCTGGGATATGTAGAAACTGCTCTCACTACTTAAATGTGTTGGAATAATCCGAAAAACAGGGGAATTCTGTTACTCTTAAAAGTATGAGACCAACACAGAAGGTTGAAAAAGACTACTTTTATTGATTCACTAAAAGTTGCTTAAATAAAAAAAATACAATAACAAATTTAGCAATTAATAAGGAACTAATTTATTCCATGACTAAAAGCTTCATGAATACTGGTTGTTTGAGAGGTTTAGTTAGGATATCAACAATTTGATTTTCACTTTTGCAGAATTCTAACTCAACCACGCCATCCTTGCAAAGATCATGTAAGAAATGATAACGAACATCTATATGTTTGCTTCTCCCATGCATTACTCGATTCCTTAAAAGCTTTATAGCAGAAACATTATCACAAAATATTGTTGTTGGATTTTGTTGTTGATGACCAAGAACTTCAAGCATTCTTCTCAGCCATATGGCTTGACAGCAACATGAAGCAGCAGTTACAAACTCAGCTTCAGTTGTCGAAAGGGTCACAATTTGCTGCTTCTTTGATGACCATGAAACCGCACCTAAACTCATTAAGAATACACTACCAGAAGTGCTCTTCCGATCATCAATATCTCTTGCACAATCACTGTCAGTAAAACCAAGGAAACTTGGTTCTTCACCTTTTTTGTAAAGAATACCAAAATTTATTGTACCTTTTAAGTATCAAAATATTCTCTTGGCTGCCTTGAGGTGCGTCTCAGTTGGATTTTCCATGTATCGACTAATTAAACCAACAACGTGCATGATGTCAGGCCTTGTTGAAGTCAAATACATCAAACTTCCAACAATTTGTTTGAAGTAGGTGCTGTCAACTTTCTCACCGTCACAATCTCTTGTCAACTTCAAACAAGTTTCAGTTGGTGTCCCAACTGGATTGCCATTCATCATCTGAAACCTTGTAAGAACTTCAAGAGCATACTTCTTTTGACAAATAAAATTACCAGTTACTGCTTGTACTACTTCTATGCCGAGAAAATAGTGCATCAATCCCATATCAGTCATATCAAACTCATTTATCATTTACTTTTTAAAATCATCAAACATATCAACATCACTTCCAGTGTAAATCAAATCATCAACATACAAGCATAAGATGAACATTTTACCTCCATCACCAGCCTTAACATACAAAGTAGGTTCATATGGGCACTTTTGGAAACTTTATTTGACAAAGTAAGCATCTATACGACTGTACCAAGCTCGTGGTGCTTGTTTCAGCCCATAGAGTGCTTTCTTCAATCTGAGAACCTTCTCATCTTTGCCTTTTTACACATAGCCTGGAGGTTAATCTACAAACACTTGTTCTTTCAATTCACCATGTAAAAATGCAGATTTTATGTTCAATTGAAAAATAGGCCAACATTTTTTAGCAGCTAAAGAGATTACCAATTGAATTGTGTCTTGCCTTACAACTGGAACAACACCTCTTTGTAATCAACATCATACTCTTGCTTGTATCCCTTTGCCACCAAGTGAGCCTTGTACTTGTCAATCTCGTCTTTCTCATTCAATTTGGTTTTAAAAACCCATTTTACTCCAATAGTTTTTTGTCCCTTAGGCAAATCAGTGAGCTCCCATGTGTTATTTTTCTTAATGGATTTGATTTCAGCATCCATTGCTTTTGCCACTTGGTATCTTGGACTGCTTCTTCAAAAGAAATAGGATCTGAATTTGTAAACAATGCACAATGAGCAGTAATGTCATCATCAGAGAGTTTATCTCCACTTACACAATCAATCATCCAAGTTGGCCTTTTTCTGCTCCATGACTAATCATCATCTCTGTGGGATCTGCCACAATTTTGTCAAAGGATTGCACTTGTTGATCAATCCTATCATTTGTAGCAGAAGAGGATTGTTGCTGCTCTTCAATCCCTTCTTCAATTTCATCAATAGCAACTGAACTTTGCTGCTGCCTTGAACCTTTTTCAATCCAATTCCACGTACTCTCTTCATCAAAAATCACATCACGATTGATAATCACCTTCTTAGTAATAACATTGAATAGTTTGTAAGCTTTGGAATGCTCACTTACACCAAGGAAGACACATTTTTCACCTTTGTCATCAAGCTTCTTCCTTTTCTTATCTGGAATATGTGCATATGCAATGCACCTAAACACCTTAAAGTGATCTACTGCATGTTTCCTTCCACTCCAAACTTCCTCAAGCATCATGTTTTTAATAGAAAATGTGGGACTTCTGTTCAAAACATGAATGCTCCATAACACTGCCTCAGGCCAGAACTTCTTGGGAACTCTTCCTTTAACCAACAGACTTCTAACCATGTTCACAATCGTTCTGTTCTTCCTTTCTGATACACCATTCTGCTGAGATGTATAAGAAGTTGTAACTTGCCTTCTAATGCCTTGCTCATCACAAAAGGCTTCAAATTCATTTGAACAGTATTCTCTTCCACGATCTGTACATAGAATTTTGATAGCTTTCCTAGTTTCTTTCAATAATAATACTGAGACAGGCCGAACCAATGAATGTAATACTAAAATAAACCCGAATTAAAAATAAAGACGATGCCCGGGCAGTACTTAAGTAATTATAAGCCACAAGCAAGCATTAAAGTACGTGTACGTGTATGTATACTAATGTGTACCCATATATGGGTGTGTATACATAAATGCATAAAATTATATATATATATATATATATAACCATGTATAAATAAATATATAACTATATATATAAAATATTAAATACCTAGATATATACGGATACATATATATACATATATATATACACATATATATATATATATATAACCGTGCATGTAGTATATAGATGTAATATATATGGTGTAATAAATATCTATATATGTAACCTACCAAAATTTAAGACAAAAATTAAAGGAGGGGAAAAGGGAAGGTTACAAAAATAGAAAAAGGAAGGTCAAATGAGGAGAAAGGAAAGGAAAAAGAGAGAGAGAGAGAAAGAGAGAGAGAGAGAGAAGAGAGGTGCGGCTAAAGTTTGTATATGTGTATACATATACGTGGGTTGGTTGAAAAGAAAAGAGAAACTAAAGGAGGAAAGAGGAGGAGGAAAAAGGAGGAAAAGGGAGGAAAAAAAACAATACGGAACAAGGTAAGGTTGTAATTATTTTTTTTTATTGTAACAATATTTCTAGGTTTCTGATTTGAATCGCATAGAGCTTATATATAATGGTAGAATGTTAAACTAGAAGGAAAAATAAAGATCTAGGAAGAAACTGCAAAGAAAAAGTTAAGAAAATTCTCTATAATTTCAATTTTCTGTTTTTTAGGTTTTTTATAAACTTGCATGAAGCTTAGAAATATTTGTACAGTTAGATTCTATGAGAAAAATGGAACATGTAGGAAGAAACTATAAGTAAAACGGTGAAGAAATGAGGGAGAAATAGGGAATTATCAGAAAATTGATGTTTTAGAAAAATTGGATTTTGAATGTGTTTATAGGTTTAAATTGCTATCTAGAAGTTCTAAATTATGTTTTAGGGTGTTTAGAGCTGAAAACAACTTTTAAAATTATGAAACAAGAGAAGAAAAAAAAAATAAAAACTCTGGAATTTTGTAGTCCGATCACCGGTGCTGGAAAATGTGATTGGAACTGCACAGTAACGGTCGTCGAAAAAAGGGGAAAAAATAGAAGGGGCTGTCGGGTTAGGTAGACAGGGTCGGGTCGGGTCAGGTCAGGTCAGTACCCGCCCAGGCGCAATAAGGGTTGATTAAAACTGTGTTGTTTGGGGCATGAGACTAGTTTTAAAGGGAAACTGTTTAGATGAGAAAATGAGGGAATTCACGGCTGAAGGGAATTGAACCCCAGACCGCGTGGAATGTAAAGCCTTATTGCATGAGAGTCTGCCACAGTGCCACTAAGGCACGTGTGTTCAAATCTCCACCTAAATAATATATATTATTATTATATTTAATTAATTAAATTAATTTAGTTAATTGTTAAGATAATTTTTGATGTCTAAATGAAGTAAGTAGATAGTGTTTTCTTTATGTCATGGGCATCCTAAAGCCAATGGAAGGGTCCATTTCACCAGACGAAGTCCCAAAAAATAAAGACCCGTAAAAGTGCCAAATGACCATAATACCCCTAGTGATGCCTAAATCTAAATTAAAAATCGTGAAAGTCTAAACCTATTTTGTTGGGCATTTCGAACTCAACAATAGAGTTCGTTTTCTCAAATAAGATACCTATGATATGGATATGCATGAGATTGCCTAATTTTAGGACATTAGACTATACATAGTGTTAAGCTAAGATATGTTTACTGAATTATAGGGACTTCAAAAGGAAAAGGAAAGGTGGCCGAATATTGAGATAGAACAACACGGTATTAGAGGTAAGTAAATTGTAATACCCCGACCCGAGTTAGGTGGTGTCGACCCAAGTTAGACTGTAACCGACCGGGTTGAGCGAGGGCATGACTTGTAACTTCAAATCAAACACTAATTTATTATTTAAATAAAGTATGATGTACAGTTTAATGATAGACAATCTCGAGTACCCGAGGCTTACCGTACTAAAAGCCTGAGAATTATGAGAAAAATGCATGTGATTTATCATGTTATAAATTTAGGAAATAATTAAATAATAAAAGAAATGAAAGTGGAGAGCATGTGAAAATAAAAATAATATAATGATAAAATAAAATAAGATAGTGAAATAAAATAATGTGATAGTAATTATAATAAAATAAAATAATGTGACGATAAAATAATAAAATGAAAGAAATGCAACAAAGATGAAATAAAAGAAATGGAAAGAAAGGTAGTAGTAGAAGTTTGCCACACACACACACATATATATATATATATATGTATATATATATATAAACGTAAAGGAATAAAATAATGAAAGGAAGCAAAGAAAGTGGAAGAAACTTTCAGAAGCTTGTGGAAGGAAATAGAAATAGAAAATTGTAGAAGTGTGTGGAAGGGGAAACGTGGGTAGGTGGCAGTAGCCACCGACCTCAAGGTCGGTTAAGAGAAAAGAGAAATAAATAAATAAAGTTAATCAAAATATTACATTGTCCAATATATTGACACGATTATTGTAAGACACGAATAAAATATAAAAATGGACGAGCGACAGTCAATTGTTCAATAAGACACGCGACTCGAGAAATGACCAAAATGAAGTTATTGTGAATGCCGAAATAAATATATGGGAGCAATAATGAGACTGAATTATGAAAATAAAATATAATATAAAATAAATAATAATCAGAGATCCAAGTGCATGCTATATATATATATATATAATAATCAAAAATTTACATGTGAAGCCAAAATATATGATGTATATAAACATATGTCATATGCAGGAAAAGAAACAAAAGAAGTCACTGGAACAAATGATATATATATATATATATATATTAAAAGAAATGATAAGGAAAAGAAGAAAAAAAAAAAAAAAGAGGAGCAGAATGTTGTAGAAGCGTGGAGAAGAGAGAAGGGGGGGATCACGTGCAAGGAAAGAAAAAAAAAAAAAAAGAGTAGCAGCAGCCACCGACCTTAAGGTCGGTGGAGAAAAAAAAATATAAAGGGAAGAAGAAACATAAAGAGAAAGAAATGGAAGGGGAGAGAAAGAGAGAGCGTGAGAGTGGGAGAGAGAATGAGAGAAACTGAGGTACAGGAAACCAAGAAAAAGAGAAGGAAGAAGAAAGAAGCAGCAAGAAGGAAAAATATAGCAGCTGAGCGTTGAATTAAAGCTTAGGGATTTAGAAGAAGAAGCTGAACCACAAGAGAGAGAGAGAGAGAGAGAGAGAGAGAGAGAGAAAGAAAACTCACCAAGTAAAGGAAGGTAAAAATCTTACTTCCATACTTTCTCTCTCTAAAAATTTGTGGAAGAACTCTCTGTTTTGATGTATGTAAATTGTATCCCTATGTTAGATAATTAAAATAAAAGAGATTAGAAGTGAGCAAGATGTCTGAGAAGTGGAAAATATTAGGAAACCATAAGAACCCTTTTGTCTTGGAAAAAAAATATATATATATACAACACGTAAAGATTAAATTTACAAAAACACTCTAGATATAATTTAAGACCCAAATGAGTGAAAAAAAATAATAATAATAAATAAATAAATAGAAATTATCACCACCAAGTGGTTGGTTCAACGGGAAATTTTAGAGAGAGAGTGAAGAATTAAAGTTGGAATTTCTCTAAATTAAGGTATGTAATATACTTTATGGGTTTGAATTCGAATTTAATTATTTTATTTTGTCAGCTTAATTGGTGGAATCCAAAAGAAACTGGATGAAATTATACCTTTGGATAATGTTAGAATGAGATGAAATTGGGTTGCTTGAAATGCTGAAAATTCAGCCTTTTAGTATTGAGAATTTGGTTATATAAATATTAAAAATTAAGAAATAAAAGTGCTGGAAATCGTTATGGAAGTTCAACTTTTCTTAACTTCTTAGTTTTGAAAAACACGGAACTAGAGTAGAAACTCTAAAACAAAATAGTTTGAAAAGTTTATATGCTAATTTATCTCACAAACTCGAGCCTTCTTAAATTGATTAATGTTGAGTTATATGAAGGATTTTATTAAGTTCTAAATTGATTGAATGATATTGATACAAAATAAAATAAAATAAAATAAAAATTATCACAATATCTCCAATGCAATACGAAGCCTAAATGGAGTCCAAATTATGAACTTGTTTATATGACTAAATAATGAATCGGGATCAGAATGTCATAAAATGAGAAATGATTGATATGTTTCAATAATCGAAAACAGATGCCAAATGAGACCCAAAAGGACTCAAAACTCTATGTACAAGACCCAGTAATAAACTATAAGATGAGGAAAGTGTCCTTATGATTTAATAAGCTTACCAGAGGTAGAAGGATGAAAAAGATACTGATTCAATGTATTATATAATTTTTAATACATATTTTTAGGAACATTCAAATGACGGGAAATGAGAAAGAAAGTCATGGAAAAGCTATTGAGATAGCCAAATGGAAATGCAATGTTAAGAACTCAAGGTAAGTAATAACCGATCTCTACATGTAGTACGTTCCTAGCCATGTCACAGTTCTTTCTATACACATTTGTATTCTTATTTGTTATATCAAATTCTTATGATTCCACACATGTGATATTGCCCATCAGTGGATTCGTTTAGCTATAATGTTATATCTTGCTCTTGAGTTTCATATTCATTATTGATGCTATATCTCAATCATGAGTTCCAATCCATGACACACGTTGAGAATTTCAAAAGAATGGCGGTACGTCCGCGCTCCAATAGACTTGCGCCAAAAGGGGCCAGATGTTATTATATTGATCATGAGATTCCGCACATTTGTGCAAAGGATAATTATGTACACTTGTACGAAGGGCCAAAAGGGGCCAGATGTTGTTCTCGGCAGCCCAGTAACATAGCCGTAAAAAGTTATAGTTATATTATGTTGCCTTGAACCAGTTATGATTCACCAGTTATGTCATCACCATTTTTATTGAGATTCATTGTATGATCAGGCCGTTGCACAGTTTCTTTGAGTACATTTTATGATCATGTTTCCGACAACTTTGATTATTACCTATGATGTTATCTTTCAAACTTGATGTTCCTGATTATTAGTTATATCCATGATCATTGATATCCATTGATGAGCTATGATCGCTATATGATATTGACTGGCTATCATATCCAATGTTACTCAGTTTCTTTCAGATCTTGTACACATGCAGAGTAGGAGACTTACTTACTGAGCTTGTGTAGCTGTCACGTCCCGAATTTCCCACCGAAACCCGGGGACGCGACTGAGCGAAAGAAAGGAAGAAAATAAATAAACGAGTAATTAAATACATAACGATTTAACTAATATAGATACAAGCCTACATACATTCCTGTTTTAAAAAAAATTCGGCAGAATCTCCTTTGTTTTTCAAGCCTTTTTCCCCCTGATAATCACAATACATCATATATATACAAACACATCACAATCCATCCTCACTCGATAGCCACAATCTTATCAAAGTTAAATATACATTGCCTAATTATACAACCGAAAATATACAACCATGATACAACATATATGTCATTGGGCTTAAGCCCGTACATCACAAAACATGCCTCTCGGGCCAAATATCCATCTACAGTTAAGTCTCCTCCACTCGGCTAAACTTTCTCAAGTCTCAGGTGTTAGGAGTGTCATCTGAAATATGGTTCCCACGAATGGGTCGGCTCAACTGCTGGTATGGTACAATACTAATGCAAGGAACAAAATTAAGACGCGGCATGTGCAAGTGTACATGTATATCTACATGCCTCCCTAATCATTCATATGATGTGATGGCAATTTATATAATGCATCCATACAAAATCAATATCACATTCATGAATTTCTAAAATGTGATGTCAATATGCGTGACGCACACATGCAACTCTATGTCACCCATGTCCCACTTCACGGTCCGCCCCCGTCAGCCCGTGGGTACTGATGTTGGCCCTGAGATGCTCTGATTGTGAACGCATAGTGTGGGTCAGCACGAGGTGCTGTGCATTATGAGGGCGTAGGTCCTGTGGTGAAAAACCCGGGGACGCGACTGCAGCTCACTCCTTTTATATATATTTTTCAGGGAATGATAAAAAGGACAGACAGTAGGAGACTATGGCTAAAGATTGGACATTTCGACAAAATAAAGGTCATACTAGTACAGTCTTGTAGCACTCCCGTGTAATCACATCCTGGGGACGAGGTGATGATTAGAAATTTTCCGGACCTTACTTTTATATTAGCAAACTTTTTATTGTATTGGCTTCTGCTGTGTTACATGTTAGTTACACTAAAAATAGTGCAATAGGATGATCAGGTCCGGTTCGGCAAAAGGGCCAAGTCGGATGGTCGCGATCCGTTGATCCGCAAATGATGGGTTGTGGGTCGTGACAGACTTGGTATCAGAGCAATAGGTTCAAATTGTCTTATCTTATGAATTTTATTAAGGAGTTAATTGTTATACCTTGATCATGATTGATTTTACCTTCTATATGTCATTGAAACTCGATCTTTTACACGTAGTTCTCTCAAGCCATGATTGTTCCATGTTATTGATTCTATGATTGATTATTGTTTCCATCTTATCGAATCTTATTGAGGAGATGATTATTGTACCCTGATCATGATTGATTATACCTTCTATATGTCATTGAAACTCGATCTTTTGCACGTAGTTCTCTCAAGCCATGATTGTTCCTTTCATTGCCAGGATTGTACTCTTATACGTATTCGATGTTATTGACTCCACGAGTATTATGTTTATCCTATCTTACAGAAGGTTATTGAGAACTGACTGTTATACCTTGATCGTAACTGCTCATACACTTGTACTATTGATTTTTATCCAAGTCACAATGTTATGTTATTCCTTATTACTGCCAAGTTGTAGTCCTATGTGTACCCAACGTTTATTGGCTTACAATCTGATATATGTTCTATCTTATGAGATATGTGTCTGATGTTTATTTATGCCACAATGTGATATTTGTTCTATCTTGTAGAATTTATTGAGGATCAAACTACTATGCTTATCATGAGTATTTGTACACTTTGTACCACGCCTTGAAAGGCCGATTGTTATGTTCATGCTATTGATATTCCACTCATATGCTCTTTATAGAGTTATGATAATCATGATGTATTATGAGTACCCGGAGTTGTGCTCAGTTACAACGTCCATCCTGATTGTTATGTTCATGCTATTGATATTCCACTCATATGCTCTCTATAGAATTATGATGATCATGATGTATTATGAGTACCCGAAGTTATGCTCAATCACAACGTCCATCCGATGCTTTATCAGTTCTACAGGTTACAGTCCATGGAAATATCCAATGATTTAGGTGTGGGAGTGAATCTTAGATATGGTTCAAAGGAAGTGGTTCAGGAAATGATTCAGGTGTAGGAGTGAATCAGGGAAGGGATTCAGGTGTGGGAGTGAATCTAGGTAAAGGGTTCGGTGTGGGAGTGAATCCATGTAAAGGGTTCGGTGTGATAGTGAGCCAAGGGAAGGAATAATACTTTTACTGAGGAAGGTTACTTTTGAGGTCATGTTAGGAAAATATTACACATCATAGTGTTTATTGATATCGTATCTTTTATTGACTCGTTGAATGATCATATTTTTCTTATGAATGATCATATATTTTGAAAATGTATTCATTGACTTACTATCAGTTATTTTATAATTATGACAGTATAACCATTGTTCGACCGGATCTCTATCACTGACTTCATGTACCCTGCATCATTGACATTTACTTATTCTTAAATTATTATTATAACCTCCCATTGTGTCAAGTGACTATTGTGACATTCTCATTCATTGGCTATTATGATGTGCTACTCCATTAGCTATGGTAACATACTATTCTATTGACTTTTGAGATGTTCTATTTTATTGGCTACGTTGATATTCCATTCTATTGACTGTTGAGATGTTCTATCTTATTGGTTATGTTGATATTCCATTCCATAGATTATTAAAACAGTCCTATCCTATTGGCTATGTTGGCATTTTGTTTTATTGGTTATTGAGGTGTTCTATTTTATTGGCTATAATAGCATTCTATTTCATGACTGGCTATCATGTTCTTATCTTAGATTATGTTCTTTCTATGTTGACCCTGACCCATGACAGAGTGGTGGGAATTTACTTACTGAGCTTCGTTTAGCTCACCCCAACTTACTATATTTTCAAGTAAGGATGCTGTAGGACCACAGTAGGAGTCTAAGAACATAGAGGGACAGTTTGAGGAATATGTTAGAAGTGATGTAGTTTCTCCCATGTTCTTACCACCTAAGGGTAATGCTATGTTAAGTTTCATGTCAGTTTATATTTAATATTGTCGGACAATATTTTGTATGAAGACTTCCGCTGATTTATTGTTTAAGTTTTACATTATATATTGTTATCATTGATACAAAGAAAAAAAAAAAAAAGTAGAGACAGCCACAGGGTCGGCCCCGGGAGACGAGATCCGCATAAGGTGGATTTCGAGTCGTGATAGAAATTGTTTTAACAAAATCATTCTTGGTTCTAATTTGAATATTCCCATAACCTTCATAGTAGAGAAATCATCAAAACTCACAGTAGTACAAAATCTTCATTTAAAGAATAAAAAGAAGACTTACTACCATACATATGGTTGCTGCATTCGGTGTCCACATACCAAACATCTGACTCAAGCTCCTCGTTCACATGAAAGGCCATCAAGAGTGTCTCTTCCTCATTTTTCTCTGCAAGATTTGATTTTTCCCCTTTGTATTTATCTTTGGGCAGTTTAGTGTAACACTCAGAACAGTAATGACCAAAATTGTGGCACCGATAACACTCGACATTGGACTTGTCAACATGTCCTCCTCCTCTGTTCTGGGAGTGATCATCATCTCTCTTGAAATTCTGATGTTGTCTTCTTCCATCTCTATTACCTTGACCACCTCTACCTCTACCTCTAGAACTTGGGGTTTCAGTAAAAGTAGAAGCTTTCAAAGCCTGCTCTTCTGAGGTGCCTCGATTTAGCCTTTGTTCATAGACCAGCAAGGAGTTTTGTAACTCATCAATGGACGTAACATCAATGTCATTCAACTCTTCAATAGATCAGACAACATAATCAAATTTTGGAGTCATAGATCGCAGGATCTTTTCAACAATGGCACCATCTTCAATTTTCTCACCATGGATTCGCATTTTGTTTGCAATCCCCATGGTCCTTCCACAATAATCAGTGTCTGATTTTCCAATGTTCATGTGCAAAGTTTTAAAATCTCTCCTCAGCGCTTGAAGCTGTGCACGTTTCACTCTTATTGAGCCTTGATATTTCTTCTTCATGGAATCCCAAATACTTTTAGACGTATCTTTTTGGAGAATGGTCCCTAAAATTGCACGATCAATTGCTAGAAATAGGTAGTTCTTCACCTTCAAATCATTCAGTCGTTGTTCTTCAATCCTCTTTTGCTAAGCTTGTGTCAATACTCATTCTGGTTCGAAAATTCCCGTCTCCACAAGATCCCAATACTCCTTGGATCTTAGGAAATTCTCCATCAGCATGCTCCAATGATCATAGTGACCATCGAAGCGAGGTATTATTAGCTAAACAAAATTCTCTCCTGACTTGTCAGTGGCCATGGAAGCTTGTTACAACAAAAAAAAAACTGCTATTTTTTTTGAAAATTTTATCAAGCCCAGTGGCAGCTCTAATACCAGATGTTGGAATAATCTAAAAAACAGAGGAATTCTTAAAAGCTTGAGAACAACACAAGAGGCTGAAAAAACTACTTGTTTTATTGATTGATTAAAAGTTGCTTAAATAGAAAAAATACAATAACAAATTTAGCAAATGATAAGGAACTGACTCGTTCCATGACTAACAGACTTCCATAACTAATGAGATACTCCTAGCAACTTGCAAAAGAACAGGACAACAAAGACTTATTCAAATGACAAAACTTAATTAAAATAAATCTTAACAAAATGGTTTTAATTATGGAAAGTGAGTTGATAATACTTTGGTTCTTTGGATTATTATTGTTTATCAATGCTTAGTATTGTAGTTGAAGAAGTGACCTGTAATGACAATGGCCTGAAACAAATGGGTTCATATTGTATTCTCTAGAATTCTTTTCAAATTGATGTGTATGAGCTACTTAGGTCTCTTTTCAAATTGGTTCTTGATTATTATTGTTTATTAGTTATTTTGATTATTTTGTGATTTCTTTCAATCTAGTGCTTTGTAATTCTTTTAGTTGGATTGGAATTTCTCTTCTTTTTTTTCCAATTTTCCTTTGATTATTTTGTGCTTTCTTGCAATCTAGTGCTCTGCAATTCTTTTATTTGAATTGGAATTTCTTTTCTTTTTTTCCAATTTTGTTTTCTTATGTGTAGAATATAATTTCATTTAGCATGAGAGATAAAGTTTTAAGTTGGGCTCATTATGCCTATAAATTGTTTTCATCCATTCATTATGCTCACAAATTCAATCTCTAGAATCAATTTATTCTAATTTTTTCCCTAAAAATCTCATTATAATGTGTTGTTAAAAGCAAATAGGAAAAATTAATGATTTTTTTTTTTTTAATTTTAAAAACAAAATCAATTGCTCTAGTTTAATATTAAAAATAACTTTAAAGCCAAATCCAATTCTTATCGTGATGAAGAGAAGTAACACAAAGGGAAATGGTAAATAATTTGACTTTGGGGCAAAATTGTACATTTATATAAGAACTAAATGGCATTTTAAGACTTCTCAACCTAGATGACGGTATTTTCGGTAGTTCAGAAAGTTATAAATTGCTTTCCGCCACAATGGCTAACAGTCACTTAACAGAGGGGGGAATCTATTCTGATAATAAAAACAGATGAAAACTGGGTGTAATTTCTCAAATCACATAAATTCATGTATAATATCATTAAATCTCATAAAAAGTTGGTGTAATTTATCATAATTTTTATGAACAAATGTAAATCATTGTATTATTAAAGAGTATTTACCAAACAGTCAAAGTTTTAGGGTAAATTACATTGACCTCCTTTGAGGTTTCTAATAATTACACTCACTTTCTCTACGGTTTTTAAAATTATACTGTCCATTCCTATTTTATCTGACAAATTACAAATACTCTCCTTCAATCAATGTTTTTCTTCAAAATGACAAAACTACCCCCTTTCTTATTTTTTTAATTTTGAACAATTTTTTTGATTAATTTTTATTTTCAAATAAATATTGATTAAAACCATAAATTTATTTTTTATAAATTGAAAAAAAGTTATTTACCTTAAATTAATTTTTATATAATAAAAAATTTAAAAAAAAATTGATCAAAATTAAAAAAATACAAAAAATAAAAAATGAAAGGGACAATTTTGTCATTTTGACAAAAAATTGACTGAATGGGGTGTTTGTAGTTTGTCAGTAAAAGTAAAAAATGTCAGTGTAATTTTTTAAACCTCAAGGGAGGTTAGTATAATTGTCTAAAACTTCAAAAGAAATAAGTGAAATTTACCCAAAAATTTAAATCTATATTATTTGCATACTATAAAACTCGTTCTTACTTTTTCCAATCCAGTTCTTAAACGTCTAAAAAAAATTTCTTGGAAGTAAGACATCTCCAACAAACACACCAAATCTTTCAAAAATATAAAATTTGAGGTGCCAAATCAACTCGCTCTCTTCAAATAAAGCAATACCATCTTCAAATTGGCTATCTCATTTAAAATAGGTCAAGTTTACTACCTTGTTTGAGAGGTTACAAACTAATATTTTTGCTTTAGAAATTTATAGGATCCATAAATTGCTACTAGTTTGTATTTTAAAGAAAACCAATTTTTTATGGGCCGTTCAGCCTTAGATCCATAAAAAGTAAAAAAATTATCAATGTAAGAGAGAAAATGGGGAAGGGTTGTAATGAGCCTTCCTCTTGAGTTGACCAAAGAAGTTTAGCTGAAACAAGGACATACAAGACTGGTGAGAAAGAGGGCGAGTAAGAGGTCACCGCCAATGAAACAAGGATGACGGTCGTTCATCTTGGCTAACAAGTATGACCAAGGTCCCCTCTTCTTTCTTGCTGTTTCAAAAAGGATCCCCTTCCCTTTTGGGGAAGGGTGCTATTTATAGGAGTTCCGTGTGTACGGCAATTAAGGTTCCCGTCATTTGTGCTTGTCATGACGTCTGTCCTTTCCTCATTGGCCTAGGTATCTAATAAAAAGACTTCTTGATCAGTCAATACCGAGCTCCTCTCATTAGTCTCCATTCCACTAAATCACGTGTTCTTGTGGGAGGGCTACAAATAGGTGTATCACAGTTCGCACCAGATTGCACCGCGGGCCACGACCAAGTCACTTGTTGGAGCATAACCATGACTGCGAGATAAGGTGTGGCACGCTAACACTGCATCCCTGGCTTGTGACGTATCTCAACTTGGAAGATCACCACAATCGTGGGGCCAAGGCACATCGCATCTTGGGAGCGTGCACCGTTGTCTAGCCACTGCCTCGAGCTAACATCAATAAATACTTGTGGCTTTGGACACCCTCAGTTGTATTTATTCTTCCTCGGCAACGATGGAAAATACTGTTTGGAGAGGATATTTCAACCAACATGGCGATTTCCTTCTTGATTCTGGTGTCCCTCAAGAGATGGTAGCGTTAATTGGTCTCTATGAGCACCTCGATGGTCTTGGTTACCTCGGAACATGCAATGTCGTGGGAGTTTTTTACCACCTTGGATGTTGTCTTACAATCAACAAGGCCAAGTTCAAACTTAATTACTAATCAAGTTTGTCACACCCCGAATCCCGGACCCATGAGCGTGAATAAAAAAGAAAAAAATAATGGAATAGAATGAGAGATTCACAAGTGTTTCACTCCAAATACCCACGGGAGATTTTCTAATAATCTCTTATTGACCACAACATCGTCCATTTATGTATATCTATCCATTTGTTTAGAATTTTGAAAGAAAACTAGGATTAAATGAAGTTAGGCTTTAATGGTTTCAATTTTAGCATAAATTTTATTTAATGTTTTGACTTGAAATGAGTATATTGTAATCTATTTTGTATGACTTTAGTAGTTAATAACTCCTGAAAATTGGTTGGAATATATTTAAAACAATAAAAATTTAAAAGAAAAAAATAAATAAAAATGTTAGAAAATTCAGATGAACAATATCCTCGAAAAGTTACTATCCACCCGTAGCTAAAATTGAATAGTAACTTCCAAGGTGTTCACCAATAGCTAAAATTTGGTTTTCTGCAAAATCATAGGCAAAACACTCTTGTTCAAATCCAGTTTTCTCTCAATCCACATAACGGTTTGACATGACACTTTCCAGGTTTGTTACTAAATAAATCTAGTTTCCATATCAAATGGAATCACCCAAAAATTCAAAGTAAAACTGCAGTTATAATCAAAAAAATGCACAAAGGTCAGATTCCAAGGTGTTCACCAATAGCTAAAATTTGGTTTTCTCCAAAATCCTAGGCAAAACACTCTTGTTCAAATCCAATTTTCTCTCAATCCACATAACGGTTTGACATGACACTTTCCAGGTTTGTTACTAAATAAATCTAGTTTCCAAATCAAATAGAATCACCCAAAAATTCAAAGTAAAACTGCAGTTATAATCAAAACAATGCACAAAGGTTAGATTTTGCACACCTAGAGAAAAATTAGCATAACTCTCTCATTTTAAAACATTTCTAGGCTTATAATATATCAAATAAAAGCCAAGAGATAGGAATATTTGACCATATAAACCTCATAAATTAATTCCAAAAGACCAACACGTTATAGTCTTCGAAAGTGGACTGATATGCAGAAAAGAAAAATCTACTGAAACAAAACTAAGACCTCTAACATATTATTAGTCTTTTTCCTATGTCTCTTATAATTGAAAAGAAATCATGAGATTTCATAAAAAAAAAAAAAAAAAACCTTAAGAACATGCTTTTCATACATATAATTTATGTGTTTTACATTCATACCTACCAAAATTATTCTACGCATCAAATTACACTTACATAAACATTACAAAACAAGGCCTAAATAAAAGCCATCACTTTTCATTTCCAAAACATGATTAAACTATCATGAGAGTGTGCAACCATCTTCAAAACCATTTTGATAATTTTTCTACACTAGGTACCTGAAATTTTGTTTCCATATAGGAATGAGCAAAACCATGGCTCAGTAGAAAAATGTACTTTCTTCAAGATAATGAGGTTTAAAAACAATACATACATTATTCACACTTATAAATGCATAAACATGATTTGAAGTAGAAGAATTATTGCACATCTAACTAATAAGATTATCCCTTGGTTTCATTTTTGGGAACAACACCCTTACCTTTTAAGGTCTTTAACCATAACAGCCTATAGATAGTGGGATCAATTTTACCACAGCCCGATGTTAGCTGGAAAAGTAACGACACATAGCCCACCCTTAGGGCCTCCTACAGGGATTTAGGGATTCACAAACCATGGGATTACAAAGCCCTCTATTTCTTTAGGGGAGTCACAATGACTAACCCCAGAGGGTGAAATGCCTGTAACATCTACTTGCCCACCTCTTCCTTATAACCATTTAAGTTATCTAGTTTGCTTTCCATCATCTCCTTTGATCATGAGTATTCCAAATTAATGTATATTCTATGAATATGACATTTTAACAAACACATGGCATGCAAAACATTTACAAGCATTTTATCAAACATTTGGTGTACAAGGCATCTACAAGACCATTTATCAAACATTTGGTGAGCAATGTATTTTTATTACTTTACATAAATTAGAATCAGTAGGCTTTCCCTTATATGTTATTTAACATAGTTTGACATGAGAGGCATGCTTGAAACCCACATTTACTTATATAAATCACTTTCATACACTTAACATAGTATAAATATCATGTCTAAATTCATAAAATCGGGTGGAGTAAAAGTGAACCATTTATTTTAAGAGAAAAACATAGGATTGAGTTTACCATTCTAAATATATTATACAATCATAAGGTAACTCATTTTTAAGACTTAGAATACACATATCATGCTTTAAACACAAAACTAACAACATTAACCAGAAGAAAATTATATTTCCTACCTTAGAATAACAAGTAGAATGATTCTCTAGAATAAATTTGTCCAAGAAATGCCTTGATCACCAAGACCTTCACTTTCTCTCTCCTAGGGTTTGTTTTCTTTGTGTCTACGGTTGAAGATGACGGAAGAAATGAGAGAAATTTGAATTCTCTCCCTTTTTATAGACAGGCTTTCAATAATTGTCATTTAACTCTCAAAGTTTCATTAAATTTACTTTTATCTCAAAGACTAGTAAAACTACCAAATTTCACCATTTACACTATTTACTATCCACTTTCTAACAAGTTTTTATTAATTATTTTTTTTTTACGGTTGTAACAAAATTCACCATTTTTTATTAGACAAAAATACATTTTTAGTGTTTTTCTTCGAAAATAATGAAATTGAATGTGTGTGACTTCTGCCAACTTTCTAGAATCGTTTTAAAATTTTAAATTTCAATAACTCAAAATATATAAACCCGTTTTCAATAAAATTTATATATTGGGATTCTAAAAATTAAGATCTATAGAACAAAATCCATACATGATATGAGATTTCGAAAAAAAAAAAGTGCTCAAATTGTAAAACTTAACATTTATAAATAAGGTAGTGAAATTTTTAATTTTGCTATGAGTATCTTACTTGTTACCAATTTTATTTATTTCTTTGAGTTGTATTTTGGATGTCAAAAAGAGTATTTTAAAGTAATAAAACTTACAACAACAAAAAATCAGTTTAAACATAAAAGTAGTGAGAATATGAAATTTTACACTTACGCTGCTTTATGAATAAACATATTTTAACATAAATTATAATTGAAATGAAGGATTAAAATTGCAAGAAGGCAGACAAGATGGGCCTCACTACTAAAAAAAAGTGAAAAAAAATCAGTGAGAGAGTGAAAAAGAGAGAGTAATGAAAGGGTAAAATTTTACCTTTGTGTTACTTTATGAATAAACACAGTTTAACTCAAATTATAATTGGAATGAGGGACTTAGATTACAAGGATGCTGACAAGAGCACCTCACTATTAAAAAGAAAGTGAAAAAGAATCAGTGAGAAAGTGAAGGGGAAAGAGCAGTGAAAGGGTAAATTTTTACTTTTGCGTTGCTTTATGAATAAACACACTTTAACACAAATTATATTTGGAAGGAATGTCACGCCCCGAATTTCTACAAACCCGAGGCGTGACTGACGAGACAGAAAATAAAATAAAATAAAGGACAATGTAAATAGATTCACTGAACATGCATCCATTCACATCAATACATAAGATAACGTAAGGTACATCCCATGAATACACCGTTTGTATGGTCATTCGGGCTTAAGCCCTTACATCACAAAATATAAGCCTCATGGGCCAAAGGACACCAAGTGCTCCATCCTATCGAGGTATCACTGGGTCTCAGGTAGCTGGGCATCCTCATCTGTAATGTATGTCCCACGAATGGGGCTCAACTGCTAGTATAATGTGATGCTAATGCAAGAAATAAAGTTAAGGCGTGACATGTGCAAAGTGTACATTTATCTCTAAATGCTTCTCAAACATAATGCAATGAAAATATGCATAACGTACCCATGCACTCGATGCCACACCCATGTCTCCTTTACGGGCCTTCCCCCGATGGTCCGGAGTACCAATTCCCTTTACGGGCCGCCCCCCGATGGATCAGGAACCAATGCAATGGCCAATTTTGAGTTTTTCACCACAGGATCTACACCCTTATAATGCATAGCACCACGTGCTCAACTCACGCCATGTGTCCAAGGAATTCACCTTATGCCAATATGCTTCAAATGCGGCACACAATGACGTAATCTCAATAAGGCATGCTTTTAATGAAATATCACATTTGGAGTATCAATAATAATCAAAGCATCAACTTATTTCATGTAATTGTATATCTCATGCATTCATACATTATAGTTCACGTGTCTTCCCATTACTAAACTCTAAAAGAACGCAAGTAACACATCAGCATGTGAACAACCAACTCCAAGGTATCAAGCAAATACATTCCAAATAAACACATAAGTCATTCCAATTATTCACAGAATATTCCTAACTTAACTTCATTTCTAACATTAGCAAAACACCATACCTGTCGAGTTGGTCTCAACCCTAGTAAACCGTGCTCGCAAGGTGGTGGCTGTCAATGGAAATGTAGGAGTCAGACGACCTTCTCCTTGCCTTTCGGTGTCCCTAAAACCATAAAATGTTACTCAGTCGGTCTGTCGCTTGAATGATGCCATTAATCAAATTTTATGTCTTTATTTTATTAATTTCTATTTTGCTAAAATAAATTCTACAATTGGATCCGAAACGTCGAAGAAAATAGGTCTAGGCCTTTGTAGAAATTAATTTGGACGTTTGGTTTAAAAAGGGCAAAACGATCATTTTGTACTTTCACGGGTTTCCATTTTTTGAGGCCTTTCCTCGTAAATCGGACTCCACGGTTGAGTCTGGAGTGTTCGAGATAATAAGATTTCACTATTCGTTTACTTAATTCGGAGTTCGTTTGACTGTGTTTTGACTCAGGGGCATTTTGATAATTTTAAATATTACTACGGGTCCTTTATTTTTTGGGACCCCGTCTCGTAAAACGGACCTCACCATTGGCCTCAGAATGGTCGAGATAGTCAAAATACACTAATGACTTGTCCCATTTGGACTCCGGGTTAATTTGAAATATTTAATTAATTAAATTAATTAATTAATTAAATTAATTAATTAATTAAATTAATATTTTATTCTGGTGGGTCAGTTCATAATTTCTTAAAAGTTTAGGGGTCAAAGTGTAATTTTCGAAAGTTTAGGGGTCAAATCAGATTTCCAAGAATTATAGGGTCAATTCATAATTTTCAAAAAGTCTAGGGGTAAATCTGTAAATTCCCAAATTTCATATTCTCAATTCGGTTAGCCAAACAGGGACTAATCCAAAACAGGGATAGGATATCCCTGTTCCTGTTTCAATTTCAAATTTTAATTTCTTATACCCGTAGCCAAACAGCCCCTATTCCCATTTTAATTTAAAACCAGAAGCTGACACGTGGCAAGGGCAGTTTGGCCCAAGCCCGACCCGGACCCAACCCAGACCCGAGACCCGACTGCACAGTGACCATCTTCCCCGATTCTCCGGTAGGGCTCCGGCAAGGTTCCGGCGCCTTCTTCGGCGCCAGTGACATTTTCCGGCAAGTTTTCAAGCTTTTAAAAATGTTGTTCTCTTCGGTTTTTCTCAAGGATTCCACATATGGCTTCGGTTTTGGATTTAAATCATCGGTTTACCACGAATAGGGGTCCAAACCCCTCGGTCAACTCTCCGGCCGACTCATTTCCTAGCATTTTCCCCCACTGTTTCAAGCCCGAACTACTTCTATTCATTTTCTGCACCTCACCCCATGAATCTCCCACTTTTTAAACAAAGGTTTACACATAAAATATCAAACCCAACACCCCATGACCGTGACCTACAACTGGGAAGTTCTCCCTCTCCTCTTAACCATTTTGATTAATTCTTGTTCCTAATTGTTCCCTATTCCAGGCTCTTTCTAGCCCTATATTCAAAAGAAATTAATCATGCTAAAAAAAATTTGAAACAGAAGGTGACTTACCTTGGTTTCGGTCCCTCTCTCTCCTCGGGTTGAGCTTCTTCTCGTGTGACTCCTTCTTAGTCTCGATCCTTTTCACTTTATTCTTACTCTCTCTTTCTTTCTTCTACTTTTCTTCCCTTTTTCTCTCAACCGACATACACACACATATACACATGCATCACACACTTTCTCTCTCTACTCTCTCTCTCTCTAAATCAGACTACATTTCTGTTCCTGACCTACTCCCCCCTATGTCCTGAAGTCCACTGCCACACACAACCACTTACACATCTCCTCTTTGAGTGTTACACACTCGATCTCCTTACACACACACAACCATACACACTGTGCACATACCCCACTTGATGCACACATACTCATATAGGCACACACACCCGTGCACAAATCTGACCCACATATATATATATATATATATCTATATACACACACACACATATATATATATAACACACATATATAATACACACACAACTTTACACATTCTTAAATATACACACATTACATTCACACATGTATTAATATAAATAATAATAATAATAACCAACAAAATTATTTAAAAAAAAAAAATTTAAGGTTATTACAAGGAAGGACTAAGATTGCAATGAGGCAAACAAAACAAACCTCACTGCTCAAAAAAAAATGAAAAAGAATTAGTGAGAGAGTAAAAAGGAAAGACTGTAAAATTTCATAAAGCAATCAAAATTGTGCCTCTACTTTAACCTCAATACCTCACTACCGTCATAGAATCACCCTCCATCACCACCAAACCATAGTTGACCATCACAATGAACCAGTACCACTGCCATCTTCGGCACACTATAGAATAACCATTCCATCGTCATTGCAAATTTAATTATTATCTACAAGAATTCTCTCTCTCTCTCTCTCTCTCTCTCTCTCTCTCTCTCTCCCTCTCCTTCTCTCTCTCTGTGTCTATATATATATATATATATATTTAACCACTCACAAATTTGTTGGAGAGTATAGTAAATTGTTCGTAGATGTAATTGGCGGTGACGATTAGGTTAGGAAAAAGTTAAAGGAATAAGTAGTGAGGAGAGATATGGAAGAATGAGAGAGTGAGAGAAGAGGATAAGTGGTTGAATGAGAGTTTTATTCATCTTTACTAGATAACAATAGAGGATTACGAACAATGGAGGATTAAGACTTTGGGCGAGTAACAGAGAGCAGTGTGAGAGTTTCTTCCATTTGAGAGTTTCCTATTTTACACAAACGTGTTATTTGGGGATTTCTATTTTGGACGAATGTGTTATTGGAGTATTAGTGCCATTACTAAATAAAACTATAAGTGACATGTCATTAGGTAGAGACTTGAGTTCAAAAATAAAAATAACCAAATCCTTCACCTTAAATTGGAAATATTCATGAATTTTATAATAATATAGCAATCTGTTCAGGGACTCAAGGATGATTAACCCATTTTTTAACCAACAAAGAATAAAAGATAATAAAATATGTTATTTTTATTAAGAGTATCAAATCTAAAAAATAACAAATTTTCATATTGACTTCACGCATTTCCTATCTAATATTTATTACTTCATTTGGAAATGGTAAAATACAAGAGTCATCCAAGACGGTGAATAGTTTATACTGTGGAATAATATTTAGTTTCAAATTAGGTTAAAGTAACTAAATTTGAAAGTGGTGTGGAGAGATATGGAAGAATGAGAGAATGAGAGAAGATGATAAGTGGTTGAGTGAGAGTTTTATTTACCTTTACTGGATAACAATGAGGGATTAAGAATTTAGGCGAATAATAGAGAGTAGCATGAGGGTTTCTTCCATTTGGGAGTTTTTTATTTTACATAGATGTGTTATTTAGGGGTTTCTATTTTAGACGGATGTGTTATTGAGGTATTAGTGTCATTACTAAAAAAATTACAAGTGACATGTCATTGCGTAAAGACTTGAGCTCAAAATTAAAAACAACTAAGTCTTTCACCTTGAATTAGAAATATCCACGGACCTTATAATAATATAGCAACCTGTTCAAAGACTCAAGGTTAATTAATCCATTTTTTAACCAACAAAGAATACAAGATAATAAAATAATAAAATATATTATTTTTATAAAAGTATCAAATCTTAAAAATAACAAATTTTTATATAGACTTTATGCATTTCTTATCCAATATTTATTACTTGATTTGGAGATGGTATAATACAAGAGTCATCCAAGACGATGAATACTATATTACTATATAATAATATTTAGTTTCAAATTAAGTTGAAGAAACTTAGATACATGTCTTAATTATAATCGATTACATATGTAATGTATATGTGTTTTTTATTTTATTTTATTCTTATATTTTAATTAAAATTAAAAAATCACATAATATTCGTATAATTATATCGTATCAAATTAAGATCTTGACACCTAATTGAATAAAAAAAGATTCGTTCTACCGAATTTGTACTAAAGTACTCTCTTATGTTATATAGATATTCTTTTATGAGTATAGCATATTACGAGATAATATGTTTTTTTAATAATAATTTATCGTATATATTATATTTATTAAAAAATTAAATTATATTACATATAATAAAATATTATTAAAAAAAATTACATTTACACACCACTACATCGCGACATTCAAAAAATTTTAGTTTAGAGTTATATACCCATTAGATTGGACCAATCAACAGATTTATTGAACCATTCTTGACGGTTGTCTCTGCTTCAAGCCGCCACTCGAGATCGGATCAGGGCATCAGAATCAGACCCACCAACCCATTTCACCGTTTTTTCAATTTTGTCTTTTCAATCTCATCCAAATTAATGTAAAATTGTCAAACAACATGGAACAAATAAATAAAAGGAAACCCATAAACAACTCTTACATTCAAAATCAGATGTGTACATGGATTATAGAAATATATACAGAAACATCACATCGTGATTGGCATAAAGATTCTGACTTTGAATTCCAAGTAATTTGAAAAACACGTCTACAACAGATCTGCATCCAGAGTTCCAGACCATCAACGCATCAAATTGATATATATATATATATATATATATATATATATATAAATGTAGACGGAGACTAGAGAGAGAACAGTAAAGAAATATGACACGACACAAAGCTCTACCAAAGAGGATATTGGTCCGACATGGCGAGAGCGAAGGCAATCTTGATCCGTCGGCCTACACTAATATGCCAGACTATAAGATTCCACTGACCCAACAGGGCACTAACTAGGCCAAGCTCGCCGGCGACCAGATCCGCCGAGTGATCTCCTACAACGGTCAGTCGAACGACTGGAAAGTATACTTCTATGTGTCGCCCTAAGAGCGAACCCGAGCAACGCTGCACGAGAACGGACGATCGTTCTCGAAGAAGAGGGTGATCGGAGTGAGAGATGAATGTAGGGTTAGCGAGCAAGATTTTGAGAATTTTCAGGTGGAGGAAAGGATGAGGGTCATCCAGGAGACTAGACAGAAGTTCGGGAGGTTCTTCTATAGGTTTTCGGAGGGAGAATCTGCTGTTGATGTGTTTGATCGCGTTTCTAGTAAGATTCTTAAACAATCTCTGTTTTTGTTTTTGTTGTTGTTGCTGCTATTGTTTTCTTTGTTTTTTACTGTTATTCTCTTTATTGTTATAATTATGTCATCATTATCATTGGTGTTTCTGTTTGGGTTTTGATCATTATCTTCATTATAAACTATCTTGCAGTCTTCCCAAATGGATTAAATAAAACACGAAAAGAAATTAAACTTTGACGGGTCAAAAAAGGGCAAAGTAATTCAGTAGGAGTGGGTGTAATTGTTAGGGATGAATTAAGGCACCTATGTTGAGAATTATCTAGCTTATGATAATAAGTATTCAGTATCGCAATTGGAGGCTTTGACTCTACATGAAGGCTAATTGAGGATTGATGACCGAGATGGTAAGTGTTTCGAGATTGAGGGAGATTCTAGGATTATTGTGAATAGCTTAATAGGAGTTCAGAAGTGTTCATGAAAGATTTATAATATTTTGAAAGACTATGTTAATATTATTAAGGATAAAGGTTTGGAGGTTTCCATTAAGCATATTTATCGTGAAGCAAATTTAGCAACAGATTGGTTGCCAAATAAGGCTCACTTTGGAAAAAATAGAATAGTGTGGATGATATTAGTGGTAGGGCGTTAGAAAGAATGGTTTAGTAATAAAAAAGCAAAAAAGTGTGTGTGTGTGTGTATACACATATATATGCATGTTATTCTGTGACAATGCAATTTAGGGAAACTTTATTAGGATGGTAAGAGAGTCAAGTTGTGCCGAATCGAGTAGTGGGTCTAGCAAAAATTAATGAGTTTCAAATGTTTTCAAACTTAACGCTAATCTAGAACTAGCCCTTAACAAAGCTTGTTGAACTCTAGTAGCTTTAATTTTTATATATAATATTGGACTACTTATTGTCAATCCAGTCAAACGCAATAAATTAAAGAATTTCATAATATATTCAAGTTTAGCTAGTTTCTTTCAAGAGGGGAGCCCAAATAATTTGGTTAGTTTTGCAACCGTAATTACAAAGAATAATGTGAAATATTTTAGTTAACCTTAGAACAATTACACTGAAAAAGGTGTCATTAGTAAAATGTTAAAGTCTAGATGAAATGTCTCCAAATAAAAGGTCTGTTTTTGAGGGATGGTGAAATGTAGTTTTTCTGTATTTTCATGGCCGAACAGAGTATGTCATATTATTGAATGTTTTTGTCATTTCTACTTTCAAAGATGAAATCTGTTTGATAAATGAATTTTCAAAATACCAGAATAATAGGGGGCTTGTAGTTTTGTTGTTGACTTGTTCCAATTAGTTTTTTGGGGGGGAAATAAAGAATTTAACTCTGATATGGCTCATATAGTTATTTGATTGTCAAGGTCATTATTTCCCTAAAAACTAGATCTAGATAGCTAGAAATGTCAAGACTTCAATGGTCTGTTTGTAGTTCGGCAAGAATGAGCAGAAGCTGAGGAAAATGCTAAAAGATGACTTTCTTCTCCAAGAATTTTAAAGTAATTTCTTTTTCTTGGTTCTATTCTTTCTGGGAAGTAACAGAGGATTTTATTTTTCCTCTTACTTAATTTTGTTGGAATCCAATGAAGCCTTTGCCTTTCGAAAATGAGGGACAAAAGGTTTAGGTACAGTTTGGTTAACATTATAGAGGTTCTTTTATTGTTTGTAGAACTGGACATTGCACTGGTCTGTCCTCAAAAGTCAGAAAAGTTCTTTTAAAATGCTAATCAAAGTGAGGTTGTCTATCATAAATACAGAATGGAAATTAAGCTATGGAGGAGAATCAGAGATTAGTTCACATGTTGAGATGATGCTGCTTACATATGAAACATATGAATGAGTGTTATGTTGAATGATAGAAGTTAGAAGTAGTAAAAATAGGAAAAAAAATATGATCACTTGGTAATCTCTAAAAAGTATGGTGTAACTCATAATAAACTACTTAAATGCCTCAAGAGTCTCAGAATAGTTTTTTTCCCCTCCAACATTTAATAGGATACTTGGATTGTTCTCAAAAAGATTGTAAATTCTGACAACCATGACCGTTTGATAGTTCCAGGGTTTAACCTTTTTTTTTACGAGTCAGGTTTTTAACATTTTTTATGAGGTCCAAGTTTGAAAATACGACACTAATTGATGTTATTTTTTATTCTTGTCCATAAATAAAAACAAAACACAGCTGAAAAACTACAAACAAAAAAACCCCCAAGGAAGCAAGCCCCCTTTACATCCCCCATGACAAGCTTTCCCAATAAATATGGATAAATCCCTTTTCCATTGACATTATTCAATGGAACAGTAACCCAATTTTGTTAAATCATTAGCGATTGAGAGTTCTTTCAAATATAGTTGAATCAATATTTGTCAAGTTGTCTCACCAAGACTTCGATTTCCTTTAACAATATTGAAAAACTTCAAGGACAATTAACCTTGCCTCATACAATTTCAAAAAACATGGTGGGGTGTTTGCAATTCATCAATCACAAAATGGTAGATTTTATCCACAGTATTTCCTTCCGAGTTGGTAGTTTTAAGTGAGAAACTTAGTTCTCACAAGAACCAACATAATCACATACAATTTGGGTAGGACCATAGTACACTAATAATCCAAATTCATCTAAGAATTTTAGTCTTTGGATGCTTAAAATCTCTTTCTTCATTCATCCACATCGCATATCTCATAGAAAATTTATCACTACTCTAATGACCCTAATGAGAAGAATAAAAGACATCAATGTTTGGGATTAATTACTCCTCAAATCCAATAGAATAGCATTCTGTCAATGATTAATCACCTCTCACATAGGGAAGTGGTAGTCAATATGACCTCAAGCTTCTTATCTGAGTAGTAATTAGGGCAAGGCATATGACCACTTGATTAATTTCTTTGTTAGTTCTTTTTGCTTCCTTTGTTCCATTAATTCACACCTTGATTTCATTGGGAAGGTTGCACATCCTGCACATGTAACAAAAGCAAGATTTTCCTTTATTTTTTTTTTCATTAACTTTGGATGTCATTAGTTGAAAAAGAAGACGACAGCAAAATTATTCTGCAATACCACTAGGAAGTACATTTGATGTGGCTTTTTTTTTTTGGGGGGGGGGGCGCTTGTATCTGCCACTGTTAGCCAACCCACCTTCCTGCTGAATAGATTTGGTAGTTTTTTATGCCACATCATGAGTTATATTGACTTGCACATAGGCACAATTCACCTTAAGTGATCGTCACTCGTGCTTGCTCCCTTTATATGTTTGCTCTAGTTTTTGTTGTTTTGATGTTGAAACAGTTTTTCCTTAAACGATCATCACTCATGCTTGCTCACTCGAGTAGTTGACATTCTATTATTGCATAAAATTATAGGCTTGGTATGAAGAGCTTCCATATCGAATGTTTTATTTTTGGTTCTTTTTCTTGATAATACTTCCATATATTGACTCAAAACATAATTTGATTTTTTTCAAAATTTCTTCCATGCAGGAAGCATTGACTCTCTCTCTCTCTCTCTCTCTCACACACACACACACACCCACACCCACACCCACACCCACAGGAAGTACCAAGTGTTTTCTCATATATCAAAATCTAGATGAGAAGCAGTGCCATGTGGCTTGTCTCCTTTAGGCCTATAAGTGTGTTAGTGATGCAAGTGAAATGTAAAAGTTTGCAAAACTGACTTGACCAGCTGACCTACCTCCTTCCTGTACTTTGGCTTGGTGTTTTTTATTACCTTTTGTTTTGTTTTGCCTCAACATCATTTTTTTTGTTTTAAACTAGGGACAAGGAAATTCATGGCTCATATCCTCTGCATTCTAAGGCGGAAAAATGTAGAATTTCCCCACTTTTTTTGGTTGATTGGAGGACTTTTATATTTTGTATGAAACAAAAAGGTGATGTTTTCCCTTAAATGTATCACCATCAAAACAAGAAATAATCATCTATTTACTGCATTTAGTTTCAGAAGAAATATGCCAGGTGAAGTGATACTGGTTTTAAATTCTTTAGTATTAAATTTGAATACATACATACATACATTCAGACACACACATACACATATATAATACTGAAGAACCAAACTAAAATGTGCAGGTTTTCTTGAATCGCTATGGAGGGACATAGACATGAACAAGCTTCACCATGACCCCTCCGATGACCTAAATCTAATAATTGTATCACATGGGCTAGCTTTACGAGTCTTTCTAATGAAGTGGTGCAAGTGGACTGTTGAGCAATTCGAGTACCTTAACAATCTTGGAAATTATGAGTTGCGAGTGATGCAGCTAGGACATGGTGGAGAGTATAGCCTGGCAATCCATCACACTGAGGAGGAGTTGCAGGAATGGCGACTCTCCCCTGATATGATAGCTGATCAGAAGTGGAGAGCCCATGCCACTAAGGGTGATTGGAATGAACATTGTCCCTGGTACCTTGATGCTTTCTTTGACCATCTAGCAGAATCAGATGACAATGTTGAAGGAGACTCTGATGACTAAATTGTTTGATGTTTTTTGGTATTTATCTACATACTCTGCCTGGGAATTGGAATGCAAATTCTTTTTTATTCAGTCTGTGTATCATTGAATTGTAACTTTGTCACTATATTTCTGGTAAATGAGAAAATGGAAATCTTTGCAACTTGTTTGTGCCTCATTGGCCTTATTTTACTTGCCAATTTCTCTAATAAATCAGACTCCACCTGAGTTGGTTAATGAGCACCAAAAGAAGATTGAGAGGTTGTTGTAAGAATATAATAAAGAATTTATTTTCAGGGTTCTTTTTTTCTTTGCTATTTTAAGTAAGAGAGAATTTCCTTTTCCTTTTCCTTTTTCTTTTCCTTTTCCTTTTCTCTCATCAAATTCATGAACCAAGTGAAACTAAACAGTTTAGTAGTAGGAAAACAAATGATTCCAATTTGAGACTAATATATCCAAATTGCTAGCATTGATAAGAATTGCACACTTTACTTTAAGAATAGCAATAGGGCGGGGTCCTCCTTCCTCAATTCCAATCCTATTTATATTTCTTACCCCTGCCGTGCAATTTTTTTTATCCATTTAAAAAAAGGGGGGAAGAATAACGAAAATCCTATCTTGTGCACCCAAATTCGCAACTTTAAATATGCAAAATATTCAAGTTTTAACAGTAGTATCTTTACAATTTTTAGAATATTAATGGATGAATAAGCAAAATCAAGAAAGAGGAAGTACTTATAAAAGCAAAAAACTTCAAGTAAATATGTACAGTTTCATTGGGTAGTGCAAGTATTATGGTTGATTGTTGCTCTCCACTAACATTTAGACTTGCAAAAGTAATAGTATCCATTTGGGAATCTTTTCCTTTCCCTTGTTAGGTTTCATCTGCACCTCTTGGATTTACATTGTCACATAATGAATACAGTGAGAACATGGGCTACCAATCTCTGTTTTCTTTGATTTCTTTAACATCACCATTAATTACCCTCAGTCAAGACTAACGTGATCAAATATAAACCCATCCCGTTTATCATTACTAGTTTAGTTCCCAACCCAAATACACGTTCTTGTGAGTTTGGGCGTATCTGGTTGGCCTTCCAATAAAATTATAAGCCCAATCAAAAATTCATGTAATTTTTTTTTAAATTATTAGTTAAATTCAATAAATTCTAAGTAATTCCACCTGAAAAAAAAAAAAAGAAAAGAAAACTTAAATACCAGTGAAATTCGCTTACACTGAAAACAAAAAAAAAAATCTATCAATATTTTTAAATAATTTTTATCAAAGTCATTGTACTATAGCCCCAAAGTATGTCAAAAAAAAAAAGGGTTAACCCTTTTTGTGATAGATGAAGAGTAAGGTTATAGAAAGTTGGTTGATCTGCGAAAATGAAATTTTATCCATTAAATATTTTTAGAAATCGAATTTTCATGTATTGTGTCACAATTACTCTTTAAGTTTTAACCCTTTAGGAAATAGGATTCTAGTAAAGTAAAATTCGAATTTTCATGTATAACAAGTCACAACTACTCTTTAAGTTTTAATCCTTTTTGAAAAAGAATTTTAATAAAATGAGAACCCTGAAATGAGAAGTGCATGATTTAGGCCAAGTCCATGTGTACATCTTATATATTTTTTAAAAAAAATTATAAAAGGAGAAATGGAGGCATTTATAAATAGACTATTACGTAACAATGTACCATATCAATAATACTCTATCGTATGTATTATGACCGACTTTACAATATGAGCTATAATATACACGACATGACATCATTAAAAGAGTACACAATCGCAGTGGTAGACCATTTTTATTCAAGAATTTTTCGATAAATTACAATCATGATCGAGTAATTATTCAATAGTCCCAACAATTCGGATGAAGGCCATGTACACAGAAAATACACTAACTAATGATTTAGAAATCGTTGAATATTTTCTACTACATAATCATGCCATTATCTAATAGTGAAATATCATGTGGAATATGGTTTACCTATTTCAATGGAACATAAGCCATGTGTCAACCAATCACTAAATCGGGCATAGCCATGATGAAGCCTTGGAGATTGAAAAAAAAATTATGTGTCAGTTTGGTATAATCGAGAAAGTTTTTAGTGGGTCTAGAGTGTCATGTGGTGGTATGCCCTTCTAATAGCACTCTGTCATATCTACTATGACCTACTTTCAAAGGTCGGCCATATTTGAGAATAACAACAAGACGGGTGTTAGCCCATTGAGGGCTTGACAAGGTCAAGGCATGGTGAGCCTCAACCAATGCCAAGGCCAAGGTGAGGGTGGCCTGTCATGGGCACCCTTACTTGAGATTTTGTTGTCTTGGTAGATACTTTCAGACTTGGTACAGCTTGTGTGCATGCCTAAGGCAGCAAAGGCCAAGGCAGTACACTTTGATAACACTTGGTGAGCATAGACAACCTTTGAAAGATGTACGCGCACAAGGGGAGAAGCTTGACTCTGCAAGAAGTTGTGTTTACTCCTGTTAGCTGAATGAATTCTCCTAAGACATATTAGGGGGGAGTACCTCCTTGAGGCGCCCATGGGCGAGTAACTCATGTGACCAAAGACCTTGGCACCTCCGGGGCAAGACATGTTGCTGTTATTGTAAGCAAGTTCTGACTTGGTGGTCCGACCTCCATCACTAACGGTGCCAGCATATGGTGACAACATTTGATATTGAAGACCAAGCCATGAGTAGGCATGGTTTGGAAATCTAGGCTGACGATCATGTGGTTCATTGACTAAAGGTTGAGTGCTCATAGCCTTATCCTTGAGGGTTTAGGGTGGTTTTAGTTCAGACAGAACAGGTGGAGGCAGTTGCTGGTTTAGCACAAGACAAAGTTGTTTAAAGGCAAACAAAGATAACTACCTTGCTATGTTGGCACTTGATCCTATGGCTAGCAATGTATTCAACAGTGTGATGAACTGCTTGATCAAATGTGGTAGACATCAATGGCTTCAAATAGCCCTGACAGTTGGGGGTGTCAACTGCAACAACAGATGGTTGTTTGTGGTTTGTTTAGATAGAATCCTAGGCAATTGGGGTGTAACTACAACTCATGTGCATGTCACAGACACAAATGGGCGGTTTTATGTCTTGTCTATATATATGTAATGTAATAGAGGGGTTGTGGTAGAAGAGAGGAAGAGGTTTTCTTGTCACTGCAACTCTAAAGTTGTATTCCTTATACTATTGAGAGAAGTAACGGTTGCGAAAGCTTTTCTTGTAATTCTATGTGTGCCTTTCGTTTTGCAATCTCTTTAAGCCCCTTGTGCGTATGTGTGTATTTATTGGCTGATTGAGGGTGTGTCTTAGTGCCATCACAAGGTCAAAAATTCAGATTCGAATTGTGACCTTGTGACAGTTGTTACCAGAGCGTAGTTTGATGACCATGGTTGGCAGTACTGTGAATGAGGCCTTAAAGGAACGAGTTGCCCACTTGAAGAATTTCGTGGGTGTCCCGGACGGTGATAGTGTTGTTGCATCGTTTGTTCTAACAGAGCAACACATCATTGAATTTGTGGATTTGAGGAAGATACTTGATGATTTCATGATAGAAACAAGTGCCAGAATCACCAACATCATAAAAGATGTGGTGTCCTTAATAGACGTTGTGAAGATCAATCTCAAGTGCTTGGAGGATGATGTAGCCTTCGTCAAGAAGTCTGTCCCTGTCCACTCCGGTGCCATCGGAGAGGTATCCTTTAAGATTAAAGTTCCTGAACCGAAACCATTCTCTAGTGCCAAAAACTCAAAGGAGTTGAAAAATTTCTTATGGGACATGAAACAGTATTTCAAGGCTGCCTGTGTCCCAAATATAAAAAAAGTAACCATAACTAGTATGTATCTTTCAGGTGATGCTAAACTTTGGTGGCGAACACGGATGCAGGATGACTTGAACGCTGGATGCCCTCGGATAGAGATATAGGAGATCTTGAATAAATAATTGAAGGATCAATTCCTCTCTTCCAACACTGCCTAGATTGCTCAGGACAATTTGAAGAAGTTGAAGCATTCCGGCACTGTGAAGGATTATGTGAAAGAGTTCACTTCCCTAATGTTGGACATCTAAAACATGTTAGAAGAGGACAAATTGTTCAACTTTATGTCTGGCCTCCGAGCATGGGCACAGGCCGAATTGTGAAGGCAAGGAGTAAAAGACCTTCCTTCTACAATTGTTGCGACAGAGGGGCTAGTTGACTTTAAAGTTGTTGGATCAACATCCTTAACTGAAGAGAAGATGAACAATAGTGGGAAGAAGTCCAAAGATGGAAAATCCAAAGATGCCAAAAGCAGCATGATGGAAAGAAAAAGAAAGGAAGCAGCAGCGACATTTCTAAGTTCAAATGAGTAACAATTCAAAATAAGGGCAAATCCATGAATGGTTGTTTC
This sequence comes from Nyssa sinensis, assembly GCA_008638375.1. NCBI lineage: Eukaryota > Viridiplantae > Streptophyta > Magnoliopsida > Cornales > Nyssaceae > Nyssa > Nyssa sinensis. The sequence goes on along the minus strand of CM018039.1, from coordinate 15,077,031 downwards.
CTCTACAATGGTCCTTATTGTTTAAGAGACTACCCAAACGTGAGAAGTTGAGTGCCTTGGTGGTTGATAATAAGGACTCGGACAATGACTCTGACATTCCAACCAGAGTTAATCCACTCCAATTGTTGAATGCCATCAAGGTGCAGAAACCGCAAACTTAATATGGTTTGATGTATGTGTAGGTAAAGGTGAATGGCATAGATGTTCGGGCAATAGTGGATATTGGAGCCACTCACAACTTTGTGGCTCAACGAAAAGTCGCTACCTTTGGCCTGAAACTGAATCAGAACACAAGTAAATTGAAAGCAGTAAACTTGGAGGCCAAACCTGTCCAAGGTACAACACAAACAACCTTAACATTGGTGTTTGGGAAGGATTGTGTAATTTAATGGCAGTGCCCTTGGATGACTTTGATCTGATCCTTGGCAACGAATTCTTCATGAAAGCCAAAGTGATGGTCATGCCCCATCTTGGAAGCATGATAATCACTGATGAGAAAGTCATATGCTTTGTCCCTTCTGTTTATGATGATCAAAGTAGGAAAGAAGGAAAAATGAAGGTTGGGATGCTCTCCACAATTTAGTTAAAAATGGGATTACGAAAGGGTGAAGAAACTTACCTTGCAGCCCTGGTGGAGATCAAACTTGATGTCACTGAAAAAGTTCTTGATGAAGTTGCCGACTTGCTGAAAAAGTTTGCAGATGTCATGCCTCTAGAACTTCCTAAGTCCCTTCCGCCCCAACGAACAACTGATCATAAGATCGAGCTGGAGCTTGGTGCAAGGCCTCCTATATAGGCCCCTTGCAGAATGTCACCTCCCCAATTGGTAGAATTAAGGAAACAGTTGAAGGAACTCCTTGACTCAGGATTCATTCAACCTTTAAAAGCCCCTTTTGGAGCCCTAGTAAGCAAGACGAATCAATGAGGATGTGCATTGACTATCGGGCTTTGAACAAAGTTACTATTAAGAATAATTATCTAGTCACGAATGTTCATGACCTCTTTGATAGACTAAGCAAAGCTTTCTACTTCACAAAACTCGATTTGCGCTCGGGCTATTGGCAAGTGCATATTGCTAAGGGAGATGAGGCCAAGACTGCCTGCGTCACTTGGTATGAATCGTATGAGTTCTTTGTGATGCCCTTTGGCCTCACTAATGCACCTGCTACATTCTGTAATTTAATAAATGATGTTCTTTACCAGTTTATTGATAAGTTTGTTGTAGTATATCTCGATGACATTGTAGTTTATAGTAAAACCATAGGAGATCACCTAACTCACTTAAGAAAGGTTTTCAACAGTTTGAGAGAAAACCAACTCTATGTAAAGAAAGAAAATTATGAATTCCGCCAACAAGAAGTGATGTTTCTTGGTGATTGGGTCAACAATGACAGGGTTCAGATGGACGAGCGAAAATTAAAGGCCATTCTTGATTGGCCTGTACCAATAAAAGTGTTAGAATTACGATATTTTCTTGGTCTTGCAAATTATTATCGTACAGTCATCAAGGGTTACTCTAAAAAGGTAACCCCATTGACTGACTTACTGAAGAAGGACAACAGGTGGGACTGGAATGAAGAATGCCAAACAACCTTTGAGAAGCTGAAGCACGCAGTGGCTTCGAAGCAGTACTGCGCCTACCAAATTTTGAGTTGCCTTTCGAAGTCCATACAAATGCCTCTAACAAGGCCTTGTGAGGAGTTCTGGTCCAAGAAAAGCATCATGTTGCCTTCGAGAGTCGGAAGCTGAAGGATGCTGAACAGAGATATTCTGCTCACAAGAATGAGGTGTGTCATACCCGCAACCTACCCTCTGCGGATTAGCGGACCGTAACCATCCGACCTGGCCTTTTCGTTGAACCGGACTTGATCATCATGTTACACTATTATCAGTGCAACTAACATGTAACTATATACATCATTTGTAGAGATTTGAAAAATGAGGAAAAAATTTTCGTTTTGCTGGTAGGGCATTGTTCCTTGCATGGTTTGCCGGTTGGACATATCTCATGCACAGTTTTGCCGGTAAAGCATTTTCATGTATTATTTTCACTATATGATATGTTTAGAGGCATATTTGGAGTGTGTCATAGAAGAGAAATATGCTTAGAATATTATGAGGTAACCGCTGTTCGAAATTGAGCCAAAACGGGAACCGTTTCAAAATTGGACAAAAAGGGCATCCGGGTGGCCCGGGTGGAAAGGGATGATTCCGACCTCAAACAAAAATGTTTTCTTCTGAGAAATTTTATTTAAAATAATTTTATGAACATTGATTAAAACAAAATTTTAAATTGAAGCGTTTAGGAATGAGTTGTAGAGTAACGGGGGCTACGGGGCTCATTAAGGGCAAAATGGTCATTTGTCCTTAGCCCCTTTGTCCTCCACTATAAATAGAACACTTGGGGCCATTATACACACATATACATTCTGAAATTTCCAGAATTCTCGTCCATATAGAGAGAGAGAGAGAGAGAGAGAGAGAGAGAAAAAAAAAATCCTAGAATTTCATATTTTCAAGCTTCTGGAACACATATTTTGAGCGAGATTTTGGCCTAACTTCCTTATGAGAAGTTGTTCAACTCCACGAGTAATATATCCTCACCAAATAGTTTGGCAGTCCAGAAAACACAGCCACCGCAGTTTAAGAAAAACTAATTTTAGGTATGATGTAGTGCTAAGCTAGCAATAGATTCAAGTTCCTTTGTGTTTTTACATGTATTTGAACTGCTTTAAATGTATATCTAAGGTTAGGAGATCACCTAAGAAGTAGCTCCTTTGAAAAGCCTAGAGTTGGTAGTTTTGGAGTATTTTTGTTCTTGTTGATTTTGGGTGATTTCTTGCTTTGTTTGGTGTGTATTTGATAGATAGAATTGTGCCATGAGATTGTCAACCCATGTAATTATTGACACACCTTTTGGTTGGGCCATGTAATGATTTGATGCTTTTATATTTAATAGAATTCTATGCCCTTATGAATTTGTTGAAAGTGTGAGACTTGTGCTTTACATATGTATGGATATATTCAATTATGATGCATACATGTGGTGAGGGCGATGCCTTGAAGTTTAAATTTAACTTTTGTGAAATGAGTTATATGATTTGGGATAAGGGATACCATGTGTTTGATGCATTGCTACATTGAACTTGCATGATGAAATCATGGCATCTTGGCATAATGTAATCCCTTGTACACATGGTGTGAGTTGAGCACGAGGTGCTATGCATTATGAGGGTGTAGATCTTGTGGTGAAAAACTCAAAATTGGCTATTAGGTACTTGCATGCCTACAGGGTCCGGACCGTAAAGCGAGGCATATATTGGTACTTGCATGCCAACGGGGAAGAACCGTGAAGCGAGACATGGGTGGCATAGAGTTGTATGTGTGCGTCACGCATATAGACATTGCATAGCATTGGGGGAAAATGGGATTATAATCTTGAACTACACACTTGCACATGCCACGCCCTTGAATTTGTTTCTAGTCTTAGTGTTATATTATACCAGCAGTTGAACTGACCCATTCGTGGGAATTATATTTCAGATGAGATCCCGGACATTTGAGACTTGTTTAAGTCTTGAAGAGTGGGAAGAAATGGATAGTGTTGAAGATTTAGCCCTTGGGGGCATATGTTTTCTTTTTTTTTTGGAATGTATAGGCAGAAGCCCAATTTGTTGTATTTACTTTTGAGAAGTGTATGAACGATAGGCCTTGGACTTTTCTTTTAAAATGTATGGGTTGGGACCCAATGAAAGCATGTGGTTATGGTTTAAAAGTGTATTCCATGGAAGTATTGGAACTAGTGAATGCATGATGTTTTATTTAAATGTATACTACATTGATGTATGTTGGATTATGAGGATTGTAACCCTCAAGCGAGGGTGGATATTTATGAATTTATAACCATTTATATTGTGGAAATTAGGTGTGGGAAAACACTTAAAGAAACAAAGGAAACTATGTCCAAATCTTTGGAAAACTAAAGTGGGAAAATAAATAGTAAAACACAATTTAAATGTTTGGGAAAAGTGTCCAAATTAGGAGTATAATGTCCTTAGGAAATGGGCTGAAAATGGACGAAAAAGGGGCTTGAGAAACTTGGAAAAAAATTTTAAAATAGGGAAAATAGGTTGCAGTTATGAACAGTAAAGTTGCAGAAATCAAAAATTTCACTTTCTGTTGCTACAGTGAAAAAAATCAGAAAATGGACCTGAATTGCCCCAGTCGTGCGCGCACCAATCCTGCGCCCTGCGCCTGCCGCCCGCGCGCACGCGCGCGCGGCCTGCCCCTGCGAGCCCCTGTCGCGTGCTGCCTGCTTGGCCACTGCCTTGGCCTGCTGTCCCACCTGCTGTTACACCTGCTGTCCCGTCCTTGTTTGGCCACCTTTTGAGCTACTTTTTGGCCACCTTTTGAACTATTTTTGGGACATCTTTTAGACACTATTTTGGGCCATGTTTGGGTCCCATTTTGGGTTGTTTTAGGAACCTTTGTGGGCCATGTTTTGGCCATGTTGTGACCTAGATTTCAAGGCCATGTTTGGCCATCCACTAGGGCCAACTTTGGGCTGATATTTGACTATCTTTTGACCATGTCCTAGGACATTTTAGGGTCATTTGAGACAGCACTTTAGGGAAAATTTTTGGAGATACTTTAAGGCTATTTTAAGGGTCATTTTTAAACATGATTTAAATTGATTGGAGTATTAATTGGGACAAGTATTTAATTTTAATCTTGGGGGAAAAAAATTTGAAGAATAATAAGGGATATTTCAATTAAATTTACTGAGTTGTCATTTCTTTTCTTTTCTTTTCTTTTATTTCGTTCAGTCGCTCATTGGGTTCGCAGAAATCCGGGGCGTGACATGATCATATATAAACATAGTGAAAGACATCAAGTGAAAGGTTACATGTACCTATCATTCTGCTAATACAAAAATGTAGCCTGTAAAATTTTTAATTCATCATCTCGTCCCCAGGACGTGAATACATGGGAGTGCTACAAGACTGTACTACTATTACAGTTATTTGCCAAAAATGTCCAATCTAGTCGCAGTCTCCTATGGTTTGCTGTCTGTGTCAGTCCTTGAAATCAACATATAAATTGGAGTGAGCTCAACTAAGCTTAGTAAGTCCCCTACTCTATCATGTGGACAAGATCTGGAAAGAAACTGAATAATCTAATAACAAGGATATGATAACCAGTCAATATCATAACAACAATCATAACTCGTCAATGAATATCAAATGATCAGGAATACAGATGATAATCAAAACACATCTCGTCTGAATCAAATGATCAGGAATACAGCTGATAATCAAAGAACATCTAGTTTGAATGACAACATCATATGCTACAGACAAAACCTGTCAAATATATGATCATAGTAAGTACTCAAATAAAACTGTGCAACTACCTGATCATTCATACAATAACATGATCATACTAGGAATCTCAATAAATAGATAGTGATGTCAAAACTGGTGGATGCAATCAACTACGGGGCCCGGCTACCCCCTGTGTGCATAAAGCACTGAGCTCAATAATGTAAACTATATCCTCCAAGACTGCTATCATGCACTATGCCTTGACATAGCCATGATGGAAACCGGTCCCCGTATTTAGGACAGGATCCAATACTCGGGTCATACTATGCATCCAGATGGAGTTTGTGACTGAGCATAAATCCGACACCGATAAATATCAAGATCATGCTACTCTCCACAGAAAAGAATGTGAATCATAACTGGTTCAAGGCAACAAAATATAACTATAACTTTTTACAACTATGTTACTGGGCTACCGAGAACAACAACATATGGCCCCTTTTGGCCCTACGTATAAGTGTACAGAATAGTCTTTTGCACAAATGTATAGGAACTCATGATCACGATATAACATCATCAATGAATATAGAACTCAAGAGCAAGATACAACATCATAGATGAGCTATTCCACTAATAGGCAACATCACATACGTAGAATCATAAAGAATCTGATATAATAATAAAGAGTACAAGTGCGTATAGAAAGAACTGTGACATGGCTGAGTGTACTACATATAGAGGTTGGATATTACTTACACTTTACTATTTCTTGGAAATCAAGCTACTTTTCCTTTTCTGCTACTCAACGTTGATTTCCTTCTCTTTCCCTTTAGACTGTCCTGTTATTCAAAAAATACAACTTAGTCTATAGCCATAATCAGTCTATGCTATGTATTCAAATATATATATATATATATATATATTATGATTATAAGTATTTTATTTGCTAATTTAAACCTTGTCATCATGTCCGGAACGTCGAATAAAATTAGTTTAGGCTTTTACGGATCTCAATTTGGACTGTTGGATTGAAAATGGCAAAATGATCATTCTACACTTTTACGTGTCTTTTATTACCGAGATCTCTTTTCATAATTTTGACCTTACCATTAGGTTCAAAATGTCCGAGATAATAAAAATTGCAGAAATTTAGATTCAAATTGTGACCCTGTGACAACGGATCACTAACTCCACCAAACAAAAATAAGTTTTCCTCTAAACCCTTTTAAATCTCACCATAGGTGGGACGGGGTCTCAATTTATTTCTAAACTTTAATTTATTTATTTATGTTATCAAATTAATTGTAATTAAAACATTTTAAATAAAATGATACACGTATTAAAATAAAAAATATACATTTAACAAGACATTTTTTTTTAAATATATAACTTTATCAAATTTGTATAAATTTTTAATTAATGATTAAAAAACATTGTTATAAACATTAATAGACATTGATTATGAACTACAAATTTTTTTTATTATTTTATTTTATATAATCAATGTGAAACACCTTCATCTCAAATCTTAACTGATAAAAATAAACTTTTTCAAATATCTATCATTAAAAACGATATTAATAGACAAGTTAAACTATTCCTAATAATTACACATGACACAAATGACACATTGACTATATATTATTAAAACATTAAAGTATGGATCCATTAATGAATTTTCCGGTGCAATCAGACAACAAGAGTGATGTAATTGTTGAAGTCATCAAACAACTTTTTATTTTAGAGGAATTTTTTAGTTGCCTGTTACGTTATGTGAATATGTTATTTTAATAATATTTTATCATTAAATATGCACACTGACGTCTCGTTTTACCGGACGAATTTTCCCCTATGTTAAAGCTTTGAATTTGAAAATCAAAACAAACAAACATGACATTGTAATTATATATATATATATATATATATTATTTAAAGAAGAGACTTCTTTCATTGCTAAAAAGTAAAAGCCCATACCCGGTCATTAAAAAAACCCGTACCCGAGTATTTCTCTGTAACTGTTTCTCTCGCTGTAGATTTTCATCTGTAAATTCACTCCATAAATTTCATTACTCTTTTTGGGGATCGGGATCACCTTTAATTTTATCTTAGAAACAAAGTAAAGATATGATCTGATGGGCTTGTCTTCAGCTTTTAGAGATTGAATTCCACACACATTCTTCATCCTATACGTTCAGATAAAGATATACATACAAATTCTATATTTAATAATATTATATTATATTAAGGTGTTACAATGATTGAGTTCATCTCAAACTCTGATTTTTGACCCAGATCTTGAAATGGGTTGTTAATATTTGGTATTGGGAATTCTTCATTTTTGCAGTCAAATCTAAGTTGGGTTTTGTCTTTCTTGTTTCAAAAAGCTTTGAAATTAATTTTTTTGGGGGGCATTGATGGCAAACCCATGTACTTCCGGGGTTCTGAGATTAGTGTTGGTTTTGGTGAGTGTGATTTTGGTTGGTTACATTGTGGGACGACCATTTTTCTGGCAATTGAAGGACAGTTCATCTGCTCAATCTTCATGTCCTTCATGTTCATGTGATTGCTCATCAGATACCTTCTCCATTCCTTTAGGTGAGTTCAATTTTCACCAACTGTTTGAAATTTTTCTGAATGGCAGTCTATTTGTTATTATTAGCCATATTGTATCACTCTTGATTTATGGAAAAAATGTCATTGAGTGAGCAGTGGTAAAATAAATTAGTGATGCTTTATAAGATGCGGTATTGTTGATTGAATTCTTTCACTTATCTGGTTTTATTTTTATAGTTGTTCTTGCTTTGTTTTTTCCATGAGAAATACATCAATAAAGTACTGTGAGCCTTTACATGACATTCTAGGAAAACCCTTGACCTCATGTTAGATTACTCATGGGTGGAAAATTGGAAATCTTGTAAGTGTAGTTTCATTGGGGTAGCTTTGCTATTTGATCAAAATGCTATGCCCTTTTGTTTGTTCCATCTCTTGGATGGTGAACTTGTAGCTGGCACTAGTTGAGGACAAGATGAGGAAAAATATCAACCTTTCCAATATGATAGATTATCTTCAAACTTATAAAGGTTTATGTAGCCATCGGCGAGTTTAGTGATTGAAGGCTTTGTTTAGTTTAGTTGAGTTGGTTAGCTTTGTAGAACGAACATAAACGAGTTTTTATTTATTTATTATTTATCTAATGTTTCATGATTTATCATGGATCTGATAATAGTCTTAGCTCCTCTCAAATCTTGAACTTTGAAAAAAAAAAAGCACAAGAGAATAATCCAGAAAGATTTGTCTTCATAACTCTTCCATCAATGGTCCTTTATTTTGTAGTGGTCTTTGATCTAAGGTGAATTTGGAAAGGAGCAAACTTACGCTTCCTGGAAAGTGAAACATCTGGGGGAATAGATGAAGTTGATATCATACCCTAGTTGGGCATAGGGTGGAGTCTTTAATAACAACCCCCATGGCCATGAGATTGAAAAAACTTCAAGGAGACTTTTTTTTTGGGCAATTGGGGGATGATTTCAAGTCCCATCTTGTTGATTGGAAGCCATTTGCATGCCGAGCAAAAAGTTGATTGGATGAATTTTAGTTGCGTGAACCCAACTCCATTGGATCAATGTTTATTGGAGATTTTCCATGGAGAAGAATTGTTTGTGGAAAAACATTGTGTTTTTTTGGAGGAATGGCAACAGTGGTGAGTATCATGAAGGAAAGTGAAGCCTTTGTTAAGTGGTAGAGTTTGAAGTTGGAAATTGGATGCATTGAAATTGTGGGATTTTGGTCTGCCAGACTCTCATTTTGAGAATAATACCCACATCTTTTTCAAAAAACAACAAATAAGGATCTGAAGATGTCTGATTAAAAGAAAAAATAAATAAAGAATTAAAGATGTGTGTGGTATAGGAGGGTGAGGTGATAAGTGTGTTAGTCATTAATTCAAAAGCTTTATTTAGTAAAATTGATTGGATGTACCGTGTTTGGAAGGAATAGAATGGCCTTTTCTTGGTCAAATTTTATAACCAAATGATGCCTAATTGTGCTGATTCTTTTTTTTTCTAATACCAATTTTATCATTCACCGGCGTGGGAAAAATGGCCAAATAGATTCTTGACCTCTCAAAGGGTAATCACACTCCATTTAGATGACCTAAAGAGCATTTTCCATGGCACAGGGTATTCAGAATTCATATGCATCCTCCAATGAAAGGGGTGAAAAGCTTTAAGAAATCCATTTAAGCTGCTTGAAATGCAACATCTGAGATCCACTGGTGTTCTTAATGAAACCCTATATGGTTGATACTGGTCATGGTCTAATTACAGGTTGATTTCAGAATTTGTGTCAAAAACTAAGAGGTACAAATAGCTGATGATTGCATTACAAGTTTTAAGTGGATAAATAGAGAACTTGTTTTGTTCATGGATGCATGCTCAATATTTTTTTAAGGTTGCTTTATATTTCAGTCCTTTTGGTATATATAGAATTATGCAGTTATCTTTGACTTGTAAGTATAACTGTATTTGTTAATTTATAAAAGATATTTAAAGGGAAGGAAATTAAATATAACGGGGAAAAGGAATCTTTCTTTATTTTATTTCGTATTCTCTAGTCCTGAATTCCTAGAAGACTGAAGGTTTCTTTGTTTTGGATTGATACCAGCTACCAATCAGCTGAGTGAAATCATCTTATTTTATCATACTAAAGGGAAATATGTATATTTATCATCTTCAACTCTACTGACTTTTTCCTCCTTTTTCTAGCTAATGGTAGAGATAGCTGTGATTATATAATTTATTCCCCAATTTGTATGTTTTCCTATTCTGGAATTGGAGAGTATATTTTTATACCTCAGCCTAAAGAACCACTCTGATTTTATAGTGTGGCTTATTCGTCCTAGGGAATTGGCAAAACCTGGAGAGGGAGTCATATTTGTGCACACTATAACTGATTAACTATTTTGCCTTTATATATAGGGAACTATCTGTAATGTGTTGGTGGGGTAAGTAAACTATATTTAATGTTATTGCAAACTGGTAAAACTTTCTATGCAATGGGGAGAAATGCAAAAGGAGCCTTTTTCTCTTGCTATGATACAGTTGTAGGGTTGAGCACACCAGCTTGCTGATATGCATTTCTGAATAATGTTATTCACTTGAGGTTTAATGCTCTTCATGCCAATTCAACATGATGATTGATGATCCGGATTGGTATAAATTGTTCCATTTAATCGATCCTATATATGAAAAAACGTTGAAATTCCATGATTCCAGCACACAGACTACTGAAATATTACTCAATTTTGTGAACAGTGAAACTTAAAATATATATATATATATATATATATATATTTCCTGAGAATCAATATGAACTACAATAGGAAGAGAGACTCATAAATCAGGAAATAAAACTAATTGCATATTTTCCAGTGGTTGATGGCCCAGAGATCTTTGTATTAGGTCCTCTGTCCGGTACTTGTTGGCCCAAGAGAACCCTTGCCTGGGACTCCACACTTGTAGCCTGTAATTGTCTTAAATTTATGTGCCAATAGATGTTGTCATGGTAGATATTAAATCATCAGTGACTACCAAGTGATGGCTCATTTGTGCAAGCAGAGGCCCTGGCATCTTTTTCGAAGCATGCATTAAAATATATGCATAATGGAAAAAAGGATGATAGAATGGTAGTCAAGAATTTTTATATCATTTTATTTACTAAAGACAGATAAAAATAAGCATTTTAGTATTCTTATTCTATTCTCACCTTTCAGAGCCCTCCAAGTATCCAACTATGGATTCAAAAAAGCTTGACTCATTGGCATCTCTATTTGGAAAACCAGATATGTTGAGTGTTTGGATTGTTCTTTAGTGTCATTTAGAGTCTCGATGCGCACTCTCGGGCCTAGATGTTAGGACAGTCAGAAAAATATCAGAACTTTTATGGCCTTCATTTTTCTGATTAATTTGATTTTGATTTTTAAAATTTTTACATCTTTAGTAAATTGTATTAGGAAATTGCCAATTTTTAGGAACTTGACTTTTAGAGAGTTATCATTAGGAAATTACAATTAAGTTTGTACCCAACAGTAGATCCCAAAGATAAGCTAGATAATACTAGGAACCAGAGGCACTATTAAGCACTAGCAGTACCACTGCCTCACTCCCCCCCCCCCCCCCCCCTTCTTCTCTTCCTCTCCTTGGGATACAAAAAAAACTCAAGTATAGCCAGAGGCACCATGTATTTCACCAATTGTAGTCTTATTGCTTGTAAGCCCCGCACATGCTGTACCAAACATTTATTTGATTGGGTACATGATAGTGATAATTAGGAATTTCTTATCAATATTGTTTACATTTTTCTCCCAAAAATGTTGCTGTAACTTAAATTTTGACAAGTTGTGGAAACTAGTATTATATTTAGACATTTGACTAAAAATTTAGTTACTTCTATCTTCATGTCTGCTGATATTACTAACTCTTTACTGCTGTTTTTTTTTCTTCTGAATTTCTTTTTTTAAACGTTATGTATTATTCTTGCAGGATTTCTGAACAGCTCGTATTCAGGTTAGTTGATCTATCTAGCAGCCATTTTTTTTTCTTGTTTATGTATGCTTGTTTAGTGCTCCATGGGGAGTGCATTACGTGCTTCTGGTCCATGAACAGTAAATCTGGGGAATTTCAACCCATGCATCTGATTTGGACTTGAATCAAAATAACAGTCCAAACTCCAAAGGGTGGTAGTGATGATTCCCTGTTTAAAAATGTGGTTGATGGAAAGATTTGAGATCATAATATTATTTGACTTAAACAAAATAAATAAATATAAACATAAGGACGATTCAAGAAATGAAAACAATATAAAAATCTTCTATTTATTTCCTTTCTTCAGCAAGGAATTATATTATTCAACTACGTTGTTTACATTAGCTTATATTGGAATTGGATAGTGGGGGGTGGGGGTTTCAATGGAGTAATAATGAAACAAGGCAAGAGAAATGCTCTGATTCTTTATGGGATTTCACATGATGGGATAAACTGGAAGTCCATTACTAAAAAAATCTCTCAAGATGCAATAAAGCTAGTGTTTCATATTTGACATTTGTTGTCACTTGATCCTGAGTCTCATTGAGAACCATGAGATGATAAAGCTACGGCTTGGTAGTGTTGCAAATGTCACTTTATCATCAGTTGAGAAAGAAAAAAAACAAAAAAACTTCTACTATCATATCATTTCGTTTGTTTTATATGCAGACTGTGGCAAAAATGATCCTGACATAAACCAGGAGTTAGAGAAGGATATTATAACTCTGAAATCAGAAGAACTTAGTTTACTGACAAATGTCACCAACGATAACTTGGAACGTACCAGGGCATCGATAATGGATACTAAGAGAACCTCCTCCCAATATCAAAAGGAAGCAGAAAAGTGCAATGTAGGAGTGGTAACTTGCGAAGAAGCAAGGGAGAAGGCTCAAGCAGCACTCGTAGAAGAGCGTAAGCTCTCCATATTATGGGAGGAACGAGCTCGTACATATGGTTGGAAGGATACAAGGAGAATATATATGTAGTTCATTTTTATTTTTTCCCTGCTAATTTTAGGCATCAAGATATCTTGATGTGCTTGTACACTAGGTGCATACTTTTTTTTTTCTTTTTTTTTTTTGTTTTGTGAATATTAATATGCCATAGTTTTCTTTTCTTAAATTTCTCTTTATCCATTTGAGAATTAATACTTTGGACCTCCATTGATGAAAATAGAACCAGAAAATTTTCATGCTGGAATGTGGATTAGAAGAATAATGAACTTCTAGTTTCTGTGACTTGTATATATATGCTTAGATAGCTTAGATATTGTGTATATACCTCTAAAGCTTAGATATTGTGTAATCTATAACAAAATGGTATAAATAATCTGATCTAGGATGGTTAAGGATATCTTTTATCCCCACCCTCCTCAGTGACCCTGCATTTATCAAAGGCATGTTAAAGTTTCAGTATATATCTATACTATATATAAAAATAAAGTCTTTTCTATATTTTTTATATTTCAAAAATACCTTTTTGAGTTTCATTGTTATTTTTCATTGGTTAGCCACTTCAAGTAAGGAGTTTGGTTTCCTAAAATCCTACAACAGTCTGAGGTTCACAAACCAATCAAGCTTAGGAGTCAGTCTAAGATTTCCAAGTTTACTAGAACTTTTTTTTGTTATATTCTATTTTATATTTTTCTCTATTTTTTCTTCAAAATTCTAATTTTACTAGTCCTCTTCTTTTTTTTTTCATTAGTTCTACTAAAACTCTTCTCTCTGATTCGTTTAATTTTTTCCGTAAATTTATTTTCTCCCAAATTTCTTCAGATCCCCCTCTTTTCCTTCCAAATAATTTTTTTTTTTTTGATAAATAGAATAAACTTGCACGTACCAGATTAAGTTTTTGTTGTTCCCACAAATCTTTTAAAACGAAACTTTCATCATGCGGTGGGTGGCCCAAGTTTCTAGAGAGGGGAGGGGGAGAAGGGTAAGTCCTTACTATCAGTTAATTCTCACTCAGTCAATCCTTTGGGGTTCCTTTCAAACAAATTTGAAGATTCCATTTTCAAATTTTCAAAAATGACATTAGAAAAGCCTTGACTCTAATTCTGGTGTAACGTTATTTTGTGGCACTTTCTTTTTTTCCCTTCTCTCTGCCTAATCTTGTGACTTATTATTATTGGGCCACCATGGAGGAGGACTGCAATCCCATCTCCATTAATAGGACAATTACAAGAATAATTCCTTGGATGATGACCTTGAGAGTGACAGCTAGAATTTAAGACCAGCCACATGTTGAAATTATGACCTCATGGTTCCTTTATTTCATGTTTAATTCTCTAACACGTTGTTTAATTAATTAAGAATTTTGAGAGGCATTATACAGATTTTGTAGTCATTTTTAGCTGTTATAATTTTTATTACTTTTGTGTTGGGTTGCAGGTAAGTTTTAGTCATTATAGAATGAAGAATATGGGTTCAAAAATCTATTTTGTATATGAGAAAATAAAAATTAAAATTAAAAAACAAAAATAAAGAGGGAAAAAAAGAAAAGGGGGGAAAAAAAGACTTTCTTGAAGGATATAATCAAAATTAGCACGTGAATATAGAAGTCGTTATCTTTAATCATTAATGGATGCACTTCTTCAATGTTTTTTTTTTCATGTAACATATCATTTTTTTTTTTGTATATTGCGAATTTTTTGTTTTAAAAATTCTTGTATTATCGGTTATATATTGCTATATATTATACTATATTACACTTCTAAATTTGTATCTGATAAAAACATTATTAATGTAATAAAATATGTATATTTATACTTTATTTGACATATATGCATATTTGATCCTTAAATATGTTAATGTAATTAGATTTTATACAAATTATATTCTAATCAAAGTACAATCTTTTTTTTTGTTTCATAATACATGATTATCAAATATATATATATATATATATATATGTTTTATTTATAATATATTGACTCAAAATTTCCGGATTTGATATTGATGCACATCATTTTTTAATTGCAATATCGATATATTCATATTTTTGGACTTGCAATAAAAAGTATTTTTTCCAATATTTTATTCCTTGGTTGTAGCACAGTGATTAAATGTTTGATATTTGAAGAAGACTAACTTAGTTTAGTCTTAATATATATTGCCATATTGGAAAAAAAATCAATAATTGCTCCAGAAAATATATATATATATATATATATATATATATATATATATAAGCAAATTGCATGCTTAATGCTTATGATATAATTATATATAAGTAGGGACATTGTTGTAGCAGTAGAAATCATGGATCAATGCAAATTGTGAATGATTAACATTTGAAATCTACTCATCAATCATCTTGTGTTCAACAATCATTTGATTTAGAACCCACCTTCAGAATTGACTTCAAAGGTATTTGCTCTTCTTCTTTTTCACTCTCCATTGAAGGTAATTTTTGGGGTGCTTTCTTCTTCTTTTTCTTCTTAACTGGGATTATTTCCTCTACATTCTCATTAAAGCTAACCACCTTCTCTGGAGCTCTTGTTTGTGGTTCAACTGTAATTTTAACTACAACTTCTTCTGATAATTTCTTGGCATCATCTTGTTCTTGAAGTGGTGGGAGCTCATTGTCATCTTTCTCCGTTGCTCCGGCTTGCTCCGAATCGGCTTTAGGTAGAGGACTTTTGTCTTCACAAGGCATTCTAGACTCAATATTCTCTGAGGCATCAACATGAGGCACTGGAGGACCCAAAGTCACGAGCTTCACGGCCTGTGCTGCTAGCATTTGCATGATGAAGTCGAAAAGCCGGTGGCAAATGGCCAAACCGCGGTACATCGGAGATCCCAAAGTCGGGGGCCTGACGGCCAAGGCTGATAGGCTTTCAGTGATGAACTTGAGGAGCCTATGACAAATGCCAAGAGATTGGTATTGGTTTTTTCTCTGATCCATTTGTTGGATTTGTTTTTTTTTTGAGGCAATGTAATGGGAGAGAGGCTTAGGCAAATGATATGCTTGTGTGAGACATTGTCCCCAAGAAGAAGAGGATAAGTGAAGCATAATTAAGGAAGATTGTTTGGATGATATTCTTTTCTTTATCTTTCTTTAGAGAAAGTTTACACCCCAAGGAAGCTTTTATTCTTCACCTACTTTTGTTGTAAGCAAAAGAAGCTTGCAAGAGTAAACAAGGCATTGGTGAGAATGATGAACTTTGAACTCAATAATGCTTAGGATATAGTTAGAAAATCCTTTTTTTTTTTTTTTTGAATGAAGTGATGGGATATTATAATATATATGTATTATAATTAATCAATCAATTGAACAATTAAACACTGCATCAATGAATCAACTGAATACTATAACTAGGAGTCTCTTAAATATAGATCTTGAAAAATAATCCAACTCAATTCATGACTGGATGAAAATAATATACATTCTCTTAATAAGAAAGAGTAAAACTTGAATTCTTGACCTGAAAAATAGCATGAGTGCCAAAAAAAAATTATATTCCTCAAACTGATAAAACCTATATTTTGAAATAACATGTGTGATTTTTGGTTTGGATATGGTGGTATTTAAAAGATGGTAATCAAATTGGATCAATCCTTGGGTTGTTTTTTTTTTTTTTTAATTTGGCTCCTCATCATTTTTTTTTATTTTTTTTCAAAATAATTTAAATATATGACACATCATTTATTGTTAAATTATTTTTTAAACAAATAAATAATGTGATATGCAACCGATCCCACATTATGGAAAAATGAGGGGAAAGTGATGGAGAGGATCCTCATCCGATTCCTCTAGAAATGTTTAACCGTTTGTTTTTGTTTTCAAAAGCAGTTTTCTAATTTTAAAACGTAGAATTCGCATTTCAAAATATATTTTTTTAAATTTTTTAAAATTTATATTATCATATCCAAATATATTTTCGCAAATTTTAAAAAATTAATTACAAAATTTTGAATATATTTTAAAAAGAAATTTTAAAAATTATTTCTGAATCACAATCCAAACGAAATATTCTAAATTTTGAGAGTTTCCTAATCAAACATCCCACAGCTTGGTTTATATAAAAATAGCATACTACAGAGAAACACAAAGACTGAGAGAATTCTGTGACATATTCTCTCTCACTCCACAATGTTTTGTTAAGGTTTTGTATCAAAATTTATATTTCAAAATGTCTTGGATTACAAAGTTTTGCTAACGAGTAATGTTAGGTACACACGGCTTGAATTGTAAAGATTTATTATTAGACTGACTTCTTCATTTTTTTCTTTTGTTTTAGGCATTTTTCTTTAAATATAAAGACGATGAGTCTCACATTTTTACTTCAATCATCTCAATGTTCAAATCATTGTTCATTTTTCGAATCTCACTTTTATGTCCAAAATACAATTATTATTAAATATTTATTCAAAATTTAATTATTTATTACTTTTTAAAATAATAAAAATTCTATAATATATTCAAGAAATTATAAATTAAAATATATTAGAAAATAAATTTAAAAAAATGTTTTAAAAAATACATTAACTAATAAAATTATATAAAATTCAAGACTTGTGAAGTCACAATGACAAGCACTAGTAAGGTAGTAAGTCACCTCTTCATATCCACTGTCATACTAGCTAAAGCTACTAAAGTTGTCGTGACTAAAAATACAATATTACTTCATGTGGCCCTTCTTCATGTTTTTCATGTAATTTTTATGTTATTGCTCAAGTTAAAATTTTATTTTTTATTTTCCATGAAATGTTAAAACCTTAATTCTTATTAAAATCTTTAATAGTAAAGATAGGTGGATAATTTTTTAATTTTCTATCATGTCTAAAAAATAATTTCAATATAAATAAATAATAAGTAAAATAAAAATAATTTATTGATGAATTAATTTACAATTTCAAATATTTATTAAAAATAATTAATTATTAGTTTGGAGTTATCATAAAAAAAATTATGAATAGTGATTTGAAGACTATCTTTAATTTTTTTCTTTTTTCAATCTTTAAATTTGAATATTACAAATGAAGATGAATCTACAAATCTTCAAATTTAAAGATGGGTTGGATGTTACGATCCTAAATAGTTAAAAAAAAAAAACTTGATCTCGTGTGCTTCATCGGTCTTGAAACTTTTAGCCAATTGGTCAGGTGATAACATTGGAATTGAGATTTGAAAATGAATTGGAGTTGCTCCTAGAGGTTTCTGCTATGGAGCATCAAAAGTGTCCTGAAGAAATAGGGCATGCAAATGATCCCAAATATTGCAAATATCATCCAACTAAGAGATGCTTCATACTCAAAGAATTAATCTTTAAGTCTGAGAAAGCTAATGAGGTAGCAGAGTCAAATCATATTGCTGTTGTCTTTTAATTTGGTGATCTCCAAGCCCTGGATTTTCATGAACTCAACCAAAGATGTTCAAGTCTTCAATCAATTGAGTCTATAATAATTCAAATCCCACAAAAAAACATGCCTGAATTCTATTTAAGGGTATACTTGTTTTTTAAGACATTTCGATTTTTCAGTTTACAGTGGATGACTTTGGTTTTTCCCTTATTGCTGTTGGAAAATTTAGGTAACACCTACAACAAAATTCATGAATTTAATGACATGCAATAGTGAATAAACAAATAATAAACATGATATTAACAAATTAATATATATATATAAATAGATTGGAGAGGGCTTACCTGTGAGATGTGGTAAAGCTATCTTAGAACAACTGTGTCTTCCTACGTTAAAGGTGAAAACGATTACAGGTACTCAATATACAACTTAGTTAGCTTTATGCCGGTCTCTTAGGAGAATGGATGAACTAGTATTTCTTAAATTGTTTAAAACTATGATGAAAATAATATATAAAGTATGGAAGAAGAAAGAAATCATGAAGAGAAATCAAGAAAGAAAGATGTGTATGGAATGCATCAAAAACCTCAACACCTTTAGCCTTTTATAGGGAATATAGCCATTAAGACTTAAAGGCCATTTAAATTCTTTATACACTATTTATATGGTTGTTTTGTAATAACCCATAAGAATAAATTTTATATTACGTCTACATTAAAAAATATTAAAACCTTTAAAACAAGAGCGGAACCAAGAAATTTTTTTGGGAGGGCTAAAAAACTTTTGGAGAAGATTTTAGTGGAAAAATTTTAAATTTGGCCAAAATTTTAGAATGAGTCAAAATTTTGGGATGAGAAATAAGAGAATTAAGATAAAAACTTGATGTTGGGTTGAAGTTTTGGAATAAAAAACGAGAAATAAAAACTAGAGGTTGGGCTAGACTAAAATTTTGTGATGGACTAATTTGAAAAATATCAAAATTTCACATGTAAGTTTTTTTCCCCTAGAATTTTTTTTGGGGGGGAGGGGGGCTACAACCCACCCTAGCCACCCCCTAATTCCGTCCTTGCTTTAAAAGTTTTTGAAACTTACAAAAAATTTAAGAAATTTTAACAATTCCTATATATGTAAGTGCTCATATATTTTTTTCACAATTATATAATTGTATTAAGAAATCTTTATGATGCTTTATTATTAAATTTTGAAAAAAAGGAGCTCTAAAAATTCACATTGCATGACTGTAATTGTTTCTTTAACTCAAACAGAATAATGAATATGTATAGTCTTCCACAAAAACATAGATATAAAAATATTACATTTCTTTCCAAAAAAGAAAAAGTAATTAATATTTATTTAAAATAATCTACAACAAATTTTTTTTTTAAATTTTCATATATAGAATCAGCCCTACTTTACATAAACTCAAAGCTAACTTCTTCATACTTCCATTCTCGTAGAGAAAAAGAAAAGATAAAAACAAATGGCTGAACTTTGGATTCATTCACGTCTCATCTGCTGCACCAGTTGGTGAACTAGGAACAAATGGAACAAATCCCCTTCCACCAAAAACTGGTCTCATGAATTTATCATCAAATTTCCTCCAAAAGTAGTGGACTGTGGAAGTAGGATATCTCATCATCAACCTAAAGCTACTTCTCTTAGGGGCCGGTTGATCGTTGCCATTATCACTTTGCTCTCCATTTTCAAGGAACAGAAGCCTCAAGTCTTCTAGGCTTGCGAAATCAGCTGCATCAGAAGTCATAGATTTCACATGTCGTAACTGAACTGCTTGTATCAGAGGCTTTGTTACCGACCCAAAAACCTGTTTGGAGAAATAAGTAACAAATAGATATTCAAGAATGTGACAAGCTTTTTGAATAGTATACAAATGTCTAGCCTAGTTATATCATAGAAAAATCTGCTGAAAGCTAAGGGTTAGTGTGAGCCATATAAATTATTAACTTGTTTAATAGACCAAGGAATAATTTATAAAGTCTCTGTGCTTTTTTTTTTTTTTTAATTTGAAAATGAGTGAGCAATTTACTACATTACATTGAAATAACTCATAT
Organism: Nyssa sinensis; assembly: GCA_008638375.1. NCBI lineage: Eukaryota > Viridiplantae > Streptophyta > Magnoliopsida > Cornales > Nyssaceae > Nyssa > Nyssa sinensis. The sequence continues at coordinate 15,056,752 of CM018039.1, read as the reverse complement.
ACAATAATATATAAGTGGTAATTCTGCATGTATAGTAAAACTATTTTCCACAAAAAAAAAAAAAAAACAAAACAAAAATTCAATAAAGTTCTATTCTCATATATATATATATATATATATATATTTTAGCTGCTGAACATCAGAGTGGAGACCATTTTTGTTGTATCTAACAGAGCAAAGGAACTCACACCTTAATAAACGATATAATAAAATAACATTCTGTTTATGATAATAAACCTATTAATATTAAGAACCATTGTGACCTACCACTGTACTGAACACAACAACAATCATGGTACTGGTAATCATTAGCGCACGCTCATGTGATTCTTTCCCTCCAGATGCTGAGAACTATAACAGTATTGCAATTCAATAATTAGCCAAAAGCCAAATGTTTGGATAATTAAGCTGAGAGTTGGAGTATATTATATGTACCTGGTTGTAAGATAAAGCAATTGTAACTGCACCTCTCATTAAGCCTGCCCACCATATGATAAACTAATAATTTGCATAGTTAGCAAAGTTAAGAGTAGAATTAATATGAAAACAGCCATGTGCTGAAATGCCCACAAATATCACCTGTTGCCCAAACTCAATTTTGTCACTGTCTCTTCTATTGATGCAGTTTGAAATATTTGCAAGAGGGAATACAAATGCTGCCCTTCCAATCAACACGAGTGCAAACAAAGTCGCACTGATACCAACTGAAGTTCCTGCACTGAATGGAAGAGAATGAAACAAGTCAGATGCACTGGAGTGTAGCATCAAAACCCTAAACAGAAGCCAAATAGAAAAGAGTGATGCCACTTATTTTCATATTCTCCATATGAATGTTCAGGAAAACAACTAGACTTAATAATATACAATCTTAAACAAAATAGACCTCTTTCAAATCCTATGCAAAATATAATAAAAGCCTGTTTTATTACCACAGAACAGTTAAATGCGCTAATAGTGTTTGGCATAGTAAATGTAGAATCAGAACATCACTACCGAATGCTAACGACAATTTTACCCAATAAATAAGGATTGTGGAAATGCCCAAATTAGGCAACATTGTCAACCTATGGAAACTCTCACAACACTGCTTGTAATGTGTCAGTGGTACTTCAAGATAAAGTAAGCAAAATAGTAGGCAGTTTGTTCTGTTAAGTATGGTGTTATAATAATAATGACACACTTACTAGGTGCCAACACATCTCTTTTTTCCTAAAAAAAGTAAATTGCTTTGTTAAGGCTTCTATCACTTAACTCTTTACATATACTTCTAAATTGTGTAATTTCTTTGGTTATGTGTGTTGATATTCATATGTTTAAAATGCCATGAAATTTATTCAGATGAAGACACATGCTGATACCTATATCCCTGCACTACATGCCACAAGTCACCTATGCATACATTAGCAGCAAGCTTCCAAATTGACAATATATCATCATCAATCCTTTCTCAGTGATTTGCTTTGGCTTAGTTAAATGCATTCCTGATTTCACTCTATTTAGCATGATTAACTAAATGGCAATCAACTACTAGTTTTAAATTTTGAGACAACAAAAACATGGTACTGAAATTACCTTGCGCTGCTTTCTTTCCATTTGTCAATGTCTAGTGCATCCATACCCACATATAGGAATATAAAAATTTCTGCAATGAATGAAATTGTTGCAAATGCATGCCTGAAATTATCAAACCAGATTGGGAGTGAGAATTTTCAGTATGCTTAATATTCCAATATCTTCTTCATTTATTAATAAAGATCAAAGATATCTTATCTCTATCTGCATTGGATCGAAAATTTTAAATGAATAGGAGCTAGTGTGATAGAAAGTAGAAACACCAAACAAAAGGAAATAGACAGTTAAAAATTGGAATAAGTTTGACACAAAAAAAAAGTTATCTGGATTAATACACATGCATATGAAGTTTACTAATGTTATGCTTTGCTTGGGAGATAATGTCAAGGATGGTTGTTCACTTTTATCTCTTAGATCTAACTAAATTATCTTGATTCAACTTGTGAGCAGTTTTACCTTAACTTGCTGGCAAACCTAGTTTTACTTGTGAGTGGTCACCCTCTTTTCATCTACCATTCCTTTTGTAAGCAAAACCATGTGACTTATTCTTTCGAGTTAAATATTAACTTCTATATTCCATTTTTACTTTAATTATTTTCACAAATTTTTGTTGGGAATATGACCTTATTTAAGAGTTGGATCACATTAATTGTGTTTTTAATGAGTCTATTAACCAAAACGTTTTCTTCCTGTTCATCTTACACCCTGGATATAATAGGTCTGGTTTTGATTGACATAATGACAATGCAAGCAGAATTCATTTATATTTTATTTGAATATTTCTTTCTTCTATTATACTAGAACCACAGGATGAAAAATATTATTGTCCATAATAGACCATTTTTTGTTATGCAAAATATATGCATCTGCAAACACCAGTTAGTTAGGATTTAAGCCTTTGTTGAGTCTACATGAAGCTAACCATGATTCTCCAAACTGTCATGCCATTATGCCATGTAATATGTAGAGAAGGGATGGATAGATTTACTGAAAGTGGTATATCTAGCCTCTGTTCTAGTGAGTTGCTTTTCATACTCATGGATGCTTATATTGATAAAACCATGTTTCAACTAGTAATTTTAACCGTTCAATTTTGAACTATTTGTTTAAATTTCCATTTTTCACTAATTGAGAGCTTTCAAACTGAATCATGTGTATAGTATGATATATCTTATAAAATTTAAAACATAAAATTGAGCATGTTCTCTCACTTGGTTGTTATTCGAGAGCTTTCCGTAACATTGTGCCATGTGTAGTGCGACATGACAAGGCCACAAAAGAAAACTGTCAAAATCCCACTAAGAGATAAAAGCTGCAAGAGAAAAAACATTTATCACTTCTCAAGAAATCTGCAACATGAGGAATGTACTCACAATCATCAAACCATTCCATTTACACCAAATGTTACTGTTCTGAGTTTCTCTGTTTGTTTCCACCCTGTTTCAAAATTATGCTCTTTTCTTTTCTTTTTCTTTTTTTTTCTATAATTAAAATTTTAATTTCTGTCATAGTGGATGAAACATGAAAATATCCTTACTGCCAGTCATTTTTCTAAATAAATAAAGCAAATTTTTCTTCTTTTGAATGGGTTATAGATTTTCCTTGATTTTGGAAGCAATTAGAATATTCAAACCATTTTGGTGTTGATTTTTCACAAATAGAAAAAGATATCGCATTTGTTGTTTAGGGATTCAAAGATCCAAAAAAATGGAACCTTGGATTTATTTAGAGTTGATAGCCATTTTTGTTTCATGGAATTCAATTGAGAAAAATTGTATCAGAAGAAGATCCACTTACATAGACAGAGAAATATAAAAATCATATTTGTGTGTGTGAACACTGATACAGAAAGATGTTTAAATTGACAACCAATACAAAAACCCAATTAATTCAGAACTGGTATATTCCATTTGTATTGGAGGACTGCTATGCCAATGGAAACAGAGTTGATATAAATCCATTTTAAAAAATATGAACTGAATGCTTACTGCGGCGATTCTAAGGTTACTTAAAAATGACTGAAAAAGATTAGACAATTGTGAAAATTTACCATGTTCTTAATCTTAGAGAAACATAAAAATCATATTTGTGTGTGTGAACACTGATACAGAAAGATGTTTATATTGACAACCAATACAAAAACCCAATTAATTCAGAACTGGTATATTCCATTTGTATTGGAGGACTGCAATGCCAATGGAAACAGAGTTGATAACAATAAATCCATTTTAAAAAATATAAACTGAATGCTTACTGTGGCGACTCTAAGGTTACTTAAAAAATGACTGAAAAAGATTAGACAATTGTTAAAATTTACCATGTTCTTAATCTTAGAGGGTTATGTCATAGAGGATCTATGACATGTCTACTTATACTTTTTGTATTCAAGACAATAATATAACTACTTTTTTTTTTAGGGTGAGAGAATGAAATTTAAAAAGAGATGGTGTCGAAAAAGAAAATTTTGGAATTCTATGTTTTTGGTACCTCAGCAAGCATGTAGGACAAATAAGCCATAAGCATCATGATTGCAACTTCACGATCTGTGGAATGTCTGTAAAGAAAAGAATGATGGGATCAAGATAAACCAAATCTTAATGTATACATATTAAAGTTAGATTTAACCCCAACTTCCAAGTATGTAATCACAACTATGATCATATATGCCTTCCCTATTGCAACAAGTTGAGTTTGGGATTGGGTGGATGCATTTTTTTGTCAACAGGTTACATGTTTATAAATGCTCGTATACTAAAATTCTCACTCTCACCAATGTATATCTCTTTTTTAATTTTTTTACAGGCATGTTAATGTGTGTGTGTATAACTGTATATCCAAATGCCTTAATTAGAAGCTTTTGTTAGGCTCCAAGCTAATTTTACCAAGTTCAAGTATTAAAAAAAGAAAAGAAAATTATTATATTATCCACTACAACTGTGACCTACCCCCTATGAAACTGAGACACGTGTAGAATTCCCTTTTCCTATTTCTTCAGTTCACTTTTATTACATATGAATAATTATTTCTTTTATTAATTGGTTCTGTTAGAACTTGTACTTCATTTCAATAAAATCTCCATTAGTAATAAGTTTAAGCAATTATGATAGATACACCTAGCTCAGAGTTTTGTGATTGGAGCAGGTTCAGTAAGTAAGCTTATGATTTCAACACCTTGATACAAGATGTCTGTCTAAACATGTTGAAAATATCTTAGACGGAGATCAGGTCACTTTACTCCTTCAGAACCATCTCATATAAATTTCCTTTTTTGATAGGTCATCTAATATGCATTTCCTTCACAAATACTAATGGCATGTTTGGTTGGTCCCTTAAATTGAATTGGTTCACTTACTTTACATAATATTTTAAGGTAGAAATTCAACATCTTGAACAAATCCATTCAAAAAAATGATTGTCAGATCACTGATAAAAAAAAAATGATTGTCATATCAAAAATGATGTTTAAAATCATGAATTTGGTCATTTCAAGAAAACCAAGAATTTTCTTGTAAGAAGAAATATGATGAGGTTTCCTATATATGTTGAATGGCTCCATTCAGGATAATGGATTTCTATCTTAAAATGCATGCTTGAAACCATTCAATTCAACATACCAACCAAAAAGGCCCTTAAAGAATGCAGAAATATGAATTCAGAGAAATCAATGCATCACTAAATGATGGGAACAGAAAGCTAACTGCACAGTACCTTCCAAAGTAAAGCGTCTTTATCCCATAAGCACTTAATAAACCCATCTGAGACCACATAAAGCAAGTTAAACAATTATGCATTACGACAATTAGTACATTTCAAATTCGGTAGGGGATAAATTGTGACAGAGTCTGATGTTAATATGGCAAGTAGATGCTGCCTTAGAAGCTCAAAGATTTGAGTGGGGGCATTTAACTTGGACGAGTTGTGATTTGTGAACCAGCAAAGAAAAAATGATTGATTTTTACAAATCATACCGTTCCTCACAAGGTATAGATATAGAACGGACACCATAAACTTTAATTTGTTTGAAGAAGAGAGAAAAAAATATAAACATTAAATCTTCAAGAAATTATCAGAACTGCACGCCATGTCCTAGACAATTATTTATGGGCTTGATTTCTCTGCTTTGACTCTGTAACACAATTCTTGTTATCATGACTTAGAGTCCTCACCCAGGAGATGAAAGACACAGTCCATTATGTATAAACATTTTCTTGTATTCAAAGAGATACACACATATTAAATTGAAATCAAGAAGGAAGAAATGAGTATCTCCCAAAACAAAACAAGAATGTGTAAGACATGGACCAGAAATAGGGCATGCAATTATGAGTAACATAGTTTTAGGTATGAAGCTAAACTTCACAATGATAGACATTTTTGTGTAAGTTTGTTCTCAACAATCCACTTCACGGTGATAAAACCAGTTAAGAAACTATGACTTACTGCTATACCAAGAATAGTACTGGTGAAGAAGAGGTATAGGAAGGTCCCCAACAATTTTAATGCCGTCCAAGTATCAATGTTGCTGAAGTCAATTGATTGGACTGCATTGAAAAGCACAATAGAGGTAGCATCATTCACTACTCCCTCTCCGAATACAACACTATAAAGGAAGGGTGTTTCTTCTTGATTGAGGACCTTTAACATGAAAAAAAGATCATAAGTTAATGGCATGTGTCAAATTATCGTGTATAAAACACCGACCATGTTTTGGAATGATACACTGGCCCTGTTTTGGAATGAGATTTTGGATGTACCTGCAATGTACAAACTGAATCTGTAGCTGACAATATGGCACCAACAGCTGCATGTATATGACACTCAAATAATTAATATATAAGCACAAACAGTGACCAATAAAAAAGATTCAATAAATCACTGATCATTAGTCACCTAGGTAATCTTGAAGAGTCAGGGATTTCACACCAATCCTTCTAAATAGCAAAAAGGCACCTACAAAGTTACCGTAAACAAAAGGCAAGTAAGATTTAATTTTGATAGGATATAAAGTCAGGAAATCAGCGTAATGATTCAATTAAATGAGTCATATATGGGGGAGAATAGCCAATCCTATTTTTCAGGTAAACAGCTTCTAAACAATTAGAATATATATATATATATATATATATCATGTTGATGCTTTAAGCATGAGTAACAGTAAAGTTTTCTCTAAGAGCTGATTTGGAAATCCCAATTAAGAGAATTTTATTGCCCCACCTTGTTTCATGTATAAATCCATGGCCATGAGAGGGTCGTCACAAAAATTGGCAGCGATCAACATAACCAGTATTAGAATCCTTTTGTAATGATGCTCTAAATTTCTACATGGCCCTCTTTTAGATGATGGGTTTGTACCTTTATAGACCGCCAAGGACCCATGCGATTTCACAGGGATCCCAAACGCAAACCCAACTCATTTCAGATGTAGCCTCAAGAGTCTTAAGCACCTTGGCATGGCAAAAAATCCAGGTTTAGCAATAAGACCTGGAGCAGGCAGTCCAAGAGGCTTCAACACCACCAACTGCTTTAGCAATCCTTTAAACTGTGTCAAATTTAGCCAATATAATTGATTGATGCAAATCATTTCCATTTACGAAAATTTAAGTAATTATGTTAATACTGAATTTTAATTTGTTTCTTCACCTCCATCAAAGTTATAAAGCTCAGGTCAAACTATTAAAAGGTCTAACAAATCTTCCTCCAATTGCTCACCTATTGAATTGGACAATACCTTTCCACGCAAATGAGTGTTATAGAATGATAATAGATGTCCTCATTATTATTTTCTTTATATATTTTCTTAACAGAATGAAGCCCTGGATGTGTGTTTATGATTTTTTATATATATTCAAGGCTGATTTCCGAGTTTCATTGGTTGTATTATTTTATTTCCAATTCATGTGGGATAGTGAGAGGGATCCAAGAAGACATGTGCAAAATCCACTTTACTTGGATCAATTTCCGGGTAAATTTTTCCTGAATAGCTGATGTACCAGAAGCCTCACTGGGTCAGTTGCATAAAAATAATTGTCTTGAAACTATTAAAGAAGTCATTAAAATAGTCAAGAAGATTGACATGATTCTTACACTAAGCCTCCATTGAATATCAATAACGCACTGCAAAGAAAAGAAAGGTACAAAGAGAATCCAGAGCAGTTGCAAATCGAAAACGGAAGGAACTGTATGTTGAGAAATTGCATCTACTAAAAAGAAAATGGGCAAGAGAGAATGCAAATCTTACCTAATGAAATGAGGCAGAAAGATATTATTGTACCAAACACTCCGAACAACAATATTATGGAGAAGTTCTTAAAGAACTGCTTTTTCTTGACCTGGAAACTAGAACCAAATTTGAAATTATAGAGAATCAGAACCAAGCCAAAAAAACAATTTCAGAAAAATCATATATTTAATTAAAATTACAGAGAAGCTGCATTTCCAACACAGATCACATCTCACCAACTTCAAGAAGGGTGGTGTATCTTCAAGTGAACAAACAATCCATAGCATTCATATTCCAGAAAGGAATTCAATATATACACATAAATACATATCAACCTATATATATATATATGTGTGTGTGTGTGTGTGTGTGTATTTACATAGACAGGTCTTACCCAGCATTGAAAATGATTGGGGGCAGCAAATAAATGAAGAACAGCTCTTCACTGAAGACAAGGATGCGGGAGCTTTGGCCATTACTCAACAACAATACCACAACTCCAGAAACCAAACCCTAGGTCCAACCAAACAGTATTAAAAATGGGAACGTAAAGCACAATTCATCAAATCAAATTGAAACTGAGATATATTTTTACAAACCAGAAGAAGTGCAGTAATTGATTCGTTGGCCCATCTATTCTCCTCGAGGAGGTGACCGACCACGATGCAAGCACAGAGAAGGGTCACGAACACGTTAATGGCGATGACAGTGCTTGTATTGAGAATTGATGAAGTGGGTAGTGAAAAAAGTACTGATATTGTATCAGAGGCGGCCATTTTTCGAATTGTTTCTCTGAATTTGGCATTCACAGTTGTCTGAAGACTGAAGAGATGGATATAAAACAAAAATATAGAAAACAAATGGTGACCAAATGGTTAATTCACCGATGAGGCGGCGATTACGATTGACATCTGAGTTGAGATTTCCATGTGATTCAAAGGTCCTGTGACTCGTGAGTGGGGGAAGAATGGCAGTTGAAGAGCGTTTGAGATTCTCTGCAGTGAGAGTATTGGTAATCGTTGCAGTTGGCCACGTTTTGTCAATAGAACTACATAAAAGTGAGTTTTTGATAAGGACAAAAGTACTATATTGTCCTTTGATTTTAATGAACAGACAAGATTATCCTTCTAGCTGTGGTGTTGGTTAGTTTTAATTGGTGATAGTTGGATGGTTGTAGCAATTACTTGTGCTCGAGGTTTTCTGTTTTGCTGAGGTCAGGTCGTTGGTGTGGCCGTTAGTTGAACTGTACAAAAAAAAAAAAAAGAGTAATGTTTTGGTAGGACATGTGTATGTATATACATTTTGCAACTCGCAGAGATAATTTTATACGGTTTGGCATAAACAAAGTAATTTATAGTTAGAAAATTTTAAAAAATTTAAAATAACTTGAAATTGTGTTAGAGTTTAATTAAAATTAAAGTTTTTAACTCATTAATCATGATTATTTACATAATTAAAATAAAAAATCTAAATTTTCATTTATAAAATAAAAGTCAACCAAAACTAGAGATTGAGTTGTTTTCAAGCTAAGTGAATTTTTTTCCTCTCCGGCAATAAATAATCATTTTTTAAAAAGAATCTTAATCTCTTAACTCATCAATCATGATTACTTACATAATTAAGATAAAAAAATCTAAATTTCAATTTTTCACATCCTTTTAAGATTAGACACGTTAAAAAATTTAAAATAACTTGAAATTATGTCATAATTTAACTAAAGTTAGAATTGAGTTCTTGTCAAACTAGTAATATTTTTAATTTTTTATATATATATATATATATATATATATAAAAGTTGCGTTAAGAATGTTATTTTTACTTACCAAAAAAAATATTATTTTTGTTCCATTGTTCAATTGTAAGTATAGTGGGTTTTGACTGCCTGTCGCTTTCCCAAAAAAATATTAATCAATAATATCTATGTAAGCTTAATTATTGAAAAAAATGTGTATGTTTGGTAATTAAGTTTTTCTTTTTTTAAATACATGGATGGAAAACATAATAAGAAAGAAATTTATAGTGGTCGAAGTGCTCAATTAGGATTAAAAAACTTAAAGTTTCTTTTTAAAAAAATGATTATTTACGTTTGAAAAAAAAAAAATTACTAGTTTGAGAAGAATTCAGTCTCTAGTTTCGGTTGATTTTTTGTTTTATAAATGGAAATTTAAATTTTTTATTTTAATTATGTAAGTAACGATAATTAATGAGTTAAGCAATTTAATTTTGGTTAAATTCTAACACAAGTTTTTTTTTTTTTTTGATTTTCCTAAATTTTCTAACGTGTCCCGTCTCAATAAAATATCGTAAATTACTTTGTTTACAGATAAATTGTATAAAATTCAATCTCATACTCGCATGGGTGTGAATGTCATCATGGTGGATCCCACATTTATACGAGTGTATATATACATAAATACATGTACAAACACGTGTCATGAATCAATACTCTTACCAAAAAAAATAGGTAGTACCAAAAAGCTGTCAAAATTGCTTGATATAAATTATTTGGAACAATCATTGATATAAAAATCATCCCAAAAAAAAAAAGGATGATATTACATTATAGTTTTTTAGGTCACTCAAACAAGAGATAATTAAAAGAACAAAAATATCATGAGGTTACAATTTAAATTTAATAACTCACCAAGTCCTTCTAATCTTCAATAACTAAAATATCATTACATTCCTAAATTAATTTATTACTTCAGAAGACAGGCGCATGACTGGAGCACCGAATTTTGTGAAATGAGCAACCATAATTTTTTTTTTCAAAACTTTAAAATTCAATAACTTAAAATTTATAAATTCATTTTTAATTAAAAAATTAATATATTTTAATTTTAAACATCGAGATCTATTAAACAATATTCATATTGAATACGAAAATTTGAAGTAAAAAAAAAAAATTAAAAGTGTAAAATTTACACTTTTATAGTGAAAAACTTATTCTTAGCCAAAAATATAAAATTTTACACTTTTTTTAAACTATAAAATTTCACAATTACACATACTCACTTCGATCACAAATGTTAATTATGAGAAGCCCTCCCTGTACTTTTGTTTCTCAAGCATAATTTCTGAATTCACCATTATATTAAATGTTAATTATGAATTAATAAGATGAATAAATTAATGGAAAGTTATAAGCAAGTATAACATCTTCAAGATCTTTCTTTAAACGAAATTAAAATTATTAATACATACTTTGTGCTAAAATCTTGTGGTGAAATCATTTGTATCCCACATATTAAGAAATAAATCAAAGCCATAATTTTTTATATTTAATGGACTTCTACCAAAGAAAGAAATCTCTTATTTAAAAAAAGAAAGAAATTAAAATTTTTGAGCAAATAGTTTAATACAAACCTTGTGCTAAAATTTTTATAATCTCACATATTTAAGAAATACATCAAAGTCATAATTTCTTTTTCATATTTAATGGCTTCACATCAAACATATATGAGTTTTGAGTGTAATAGGTTTGTTGGAATATGCTTAGTCATCTTTTGTCATATGTAAGGGAGTCAGGAATTTGTTTTAGGAAGATAATTTTTTCTGCTAAATATTTAATCAGACATTTAAAAATTGAAGTAGTATATAAAAAATTAATACTGATTAATAATATATTGGATAAGTAACCTAATTCACTGAAACTTACAAATTAAATAAAAAATTTAATCAAAAAGGAGATCCTTAAAAAAATTAGGAAAAAAATACTAAAATATCCCTAAAATAAAATTTTCAATCCAAAAAATTCATGATATATTTTTTGTATCTAAAAAATTTAAAGAAGAAACTTTTAATACAAAAAAGTCCAGTTGTTAACTTCTATCTTAACACCATTAAAAAATATTATTGATTAGACTAAAATAGTTTTCAAGATACATTTTTAAAAAAAAATACTACAAAATATATAAAATAACTTTTTCTATCGAAAAAAACTTGTAACATTTTATTAAGTGAATTTTTCTTTTTTTGGCAGGCTAGATAAATAAAAATTAATATGTTTTTTTTATATAGAATAATTTATTTTATGAACTATTTAAGATTTTTTTTAAATGTATCTTAAAAGTTATTTTAGTCAAATCTGTAGTGTTTTTTAATAGTGTTAAGATGAAAGTTTATAGTTTGGGTATTTAGATATAAAAAATTTATCATGAATTTTTTAGTTTGAAAACTTTATTTTAGGGACTTTTTAATATTTTAAACTATTTAACAAAATTTTAGAAAGTTCATAAAAGTCTCATTAAAGGATCAAATTGAAATTAAACTAAGGGTAAAAATGTGAAAATTTTAGACTGATGGGTACAAAATACAAATTAAAGAGTATATTTGAAAAAATATAAAAAATCCGAAATAAAAAAAAAAAATGAGGTGGCCAATTGCCCCTAGGCATGTGATGCCCCTATCTTTGGTCATATAGTCAAGTTGTCTAACTTTTGGGGGGGTGGGGTGGGGGGAATTTACAAGACAAAGTCACTGTTCAGTGTAATTTTTACATTGTAGCATCATTCATTATCATCATCATCATCAGAGTATTAGTACATTTTTGGCTTATAGGCAGTGGACTTCTGGATCACAATTTAACTTTTACACATCTCTCACAATTTCAGCCAAGGAAATATGAATGAGAAGTGACATCATACCTAACCTTAACCAAAAAAAAAAATTATATGGTCACCAATCATTGTGGCTAATAATGAGCTAACATATTGCTACAGTGGGGTTTTCTACATTGAATGCATTAATATAGAATTATTCTTATATCTAAATAGTAGTAATTAATTTTATTTTTTATATTCAAGATTATGGTCAATTTTTTTATAGTAAAAATTTGACATATTTGATTTTTTTTTCATATTTTCATTCCGCATCACATTAGCACATAGGGCAAGTTAGAAATTATTCAATTTGCACTAAAGTTCTATTTTGAATAATACTAATTTAATTATAGAACTATTAAATATTAATCTCACCATAAGAAGAAAATAACATTAATTTTAGTTTTTTATTACTTTTCTTATTTTAAGTAATGCAAACTAAACACTTTAACCACTCCCCTTCTCATATTATCATATCAGCACTATACTGTTCTCTATTTGTTTTTAATAATTTGATAACCGACTTTTTGGAGCAATTAATTCGGAAATCAATTTCACCGTCAACTAACAGGGAGATCCGATTAAAGCCAGGGTAGCGCTCGTATAACTGGCTTCAAGGAAAAGTAGTATTCATTGAATTTCAACCTGACGACTTTAGTGAAAAAAAAATTTCTTAATTGCTCTGTCTACTGTCCACTTGACCTTCCTCTTGGGATTGAATATCAAATCAATATGCTTACATCCAATAGTTGTTTCAATGAAATCTGGTCAATATTACTAATATATTTATGAAATTTTTTGCCAAAGTTTCACAAATAAATATACAAATATGTTGTTAATTAGTATGGAATTTAATGTCATTTTTTTAACTCTAAAAATTTCTCACTATTTTATTAACAAAAATACCCTTATCAAAAAAAATTTAAATTTCATTGTTTCATAAAATAAAAATAAAAGAATTCTTTTTTAAACACAAAAAGGTAGACTATCAGACTAATTTTAATATAAACAAAAATTTTAATTTGCTTAATGGGTAATCAATTGTTAAAAAGCTTTAAATCAGGCCACTTTTTGAACCACCATCAGCAAAACTAAAATTAAAGTAGATCAAAAAAATCCAGTGGCGGTTAACAATGGAAGGATAGTGTCAGTGATGGAGGAGCTTCGATATTTGGCTTCGGTGGTTTCAGATGGTGTTGGACATAGTGATGATGCAAGCAATAGATATGGGTGATTGCCACGTTGGTGGTGGTGCTTCTGCTTCTTGCGGCGGCAGTGGTGGTTGTGGTCGTGAGGGACTCGGTTTGCCTCCATTGCGTGGCTGTGTTGGTGTTTTGGATTTTGTTCAGTGACCCAAAAAAAAAGTTTTGATGCAATTATAATATAAATTTATTATAATTTAAAAATCACGAATTTAAGTGGTAAATACAATCTTTTTTCATTTGTGTAAGACGTTGATAGTTTCCTTGAATATTATCGCCTGCGTATCCTACCCAAATTCATGTGGATAAGCACGAAGTCGTATCAAATTTCTCCATGTGCTGTCACTTAGGACCAACACAGTCTTAATGATTCCGTCCTCGGATGCTTCACTTGATTTTGACTCTTCTCCAACCTCATTCACATGTACTTGGCAAGATTTCTCTTATCACATCGCCAGTTAATGTCATTTAGTCTATCTTTGATGTATCCATTCAACACCAGATATTGATATATATATATATATATATATATATATATATCACTATAACCTTCTCTCGATAATGAAGCACAGGAAAAAAGAAAAAACTTTGGCTTTGAAATGTTGCTGGGATTCAAATGTAATACTTCACGAATTTTGTTAGGTATATGTACTATAGGTTGGCTATGAATTTATATGATCTCTATATATTAATGGAAAGTCATCAACAAAAATTTTCTTTGAGAAGATATCAAAATTATTGAGCAAATGTCCTGATATACTTTATTCTTATTATTTTATTCTTTTTTAGATAATTAATTAATTCTTCTTGTTGGTAGATTCTAATCGTCAAGACTTTTCATTTTCTAGATTTTTTATTTTTAAAAAATGAGTAGAGTTATATTATCCAGAATTTGAGTCTAAAAGTACCCTTCAAATAAACATTAAATAAATAATATACAGACAAGTGTCTATATTATTTGCATAATACTATTTTATCATGAGTTAAAGTAACAATCCTCTCGACAAAATTATCAAATAAAACAAAAATATGATGCAATTATCATATAAGAAAATACTATTTTCATCTCTTTTTTTTAGATAATGGAAATTTATTTTAAAAATAAAATTATTCAATTACTTTTACATGCAAAAACTAAGAATTACACTTCTTTCAACCCATGATCTTTATGTAATTTTTTAATTAAAATTAAACTTTGATATAAAATTAGTAAATTACACTGATCTCTCTTGAAGTTGCTGACAATTATACTGATTTTTTATGAGATTTTTAAAATTATACTGACTTTCTTTATTTTATCTGATAGTACTAATCAAAATGATAAAATTGTCTCTCATATTTTATTTTATTTTTTTCATTTTTTGTTAATTTTGATCCATTTTTTTAACTTTTTTTAAAAAATTTCTTTATTACATATAAAAATAAATTTAATATTCTAATCAATATTATTTGGAAAGTAAAAAAATAGTCAAAATTGAAAAACAAATTATGACATTTTAGAAAAAAATTTGATTGAAAAATATATTATAAAATAAAATAAAATAAGTAAATATAATTTTTAAAAATTTTAAAAAACATTAATAAAATTGATGATAAAAAATAAACTCATAAGACACAAATATAATTTACTATTAAAAAATAGAGTGCCAAGGGTGACTCCCAAAATATCTGGCATGATCATATTTTGACACCTTTTTGTCTTATGCTTTGGAGGCATTTGGGGATAAGAGAAATGTTAGGGACAGATATTCGTAATTTAATTGATTGATTTATATTATATATATATATATGTAATTATATATAATATTAACATATATAATATACATTAATGAAATTAGGAATAACATACTCGTGGCCGACAGTTGTCCTTGAATATAAATTATTTTCGCACATTTTCCAAAATTTTAGCCAGGCAAATATGAATGGGATGTGACGTAACGTCCAACCTCAACCTTACTGAGTTTTGACAGGTTTGCTGGCTGTGGGCCCGGGAGAAATTGATTTATTGATGTGAACTAATTTATAATATTGTGTTTTTTGTATATACATTTTGCAACTTGCAGAGATAATTTTGTACGGCTTGGCATAAACAAAGTAATTTATAGTTAGAAAATTTTAAAAAATTTAAAATAATTTAAAATTGTGTTAGAGTTTAATTAAAATTAAAATTTTTAACTTATTAACCATGATTATTTACATAATTAAAATAAAAAATCTAAATTTCTTTTATAAAATAAAAGTCAACCGAAACTAGAGATTGAGTTCTTTTTAAACTAGTGTTTTTTTTCTCTCAAACGTAAATAATCATTTTTTTAAAAAAATCTTAACCTCTTAACTCATTAATCATGATTACTTACATAATTAAGATGAAAAAAATCTAAATTTCTATTTTTCACATTCTTTTAAGATTAATCATGATTACTTATATAATTAAGATAAAAAAAATCTAAATTTCTATTTTTCACATTCTTTTAAGATTAGACACGTTAAAAAATTTAAAATAACTTGAAATTATGTCATAATTTAACTAAAGTTAGAATTGAGTTCTTGTCAAACTAGTAATATTTTTAATTTCATATATATATATATATATATATATATATATATATATATATGATGCTGCATTTTTTGGTCAAAATAGATTCTGAGCTTGGCTCTTTGAAGAATACTCAAAGAAGATGATCAAAGGACCACCGGATTGGCTGCGGCGGTAGCCGCTCCGATGCTTAAGTTAATAAACTGAAATGAAAAGACTGTAATGTGAGCCAAATAATAAGCATAACAAATAAAGTGTACCTTTAGGGTTTAATTTATAGGTGGTGGCTTTTCTAAGTTGATTAGGATTTGGAATCATGAAAGTAGGGATTTGATCACCGGAGTAAGGCAGTTACCTTGTTGGATATTGTATCAATAGAGATAACCATGTGTGGCAGTTTCCTTGTAGAAGATTGTTTCCTTATTCTCTGCTCGGCAGATCTTAAGGCGGCGATGAGCTCTGAATCACGGAGAGTACTCTGAAGGTCTGTGCTCAGACCTATAAGTTCAACAAGAATGTAGATATGCTTTAGAGGTATGTGCTCGGCCCTTTACGTTCCGTAGGTCTGTTCGGAATGGCCGAACACGGTTGACCTGTAGACATACGTGTCAAGTGATGATTGGTCTGTCACTTTGTGATATATCAGTTACCCCCCCAAGTCCTAGTTTGATGTCAACGAGCAACTAGGGCTATGTGATTCTAGAAAGCCATGCGCCCTGTCTGTTCGTTTTCCAAGGTGACTGTTGGTGCGTCCTTTATTGCGCAGCCGATGTTTTAAGCTATTGAGGCCATTATTGCCTTTACCGCCATGACGGTTCGGCTTGGTGGGCCCACATTTTGAAAACATATAAAAGAGTGGGGAAGGGCTTCATATGCCTTCTTTCTTCACTTGTTTTCACTGTATCAGAAATAATTCCGCCATTGTCGAGCTTGAGCGTCTGGTGCCTCCCGGATTTTGAAAAGTGCTTGTTGTTCGAGGCTCCCATTTTCTGTTTAATTTCAGGTTCCATTTTTTTTTTTTTTATACTTTTTAATTTCCTCCTCTTTTTTTTTCAGTCTCTAATAATGTCTGGTTCTTCACCCCTTTCTAGTTCTAGCAGTGGTGTAGGAAGCTTGCTTGTGTCGCCCCAAGCCCAAGCCCTAGATAGTCGTCCCTCTGGCGATGCCGAAAATAGGCCAGTAGGATCACCCTCCAGTTCGGAGGTTAGAATAATAGACGCATTCTTAGAGCCCCGAAATAGGGTTGGTGAGGCCTCCAGACGACCCACTCAAAGGGAAGAAGGGGCCAGTGCCATTACTAAACGTATGCTAGAGGAGTTGTGGGAAAAGTATTGTTTTCCCTCAAATGTTACCTTTAAGGTTCCGAGCGACCTAGATCGCTCATATGATGTCGAGGCAGGAGAAATATGCATTTATCTTGCCTGGTTTGAAATGGGATTAACACTCCCTCTTCTTGAACTGGTTAAACAATTTTTTAGTTGGTTTAAGGTCTGTCTTGCCGACCTGAACTTGAACAGTTGGCGGCATGATCTGTCGTAGAAATCAATCAAATTACCAAACTAAACTACTAGTATAGTAGAGAAATAAGGGTCGAACCCACAGAGACTGTTAATTGTTTAAAAACTAAAGTTGAGATTAATTTTAATTGAAAGTGACAAAGAGTGATTGTTGTTGATTTTCTTCTAAAATTAAATGAAAACTATAAGTAAAGCAAATATTTAATTGAATTAATGAGGAATCAAATTAAAAGAGAATTCCTAGAGTGTTGAATCCACCACTAATCTTGTAATTAGCTTCAATTGTATTAATTCTTGGGTCATTCAATTTGGATGTAAAAGACGTATTTTGGCTACAAGCCTCAATACAATCATCAAGAAAATCACGCACCAAAACCCTAAGCACGAATCATCTTTGGTCAACACAAATTGTCTACGCTAATTCTAAGGTCATAGTCACAATTTGTTTTTCCTGAGTTATGACTCGTCCTACGGTTTTGATGTATGTACACATATTACTATTGTATAACCACATAAACAAAATCACAGAAATTGATTATGTGAAACTGAATAATACGATTATTGTCTTAATAAAATCCCAATGTTATACAATCAACATCCAAAACTAATTAACCCAAAAATACAATACAAAGAAGTAATATTACTTGACTAGGGTTTCATCTAAACCCTAGGAATAAGAGAACTTAGCCCATGATCGTGGAAGAGGACACCATAGCCATGGAATTCTTCATCTTCCTCTTTAGAGTTGTCTCCTTCCTTCTTCTCTTCCTCCCTAGATCTCCAAGACGGCCTCCTCTCTTTTCCAAAACCCTAGGTTACAATATTATCCCTCTTTTTCCAAAAATACCCTTACAAAATAATAATTTAGGAGAATAACATAAAATCCCGTAATTAGACATTAGGGGCCCAAAAAGGGAGTCTAAAGTGTTCCAAAATAGAGCCTATAATGCTAAAATGGGCCCTAATCCACCTATATATGGATCAAGCCTCTCTTCTAACCCAAAATCACTTGTTTTCCACTTCTTTTAGCACTTCAAAGCCCAATATTCTCCTTTTTGCTCCAAATCATCAACTTTGACGAGCTTTCTCTGCAAAAAGATAAAACAAGAATTAACTAGCAAATGCATATAGATTGGAGAAATTAAAATAATAAAAATGCAAGAATATCTAGAGTTAACACAATAAATATGCACTTTTTAACCAGTTATCACAGCACCTCCAAGGTTTTATAGTATTAAGGCATTAAAATAATGTAGATGTGTTCCTTGACCTGATTCGTAGCAATATGGATCTAAAGTATATGAGGTCGGAGGGCCTCTTTAACATGTCTTTTGACAAGGGTTTCAGACCCCTATCTTCTATACCAACTTCCAATAAGACTTAGAAGAAGTGGTACTTTTTCATTGGAGGAGCGTGGGAGTATGAAGACTTCTAAGACCATATCTCGACATTCCCTTGTACCACAGGACCTAAGGGTGAGACCCATTTTTCCTTAGGCTATTTCGGCTTTGCTCTGACTTCCGAGCTAATGAACTAAAATGACATTTCTTGTTTCTATGCAGATAGGAGTGCTTGGAGAAGGTTTGACTTTACCACCGAACTCCAAGACCAGTATCGTCAGCTTCTTCAGACTTCCAACAGAGCTCATACCGTCATCGTCACTCCGGAGAATTTGATGGCTACCAACACTCATACCGCAGAGCTTAGGAAAAGGCTAACATCAAGGTGATCAGAGCCGGAGCCACCGTTGGTGGGGGAGACTTCTTCCCAATTCGAGCCTGAGCCTCCCCTGCAGGTCAAAAGGAGGAGGTTGTTTTCTGACTCCCTTGAACACGCTCTACTAGAGGGTGAGACGGAGGCTCCAACTCCAATAACAGTGGTCCCTCCTGCCCCGTTGGTTCTGAGTAGACAGACTGGGAGGGGAGAAGGCTACCCAAGCCCCCCAACAGCCTGAGGGCCCAGATTACTAGATTGCCAAGAAAGCCTTTGACAACATCTGGTCCAAAGGCCCTCATTGTTATAGGAGGAGAATCCCTAGAAGCTGATGACCGAAATGATGAGTCTCCATATGAAGGTAACTTCTAAAATCTTTTTGTTCTTTTTTTTTTTTTTTTTATTTGTGTACTTGGCTTGATCTGTTTGCTTTGTATCGTGTAGAGTATGCATAGTTTGGCTGCTCTGATGGTAACTCCTCTGAATTCGGAGGAAGTTGAAAAGCTTAAAGCCGAGCTGGATGAAGTCAGACTGGAGCTCGGAACAGCTCAGTCCAAGGCTCATGCTGTAGAGGAGAGTCTGAAGGAGGCTAACAACAACTTGGCCGTTCTGGAATCCGAGAGAGATCTGCATGCTCGGGAGGCTAAAGGACTTCGGAGGAAGATACTTGATCTTCGGAGCTCCTTTGATTAGAAGCTCCAGGACGCAGTTGATCACGCCAAGACTGAGACCGAGGCGAAAATAAGGGAGGAAGTTGAGAAGATGGGTGACGAGCTGATCCAATTCGGTTTCGAGAACTTCCGATCCAAGTTTCTCCCCAAGTTTCCAGATTTTGACGTGTCGTCAATTGTTGCTCCTGGAGCTTCCCCTTCTGTTGCTACTGCCCCGAGCAAAGAAGCCACGCCCTCTGTTCCTCCTTCAACAGAGGACCCTGCCCCTTCTGATAAGGCTTAGGACTTCTTTTTGTATATTTTTGCCCCCTTTTTCTTTGTTTTTGAACTTCAATGTACTAGTCCATATTTATCAATGAGATTGTCTTCCTTCAGATCTTTCAGTGTCTTCGTTCTAGTACTTGTGAATTTCTTTGTGATTGCCAAGTAGACTCTATACTGTCCCAAGTTTATTGATGCTCTGTAGTGTATGAATGGGCTTCGACCCTTGTAACTGAAGTAAGTAAACCTATTCAGGAACTAACTGTAATTCCTTAATCGGTTATAGATAATGGGATTCCTTTCGAGCTGCATAACTTGTAATAACTTGAACCAAATCGTAGTAATTATACAAGTTTCTCGAAAGTAGGAAATAATAAACAACTGAGTCTGGGTTCTGAAATTAGAAGCATTTGAATCTGGATTTGTACCAAGCAACTCGAACGGTAGGCTTTGTAGAAGCTAACCGTCCAGGGCTTTACTACAGAGCTAAAACACCTGTATAGAAAAAACCTTTGATAATCAGCACCCTTTTTTAGAACTAACTGATAAGAACTTTAAACAACCTGAATCATATTAGTCGGTTGGAATGGGTGTCTGACTGAAAGAATCTTTATAGCTATGTAGAAGAGCAACTGAATTAAGCCTTTTTCTTTTAGCTTGGGAAATAACCAAATAGTTTTAATGAGGTAGATCATACAAGAGGTCTGTTCATTGAGATGGACCAGACATGAGGTCTGTACATTGGGATGGACCAGACATAAGGTCTGTACATTAAGATGGACCAGACCCATTAGGTCTGTACATTGAGATGGACCAGACATAAGGTCTGTACATTAAGATGGACCAGACATAAGGTCTGTACATTGGGATGAACCAGACATATGGTCTGTTCATTACAATAGACCAGACATATGGTCTGTATATTAAGATGGACCAAACATAAGGTCTGTATATTAAGATAGACATAAGGTCTGTACATTAAGATGGACCAGACAAAAGGTCTGTACATTGAGATGGAAACATTTCACGGAACTTTTGAAAGGAAAAATTCTTTATTAATAATACTTCCGTAAGTGTTCTATATTCCAAGGCCTGGGAACAGGTTTCCCATCCACGCTCTCTAGCCAATAGGTGGTAGGTCTGATTGTCTTTGTTACTCGATAACGGCCTTCCTAGTTGGGTGATAGCTTTTACATGGTGGGATCTTTGGTGTTTTGAAACATTCTTCTTAGGACAAGGTCTCCAACTTAGAAGCTGGCAGGTTTAAGCCCCAGCTTAGAGTGGTTGACCATCCTATGCTGATATGCTTCCATCCTGACTCCGACTTGCTCCCTCTTTTCTTCAAGTAAGTCCAAGTTTTCTGCGAGCTGCTGATCATTAGTCTCCTGGTCGAAAGTTTCAGTCCTCAAGGTAGGCATACCGATCTCAACAAGGATCACAGCTTCGGTGCCGTAGGCAAGTGAAATGGGAGTTTCCGATGTTGGAGTTCTTCTAGTTGTTCTGTAGTCCCAGAGCACTCCAGGGAGTTCTTCAACCCATTTTCCCTTAGCCCCTTCCAATCTCTTCTTAAAAGCGTCAAGGATCATTCGGTCGGTGACCTCTGCTTGCCCATTGGCTTGGGATGACCAGGTGAGGAGAAATGTTGATTGATATGTAGGTCTTGGCAGAATTTTTTGAAGATTTTGCTAGAAGATTGCATACCATTGTCTAAGACGATCACTCGTGGTATGCCGAACCTGCAGACTATATTCTTCCAAGGGAAACTTTTGACTTCCTTCTCTATAATGTGTGTTAATGGCTCTGCCTCCGCCCATTTTGAGAAGTAGTCAATAGCTACTAGTAGATATTTCCTATTCGGTGTAGCTTTAGGCAATGGGCCTATGATATCCATCCCCCACTGTACAAAAAGCCATGGGCTTGTGATAGGGATGAGCTCATGGCGGGGCCAGTGTTGATAAGAAGCAAACCTTTGGCACTTGTCACATTTTCGTTCATATTCTTTCGCCTCCCTCAGCATTCTAGGCCAGTAGTAGCCTTGTGTTAGAGCTCGGTATGCTATGGTTTTGCCCCCATTATAATTTCCACATATTCCTTCATGAATTTCTGTCAGAACATACTGGGACTCTTCTGGAGACAGGCATTTTAATAGTGGTTGAGAATAAGATCTTCGGTACAGCCTTCCATTCATAACAAGGTACCGAGCTGCTCTGATTCGGACCCTCTTTGCCTTGTTTTTGTCCTCTGGGATGAGCCCTTCTTCCAGGTACTAGAGGATGGGAGTCATCCAGTTCTGAGGTTGTTCTGTAATCTGGGCGACTTGGATCTCCTCGATGCTAGGCCTTGGCTAATGGGAGATTCTTAGCGCAGTATCCCCTTTTAACTTCATGTGGGATGCCATGTTTGCCAAGGCATCAGCTCTGTAGTTCTAACCCCTTTCTATTTTTTGGATTGAGAATGCCTGGAAGGAGCGTTTCAACGAGTTGACCAGTTCTGAATACCGAAGCATCTTGCCATCTTTGATGGCAAATTCTCCCTGAACTTGGCTGACCACCAATTGGGAATCAGAGAAGACTTCAAGATTCTGAGTCTTATATTCTCGTGCTACCTTCATTCCTAAGATAAGGGCTTCGTATTCTGCTTCATTGTTGGAGGCTCTGAATCCCAAGCTGACTGCCTTCTCTGCTATGAGTTCATCAGGGGATTGCAACACCAAACCGACTCCAGAGCCATGGTTGGTGGATGATCCGTCAGTATAAAGCTACCATGTCCCCAAACTTTCAAGAAGTTGGGCCCTGTTTTGTAGTGTTGGAGTAAACTCGGCAACAAAATCAGCCAAGGCTTGCCCTTTAATTGAGATCCGTGGAACATAAGATATGTCGAACTCCCCTAGTTCCACTGACCACTTGACTAATCGCCCTGAGACTTCAGGCTTCCTCAGTATTGACTTCAGGGGGTAGGCAGTTGGGACTTCAATGGGATGTGCTTGAAAATAAGGTCGTAGCTTTCGAGCAAATACTATTAGCGCAAGGGCCAATTTTTTGATCTCGGGATACCTTTTCTCTGTATCTAATAATGCTCTACTGACATAAAATATGGGCCTCTGAATGCCCCTATCCTGCCTGACCAGTACAGAACTGACGGCGTTCTCAGAGACTGCTAGGTATAGAAGTAATTTTTCCCCCAAGATTGGCTTTAATAAGAGCTCAGGTGAAGCTAAGTACTCTTTTAATTCTTGAAAGGATTTTTCACATTCTTCCATCCACTGCAGAGCTTTGTTACCTTTCAGAGCTTTGAAGAATGGTAGGCAATGATCAGTGGATTTAGAGATAAATCTACTCAGAGCTGCTATTCTGCCATTCAGAGCTTGAATGTCTTTCTTGGTCTTTGGTGAATCTAGTCCAACCAGGGCCCCAATTTGAGTTGGGTCTGCTTCTATCTCCCTCTGATAGACAATGTACCCTAGGAATTTTTCCTTTGTTACACTGAAGGTGCTCTTTGAGAGATTGAGCTTCATCTTGTACTGCCTCAGGATATCAAATGCTTGAGTCAGGTGCTGGATGTGGCTACCCTTTCGTATGCTCTTGACCAAAATGTCATCAATATAGACTTCCATGGTACTGCCGATTAGAGGGTTGAACATCTTATTGACTAGACGCTGGTATGTGACCCCAGCATTCTTTAGTCCGAACGGCATCACTCTAGAACAATAGAGACCTCGTTCGGTTATGAATGTTGTCTTTTCCTGGTCTGGAGGGTACATTTAGATCTGATTGTATCTTGAATAGGCATCCATAAAGCTCATGAGTTCGTGCCCTGCAACAGCATCAATTAACTGATCTACCCTTGGTAAAGGAAAGCTATCTTTGGGACAAGCTTTGTTGAGGTCTGTATAGTCAACGCAGACTCTCCACTTGCCATTTTTCTTTTTGACCAAAACAGTGTTGGCTAGCCAATCAGGATAAAATACCTCTCGTATCATCTTGGCATCAAGTAGCCTTTGGACCTCTTCGTTGATAATCTGATGCCGCTCTAGAGTGAGTGGCCTTCTCTTTTGTCTTACTGGTGGGTGGTCTGGATCCACCATTAGTTTATGAGTGATGAGATCTGGATCTATACCTTCCATATCCTTCGTTTCCCAGGCAAATACGGAGAGGTTTTTCTTCAAGAATTCTACCATCTCATCCTGTTCGGCAAGTGTCAGGTCTAGGCCTATCTGTAGGTAGCGCCCTTGGGGTTCTGAGCTGCCAGTACTTTAATGGGTTCCCCTATGGGCTTGGCCCTACTGTCCCTTCCTCTGGGGCTTAATGGCTCGTCAATTCTGGAAGGGTAGTCTTTTGCCTTAAGATAGTGGGAGTAGACTGGATCCCCACATTCACGGGCATGTAGTAACTCTTATTTGGGGGCCTTGGCCTTGAGTGCAAGAGCATGACACTCTCTAGAGGTTGGTTGGCATCCTCTGATAGAGTAGACAGTTTGATCGTGGACGTACTTTAGGCATTGGTGGAGGGTTGAAGTAACTGCTCCCATCTCGTGCAGCCAAGGTCTCCCAATTATGACATTGTAGGGGGATTTGGCATTCAGAACCATATATTCGGTTACTGTGGTTTTTTGTCCGTCCCCTTCTCCAGCAGTGGTGGCAAGGTCAATCTTTCCCAAGGGAGTGTTGAGATTTCCATCAAAACCTGCCATGATTACACCAGTGGGCTTGATGTCACTGGGGTTGAGCTTCATCTGCTTGAAAGGTTCGTAGAACAGAACGTTCGTTGAACTCCTAGTGTTTACGAGGACTCTTCGGATCTCAAAGTTGGCAATTTTGAGGGAGATGACAAGGGCATCACTATGAGGACAATGTACTCCTACCAAGTCTTGATCCGAGAACTGGATTTCTGGCACCGACTTTAATCTTTTCTCCACATTAGAGATCTGTATGATACTGAGAGTAGCTCTGGCCTCCCGAGCATATCATTTCCTTGATCTGTTGGAAGTTCTTGTTATAGGGGAATCTGTATTTAGGACGAAGATTACTTGGTTGTTCGGCCGTGGAGGCTCATTCCGTCCTTCCTTTTACTCCTACCTCTGGTCAGGCCTCCTCTGTTGGGGCTTATCATCAAGGGGGTTCTGCCCTCCATCCTGCTTGATGAATTCCTGTAGTCGCCCTCTCCTTATAATCTGCTCAATCTCGTGCTTAAGAGCCTTACATGTGTTGGTTGTATGCCTGCGCTTCTTGTGAAAATCACAATACTTGCTTTAATCCCTGTAGCTGGGGTCACCTTTCAAAGGCTCTGGCCATCTCAAGTTTTTTCGAGATCTGACTTGCAATAGTATGTTGTTTAGCCCTGAATTATATGAAGTTCTGGGCATTGATATTTTTTCTGGGCTTCTGACTCTCTTTCTAGCCATACTAAGGTCCCTCATTTGATCGTCCTTCCTTTGATTGTCTTTCTTCTGGTCATCTTTCTGGGCTTGCTCCTTAATTTTTCGTGAGGTGTCTTTGGCTTCTTGTAGGTTGATGTATTTCCTTGCTCGGTCCATGAGGGCTGCCATGTCGGCAGGGGGACTTTTTGTCAAGGAATCCCCAAAGCCTCCCTGTGCAAGACCAGAGGCCAGAGCAGCTACAAGGAAACTAGAACTACAGTCTGTAACCTTAGTGAGCTCGGCATTGAAGCGCGCGATGTACTCTCTGAGGGACTCTTCCTTTGTCTGCTTTACATTTAACAAGAATTCAGGACCCTTCCTCAGCCTCCTGCTAGTCATGAATCTGTCCAAGAATCGCTTGTCGAGCTCATAGAAACCAGTGACTGAGTTCAGTGGGAGGTGGTGAAACCACTTCAGAGCAGTACCCTTAAGGCTGGTTACAAATGTTCGGCACATAAAGGCGTTAGAAGTGCCATGTAGGGCCATGGTGTGCTGGTAGTGGGAAAGGTGGTCCCCAAGGTCCCCTGTCCCATCATAAGGAGTGAATTTCGGGACAACAAACTTCTTCGGCCTCTCATTGGCCATGATAGCAGGGGTGAATGGTGTGGCAAACCTTCCCAGCAACCTTGCTAACTCGTCCTACGCTTGAGGGTTTTGAGCACCCCTCATAACAATAGTACGATCCATAGATTCTACAACTTCTTCAGCTCTTTGTGAGCCCTTGGGCAAGATTGGTTGCTGCGAGTCAAGCCTTGCGGCTTTAGGGCCTATAGGGGTAGGATGATCCTAGCCTATAGCTGGGAGATTATTTTGATCTTCCTAGACTGGAGGTGCAAGCATTGCTTGAGGCTGCGGATGTTGTGGTGCCAGATTCATTCCCGAAGCCACAGGAGTTGAAGCCCTAGTGGTGCTTCGGTAATGGACTCCTGGAATAAAGGTTGGGATCCCTCTGCCTGCAGCTGCTGATGGCTGGGGATCTCCACAAACGTGAGTAGTAGTAGGAGATTGTTCCCTTTGATTAGTCACGTGGATAGGTGGATTCAAAAGATTGGTTTCATGATTCTGAGTGAGCATTGCCAGAATTCTGGACATGGCTAAAAGTTGTTCTTACATCAACTGGTTTTGCCGTTTGACTTGATCGAGCTCTCACCTCATAAGATCAATTGTTTGACCTCTCTCTCATCCAGCAGGAGGTTGAGGTTGAGGGTTTTGAGGATTTTGTGTATTCCTTCTTGGTCGGAGTTTGGGAGCCATAGTCCTTTGGTAAAAAGGAGAATGAGTGTAAGTAGAGCACTTGATTGTCATTTCCCACAGACGGCGCCAAACTGATGCTGCACTTTTTGGCTGAAGTAGATTCTGAGCTTGGCTCCCTGAAGAATACTCAAAGAAGAAGATCAGAGGACCACCGGATTGGCTCCGGCGGTAGCCGCTCTGATGCTTAAGTTAATAAACTGAATTGAAAAGACTGTAATGTAAGCCAAATAATGAGCATAGCAAATAAAGCGTACCTTTAGGGTTTAATTTATAGGTGGTGGCTTTCCTAAGTTGATTAGGATTTGGAGCCATGAAAGTAGGGATTTGGAGCCGGAGTAAGGCAGTTTACCTTGTTGGATATTGTATCAATAGAGATAGCCATGTGTGGCAATTTCCTTATAGAAGATTGTTTCCTTATTCTCTGCTCGGCAAATTTTACGGTGGCAATGAGCTCTGAATCACGGAGAGTACTTTGAAGGTCTATGCTCAGACCTGTAAGTTTGGCAAGAATGTAGATATGCTCTGGAGGTATGTGCTCGGCCCTTACGCTCCGTAGGTCTGTTCAGAATGGCCGAACACAGTTGATCTGTAGACATACGTGTCAAGTGATGATTGGTCTATCACTTTGTGGTATATCAATGTATAAATAAGTTGCATTAAGAATGTTATTTTTACTTACCAAAAAGAATATTATTTTTGTTCCATTGTTCAATTGTAAGTATAGTGGGTTTTGACTGTCGCCTTCCCAAAAAAATATTAATCAATAATATCTATGTAAGCTTAATTATTAAAAAAAATGTGTATGTTTGGTTATTAATTTTTTTTTTTAAATACATGAATGGAAAACATAATAAGAAAGAAATTTATAGTGATAGAAGTGCTCAATTAGGATTAAGAAACTGATAAGTTTCTTTTTAAAAAATGATTATTTACGTTTGAAAAAAAAAATTACTAGTTGGAGAAGAATTCAATCTCTAGTTTCGGTTGATTTTTTTTTTTCATAAATGGAAATTTAGATTTTTTATTTTAATTATGTAAGTAACGATAATTAATGAGTTAAGAAGTTTAATTTTGGTTAAACTCTAACACAAGTTAAGTTTTTTTTTCAAGTTTTCCTAAATTTTCTGACTTGTCCCGTCTCAATAGAATATCGTAAATTATTTTGTTTAGAGATAAATCGTATAAAATTCAATCTCATACTCGCATAGGTGCATGTGAATGTCATCATGGTGGATCTCACATTTATATGAGTATATATAAACATCAATACATGCACAAACACATGTCATGAATCAATATTCTTAGAAAAAAAAAATAGTACCAAAAAGCTGTCAAAATTGCTTGATATAAATTATTTGGAACAATCATTGATATAAAAATCATCCAAAAAAAAGGGTTGATATAACATGGTAGTTTTTTGGGTCACTCAAACTGGAGATAACTAAAAGAACAAAAGTATCATAAGGTTAGTTTAAACTTAATAACTCACAAAGTCTTTTTAATCTTCAATGACTAAAATATCATTATATTACTAAATCAATTCATTATTTCAAAAGACAAGCGCATGGCTGGAGCACCGAATTTTGTGAAATGAGTAACCACAATTTTTTTTTGCAAAACTTTAAAATTCAATAACTTAAAATTTATAAATTCATTTTTAATTAAAAAATTAATATATTTTAATTTTAAACATCGAGATGTATCAAACAAAATTCATATTAAATACGAAAATTTGAAGTAAAAAAAACATTTCAATAGTGTAAAATTTACACTTTTATAGTGAAAAACTTATTCTCAACCAAAAATATAAAATTTTACACTTTTCTAAAACTATAAAATTTCACAATTACACATACTTCGATCACAAATGTTAATTATGAGAAGTCATAATTTCCCATATTTAAGAAATACATCAAAGTCATAATTTCTTTTTCATATTTAATGACTTCACATCAAACATAGATGAGTTTTGAGTGTAATAGGTTTGTTGGAATATGCTTAGTCATCTTTTCTCATATGTAAGGGAGTTTAGGAAGATAATTTTTTTTGCTAAATATTTAATCAGACATTTAAAAATTCAAGAAGTATAAAAAATTAATACTGATTAATGATGTATTGGATAAGTAACCTAATTCACTGAAACTTACAAATTAAGAAAAAAAATCTAATCAAAAAAGAGATCCTTAAAAAAATTAGGAAAAAATACTAAAATATCCCTAAAATAAAATTTTCAATCCAAAAAATTCATGATATATTTTTTGTATCTAAAAAATTCAAAAAAGAAAATTTTAATACAAAAAAGTCCAATTGTTAACTTCCATCTTAATACCATTAAAAAATATTATTGATTAGACTAAAATAGTCTTCAAGATATATTTTAGAAAAAAAAATACTAAAAAATATATAAAATAACTTTTTCTATCCAAAAAAAATTGTAACATTTTATGAAGTAAAATTTTATTTTTTGGCCGTCTAGATAAATAAAAATTGCTATGTTTTTTTTTTTTATAGAATAATTTATTTTATGAACTATTTATGATTTTTTTAAATGTATCTTAAAAGTTATTTTAGTCAAATCTGTAGTGTTTTTTAACAGTATTAAGATGAAAGTTTATAGTTTGAGTATTTTGGATATAAAAAATTTATCATGAATTTTTTGGTTTGAAAACTTTATTTTAGAGACTTTTTAATATTTTAGCCCACCTAACAAAATTTTAGAAAGTTCATAAAAGTCCCATTAAGGGATCAAATTGAAATTAAACTAAGGGTATTAATGTGAAAATTTTAGACCTATGGGTACAAAAATACAAATTAAAAGGGTATATTTAAAAAAAATATAAAAAATTCGAAATAAAAAAAAATGAGGTGGCCAATTGCCCCTGGGAATGTGATACCCCTATCCTTGGTCATATGGTTAAGTTGTCTGACTTTGAGAGGGGGAAAAAAAAATTACATGACAAAGTCACTGTTTAGTGTAATTTTTACATTATAGCATCATTTATTATCCTCATCAGAGTATTGGTACATTTTTGGCTTATCGGCAGTGGACTTTTGGATCACAATTTAATTTTTACACATGTTTCACAATTTTACCCAAGGAAATATGAATGAGATGTGACATCATACCTAACTTTAACCAAAAAATAAAATTTATATGGTCACCAATCATTGCGACTAATAAAGAGCTAACATATTTCTACTGGGGTTTTAGGCATTGAATGCATTAATATAGAATTATTCTTATATCTAAATAGTAGTAATTTAATTCTACTTTTTTTATTCAAGATAATGGCCCAATTTTTTATTAGGGATTTGACTTATTCAATTTTATTCTCACGTTTCAAGTTAGAAATTATTCAATTTGCACTAAAGTTCTATTTTGAATAATGCTAATTTAATTATAAAACTATTAAATATTAATCTCACCATATAAGAAGAAAATAACATTAATTTTAATTTTTTATTACTTTTCTTTTTTTAAGTAATGCAAACGAAACACCTTAACCACACCCCTTCTCATATTATCATATTAGTAGTATATTGTTGTCTATTTGTTTTTATTCATTTACATCAAATAGAATATCAAATCTATTTTTTTAATAATTCGGTATCCGACTTTTCGAGTCGACTAATTCAAGAAATCAATTCCACCGTCAACTAGTAGGGGGTCCGATTAAAGTCAGAATAGCGCCCATATGGACGGGTACCAAAAGAAAGTGACATCTGCTGAGTTTCGACCTAACAACTTTAGTAGACCAAGTCCCTTAATTTCTATCTACCGTCCACTCGACCACTGTCACGACCCGAAACCCACCCTATGCGGATCTCGTGTTGCGGGGCCGACGCGAAGGCCGTCCCTACTTTTTCTATTCCTGTATCATAGTACTAATATGCAATGTACTAAAAATTTTAAACAATGAACAACGGAAGTCTTTACCAATTACAGTAATCCAGCGGAAGTCTATTAAATACATGACATAGTTCTACATAAGACAAAATGAGAACTAAACGTAACCAGCACCCGGGGGTGGTGAATACATGGGAGAACTAACATGGACTGGTACAGTACTTCAAAATGTCCCCCTACGCTCTCAGACTCCTACTGGGGTCTCGCAACGTCATTACCTGAAATGGGGGGTAAGTGGGGTGGAATGAGCTACAAAGCTCAGTAAGTAAATGCAGATCTCCAACACTGGTATCGATGATCAATAATGAATACAATTCCATATGAGAACATGATAGCCAATCATGAGAATGAGATGTTGTGATAGCCAATGAAAACAATTGCCACGAGGGCCAATGGAAAAAATTTCCACGAGGGCCAATGAACAGTAATCACAATACACAATCAGAAGTATTGGGTGTAATAGCAATATGAAGAAATTCAATGATAATATAACAACAATGAAGTACTGCCACAATGAAACGATCACAATGAAACCAATCAATGCAAGTCCTTCGAGACTTGAAGAATCATAAGGGATAGTGCCATTCAATAATCAAGTTCTGTCAGTCATAAGAGATGTTGTTATTCTGTGTCAGGGCTCGACAGACCCTCGATCTTTTGGGGCCCGGCATACCCCCCAGTGAATTCTAGTGAATTGTCATTTGTCCGTTCACGGACTTGACCCGTAGGTCCCAGTCAATCAAATAGCATCAGATGGGTGTTGTGACTGAGCACAACTCCCGTGTCCATAAACATGTCATGATCATAAGTCATTCCATAGAATATAAAAATGGAATATTATTCATTCAATAAGGATACAACAGTAGGCCTTTCAAGGCATGGTTCAACATGATAACAATGATATAGCAGTCAATCAATGTCCACAAGATAGAACAATATCATATTGTGGATAGCAATAACATGTGGTACTTTCAAGGCACAGTGTAACATGATAACAATGATACATCAGTCAATCAAATGTCCACAAGATAGAAAAATATCGAATTGTGGAACACAAGGATACCAATACATTCAAGAGTACGAGTTTGGCAGTAAAAGAATAAACTTGGCTTGTGGAAACACCATATGTAAGAGACAGTGATCCACTTACCTCTAATGCAGTCCTATATCAGAAATCTGTGAGTGTACCCTTGCCTTTGGAGTTCCCTATATATCAGTGAATACGTTTTAGAATAAATTCTATTCATCAAATTTTATGCCTTTCTATCATAAGTATCTCAAATACTAATTTAGACTTTACCATTGAGTCCGAAATGCCGAAGAAAGTCGGTTTAGGCTTTCGCAAAATTCCATTTGGACTTTTGTACTAAAAAGGGCAAAATGGTCATTTTGTATTTTTACGGTATTTTATCCTTCAGGGTCCCATCTCGCAAAATGGACCCCACCATTGGACTCAGAACATCCGAGATAATAAATTTTGACTATTCATTTGCCTCGTTTGGACTTCGTTTGACCCATATTTGAAATATGGGCATTTTTGTAAAATTAATATTTTATTAATTTTCTTGTTTGGGCCACATTGACATTTCTTAAAACATTTGGGGCCGGTTTATAATTTCCAAAAGTTGCGGTCTGAACCAGTTGATTTAGAACCAAAAACCCTAAACCGGTCTGCCCCTTCACTGAACCAAACGGTTCAGTCTATTTCAAAGAAC
The DNA here is from genome assembly GCA_008638375.1 of Nyssa sinensis. NCBI lineage: Eukaryota > Viridiplantae > Streptophyta > Magnoliopsida > Cornales > Nyssaceae > Nyssa > Nyssa sinensis. The sequence goes on along the minus strand of CM018039.1, from coordinate 15,024,168 downwards.
CGGATTTTAATATCCTGGTTCCTACCCTATCCACGGTTTGGATAAGCCCAAACTCAGATTTTTACATTTCCTATCCCTGTAACCAAACAAGCCCAATCCATTTTAATTTTATATACAAAACGACACAGTATCGCTTACCCACTTATTTTCGGTCGGGTCCCGATCCGATTCGAACCCGGATCCGGTTTAAATTTAACCCGGTTGCCTCACGACTTCACGGTTGTCTTCCCTAGTACTCCGGTAGGGTTCCGGTTATACACAGTCGTCTTTTCCGGCGACTGTCACCGGTTTCCGATGGGTTTTCCTCCCGTTTTGAATGCCGTTTTACTCCCCACCACATGGGGATCATGAATCCATCCTCCGTTTTGATCAAGACCATCTTGATCTTCACGAATATAGGTTTAAATATCTCCAGCCGATTTTTCGGTCAGAGCTTCATTTCCATTTTCATGACTTTTAGGTCACGGTTTTCACTCAAATTTCATCCTAAACGTTTTCTGCACTATTAGGGTTTATTTTCATAAACTTAAACTAAGCTTTTAATCATAAAACTCGTGAAACCCGTATTATCACTCCAACCTGCAACTCAGTTTTTTTCCTTGGTTTCTTAACCGTTTTCTATCATTCTTTTTGCATTTAAAAGCTACTCTCATGCTTATGAGAACCCTAGCTTTAGATCAAGCTATCATGTTTTAAATCATAAAAACAGAACTCAAAACACTCACCTGGGTTTTCGGTTCTTGCTCATTGTGACCCTCCAAACCCTTCTGTTTTGCTCCTGAGTTCCTTGACAATGTTCCTCTCAGTCTCAGTTTCCTTTTTGTCTCTCAACTCACGCCCGTATACACTTATATCACAAACGACCGAATCCTTTCCTTCTCCACTTTCTCTCTCTACACGACTCCTTGAGCCTCCAAACTTCACATCTCATAAACTCCTTTCAGATCTCATCAAGTCTGCTTTTTTATTTGGTTGCTTTCCATTAAATGCATGGAGATATTTGTGGTGTTATATGTATATTATATGCATCACACACATAAAGCACTCACTTACACACACACACACTAGCCTCATAATGGCTGTACACGCACACACACACACTGATCCATATACTTGCATTTCCTTCTTCACCCTTTCCTTTTACCTTTATTTACATATATACATATATATACATATATACATATATATACACATGTATATGTATTGTCCTTGCCATATATATAGATATATATATATACGTACACATAAATACATATTTTATACGTGACATTCCATCCATATATATGCATGTAAGTCTATTTCCAATGGCGTGTGCATACACTGATTTTTGGTATACTACGTGTCCGTGAAACATGGGCATGCATGGAAATACGTGCGTGCACGCATTACGATGCGATGTCCTGGGGTGCTCGGGTGTTGCCCGGCACTTGTTATACATTTCAATCATTTACAGTTGCCAATCATTTATTTCCGTGAAATACTATGATATACACATTTTAACAGTTCGAGTTACACTATTTGACCGACTTACCTCGGTACACGTGATGTATCCCGGGTCGGGATATTACAACCACCTTCTTGAAATTGAATATCAAATCAATATGCTTACATCCAAAAGTTGTTTCAATGTGATCTGGTCATCATGCTAATATATTTATGGAATTTTTGGTCAAAGTTTCACAAATAAATATACAAATATGTTGTTAAGTAGTATAGGGTTCAATGTCATTTCTTTAACTCTAAAAGTTTTTTACTATTTTGTTGACAAAAATATCCTTATCAAAAAAACATTTAAATTTCGTTGTTTTTTCATAAAATAAAAATAAAAGAATTCTTTTTTAAACACAAAAAGGAAGACTATCAGACTTATATTAATATAAACAAAAATTTTAATTTGCTTAATAGGTAATCAATTGCTAAAAAGCTTTAAATCAGGCCACTTTTTGAACCGCCATCAGCAAAACTAAAATTAAAGTAGATCAAAAAAATCCAGTGGCGGTTAACAATGGAAGGATAGTGTCAGTGATGGAGCAGCTTCGATATTTGGCTTCGGTGGTTTCAGATGGTGTTGGACATAGTGATGATGCAAGCAATAGATATGGGTGATTGCCACGTTGGTGGTGGTGCTTCTGCTTCTTGCGGCGGCAGCGGTGGTTGTGGTCGTGAGGGACTCGGTTTGCCTCCATTGTGTGGCTGTGTTGGTGTTCTGGATTTTGTTCAGTGACCAAAAAAAAAAGTTTTGATGCAATTATAAAATAAATTTATTATAATTTAAAAATCACGAATTTAAATTGTAAATACAATCTTTCTTATTAAAACTGTGTATGCTGTAAATATTTTAATATTATATTAAATAATGCTCTCTATACTGTATTATATATATATATATATATATATATATATATTTTGCATGATTAATTTAATTTGTGTAAGAGGTTGATAGTTCCTTGTATATTATCGCCTGCGTATCCTACCCAAATTCATGTGGATAAGCACGAGGTCGTATCAAATTTCTCCATGTGCTGTCACTTAGGACCAAACACAGTCTTAATGATTCAGTCCTCCAATGCTTCACTTGATTTTGACAAGACCTATTTCTTCTCCAACCTCATTCACATGTGCTTGGCAAAGTTTCTCTTATCACATCATCATTTAATATCATTTACTCTATCTTGAATGTATCCATTTAACACCAAGTATTGATATATATATATATATATATATATATATATATATATCACTATAACCTTCTCTCGATGATGAAGCACAGGACAAAAGCAAAAACTTTGGCTTTGAAATGTTACTGGGATTCAAATGTAATTCTTTACAAATTTTGTGAGGTATATGCACTAAAGGATGGCTATGAATTTATATGATCTCTATATATTAATGGAAAGTCATCAACAAAAATTTTCTTTGAGAAGATATCAAAATTATTAAGCAAATGTCCTAATCGACTTTATTCTTATTATTTTATTCTTTTTTACACAATTAATTAATTCTTCTTGTTGGTAGATTCTAATCTTCAAGACTTTCCTTTTTCTAGATTTTTTATTTTTAAAAAATGAGTAGAGTTATATTATCCAAAATTTGAGTCTAAAAGTACCCTTCAAATAATGACTCCTCTTGACAAAATATCAAATATAACAAAAATATGATGCAATTACCATATAGGAAAATACTATTTTCGTCCCCATCTTTTAGATAACGGAAATTTATTTTAAAAATAAAATTATCAGTAATACTATGCTTACTTAAAATTTTTATCGAAAGTGTTTACACAGCTAATGTGACAGCATTGTATTAGTTTTATATCACATCAAATGTGATATAAAGCTAATATAATGCTGCTACATCAGTTGTGTAAATATTTTTGATAGAATTATTGAGTCAGCATAGCATTACTCTAAAATTATTCAATTACTTTTACACGCAAAAACTAAGAATTACACTTCTTTCAATTAAAAAATATAAAAATAAGATATTCCTGTATTACAGGATATGATTGACGTGGCCATGAATTAGGTACATGTAAAATTTTCTTTAATCCCAAATCATTTTAAGTTGAATGCATTTGTACTATTTTGAAATTGTAATGAAAAAATTCTTGAATTGTGTTGACCTAATGTTCTTTCAAAACTTTCACACATGATAAAATGATTTTAACTCTTAATTTTGAGTTGTAATAATATTTGATATATTTTAAATAAATTTTATCTTATATAAGAATTAAATAATTTGTTATTAATATAATTAAGAGGTTTTATTTTATTAGAAATAGTAATATTAGTTTGAATGACTTTATATATTTTATATATAATGAAACACTGTGTGCCGCATGATGTAGCAGCCGTAAGTTATTTTGCCTCAAAACAAATTGTCAAATTGTGAGAGTTTGCTGCCAAAGTGTTCATCATTCCCAAGGGAATTCTATTTACTTTTGTCTTTGAACATGATGATTAGATTATCAATTAAAGTTCTTTTCTTTCATTGAATAATAGTTCGTACAGTAAAGTTTTTTTTTTTTCTTTTATTGCATCAACACCATCATCTTATTGTTTTTAATCTAACAATGGGTAGTAGAGTCTAATTCATAAAAATGACTTCACTTTATTTATACAGTACATAAATTTGATAGAAAAAATTATTTTCTTATTTAAGAGAGTACGATAATAATATTTTTTGATTCAAATAGTTTGACAATAAAGTTTATTAAAAAAAAACTTACAGGAAATGAAGATGAGCAAATAAGACAAGTACATTTCAAAACTTTAAATTGTATTTATTAAGTATTAGATTTTTCTGTTTTTTATAAAATTGCTCATGTTCAGTCTGTAAAACAAGCATGTGATATTCTAAATATATATATATATATATATATATATATATGTTGGTGTTGATAAAGTGAAAAATGTCAGATTATAAAAACTGCATTGAGATTTTGAGTTGTTGCAGATAAAAAAATCAAAAACTATTTCTGATTATTTTTTCCGGACCACGGCGCTTGTTAATGAGATGAGAACTAATGGTGAACAAAAAGCAGACCGTCAAATAGTAGAAAAAATTCTTTGAAACTTGACATTACAGTTTGAATATAAAGTGACTGCTATTGAAGAGTCAACTAACTTAGAGTCCATGACGGTGGATGAATTAGAGGGTTCGTTGACGGTTCATAAACAACGCTTGAATAAGAGATCAAAAAATTCAGTGGAAGATCTTTGCAATTAAATTTGAAGAATGAAAAAGGCATGTCTCAGAATAACGTAGGATTTAACTAACGTTTTCAAAGCTACCAGAACAAAGGGTAGAATCACAACAATAGAAGAGGCAAAGGCAATAATGGGTAGAACAGATCTGGTGGAGGAAGAGGTAGAGATAATCAATGACAGAATAACAATCAGTGACAGAACAACAATCAGTGACAGAATAATAATTGGTAGCACAGACCAATCCAAGGAAGAGGGGATGGTAACAATCATAATCCACAATATCATAAATCCAATATTCAATGTTTTAATTGTGACAAGTTTTAGTATAAAAAGTCTAATTGCAGATCTAGAAGGCCGAATAACAGAGATCATCAAGCTAATGTTGTTGAAAATAATCCTGGAGGTAATATTGATTCAGAGACCGTGTTGTTGGCTTATAACGTTGTGGATAATAATGATGATACTAAATAGTATTTGGATACTGACTGTAGTAATTACATGTGTGGTAAGAAAGACATGTTTTCTGATTTGAATGAGTCTGTTTGATCGGAAGTAAAGTTTAAAAATAATTCAAAGATACTTGTGATGGGTAAAGGCAAAATAACAATCAGTTTGAAGAATGGGTCTCACAAGTATATTTTAGATGTGTTTTATGTACCAGGTCTGCAATAAAATTTGTTGAGTATGGAGCAACTTTTAGAAAGAGGTTATGATATGCGAATCGACCATGGAATTTGCACAATCAATGATGATCGTATGTGGCTAATAGCAAAGGTAAACATGACTCTAAATCGTTTATTTTCATTGAGTATTAAATGTGAGAATTTACCTTGTTGTAGTTCTATGATTGATGATGATAATTGGCTATGGCATATGCGTTTTGAGCACGTGAGTTTTGGCTGTTTTAATTTTCTTGCTCAAAAACATTGGGTTTCTAGTTTGTCTGCCATTGATATTCTTAACAAAGTTTATGAGACTTGTGTTATAGGAAAGAAACTAGAAATGTTTTTCCTATAAGAAATTGGCCTTTGGAGTTGATTTACTTATATTTGTGCTCAGTAAAGGTACCTTTTAATGGTGGCAGTAAGTACTTGATTACATTTATTGATGATTTTAGTAGAAAAGCATAGGTTTATATTTTGTAATATAAATTTGATACTTGCGATACTTTTAAAAAATTCAAGGCCTATGTTGAAAAGTGAAATTGATTTTAAATTAAAACTTTAAGAACTAATAGGGGAACAGAGTATCTTGTTTGTGATATTTTTTGGAGAAACATAGTATTAGGCATCAGTTGACTACTAGATATACTCCACAACAAAAAGGAGTGGCAGAGAGAAAGAATAGAACTGTTATGGATATGGTTAGATGAATGTTGAAATTTAAAAAATTACCTAAAGGATTTTGGGCTAAAGTTATTACTTGTGCTATCTATGTCTTGAATATGTGCTCTATTAGAAGTGTTTCTAACAAAACCCCGCAGGAAGCTTGGAATGGACAAAAGCCGATTATTAAACACCTAAGGGTGTTTGGATGCATTGCATATGCTCATATGCGAGATCATCTTAGAAAGAAACTTGACGATGAGGTGAAATGTGTATTTTCATTGATTATAGTCAGTTGTCAAAGGCCTACAAGTTGTACAATCTAATAATAGAGAAAGTGATTATAAGTCATAATGTGACTTTTGATGAGCAATGAGTTTGGGATTGGTCTCAGAATGATCAAATCCAGCCAGCTTTAATTTTTAATAATACAGATTCGGAAATTGAAGTACAGAGTGAGCCTCGGATTAGTGATCCCCCATCTTCAGATGTGCCATTACATCATATAGAGTCCTCTAGGCGCCCTCAACGCCAGTGCCACTTACCTGCTCGCTTACAGGATTATATTGTTGGTAGTGATAATGAGTCAATTAATGAAGATTTAGTGAATTTTTCTTTCTTTGCATGTTGTGATCCAATGATCTTTGAAGAAGCCTCTCGTGATGATCATTGGATTAAAGACATGGATGATAAGATTCATGCAATTGAGAAGAATAACACATGGCAATTTACTAGTCTTCCTAGTGGTAAGAAATCAATTGGTGTGAAGTAGGTGTACAAGACAAAGTACAGGCCCAATGGCGAGGTTGATCGCTTTAAAGCGAGATTGGTGGCTAAAGGTTACAAATAAAATATAGGTATTGATTATTTTGAGGTGTTTTCTCCTGTTGCTAGACCTGATACAGTTCATATGTTTGTTTCTCTTACTGCTCAAAATAATTGGAGAATTTTTTAAATGGATGTTAAATTTGTTTTCTTGAATGGTGTACTTAAAGAAGAGGTTTATGTTGAGCAACCTGTCGGCTATATGATAAAGAAGCATGAAAACAAAGTCTTTAGATTGAATAATGCCTTGTATGGATTGAAGCAAACGCCTAGAGCGTGGTATACATACATTGATTCTTATTTTGCTCAGCATGGTTTTGAGAGATGTCTTTGTGAGCATACTTTATATGTCAAGTCTAATTCACATTATGATATTCGTATTATGTGCTTATATGTTGATGATTTGATATTTACGGGTAATAATCCAAAGTCAATTTTAAAATTCAGGGAGGCTATGATTGCTCACTTTGAAATGGTAGATATAGGATTAATGTCGTATTTTTTTAGCATTGAAGTTGTTCAGGCAGATAGTGAATTTTTATTTCACAAAAAAAAGTATGTTAGTGATATTTTGAAAATGTTTAAGATGGACAAGCCCAATCTAATTTTGACTTTGGTTGAGGAGAGGTTGAAATTGATGAGAAATGGGACAGGTGATCTTATGAATCCGACTTACTTTAAAAGGTTGGTGAGAAGTTTGAGATATTTGACTGCTACTAGACCAAATATTGTGTTTGGTGTTGGGTTGATTAGCAAATTCATAGAGACTCCACATCAATCTCACTTGCAAGCTGCCAAACAGATTTTGCAATACAATCGAGGGACGCAAAGTGATGGTATTTTTTACTCATCTTCTAACAGTTTGGAACTTGTTGACTATATAGATAGTGATTGGGCACGTGATACTGAGATGCGAAAAAGTACTTCAGGCTATGTCTTTCATTTTGGTTTTGGTGTATTTTCTTGGTTTTCTAAAAAGCAGCAAGTTGTTGTTCTTTTAACAGCATAGGTAAAGCACATTGCAGCAGGGAATATAACTACTCAAATGGTTTGGTTGCGGCGTATGCTTGGTGTTCTACAACACAAGCAGGATGGTCATACAATAATATTTTGTGACAGCAAGTCAGCCATTACTTTGACAAAGAATCCAGTTTTTCATGGGAGAAGCAAGCACATTGACATCAAGTTTCACTTCATTCGTGATTTGATGGATGACAAGGAGATTCAACTTAAATTTTGTCATTCTAAAGAATAAGTTGTAGATATTTTTACAAAATTACTCAAAACAAATTCTTTTTTAAAGTTGAAAAGATTGTTTGGCATAATGAAGCTTGAAGAGCTTCGTTTAAAGGAGATAATGTGAACCAATTAAACCAAAGTAGTAAAATTTTAGTAGCACTATTAATTTTGAATTCTAGTAGTATTTGATATATTTTAAATAAATTTAATCTTAGATAAGAGTTGAATTATTATTAGTGAGATTAGAAGTCTTTATCTTAGTGGGAATAGTATTATTAATTTAAATAAAATTAATATATTATCAGATAAAATAAAATAAAAAATAGTGTAATTTGTCCTTTCAATTAACAAGAGACTTTACCAATATATTCAAATATATATTTTCACACTTAACAGTCCCGTTATTTTCATCATTATATCGCATAATGATCGATATCAAGCATTCTAATGTAACTACTTGTCTTAATATTTTAATAATTGAAATCTAACATGTTTACATATAAATATATATATATGTGTGTGTGTGTGTGTGCGCGCACACATATACACACATTAGAAAAAAGGACATACTGTATTAACATGTAATATAGAAATATGCAGAGCCAAACTCCCCTGGCTTGTGAGGTTGTTGCTTTGACTTTATCCTGCTCTCTCATTTGCTTGCTCTATACTTTAACTAAAGTTTGAACTCTGGTTTGTGCGTCAGGTCATATAAAATTGTAAACTAATTAAAATAAAAATATTAGAGGAAAAGTTAAATATTAGCTCTGAGAACGTGAAATCTGTCTCAGCATCTTATAACGTGATTTCTCATACAAAGTCTTCTGCTTACCAGGTTGGATTTGGAAGGTGTTTACCAGACATTTTGACCATTTCTTGTTAGAAAATGAGCATTATTAGTAGTATCACCCTCTCTCTCTCTCTCTCTCTCTCTCTCTCTCTCTCTCTCTCTTATTTTTAAATGCATATTTGAGAATGAATAACGTAGCGAAAGCTTACAAAGAAGTAGGGCACTGCTTGTTTCTTGGAGAATCATTCGAATCCATGAACAAAAAAATAACGCACTCGAATACACGAGCTCAGATAATAAGATCTCAGAAAGAAATTTCTTTATTGAATAAAAGTTAACCTTACAATGAAAAGAAATAGCCTTTATATAGGCTGCAAAACCTAATTTATTTAGAACTATGACTCATAATTCGACTAGAACTACAACTTTAGGAAAAAAATAATTAAAATAAGGAGAAATACTAAAAATTCTAAAAATAGAAATATTCTAATTGAAAGTATAAATTAAAAGCGCTAAACTTAAGCAGTAATCTAGTAAAAGGACAACTCCAAACGACAAAACCCGCTTATTACCAAAAATAGCAAACACGCGCTTTTGAAGGTCAAAATGAAGAAATTTGCCTGAAAAACGGTATATTACTGACAAAACTAGGAGTATTGATCAGCACATCGATTTTAAGTCACTCACCAAATTTCACGCAATTTTGACAATTCTAACGTTACACGCAATTCTATGCTAAGAATTCTTTTACAATTTGTTCTACATCAATGCAAGAAAAAATAAATAGAAAATGAAATAGTGGGATGTAAAACCCATATAGATCCAGTGATTGTGGGCGTAATTGAGACTTGATTTGATAATCTGAAAGCAAGGTCAAATTATAATTGGTAATCATGGTTGTTTTATTATAACTTAAAAATTACGAAGCTTGAATCTTTTTTCTTATGTGAATAATTCTAAATTTCATATCAGTAAGGGTCTCATACATTAAACTAATTCTTAATTAAAAAATGTAGCAGTTTAATTGCGTGATTTAGCTTGTTTCGTATAACTTAATTTAGTACTCCCCGTCCTCATTTTGAATATTCAAAGCTGAGTCTGCTAGAAGGTATTGCCGTGAAAGCAATGCATTGACAGACTAAGACAGCTTTTTGCTTATTTAATTTTCATTGACTAAACTGGAAAATCTTAAGTGTCCAATACTCAAGAAAAGTACATGTACTAGTTGCTAGTGCCATCTTAATTAATTTGAAAATACCAATTAAAGATTTAGATAAGTATGGCTACTAACAACCAGTCAATCTTATTGTATATGGATTTGTTTTATTTTTCTCCCCTTTAGTACAAATAATTTCTTTATTTTCTTGTTTTTGAAAGTACCAATTAGGTCCATTGATAAAATATTGGGTTAATTAGATTTTAATATGATATAATTTGATTCCAATTTCAAATAGGGTCATCTATTATTAATTAAAATAATTCAATATTACAATTTATAATTTCATTTCAGTTGAATACAATTACAAACAATTGTTTCAAATTCTTAATGACAGTCGTTAACATGTGCAATCACAAAATACTATTTTGAAATCTATTTAAAATTATAAAACAATAAAATATAATCACATGAGCGACTGATGTCAATAATTTGGAATGATTATTTATAATTGATCTCAATTGAAATAAAATTATAAATTATGAGACTGAATTGTTTTAATTGATAATCGAAGACCTTATTTGAAATATGAATCAAATTTCAAGATACTAAAGTGCAATTAACTCTAAAAATTTTGATCAAAACTATTGCTTCATTGTATCCTAAAGGTCATGCCGCTGTAAAATTAACTGATCAAGAAACAAAACAAAATGAAACCAGATGCTCAGAGCTGATTATTTCTGCAACAAAGTTAAGGATTGCAATTCCACTCTCAAAATTGACAAAATGCACTTCTTTTTCATTCCAATCTCATAGACCATCAACAGTGAGAGCTGCTTTTCAGCAATCATAAAATGGTTAACTTTTAAGTTAAAATGAAGATGAAACCATCTAAACCATAAATTCCCAGGCTGTCTTTCTTATAGGGATTACTCATCAATCCAATGTGCGATTTTTGCCTGCGATGTTTAAATCCCATCTCCAAAGAAGAAAAAATTTAAAAATAAAATAAAAAAAATCTGGAGGTGCAAATAAATAAATGGGCATGTTATATCACATACTAATGAGAGTTCAATTTTTACTGGATAACTAAACTTTAATCACAACACTTGCAGATTTTGGTTAAGTTCACAATTCTATAACTCCCAACTGCTTAAATCAGTGACTTCAAGATGTCCAGACCTAGGCCTAAAAGTGTAAAACAGAGCTAAGTCCCAAAATTTTCATTCCGATGACATAAAACAATTGGGCAAGAACAGAAATTTGCATTCACAATCTTTGCACAACTGAAATATTATCAACCAGAACAGTATTAGATAATTATGCATATGAATCTTTTTTGGTGACGAGGAACCCTAGCCGCACTTTTGTATGACTGGGTAAACTTTGAATACCTGCAACCGCATGCACTTTTGAACGCAGATGAATCTTTATTATGCAGTTTCTATGACATCTGCTCTGGGAATGATGGTCAGGTATTAGTTTTATGCTAATTTATGGTTTAAAAAAAAGACTTCATGTCAATGGACAGAACATAATGAAAATTCATTCTATTTTACTTGTTAAGAGATGGAAGGTAACCATAAAAACTTGCTACATGAATTTCTGGCAGACTGATTATAAAACTGCCAGTGATACAGCAGTAGAAAGAAGCTTTACACCATCATCATCCCACATCGACAGTGGGGCAGTTGCTCCAGTAATAAATGCCTACAAACATATACATTAGACAAGATCTACCTGATAAGTATGCATAAACATAGTAACAGGAATCAATTATGAATTTTAATGTAGAAAAATGGGATTCTGAAATCTGAGTGGGCAAATTTAACATGTGCCATGCAATAGAAAGTCCATTGAGTTGATCAACCGATACAACTTCAGTAGCCTATAATTTAAAAAATCTTGGTAGATAAAGTAAGGACATTGGCATTGCCAACATCCTTGAGCAAGAAGAGTTTGAACATTAAATGAGTGTGAAACAACATACCTTTCTACTGTTGATAACAGCTACTGGTGCAACATGTTGTACAGCTCTCTAAATCTCACAGAAGTAATAGGTCCCTATGAATCAAGTCATGGAATAGCATACATTAGAAAACTATTGTAAATTCAACAAGGAACAACCTATAATTGTTTCAATGAGAAAGCGATTCCATCATATATCTCATTTGATTTTAAATCATCATATATAGAGGGTAAAAAAGTGTCTTCCCTTGAGTTTTTAACTACATCATTATGTTTTTTTATCATTATTCTCAAACTAAGGGACTTTTAAACAAATTTATCAAACCCACGTTGTTAAAAGGTGTCTTCTCAAAAGACGCCTTTCAACTTTTATAAACTAAACTTATCTTTTTTTGTGTTATGTTAGTGTAGGAGACTTTTAAATTACGAAAAAGAACTAAAGGTGTCTTGTCAGAAGACGCTTTTAAAAGGTGTCTTTTGAGAAGACGCCTTTTACATTTTTCTTTAAATAATGAAGTTGTCTTCTCAGAAGACGCCTTTGTTAAAGGTGTCTTCTGAGAAGACGTCTTGTGAGAAGAACGTGGGTTTGGGAAATTTGTTTGAAATCACGTGGGTTCAAGAATACTGATTTAAAATCACATGAGTATGGTCAAAAATTTGTCTTCCCTTTATTGCTTCCAAAATCATATCTGGCATCAAAATCAAGTACCTACCGTACATCTTGTGACTTGTAATATTTTCATTGGTTTAATGACTAAAGGAGGGAAGCTGGTTTTGAAGATGGTTGATTGCATGACTGTGTAGACAAATCTATGCCCTAGTTTAATTAATCAAGAACCTAATAAAGTTAGATTTAATTATGATCGCTCTCAAAAAGTCCACTTTATTTACTCCTTAAAGGTTGATTACTATTTAAGAAATTCTCTTGTTAAATTACTTAGACAATGAATTCAAGTATATCAAATATTCATAATAAAATAAAACAAAATAAAGTAAATATGAAGGACATCATGATTTATGGTGAGAAAATTCTCATGATGCAGAAAAACTCACTCACTGCAAAAGAATCCACTAATCAACAAAAATAACAACACAACTCCACAAAGACAATCCTCGAGGAACTAACCTGCCACGACCCAGTGAATTACCACTAGCCTACTAACAGAATTTCTTCTTGTCGCCTGTCTATTCCCTTGATTAGTCTTTCCTAGCAGCATGCTTCACAATCTACAAATCCACCATTCTCGTAGTGTGCAACTTCCTGTGCAATGGATGCGCCTATTCTGCTATATGTCTCTATAGTGTACCGGCTGACACCTAGTTATATAGAGACTTTTTCAGACAAGGTACTAGCAGCTGACTATGCAATCAAGATTTTGACTATATGAAAAAACGGAAGCTAAATATTTATCAATTAATATTTGACTTCAAGATGTTAGGATTCCTTACATGAGACACAAGGAGGTCCTATATATAATAATCTACTCAAAAAACCTAATCCAAATTGGAAATTTTTTTTGCAAACAATCAAAATTGGATTTCAGCTACGCGCATTTGAATGATCTATGTACGTGTTTGGACGAAGCTACCGTTCGGACGATTAAGCTACTGTAATTTATTGCGACACAAAATTTAATGCCACCATTTGGATGGATAAAATTCACGTTCGGATAGATGTGCTACTGGAATTTCAGTTCGTGTATCGTAATTAATAAAAATAAGTTTAGAATCATTTTTATCAGTCCCATAGGTCAAATTTAGCCTATAGTCAAAACTAAACTTTACCTAAGGTCATTTTCAATTTTACAACCATATTCTAAACTTCTACAATCTTAATGTCATGTGCTTAAAGTATGATGCATGATATGCATGGCAACATTATCTTGTATTGCACAATTCTCAAGCTTGTTCGTACTTGTGAGGCTTGACTTGAATCTTCAACTATGACTAACGTAATCCACACGACTCAACTTGACTCAACAAATATTAGTCCTAAGAAATACAACTTTTGGAAAGAAAAAAATTGCTAACATAAAAAATTACAAAAAAAAATTCTCACAATGAAAGCTAGTTTTCTATCTTTAAAATATTATTTTTTCTCCTCAATGGAAAAATAAAATCTAAATATTGAATCAAATGCTTCATTTTTTATTTTTCTAAAGAAGGCACACTATAGCAATTACTATGTGTTATTATACCAATACAATCTAATATTGCTAGAGTCAAACTGAAGATAAACTCACCTGAAACATTCATCTTCCTTGATTTTTATTGTGCAGGCAGAGTAAGGGGCTGGACCTCATGCCATGGCATTATGACAGGGATTGAGAACCAAAAACAAATGATAGCACAAAGTAAATGAATCCAGAGCAAAGCTGGAGACATTGTTTGCATAAGGCAATAGATATACAAAGAGGGAAAAAATAAGGTGAAATGAAAATAGCTCTTGGACCAGAAAGAAAGATTTTGACTACAGGCTACCAAAAAGAGGAAAAACAGAAGTTGGAACAAAGTACCTGGAACAAATGTCTTGGCAGCCTCCTTCAATGAGCCTCAATGAGTAATATCTTTGTCCTGTCCAAGTTAGTTAAAACAATGCCACTTACTCGGACAGTTTAATTACGGAAGATCATAAATGAGAATAAGAACACAAAAAAGACAGAATATACATGGTTCGGTGAGATACCTATGTACACAAGTAGTGATGATCAATCTACTATGTATCAAAGAGATTATGTAAGATTTAAAATCGCTCTGATACCAAATGTAAGACTCAAAAATTGCTCTAATACCAACTGTTGGATTTAAAATCAATCATATTATTTGTTGAATTCAAACCAAAACAAAGCACTCACATTAACAAGAGAAAAGCAAAAACTATTGGTGGGATAACAATATAATATTTTATTTGAAAAAAGATTGAGCAACACATAAAATCACTCTAACTCTCTTTTGCAAAATCAACTAACTCACGGCTTTCACTTTTACATGGCTCTCGGCATACACAATGCCTCACGGCCACTCTTCTTGTTTGGCCACCACTCTATTAATTTTGTGGCTTCTACCCCAATGTGACAGAGATCTACATATATATAATACTGACTCTAAGTCCTATATTGATTAAGACATCTAATCCCACACAAATTACTAATACTATTCCAACGAGAATAAAGACTCATAGTCTCACTAATAATTAATTACCCAAACTCTTATCTAAGATAAGGCTTATCTAAAATATATCAAATACTATTAGGACTCAAAATTAAGAGTCCTACTAAAACTCTACTAGCTTAATTTAATTAGCCAACAATGCCTCCCTTAAACAAAGCTCTCTAAGCAGCTCGCCAATGCCTTCAAGAGCAAGAATCTTCAGTGCAATTTCTGTCGTTATAAGATGTTTTTGCGACAGCAATCTGGAACAATCATCTGTCTTCATCTTTACACAAGGACATGATCTAATTTTGTACTTGGCATATAACTTTTAAGCTTATTCAACACGATCAAAGAACAAATCCACGCTTACCCATTCAAAACCAAAAATAGCAAAATAATCATCCATGCCAATAATTTCACTATCAAAATGTTGCAAAACCTGCTAATATTTCAGAATACCAAAATCATCTTCTCAAATAAAATCTGCAGCAATAAAATCACTAAGATCCAAACCACTGTTGTTGCCCGCCATCAAGAATTTATCAACGCCGATAAAATCACAAATTTCAGACAACTTGCGCTTTTCAATTCCCCAAAATTCTGCAAACTCTAAAAATCTCATCTGCACAAAATCAACACAACTCGAGTAATAAAATTTTCAATACCCACAAAATCAACTAACTCTTGAGTGATAAAATTCTCAGTACCAATAAAATCAACAAACTCTGAATTGCAAAATTCTTCAATCTCACCATGTTTTGATTCCAAAGTGCTTGGCAAATCGAACAAAATAGCAAGGCCAAAATCTTCAAAGCTTTCAACTAAATCAAGTCTACCAATAGAAAGCTTTTATTCATTCTCAACTATTAACTTCTCAAACTGAGTAGGTTGGAATAATTCTTCAACATCTCCCAACTCACCAAAAGCAATTTCCAGCAAATTCAAATTTTCATCTTCATGAGCCAAAGCCAAACTTTCAACTGAACAATTAGTTTCTTCTTCTTCAACCTCTAAAATATTTCCTTCCTCACAACTAATATTTTCTTCTTCAGAATTATTGACGAAGCAGTCAATATCATACGAATCTAAATTCAACACATTATATGAATCATCCCAAATTGGAATGAATTCTGAAAATAATTTTGAATTATAAATCACCTTATTTTCGTCAAACTTATCTCTTTCAAAATCAACCACCCAATATATATCTATCGGAGGTTCATAACTGTTTCGCAGTTTGGTTTTATATGCCGAAATAAAATCATACCAAAGCTTATGTGGTGGTGAATAGTTTTGCCTATAAACAAGAGTACTCCAATGTGCCCAATGTATTGTCTTCCTTATTATATGATAGAGCCATTTAACTTTCTTCTCATAAAGCTCTTTTGATAAACGCTTCAATGCAATATCTAACACATTAAATAAATTGCAAGTATTAAGGTAAAGTGTAACACGATGTAACCACTCATCAATATTATGACCGCACACTCTCAAAATCTCAAACTGTTGTCCACTCACCAAAACTTTCCCCATAACTTCAAATCAACAATTTATTTAAATCACGTACCTGGATTTATCTAAACACTGATCTCGCCGTCTTTTTTTTTTTGCTTCAATCTGATCAAGTTGGCCTCCTTGTCAATTAAATCGGGCTGGCCTCCCTGTCAATTAAACCGGAACTTCTTTTGTTGTTTCACAATTATTTGTACCACCACAGGATCTTTTTTCTGACCCTAACAACCGCCGAATCTCAATCGAACAACTCTTCAACAAACCACTCAAGATCGCAACCTCGAGCAACATGAGAACCACCGTTTCCTGCAATAATCCGGGAACGAGACCAAACCTTGATTTTCCACAGCTTCGATAAATTACACCAAGATTTTAACTGGCCATGATCATTACTGGCTCTGATAAATTATCCAAGATAGTAACTGGCTCTCATAAATTACCCCAAGATCGAAACTGGCTCTGATACCAAATGTAGGATTTTAAAATTGTTCTGATACTAACTATTGGACTTAAAATAGCTCTGATACCAAATGTAAGATTTAAAATCGCTCTGATACCAAATGTAAGACTCAAAAATTATTCTGATACCAATTGTTCAATTAAAAATCACTCTCATATTATTTGTTGAATTCAAACCAAAACAAAGCACTCATATTAACAAGATAAAAGCAAAAACTATTGGTGGGATAACAATATAATGTTTTATTTGAACAAATATTGAGCAATACATAGAATCACTCTAACTCTCTTTTGTAAAATCAACTAACTCGCGGCTTTCACTTTTACATGGCTCTCGGCAATCACAATGCCTCATGGCCACTCTTCTTGTTTGGCCACCACTTTATTAATTTTGTGGCTTCTACCCCATTGTGACAGAGATTCACTTATATTTAATATTGACTCTAAGTCCTATATTGATTAGGACATCTAATCCCACAGAAATTAATAATACTATTCCAACTAAGATAAAGACTCTTAGTCTCTCTAATAATTAATTACCCAACTCTTATCTAAGATAAGGTTTATCTAAAATATATCAAATACTACTAGGACTCAAAATTAAGAGTCCTACAAAAACTCTACTAGCTTGGTTTAATTAGCCAACAAATTACAAGAGCACAACACTAGTAAACCCGAAATCCCCTTTACACCCAATACGGTTCACACAAAAGTCGGCTATCTTCTCATAAGAAGGAAATCTAAAAAATAAAACCCTTATATATGTGGGTTACAAAATAAGAGTCGAACCGGGTCAAAAATATCCAAACAAAACGAGTCAAAAAAGATTCCCTATCACATCAAGTCATCAAGAATCTGAGTAAATTCATGAAAACCACCCAACAAAGTTTACTATCAGATCTACCAAATGATATGTGACAAATAACAATGAGATCACAGCCAAAACTCTGAGTAATTGCTAAATTCAATATGGATGTTAGACATCATAGTTGAAGTGTTCTAAGAGATCATTATGAGAAAATGACACCTACTAGATCTTTAACTTCATAAAAGGATTCAGTAGGCCCTGGAATTCTCTTTCTATAACGAACATAAGTATGAATGACTTTTCGGGAACATGTTTCCACCACAAACATTTGGGGAAATCAAACACAATCCTACAATACTAGGTTATGATGAGAATTCTATTGACCAACTTAATGGATAGGGCAAAGACATAACCTCCGGTAAGATTTTTGATAGAATAATTCTTTTAATCCTGAATCCCTAGAATTACCTAAACCAAGTCATCTGTAAAAGAAGCAAGATATTTAGAGCCATTTTGAGTGATGAAAAAGACAAATATTTGTTCAGGAACTTTCTAAGGTGAATCAAGAGCATGGATTTAAATCGCAGTCACGGAATACGAATCGGTCGTGATCGTGGTCGCGGTGTAACAATATCGGAAGTATCGGATCATTAGTAACGGGAATCGGAAATCGCAATCGTAAATTTTTTTCAAACATTAAAAAATCTCTTAAATTCATTGAAACACATATCTTGACTACAATTATCACATTTTTTATTATTATTTCTCAATTTTTTAACACCTAAAAATATTTTTCTTATAAATAATACTTAAGAAGATATTTTATTATTTTATATATATTTTTAAAAGTTAAACTAATTATAAGTATCATTCAATTTAAATAATATTACAAGAAGTAATATAAATAATAATAATAATAATAATAATAATAATAATAATAATAATAATAATAATAATAAATGATTATAAGCATGAAACCAACTCGGTGTGATTTGTTATGAAATAAAAAAAAATTAAAATTTTTTAGGTTAATAGGCCTTTTCGAGTTCGTATTGACCCAAATGTTTTGGTAACCGGAACCCATTTCAATTTTTTTTTTTATTTTGTTAACTATCTCTCTTGTATATAAATCTTATAAAAATAAAAATTATAAAAATTATGCAAAAAATAAAATTAAAATTAGAAATTAAAAGAAAATTAAAAATTGGAAAGAAAAAAAATTTAAAACAGCCGTAACGATCTTGTAACTGCCGTAATGGCCGATACGTAATGGTATTGGTCGATATGGCTGTGAAATTTAGTCACACCGAGATATTGGCCAGTATAAGTATTGGAGGGTCAAAAAACTGATACATAACGGCCGATACGTAACATAACGGTCGTTATTTAAAACCATGATAAAGAGTAGCAGGAACCATAAAAAGAAAAAAAAAAGGTATTTAATAGTAGCAATTAACAGCACAGTAGATTCATAGAATAACCTAATCTCTCTAATTTCTGGATAGATCACACTTGAAAAGCCTAATAATTAAATTAACCAAGCAGAAAGGCCCTTAATCCAACACACTTGTAATCTTGTGGACATTAATCATGTCTTTAGGGAAGATGAAAAGGCAACTGAAGCTGATGTTATTGGCACCTAGGGCATAGCATGGACGGAAAGTTAATATTATTTCTTCTACCAAAGAAAGAGATGGAGTGGGTGCAAGGCAAGGTTTTCACTGTGACTGAACATTTAAACTGGAAATGCAAGGTTTTCATTGTAAAGACAACACATGAGTCTTGTTATCGAAGTGGTTTGATTACGCATGCACAATACTATCATCTTTCCAAGGAAAGTAATATACAAATGGAACTTCCTCAATATCCTATTTAGAAGGCATAAAGTGCATTCCCGTATTAGAATGAAAATGTTTACCCTCATTGGTTCCAAAACTATAAAAACAACATAAACAAATAAATAATTAAACAAAGCCACCAGAAACACAAAAATCAGTCATTAACTAAATTATTGGAGTAGTCTTGCAATACAGCTCTTTTATTAAATTTATACAGTAAAGAAAATTGTAAGAAATGCCATAACTGTCAGTACACAAACCTCTAATAAGGTGATATTGAGTTGCTTGGATGGGCTAATGACAACACTTAAATCTTCAGATACAAGGGCTTCCTATCCATTGGAACACTCTCTTTCTGGCCTTTATTTTCATTTCACACTCCAAATGCCACAACAAACCAAACACATTTCCTCCAACGTTCTCAAAACATGGTTCAGAAAGCTCATTCAAATGGACCTTACTTATCTGAAAACAATTTCAATCCTCTCAATTCCTCCTACAATTTTTTTTAACAGATAAGTAACACATACACATAACTATCCATAAATAACCAATCTCTACACCTCAATTATTCGAATCAAACAAAAATTATGTATTAAAGTGCGGCAACATGACAAATGAGTCCACTATTGCAAATTAAATTAATGACACCTAAATTGAACAAAACCAGCACAAATACTGAACAATTCATCAGAATAACAGACCTCAGGCTCCATGATGTCCTCAAAACTGAGGCGGGACGCGAATGGCAATCCTGTCACCGAAGAACTGAAACCACAATTTGGTGTTCGTAATGCCCAAAAGAATCAACTTCGAAAGCAGCTTGCTCGAGGATATGGGCATGGGAAGTTGTTGGGTTGGGGAAAGGAAACAAAGTGAAGCAGTGTTGAAGATGAAGTGTCGCTTGGAGGAACAGGAGAAATTGTAGGCATTGAGAGTAGAGAGAGAGAGAGAGAGAGAGAGAGCGGAGAGAGCATTCACGGCGGGGAAATAGAGTAGGTAATGTGGGATAGTATGAAGTTTTATAATTTCGAAGCCCAAAAAAAGTTGTTTTTGTATTTTTGAGGGTAGTTTTTGTCATTTTAAATAACTTTGGGACCTAAACAGTATAAAGTTTCTAAAATATGTTTGGTGCTAGCATGTTTGACTTTGGGAATATTTTTGGGTTCAGATTTTATTTTTTACATTTTAAGTTGGGCTTGAATAAAATAACACAAACCTGATGTAAATTTGAGTTGGATTTGAGTTGAAACTTTGATAACTTAAGTCCAACCCAAACTCAAATTTAATATTTTATATATTATATTTTTTTTATATTTTAATTAACTATCATTATTAATTTCTTACAAGAATTAATATTTATATTTTATAATTTCAAAAACTTGTTTACTTTTAACATTTTTTTTAAATAAAATTATGTTGAAATAATTATTTTAACTATTTTTTATTTTTTTTAAGGAGAAATTGGAAAAAATTATTAAATCTTTTAGTATATAATCAAAATAAGAAAAGTGACATCAATTTATTAAAGAAATTGTGAATAAAATCTAAAAATTAGAATTAATAACCGGATTCAAGTCTGGCTCGAGTTAAACCTGATACAAAAGAATTTTAATTCGGGTTCAGGCCGGGCTTAAGTTGACTGCTTTAAAGCTTAGATTAGGCTTGGACATGACTCAACCCAAACCCAGCTCACCCGAGTTATAGTCCTAGTTCGACTGGTGCAAGTATTTATTTTCTATGTAATTGGTGTAGGTTTAATTTTCCTTCCTAGTTACTGTATCAAAAAAACAAATATTCTCCATCAATGTGTAAATTTCGAATAATGCCCATGAAAATAGAATACACGATAGTTAAATAATTTTTCCGAAAGAGTGGCTTCTCATTTCTTGTAAAAATCACAAGAAAAATTATTTTCCCGTGAAATTAGTGTTGGATGTGTATAATATATATATATATATATATATATATATATATATATTAGGTATTGATAAAATTGTTGATAGAACTTATAAGATAGTGTTTGATACTTATTAAATTACTCTGAAGAGATGTATATTGATACTCATTTTATATAAAATAACTGAAAATATTATATTTAATATTTTATTTAATTACACGTACATATAAGAGCTAATATAATAATTATATATATAGATAATTAATATATGTTACAATTATTTAGATAGCTAATGCATAATATATATTACATATACATAAATAGTTAATGTCTATATGTAATATTGTTATATATATTTTATATCATTATATATATATAATATACAATTAATATCTACATATTTCGTTTCTATATATAAAGTTTATATACTTAGATAATTAATAACATATATATATAATATGTAATTAATATATACATATTTTGTTTGTATATATCAAGTTTATATACTTAGATAATTATATATAATTAATTTTTTTATGTATTTAAGTGGTGTTGGGAAACTTCATTTTTTCATGATAATATAAATTTATAACATCACTTTTTAAGTGTTCGAAGATTTTTAGAATTTGTATATGTATCTCCTTGATGTAGTTTGTATCTTTTATCAATTTATTATCCAATAGATTGACTAATAAGATGAATTCATATTTTTTTAAAAATACTTTAACCAAATATATATATATATAAAGAAATACAATTGGGTATTACAAAAATAAAATATAAAAAATTCACACTTTTTTTTTAAAGATGGATCATTATTACAATTATTATTACAAAGTTAAAAATTTATAAATAGGAGTAATTTAGACAACAATAAAAAATTCTTTTTTACTTTAAAAGTTTTCAAGTAAGAAATTTAAATTTTCTTGTAACTTTCTTATCTTTTCTTTCATAACCAAACGAATATTGGAAAAATTAACTTTCTTTTCTTTTCTCTTTTTTTATTTTCTAACACTTTTACTTTCTAGCATTTGTTTCCTTTTAACTAAACGAAGCCTTAAGTAAGAGATAAGAAGTTGATTACCCCTCAAGTTTATCATTCATTTTTTACTTTGTAAAATATCATAATTTTGTTTTGATATAAAAAAAAAAAAAACTATTGATAGTATTAAGAGTGCGAAAAAATTTATATTAAATTTTATGGTAAATTACAGTGGCCTCACATGCGATTTCTGACAATTACATTGACCTCTTCCAGTTTTTGAAATTACACTAACATCTCTTATTTTACCTGACAAACTATAAATACTCCTCCAGTCAATTTTTTTAAATGACAAAAACTATCCTTTCATGTCTTTTTTTTTTTTTTACATTTTTTAAAATTTTGATCAATTTTTTTAAAATTTTTTCATTTTTAAATAAATATTGATTAAAACCTTAAATTTATTTCTATATAAAATAAAAATAAGTTATTTACTTTAAATTTATTTTTATATAAAATAAAAAAAATTAAAAATTAGAAAAAAAAATGGTTAAAATTGAAGAAAAAAAAAAAAAACAACAAAAAGAAACATAAAATGAGCAGTTTTGTCATTTTGAACAAAAGATTTGACTGGAGAGAATATTTGTAATTTATTAGGTAAAGTAGGTGAGGTTAGTGTAATTGTCTGAAACTTTAAGGGAGGTTAATGTAATTTACCTTAAATTTTAATTAATTAAATCAGTAATTTAATTAATAAAGAACTCAAATTTAATAACCTTATTTAGACTTGAGATGTATTACTATTGAAAATATCACTTGTTAGATAACTAAGATCTCAAGTTCATACAAATATCAAAACTATAATAATATAATTAAACATGTAATCAAAAATAAATACGAGACACGAAAATGTTTACGTAAGAAACTCACCTGGAGAATAAAACTCACTCAGTTGAAAAAAGATCCACTAATCAATAATATATACACAACAGAAGTCTGCAAAGATATATTCCCAAACAATTAACCTGTCACAAACTAGTGGATTATTGCTAATCTGCTTGAATATTCTCGTTAATTACTTCTTCTTGGTTATTCTTTTACAATCACAACACCATCTACAATCTGCAAATTCACCACTACAGTAATGTGTAATTTCCTGTGCAATGAAAGTACGTGTATTGCATGACACTAGGTATATAGATTTCAAACAAAAGGAATAAAACCTTGTAGAGAAACTAATTATATGAATAGAAGGTAAAGCAAAAATTCCTCAATGTATCTCAATGCTTCAAAAGGTCAAATTCTTTTCATGAGATACAAGAAGCCTATTTATAGCACAAAAAAAAGTATATAATCTAAACCTAGATAGATTAGGCATAGGGACACAAAATTAGAAAGTTCCAACCAATTCATGTGTAATAATACTAGCACACATTCGAATTGGTGACGCTTTACTATTCAAACAAACAATCCATTCGAATGTGCTTTCATTTGAACAAACAAGCTACTAGAAATCCAAATCGAAAACTTACAACAAAACTTTAACGATTTTTCAATATTCAATTATTTAACATAAAATAAGTTTTGAAACCTACTTTTTAGTAAATTTCATAAGTCGACTTAGCTTATAGTAAAAACTAAATCATACTTAAGATCATTTTAATAATTATAAAGTTCATATCTAAACTTAAATTCAATTCTAAGATTAAGTGCCTAAGTGTAATGCATGATATACATGCTCACATACTTTGAATTGCATATTTCTTCAGACTTGATATACTTGTAAGGTTTCTTGAATCTTTAATTTGAGACTAGAAATAATTCACATGACTCATCAATTATTGTCTAAAGAAATACATCTTTTAAAAAAAATTCCAATATAAAATTACATAATTACAAGACCACCTGTGCAGGTTGGGGATAAAATAGTTTAATGTTCCAATTAGGTTAAAATGGAATTCATTTAACCTATGTACTTCCATATTTCAAATTTAGAAGGTAATTAATGATTAATATTGTAATTAAAATATGTTGGGGGTAGTTTTAGTCATATCAAATAACATTGGAACCCTACACATTACTCAGGTCTTGGACAGTTGGACAATATCATTAACATATAAAGTTTCTAAAATATGTTTGGTGCTAGGACCAAGGTCTTAAGTAGTGTGATTGTCCAATTCTTACACAATTAGCATGTTCCCATTGTCGTACCAAAAATATATATATTTGGTACTCCTCTAACATGTAAATTTTGGATACTTACATTTTCTCGTAAGTAACCGATATCGATTAAACTGCTAGTTTACAATTCATTTTTAACTTCAACCCAATAATTACAAGGCCACCTATGATGGTTAGGGATAAATTAGGTTAATGTTCTAATTAGGTTAAAATGGAATATCTTTAACTTATATACTTTCATTTTTCAAATTGAGAAGGTAATTAATTATTAATGTTGTAATTAAAAAAGAGATTATTGTCTTAGTGTTACCAAAAATTAGATAAAGCTTGATGTTTAAATGCCTCAATTGGGTGAATAACATGGCCCTTCCATGATCATGATTCTTTTTTTTTTTTTTCGATACAAGGATGTGAAGAGAAGAAATTAAACTCATGTCAATTATGTAAATAGTAGACACTTATTCCGAAGAAATTAAACTCATGTCAATTATGTAAATAGTAGACACTTATTCCACTTGAATAAGATTTTGATTGACCACGATTCTAGCTGCAAGAATATGACAATAAATATCACTTTCTTTCTTTAATTGGAGTTTGTGCAACTAGGTTAGTTGGAAAAAACTAGGGTTGCAAATCGATCAGGCCGTGCCGAACTTGAGCTTAGACCAAGCTCAGCTCGTGATACAAGCCATTGAGCCCAAGAATAACCCGAATAGTGAACCCGAACCCGTCTCGACAAAATTATGCCTACTATTAGGTTTTTCTCAGGTACCCAAACATTCAAATTTTTTCGGACTCGGGTTTCAGGTTTGGGTTTCGTAGTAGCCTCTTAGAACTGGGGTTTATGAGCTTTTTTAGTGATTTTGCCTTTTTGTTTCGAGTTTTGCCTATTTCTTTGAGGAGCTGAGCTAGGATGCTTTTAAAAATCTCAATTGCATCTTTTACTCTCCAATAATTCCAAGATGCTTTTAAAAATGCATGCTCTGCATTAAATAAATATTTACATATTGTCCGGTCAATATTTTGGAAAAACTTTTGGTGTAACCTTAAATTGGTATAATATATATTAATAGAATGAACAATAAAGATGATTTACATGTTTCAAATCTAACGGTTTATATTAATTAAGATATAAAAAATATGATTTTAAGTGGTAGTAATTCAGGCCCAGGTACTTGACGTCCCTGGCCAAACCCATCCTGATTTAAATTCAAGCTCAAAAATTCAAGCCCGGGCATCATATATTTTTGCCCAAGGCCGTAATTTCTCAAGTTAGGCTTGGGTCGGGCTTGGGTTTACGTGCCTGACTTGCACCCCAAGAAAAAATACAATACTCTTACTAGATAAAGATCAAAAACTCCGATATTATGAATATGTTCATTTTAAAAACTAAAAAAATAAATTGTGTGAACTTGGTCTATAGGTTAGTCCAATCACATCCAAACATATGGATGAGTGTCTAGCTTTAACGGGATAAAAATATTGTGTTTTTTTAATTGACAAACTCTGATTAATTTGGTCTAAGATGTTAATTTTAACTGGTTTTGTTGAGAATTTATCATATCCCTCTTCTAATGGAGCGAGTTTGAGTGAAGTTATATCCATCTAGTTAGGGTTTGAGACAGGTTTGGAGTGAAGGCGCTCCACCCCTCCTTAGCTCGATTATATAAAATAAAATAATAAAATAATTTTGTACTACATAATTAATGTTCATAATGATATTTTTTAGTCACTCATTATAAGTTTATACAAACTTGATAGAGTTTTATGTTTAAAAAAGAAAATAATATTATTCTAATCTTCTATTGACATGCATAATTCTTATTTTAACACATATAATATTTTATTTAAAATTTATTAATTATAATTAATTTAATAAAATAAATAAATAAAAATTTAAAAATAAATGAGAACACTGATGAGAACTCATTTTCACTTATTACCAAATTTAAACAAATTTGAGAGAAATTTTTTTCGTGGGACGGGCTTAAAAAAAAGTCCTGCCCCGCTGCCATTTCAATGGACTCGATTAATTAATGAATCTGATTTACATAAAAATTTCTCTAAAAATTCAAGTTTTTTTATATTTGCCCAACAAAAAATTAATAGGCCAAAATGGCCTTCTTTATTTCCATTTCAGGCATCTTTACTTAAATTTAAATTTAAGTTTGAGTAAAAAAAATTTTCATCCTACACTCAAATCTATATTAAATTTATTTTTATTCATACTCAATTTCTAAATCTATTATAAACTCAAATTTATAATTTAAACTTAAATTGAGTTTACTATTAAAGACGATGAACTCAAACTTTTAAATAAAATTTGAGTTTGAGTTAACCGAGACATTGCCTAATAACATTATCCAGCCAATCCACAAGGAAGAAATCCAAACCACCCAAAAATATGTAACAAACAGAATCCAGAAAAACGATGGAGAGAGAAGAAAACGTTTCACTCGGATTCTTCTCTGTCATATCCTACCATTTCTGATCTGTTGTCCTCTCTCTCATGGAAACCATTCTATCTCCTCATTCTCTCTGTCCTCTCTTCAGCACCAAACCTGCCTCTTCAAAGACCCTTTTATCTCCCTCTCTTCAACCCAAATTAAACTCAGTGTCTCTCATAAAACCCATCTGTTCTAGCCTCAAAAGACAAGCCTCTCAATCAATTAAACAATCTCTTCCAATACCCACAAGCTGGTTTTCTCATGTACATCATGGACTGGCAGCTCTAGCTCTCTCTCTGGCACTCAACTTTTGCCCGATTCTACCCATTGGTTCTGCATTAGCATCCGAATTCGATGTACTAAATGATGGCCCCCCAAAAGAATCATATGTGGTGGATGACGCCGGCGTGCTCAGTCGGGTTACAAGATCCGATTTGAAGCGGTTGTTATCAGATTTGGAGTCGAGGAAGAACTTACACATCAATTTCATCACTGTTCGCAAACTTACTGTAAGTTCATTCTATAATATATATATATATATATATTAAGTAGAATGGAATGATGTAACAGGTAGCCGATCCCATATATATTAAGTAGAATGGAATGATGTAACAGGTAGCCGATCCCAAATAGTTGGGAAAAGGCTTTGTTGAGTTGAGTTGAGTTGAGTTGAATCGAGTGAATGGAATGGTGCAACACAATTCCTGTAAGCCGACCCACATAGTGAGATATGGTCCTAGAGGCAGTCAAATTTTGAAAATTGTTTTTTTTATCCCTAGTTCTATAGAATTTTAAAAAAAGAATTAGGATTTGCATCCCAAATTTTTTCATATTTTTTTATTTATTAGAAATCTCCTTAATTTTTAGTTTTTATGTTTTCCCCCCCTAAATTCCTAGTCAAGGTACTCAACTGAGATAAGACTTTGTTGAGTCGAATTGAATTGAGTGAATGGAATGGCACACTCATGTAGTCACCCAAATAGATGAGATAAAGCTTTTGGTGAGTTGAGTGAATGGAATGGTGCGACAGGATTCATGTAACCGACCCCAAATAGTTGAGACTAGACTTTGTTAAGTTGTGTTGAGTTAGATGTTGAATTGAGTCTAACTCAACAAAGGCTTATCTATATATATAAGCTAGGCCATCTTCCTAAGACAATGGACAGTCCAGAAGACCTCTAATGGCTCAGTTTTAAGTGAAATTGTTTGTTTGGCAAACTTTCAGTGAATTTAGTGCATTTGCACCCTTCCACTACTGTAAATTAATTATTTTTACAATGTCCTTTTGCTAGAATCAAACAAATGGAGTTGTTTGTTGTAGAATTTAAGAAATGCATTTGAGTACTGACAATGACATTGTTGTATATTGTAGTTTTTGTTCTATAATTTAAGACAAACTATGGGACTTACAAATAAAGATATGAAATTCAACAATGGGTGTGAGGCAATTTTGGACTTAAAAAGCTGTTGATGACTTTGTTGCAGAGCAAAGCCGATGCTTTTGAGTATGCAGACCAAGTTTTGGAGCGTTGGTATCCCACCGTTGAAGAAGGCGACAACAAGGGCATCGTTGTGCTTGTTACTAGTCAAAAAGAGGGAGCAATCACAGGTGGCCCTTCATTTGTCAAGGCTATTGGTGATACTATTCTTGATGCCACTGTATCAGAGAACCTTCCTGGTAACCACACATTGCTTTTCATTGTCCAAATTAATGATCTGTTTGCGAGTTTAGACAAACTTTACTTTTTTCTTGAAGCTAATTCACATGCATTCTCCAAGCATGCTCATCCGCTGAAAGCTCTGATGCTAAATTCCTTTCAAATGGAAACCTATACTAGAGTAGCTTTGAGAAAACTCAAAATTTCTCCGCCGACTCCTCCTTGTCGAGCCTCTCAGTCTGTCATTATACCTCAAGAAGTAGAAAGAATTAAAATTCCATCCCAACTAAAATTCAAGTTCATGGAATATAATCTGGTGGAGAAAAATCAGGAAATTGGTATTATGGTATTGCCTCTAAGTTAATCTTGATCGGCGGATGTGTTTTACCAACAGTTTCTTTTCTCTAGAAGAGATTAGTATGAACTACGAGGAGCAGCACTTTCTGTATAGGACCCCTTTCTTTCGGTGGGTTCGGGGTGGGAGGAGGAGGGGATGAGAGTGACTATTGGGTCCTCAGCTTTGATGGTTCCCTTGGAACACGGGAAGGCTATACACACGCACACAAATATGTATGTGTGTGTGTATGGATTCTAATAGCTTGTTGAAGGCTACAGTTTATGATATTGCAGAAGGTTTCAGCCATTGTAATACCATCCACGAGCTACAAGCCATCCACTAGCGCCTAGAAATTTAGCAGGACATTTTGAATATTGAGATTCATTTTGCAGAGTTTGCAGTTAAGAGTATCAGATTGCACCAATGGATCCTCATTTTGATTTGTGGATTCTTTGTTCAACCTTAGAAGCCAATGGAGTGAGGACACATAAAACTTTTATCTTCTCATTTGTGTCTAGAGAAGTAAACAGAGCAGCTGATTTTTCTTTAATTACTGTGCCACTGCATGGACAATCTTTGAAAACTGGAGGCTTTCCCAGTAAGCTCTCCCCTATATTAGGGGATGATCTAGGGATATGTATCTCCAGATCTTTTTGTTCTTCTATTACAAGTTCACCTTATTCGCCGCAAAAAATAAGAAATTTGATATTTGTATTCAGGTCTTTATTAGGGATCACGTTATAATAGATACATTAACAAACTTCAAGAATAGCACAGAAACATGCTTAAATAGCCATCAACTAGCTAGTTTAATTTAATTTTGAATGTTGAATTTAATTTTGTTTAGAGGAATTTGAATCTGTTGAAAAGCGTTATCATGGATGGAAAAGTTGTCCACACGTTCCTTTATTTGCTGCTATTGTTCACTGGTTTAGAAGTCTTGATTTCAGAGATGAGAGAATAAATCAGAATCTCTAGGAGCCAAGTTTCTGATTGCCTTCTATGATATACAGCATTACATGAGGATATTGCAGTTGTGATGAATACGTTATTGGGTTTGTAATTGCAGTGTTGGCAACAGAAGAGAAGTACAATGAAGCAGTGTATAGCAGTGCCAAACGTCTAGTCGCTGCCATTGATGGGCTTCCTGACCCAGGTGGGCCCAATGTTAAGGATAACAAGCGAGAATCCAACTTCAAAACCAGGGAGGAGACAGAAGAGAAACGAGGACAATTCACTCTTGTAGTTGGAGGTTTGTTAGTCATCGCTTTTGTTGTTCCTATGGCACAATACTATGCTTATGTCTCCAGGAAGTGAGTTGTAAAAGATTTTTATCAATTTCAACAAATTTTCCTTTATATTGGAAACTTGCTCATTGGTGTCTTTAAGTTTTTGTGATGTATTTGATTTTCAGACTTTGGGAAAACATGTATAAAATGTTGTACAGGTGATCGTGTTTAACACATGTTCAATGTAAAAATTTCTATGAGAGGAAAAAACCAGAATTTTTACTCTTTGTTTAATAATGTGCATTTGAATTAAGTTGATTTTTATTCTGTTCTTGGTTAGATGGATTCATTGTGGACAAAATTCATAGATGAGCCTTACTTAAAGTACACATGGCGCTGTTGTAATCTTAGAATCTTTGTACTTTTCTCCCAAGGATTAGGATGCGAAGCTGAATCTTATCTGCCTTGATAATAATTACATGCATCCTTTTTCTTATTAATTTTAGGGGCTTTGAACATCCATGGAAATGAGAGTTTTCCTTTTTGTTATTATGTAGCAATTAAAAGCATAAATTCATAGTTTGCATGGAATCATTGCAGAATGAAAATGAAGTCCTTGAAATTGTGAAAATGATTCAAATGCCAATATAATAAACAAAATTAAATGCAACAGAAAGTACAACAGAATCATTTCATTTTAATATGACATTGAAAGACACTCCCATTGAATTGTTTCAATGAATTGTGCAATGCATAT
Organism: Nyssa sinensis; assembly: GCA_008638375.1. Taxonomy (NCBI): domain Eukaryota; kingdom Viridiplantae; phylum Streptophyta; class Magnoliopsida; order Cornales; family Nyssaceae; genus Nyssa; species Nyssa sinensis. The sequence continues at coordinate 14,992,895 of CM018039.1, read as the reverse complement.
TGAAAAAGTCAAACTACAGAAACATCACTGTATCTCTGGAAAAGTTAAAAATTATTTCATATGAATTTTGTCAAACACTGCTAGTATATGGGTATTGGATTTAGAGATGCTACTAACATTTTGTGAGTTCAAAACTTACTACAGAGCTGTTATTCTTCCAAATCCACTGGTAATTTGCTAGAGCCAATGAAAAGAAAAATGGGCATTCCACAGTTGCCTGTTTTAGGTAAATCTCCTAACTCTGCCATTACAAGTGCAAGAATCCATCATATGTTTGCTAGATGTATCAGGATAACTAGGGTCCCAACACCCAATATACTTATAATATCAAAGGATAGTGCTCAATTTCAACCCAAATATGTACTTGATAGAATGGTGCTGTTGCTTAGAAGCAACAAAACCAAACAAGAAAAATCAACAAAAACACAATATATATGTAATTCGGCAAGATACCTATGTCCACGAGGTAATGATCAATTCATTATGTATCGAAGATATTAGAAGATTAAAACACTAATAAATCCGAAATCTCCTTTACACTCAATGAAGACTCACATAAAGTCGGCTATCTTCTCTTAAAAAGGAATCTTAAAAATAACAGCCTTATATATGTAGGTTATAAAATAAGAGACGAATCAGGTCAAAATTCGTAAATAAAATGGGTAAATTTTTTTCATTTTCTTGGTCGCATCGAGTCATCAAGTATCCGGATAAATTCATGACAACTACCCAACAGGTATTTCATGCCAAACCTTTAATTGGCTCTCTGGAGATCATAGGTGATACATTTCATTTATGGAGTGTCGTATTTCAGGCTTCATGAGTAACGAAGAGATGTCAAATAAAAGATTGCAATAACTGAATATATGAAAGGTTGTGTGATCCTTATTTCTAAAAGAATCTATAGTCTGTAATATCATGAACAGAGAGGTTGGGCTGACCTATTTGAAGCTGAATCAATTTTTGTTTTTAATTTCAGATAAAACCCCTTGTGCTATTTTTTTCGAATCTAATGGTACAAAATGAATTATACAGCCCATGTTGCATTAGTGATTGGACCAACAAAGATCCCACATCTATAATATTTTTACTAGGTCAGCATTAAAGCAAGTAATGAAGATCTCTCCATATTTCTAGATTCCACTCACGTGGAATATACCATTTGTCAATAATTAAATTCATTAGTGACTTGCATAATCAGTAGACATTAACAAAATTGGGAAAAGAATAAAACAATCATAAACATAATTGGGTAATTAGAACTTCAGCTTTAAAAGGAAAGGCATGTTGTCTGAGAAAGGTGGATCAGAATATTTCCCAGTGAGAATTTGTGATGAGACATACTGGTTTGCAGCTTCTGTGTAATGAATTCCATCCCAACTCACATATTCAGTACTATCTTTGCACCCTTTGGCTGTGACCACGCTTCCATTCACAACTTTGGTTCGACCGCAGGCAACCCGACTGTTGTAGTTCAGTGGTGGCCCTCCATGCCCACAGCATGCCATTATGGGATGTTCAAATCCTGCAGATGAACATGCATGCATGCAATATCAAATTTTGTTGTCTACTGTGAATTGATTATAATAAAAGGTTATAGAAGTTATATACATACATACATATATATATATATATATGTGGGTGTGTTTGTGTGCGTATTGTATTGAGAAAGAGAGAAGAAACAAGAATACTTATAAGCATAAAAAATATTAAAGATAGATTTTTCTTTCATCATGCAAAGTACTGAGACATACCATATCTTGAATAGTTTGCAATGAGATTAGATTTTATTGTAAAGATGTCAACATATGTTACATTTGCATCCAAATATTGGCCCTGCAATTTTTTACAGAGTGCATGAAGTTGCAGGTTGAGAAGTTTAGAAGCTTGGTTATGCAAGCTGACACACCCTAGCTCATCAAGCTTTGAAGGATCAGTTCCAAATTTAGCAATATTCTGAGTCAAGCAACCCAGAGGACCTGTGTTATGAATCCAAAAATTTCTTGCCCCTTGATGATACAATTCCTGAGAAAAGGGAAGCACAAGAAAATTCAAGGAAAGTGTTTGAAATTTAATTTTTCTTCAGTCCAACAGATATAAAACACACTATCCCATTAAAACATGACAGGAATTATCATGGGATCCTTCAGCAATCAAGATAAAGAAGAACATTCATATCCAACTTAACCTGACCTGAATTCCAGTTTCAAACTCTGACAGAATTGTTGGAATCAAAACAAGAATTTGATCATATGATTTGGAGTAAAATGCACCGGCAAGATCATTTTGTCCTATATCAAACATGTAAAGTCCCTTCTCAAAGTAGTCTTCTTCTGGAAGGTACTTGCGAATTTTTTTTGCTGCAACAAAATTAAGAATGCAATGGGAAATACTAGTAAACATTTGCTAGCTGAATTCTTTTTTCTTTTCTTTTTTTCTTGTAAACCTCACACGCTATTGCTGCAATTAATAGATGAAATTATGTACTTTTTGCCTGCAGCTCGAGAACCCGAGCCTTGAATCTCAAGAACTGAGCCACCTGAATCGCAAATGAAAATGGGCTGACGGAGGAAGCAGTTGCACGAAGTATTGTAGAGCCTGCAGCAGCAAAATTGCATCCTTTTCTAAAACTTGGCGCCCCAATTGAATCCAAATAGGAGTTCAGAAATGGCAGGTCCATTGCATCCACTGCAACCCATATCAATACTTGAGTATCAATGACTAATGAAAATGTTATATGAAATATGAAGCAGAAAAAAAAGGAAACAGGGGAATATACAACAAAAGCAGAATACATATGTTTATGAAAATGTTTGATTAATGGTAGAAAATTTACTTAAAAAATCTATGATCATACGACCATCACAGACCCTCCCAGATGTCATATGAAATATGTAACAGATAATACAGAAAGAAAAAAAAAAGGCCAATTTGACTATGTGAAAACAGAGGAAACAGGGGAATATAAACAAAATGCAGAATACATGTGTAATGTTCTAAATGTATATGAAATGTTTGAATAATGGTAGGAAATTTACTTAAGAAGTCTATGATCAGACGGCCATCGCAGAACCTCCCGGATGGGTTTTGGAAGTAAATCTGACCATGAGGTGGGTTGAGGGGTTCAGCAACCCCAGCCACGAGGCCGCCTGTGTCAGAATTTGAATCACCAAAGTTGAAGACTGCTGGGTAATTGAAGCCAATGGAATTTGCAAGAGGTAAACAGATGGAAAACAGGGTGAGAATTTGCAGGGCTGAGGTAATAGGAGGCATGGCTAGTGGCAAAACAGCTTAGATTTGGGATCGTTTGTTCAATGTTGAGTAACTAACCACCAGCATATGTGCTTACAATAATAAAAAGATTGGTGGGGTTGTGTATATTTAAAGTTTGCTTTAGTTTTGGGAAAGCCATGAAAACACGAGACTTCGAATACAAGGAAATGAAAGAAAAGGACAGTGGTTGAGATTATTTTATGTGAAATGATTGGTATATCGGTATGATTTAACTATGGTGTTAATGGTATTTTTAAAATTAATAAATATTTTTTTATTTAATTTTTAAAAAAGAATTTTATAAATGATGTCATCAGCTAAATTATTCGAATGTACCTAACATTACTCTTATTTTATTAGGTAAGTACTGTGTATTCGTTTGCATATTTCTCTTTAACTGTCCGTTTTCATATATGAATAAGTTTCTTATTTGTTCAATTTTTTTAGTGATTATGATTTTATTCATTTTAATTACTTTAATTATGAAATAAAACTCAATTTATACAAATAAGTTCTTAATAATATTGTCCCGTTTTATATTGTTTAGAAATTACTCATTTTGTCTTATTTCTATTTCATTCCTTTTGTTCACATAATAAAAGATCGTATTTATTTCTTATCTCTACTATCTTTACTAGACAAAATGAGAGAATTATATTATTATATTATTATTTTATTCTCTTTCTTTACTACTTATTCAAACAAAAGAAAAAGAGATAATTACATCAACTTTCCTTAGGAGACGGACGTTAACGAAAAGCTTAAATTTATTATTTTATTCTTAAAAATAATTATACTGATTTGTACTGTAATATATAATAATTACATAGATCTCCCTTATTTCTGAAAAGATAAGAAAAAATAGGATAATATACAAAGGTGTTTTAGTATATAAAAAAACTCGGTTGAAACTCCAACACCATTAATAATGGAATTTTAAACGGAGGAAGAAACTTATATATTATTAGTATAATAGAAAAAATCAATATAATTTCAAAAAATATATGAGATATTTTTGTAATTGTCAAGTAACACAAGAGAGATCAATGTAACTATCTCAAAAAAAAAAAAAAAAAAATTAACAATAATTTTTCTTTTCTTTTTTCTCTAAATTAATATTATTATTTCTTTTCTTTTTTACTTCAAACAAACTAATAACAGTGCAGACTATTACACTATTGGGACATATTTGCTTTAATTAAACAAAGTAGGTCCTCTCAGTATGAGAAATTATTACATGCCTCTAAGATTTCACTATTTTAGAAAATTTATATGAAACTTGTTGTATTATTAAAATTATATGCATCAACACAAATATAACGAGTTGAAAAACTTGAAATCTAAAAGACAAACAAGACCAGCCTGAAAACTCTATCTTGCAAGCACATATTGAATATTGCTTCCGCAGAGTTTAAACTCGATGGTGCCGAGTTACCCCCAAAATCTTTTAAAATACCATCAAAATCCATCATTTTTTTAAGAAAATGACAGCATGAAAAATGATGGGGATTTTCAAAACTAATCCAATCTCGACCTATATTTTTTTAAACAAATAAATAAAAATCTGAACTCAGTTTTATTAGCATTATTAGAACGTGATTAATAAAATAAACTCTAGGCTCGCTGCGACCGTCGTTTAAATATAAATGTTTATGTCAAGTTCATGGAATATTGTATATTACTCAAATTTTATCTAAGTTAGGATATCTCTAACTGGAATTTCAATTTCGATTCAAACTTAAATTTACGTCAATTATTTTTTAATTCTAACCCTTGACTTAAACTAATGTTCAATCTATTTTTACTTAAAATTAAATCTAAATTTACATATAATCCTGTTTATATACTCAAATTATTGTCCAAAGTCAAATTTAAAAATTTTGAGACACTGAAAATCTTTTTGAGACAAGATGAAATTATCTTTAGAAGACTTGAATAAAACTTTATGTGACCATAGCAGATCTTTCTATCAATTTTTTTTTCAAAGTTTTACTAAAAGTTTGAATTGTTAGGCAATATATATCAGTATTACAGTCAGAACAAAACTAAAATCAAAAACAGAAACTGAAACACAATAAAATTAGAACCTGTTTGCAGAATACGAAATCGTAGAATTGGAAATTTGGCGAATACAAAAAAAAAACTGATCAAGTCTTGTGTTGGACACAATTTCCTTAAGACAATTTATTTCCCTCTCAGTGGTGCTAAAGAGTTCTTGGCAACTTGTCTCCCAGGATAAAATGATCTCCCAACACAAAGGCAAGCACTACCAATGGTTGTCTGTCGAACCAGAACTTGTGCAGAACTCTCTCTCGTAATATGAAGACACAAATGAATATGTTATGAATGGATTCGATGCGATGCGGAATGCTTATGATCGTGTCCTATTTATAGACTCGCTCATGACTGTTTGGTACAGGCATGAAGCTTGGGTCGTGTCTGTTCATGGCGAACAGACACAGTTGCGTCCATGGAGAAGACGCCCTTTCAGTCAAACGATGTTTCAAAAACGACAGAGTTTTTGGACTCCCAACGGTAACTATACGCATGCCGCAAAATGACAGCGTTTCAGTATTGGAAAATTTAAATAAATTTTCTCTAAAAAGATATATACACAGCAAGCCCAAGACCCGAACCCGAGCCCGGCCCGGTTCGGTGCGAGGCGGGGCGGCGGCGGCGGCGCGCGCGTGTGGTGAACCAAGCATGTGCTAGGTCCTCCCCCTTCCACAAAACTGGGGTGCCCCTTGGGGCCCAAACCCCACTCCAAGGTATGTGTATATATACTCTTTAAAAGTCTTGTTCCCATCCTATGTGGGACACAAGCTTCTGCACAAGCTTTAAGCTTTAGTTACCATTTTCAAGTGGTGATGTTTGGAGGCAATTTCTCATTCACTCCTTAATGGTTTTGAGCAACCCAATATATAATCTTCATCTCCTCATGGAGAAGAACACATTCCCATGTGGACCCACCAAAATTAATTTGGGGGACCCACTTGAATTTTAGCCAAAAGATAGCTAATTTAATATGCTCAAACCCATTTTTCCAACAATCCCCCACATGAATGAAATTGACTGAAAGTAATGCAAATGACATGCAGACACTAAGAGAGAGTTCAGTTGAAAATTTTCTGCATAGAGGAAGGTAGCTTGTGGCCTTGAACCTTCCCTTGTGAAATGCTATCGGGGTTACTGATTGATCAGGGAACATGATGTCTTGAACTGGTCAATCGTTTGTGTAAACCAAGACAATAGCATACACACAGAATCTTTCCTAACACAGTTGGTTCTCACGATTGTGTTCATTTTGGCCCTGAACAATTCCTAGTTTCATGAGTGCTCCTAGAGAATTTAGCCATTATCATTCTCATAGAACCGGCCCAGTTCACACTCACATAGGTGACTTCTTATGAAGAGTATTCTGCTATACCCCACTTGTCTTTAACAAGATATAAGAATCATTAAAAGCTTAGCTTACCCTGTTCAACGCTGCAGGCATCACTATTCTGATCATAGGAATGAGTAGGAGATTTGATCTCCATAGTGATCTCAATGAGTCCCACACAATTCGGTTGTCCCTTTGAACCTAGATCTTGGGATCTCCAGTCAGCTAGGTTGGGTTGCCATTATGGCGACTCTTTAGTGTATAGGCTTTAAACCCATTCCCCTCGATGATTTACTTACTTGCTCTCTGGTCAAACTTTTAGTTAACGGATCCGCAATGTTATCTTTTGACCTTACGTATTCAATGGTCATAATACCATTTGAGAGAAGTTGTTTCACGGTATTATGTCTTCGACGAATATGTCGAGACTTACCGTTATACATATGACTCTGTGCCCTACCAATTGCTGATTGACTATCGCAATGAATACAAACAGCAGGCACAGGTTTTGGCCACATTGGAATATCTTCTAGGAAATGACGAAGCCACTCTGCTTCTTCCCCAGCTTTATCTAGTGCAATAAACTCAGATTCCATCGTGGATCTAGCAATGCACGTTTGCTTAGAAGATTTCCAAGACACCGCTCCACCACCAAGTGTAAATAGATAGCCACTTGTGGACTTCGAGTCTTTGGTGTCGGATATCCAATTTGCGTCACAGTATCCTTCAAGTACTGCTGGATATTTTGAGTAGTGTAATCCAAAGTTTTGGGTGTATTTTAGATACCTTAAAACCCTAACAATTGCCTTCCAATGGTCTGGACTTGGATTACTTGTGTATCTACTCAATTTGCTGACAGCGTAAGCTATGTCTGGACGGGTACAATTCATGACATACATTAGGCTGCCAATTATCTGTGCATATTCTAGTTGTGATATGCTTTTGCCATTATTCTTGGATAAATGTAGATTTACATCTACAGGTGTGCTCGCTGGATTGCTATCATCTTGTTTAAATTTCTTGAGAATTTTCTCAATATAATGTGATTGAGATAATATCAGTCCATCTGAAGTTCTAGAGATCTTTATCCCAAGTATAACATCGGCAACACCTAAGTCTTTCATGTCAAACTTATTGTTTAACATTTTCTTGGTAGTTTTAATGATTTCATTATTACTACCCATAATGAGCATATCATCAACATAGAGACAAATAATGACAAAACCATGTTCGGTGTTATTGACATATACACATTTGTCACACTCGTTGATTTTGAACCCATTTGACATCATTACACTGTCAAATTTCTCATGCCACTGCTTTGGTGCTTGCTTTAATCCATAAAGAGATTTGACAAGCCGACAAACTTTCTTTTCTTGACCTGAAACAATAAACCCTTCGGGTTGTTCCATGTATATTTCTTCATCCAAATCACCATTTAAGAAAGCTGTCTTTACATCCATTTGATGTATCTCAAGATTGTGTATAGCTGCAATAGCTATTAACATTCGAATGGATGATATTCTCGTAACTGGTGAATATGTATCAAAGTAGTCCAAGCCTTCCTTTTGCTTGTAACCTTTGATAACCAGTCTAGCCTTGTATTTATCAATAGATCCATCTGCTTTCATTTTCTTCTTGAATATCCACTTATATCCGAGAGGTTTAGAACCTGGTGGAAGATCCACTAGTTCCCACGTATGATTTTGCAGAATGGATTCTACTTCATCGTTTATAGCCTCTTTCCAATATGGAGCTTCAGGGCTTGACATTGCTTCTTTAAAGCTTTGAGGCTCATCTTCTAACATAGATGTTAGAAAATCTGGTCCAAAAGATTTTGATGTTCTAGCTCTTTTGCTACGTCTAGGTTCATCATCATCTTGTTGGCCTTGATTACTGCTTATTGCAGTATCATGAGTTCTTTTACTTGAGTTCGACTCCTGTGTGGATTTGTAAGGAAATACATTTTCAAAGAAAGATGCATTCCTTGACTCGATAATAGTATTGACATGCATATCGGGAATTTTTGATTTATGAATCAGAAAGCGATATGCACTACTATTATGAGCATACCCAATGAAAACACAATCAACTGTCTTTGGTCCTATTTTAACCTTTTTAGGTATAGGTACCGCCACTTTTGCCAAACACCCCCACACTTTTAAGTATTTGTAAGAAGGTCTTCGACCTTTCCATAACTCATAAGGGAATTTATTGGTTTTCTTTTGAGGTATTCGGTTGAGAATATAATTTGCGGAAAGAATTGCGTCCCCCCACAAATTCTGAGGTAGTCCAGAACTTAATAGTAATGCATTCATCATTTCTTTTAAGGTTCTGTTCTTACGTTCAGCAACCCCATTTTGTTGAGGTGAATAGGGTGCAGTAGTTTGGTGTATTATACCATGTTGTGAACAAAACTCACCAAAAGGTGCTTCATATTCACCACCTCTATCGCTTCTCAATATCTTGATCTTCTTATCAAGTTGATTCTCAACCTCATTTTTGAACTAAATAAACATTTCCAATGCCTCATCTTTACTTCTCAATAAGTAAACATAACAGTATCTTGTGCAATCATCAATGAATGTAAGAAAATATTTCTTACCACCTCTTGTTTGAATATATTTCAAATCACAAATATCTGAATGTATCAATTCTAGAGGTTCACTACTTCTTTCAATTGATTGAAAAGAAGTTCTTGTTAGTTTAGATTCCACACAAATCTCACATTTATGATTTGGATCTATTTCAAATGTAGGTAAACATTCCATATTAATTAATCTACGCAATGTATCATAATTAACATGTCCTAGTCTACCATGCCACACATTTGAAGACTCAAGCATATAAGCAGAAGATGTGGTTTTATTAATATTCTTAATAGGAGGTACAATGGTCATTACATTAATTTTGAAAAGCCCATTGCTCATGTACCCCTTCCCCACATACATCCCATTTTTGGTGAGGATAAACTTGTCTGCAACAAACACCAATTTGAAACCCTTCTTACTCAACAATGATCCAGACACTAGATTCTTTCGAATATCTGGCACATGCAGCACATCATTGAGAGTAAGTTCCTTGCCCGATGTCATCTTCAATACCACTTTTCCTTGGCCTTCAACCTTGGAAGAAGAAGAGTTGCCCATGAAAAGTTGTTCTCCATTATCTATGCTATGATATGATGAGAACATCTTCTTGTCTGAGCAAACATGACGAGTAGCCCCTGTGTCTACCCACCATTCCTTGGTATTGCTGCCAATGAAGTTCACCTCAGAGACTACGGCTGAGAGGTTCATGTCTGAGACATCGTCTGAAAGGCTGTCCATTTCAGTCACATTGGCTTGAGGGCGTTTCTTGGTTGGATTTCCTTGGTCCTTGCGACTACGGCAGTCCTTAGCACGGTGCCCTTGCTTGTTGCACACATAGCACTTGCCTTGGAACTTCTTATTAGCACCTTGCTTGGGACCATTGCCATTATGCTTCTTCTTCTTGTTATTGTGAGAACTCTGCCCTTGTTCTACAACATTAGCCTTGGATTCCATAATGGCCTTGCCTGCCTTCTTCTCAGAAGCACGGTTGTCTTCCTCTATTCTCAGCCTCACTATCAAGTCTTCAAGTCTCATTTCCTTTCGCTTGTGCTTAAGGTAATTCTTGAATTCTTTCCATAGGGGTGGCAATTTTTTAATAATGGCAGCCATTTGGAAAGATTCACTCAGAGACATCCCTTCTGCATGTATGTCATGCAGAATCACTTGTAGATCTTGAACTTGGCTGATTACAGTCTTGGAGTCAACCATCTTGTAGTCTAGGAATTTCCCCACTACAAATTTCTTGAGCCCTGCATCCTCAGTCTTGTACTTTTTGTCCAAGGATTCCCACAGTTCTCTTGCAGTATTGAAGGCACAATACACATTATATAATGTGTTGTCCAAGCCATTTAGGATGTAGTTGCGGCACAAGAAGTCAGCATGCTTCCATGCTTCCACAGCGGCAACCACTTGCCTATCAGTTTCATTTTCCTTCAATGAGGGAGCATCCTCTCGAAGGAAACGGGCCAAATTCAAAGTGGTCAAGTAGAACAGCATCTTTTGTTGCCACCTTTTGAAATCTGTCCCATTAAACTTCTCTGGCCTCTCTCCATGACTCACAGTCATAGGTGCCATAACAGGCGTAGGAGGAGGCACCACCGTAACGGTCGGGGTAGGAGGAGGAGTAGAATCAGTAGCCATTACTGTTTGCATTCAAGATATTCAAATTTAGTAAAAATAAATTTCAGAATCAAATTCTGTAAATATATTTCTGCACAAAATTAGAATAGTAAAACAGAACTACTATGAGTTCTGGACGTCAGAACTGTAAAACAGAACAGAAACTTCAGAACTGTAAAACAGACAGAACTGTAAAACAGAACAGAAACTTCAGAACTGTAAAACAGAACAGAACTGTAAAACAGAACAGAAACTTCAGAACTGTAAAACAGAACAGAAACTTCAGAACTGTAAAACAGAACAGGAACTTCAGAACTGTAAAACAGACAGAACTGTAAAACAGAACAGGAACTTCAGAACTGTAAAATAGTCAGAACTGTAAAACAGAACAGGAACTTCAGAACTGTAAAACAGACAGAACTGTAAAACAGAACAGAAACTTCAGAACTGTAAAACAGAACAGGAACTTCAGAACTGTAAAACAGACAGAAACTTCAGAACTGTAAAACAGAACAGGACTGTAAAACAGAACAGAAACTTCAGAACTGTAAAACAGACAGAACTGTAAAACAGAATGTTAAGTTCTGAATTTTAGAACAATAAAACAGAACTGAACATTTAAGTTCTGAATTTTCTGAATTTCAAATTCTGAATTTTAAGGTATGTAATTTCTGTAATTCAAGTTCTGTATTTCAAAACTGAATTATAAGGTCTGTAAAATTTTCAAACTGCAGAACTGATATATATATATATATATATATAAAATTATAAATTGTCTTAAGATTGTTAGGCAATATATATCAGTATTACAGTCAGAACAGAACTAAAATCAAAAACAGAAACTGAAACACAATAAAATTAGAACCTGTTTGCAGAATACGAAATCGTAGAATTGGAAATTTGGCGAATACAAAAAAAAACTGATCAAGTCTTGTGTTGGACACAATTTCCTTAAGACAATTTATTTCCCTTTCAGTGGTGCTAAAGAGTTCTTGGCAACTTGTCTCCCAGGATAAAATGATCTCCCAACACAAAGGCAAGCACTACCAATGGTTGTCTGTCGAACCAGAACTTGTGCAGAACTCTCTCTCGTAATATGAAGACACAAATGAATATGTTATGAATGCATTCGATGCGATGCGGAATGCTTATGATCGTGTCCTATTTATAGACTCGCTCATGACTGTTTGGTACAGGCATGAAGCTTGGGTCGTGTCTGTTCATGGCGAACAGACACAGTTGCGTCCGTGGAGAAGACGCCCTTTCAGTCAAACGATGTTTCAAAAACGACAGAGTTTTTGGACTCCCAACGGTAACTATACGCATGCCGCAAAATGACAGCGTTTCAGTATTGGAAAATTTAAATAAATTTTCTCTAAAAAGATATATACACAGCAAGCCCAAGACCCGAACCCGAGCCCGGCCCGGTTCGGTGCGAGGCGGGGCGGCGGCGGCGGCGCGCGCGTGTGGTGAACCAAGCATGTGCTAGGTCCTCCCCCTTCCACAAAACTGGGGTGCCCCTTGGGGCCCAAACCCCACTCCAAGGTATGTGTATATATACTCTTTAAAAGTCTTGTTCCCATCCTATGTGGGACACAAGCTTTTGCACAAGCTTTAAGCTTTAGTTACCATTTTCAAGTGGTGATGTTTGGAGGCAATTTCTCATTCACTCCTTAATGGTTTTGAGCAACCCAATATATAATCTTCATCTCCTCATGGAGGAGAACACATTCCCATGTGGACCCACCAAAATTAATTTGGGGGACCCACTTGAATTTCAGCCAAAAGATAGCTAATTTAATATGCTCAAACCCATTTTTCCAACATGAATAACCTTTGAAAATGGCCATATATCTAAGGGTGTCAATTAGTGTTATCGTGTTGTATTTGAGTTGTGTGAAGATATACATATTCGTAAATATGTGTCAAACTTAATCCGACACTATTAATTAATTATGTCAAGTTTTAAAATTCAAATCCAACCTATTTATTAAACAGGTTACACGTGTCGACATGCTTAACTCGTTTATTTTATTTTTTAAATAAAAAATTATTCATCTTTATATATGTATAGATAATTTTCAAGTTTAATTGAACACAGGGTAAATCAAAGTAAAAAACTTCTTTTATAAATAAAAAAAAAAAAAAATCCAAATCTCAATAAATTTTTGACATGAAACAAATTACCTTAAATCATGTTGTTTTTTATATTTAAATGTGTTAAACGAGTTAACACTACCAAAACTCAAATATTATATATTTATTAATAATATTATATATGTCAATTCATTTATAACTTAAATCCATATATACCCAATTCAAACTCATTAATTTTCTATCGAATCATTTTATCTTATCATGTAAAAAATTATTACGACTATTAATACCGGTGAAGCGGTCCCACAAAAAATTTGTCCACGTTTTTGGACTAGTTTACTTTTGAGTCTTGGAGCAATCAATGGATGAGCATTTCAAGTAGACTAGCGGCTAACCAAGGCAAGGCAGTTGTAGAGCGGCTTTCATATGTCTCTTTAATCATGAGATCCACCAGTTATGATGTTTGACACATCATAAAATGTTGGGATTACCGAAAAACAAAAAAAAAACAAAAAAAAAAACATTAAAAATTCTTTTAAAAAAAATTTTAATCTAAAAAATGTATGATTAATTTTTTCTATCTAAAAATTCTAGCAAAAAAAAAAAACTTTTATTATAAAAAGTAAAATTCTAAATTTTTATCTTAGCATCATGAAAAAAAAAATATTATTAATTAAACTAAAATAGTTTTCAAAATATATTTGAAAAATATTAAATAGTTTATAAAATAAATACTTCAATCTAAAAAAATAAATAAAATTTTTTTATTTATCTAGAAGGCCTAAAAAAATAAATTTTCATTTCATAAAATGTTATGATTTTTTTAGATTGAGAAATTTATTTTATATACTTTTTAGTATTATTTTTTAAAAGTTATTTTAATCTAATTAATAATATATTTTAACGGTATTAGGATGAAAATTTCTTATTATAATTTTTTAGATAAAAAAATTAATCTTAAACTTTTTGGATTAAAAATTTTATTATAAGAACTTTTTAATATTTTTTTCCAAAAAAAAAAACATATACATTGGGCTCTTAAGCCATTTCCAAGGAAAGTACTTTGTCTATTTGATGCGCCATGTCAGTAAAATGATCTGAATGAAGCACTTAGCAAATTTGCTACAGAAAAGAGAAATAGCAAATTTGCTACAATAACAATTGTACTGTTTTTTATTAAAAAATTATGAGACTTAATAAATACATAAGATTTTTTTGTTTATATATCAAAAAGTTGTAGGACCTATTTTTTAATATAAAATGTAAAAAATTTATTAGTTTTATTAGAGTGTCAAATTTTAAAATAGATAATAAATTTGAATACAAGGTAGCAAAGGAGAACTTTATTCTATTTTTTTTTGTTTTTTCGCTTGATCGATCCTTTAGAGAGGTCTTATTGTTTCCATCGTTTCTAATAAGAACACTCAATTCTGTGTCAAATATTAAATTCGGATGATATATACAGAATATATTTTGAGAAATGTTAAAGTCAATCGTAAGTGATGAAAATTTTAGAATCTGATTAGTATGAGTATTACATTCGTGTATGTAATATTGATGAGTATAATATACGCGCCAATTAGATCGAAAGTGATTACACTCACAACTGATCTTAGCATTTCTTATACATTTTTAACACATAAAGAGATATATATATATATATATTATTTAAAATTATAAGATGATTAAATAAAAATAAATGAAATTACAAAAAAAATTGTGTATTTTTTTAATGGTGTACTTATCTTAAAATTGCTTTAAATTTAGAGCATCTCTAAAGTTAAATGTCATTTCATTTATGTCAAATTTATATTTTGACATTGTTAGAACAACTCCAATGCATGTGTCATTTCCAAATTTTAGCACTAATGTAAAAGTTGATACTCCAATGGGATGTTATTTAGCTTGCCAAAAAATAGTAATGTAATTTTTAACGTTATATTTAGCATAACAAATAACTAGTGCAATTTTATATCATTTATGAAATACAACTTGCATATGGAAAATAAATGTAAGACCCACGCTCTTTTATTAAGTAAATGTCAAACATAAATGTAAGATCCACGCTTTTTTATCAAGTAAATGTCAAACAGACATGGGGTTCACGCTATTTTATCAAGTAAAATAGTAGTTGTGTTTAAAAATGACATTTTATAATTGAAAATACTTATAATACAAAAATATCAAATTTTGACAACTTTATTTTAATATTAAAATATCATGTTTTAGCACAACAACTACTCTTTTCCTCTGCCTATCACTTCCAACTCCTCTGCTCTGAAAAAATATGCCTATCCTCAACTCCTCCTATTCAAATGTTTACACTAGCCACTAGAGAACTAGCAACAATGGCACTGTGTGTCTTTGAAAAAGTAAAAAAAAAAAAAAAAATTATAGAAGAAAAATGAGGGTGGATCCTGTCCCATGAAGAGAGTCATTTGGCACTTATTTAAAAAAAAAAAAAAAAGGGTTATGTATACCCCCACATCTGTTGACATATGCTAATTATATTTCATGATAAGACATAAATTAACACTAACAAGTCTTGATACCAAATGTGACATTAAAAATAGTATTGTCATTTTTTAGCAAACTAAATAACACACACAAATGCAAATAACATCATCTATGTTTGGCATTTACTTGATAAAGTAGTATAGATCTCACTTTTATTTGTCATATGTAAGTTGTATTTCATGAATGACATAAAATAATGCTAGCTACAATTGATATCAAATGTGGCATTGTTATTTTCTGACAAGCCATATAACACATCATTGGAACAGTAACTTTTACATCATAACAAAATTTTGAAAATAACATATGCATTAGAGTTACTCCAACTTTTAAATTAATGTCAAATTTTAAAAATGAAACCCAATAAGCGAAGTTGCACTGCATCCTACACATCTGTACAGAATCCCCCCACCATTTTTTTGTTCCAATTTTTTTCATTTAGTTCAAATTAAATGAAACCAAACAAAGCGAGAAATCGTAGAGTTAAAGCAAGAAGTTAGAACCCTCAGTCAGGATCTAACCATCCTTAGGATAGATCACAACTTTCTCCAACAGAAAGTTTCCAGTAAAACCAATTTTACAGATGATGAAGTTGGGGCTCCCAAATCATCAGCTAAATCGGTCACTCAAATTCAACCCACCATTGACCTAGACCAGTTAGCCACTCTTAGTAAATACCTTGAAGCTATTACTAGAATAGATTTCCAGACATGACATTCGAAAGTTAAAGGTAATAGTGAGCAAAGAGTGTGCATTTAAGACAGTTGCCCTCGTTGACTCTAGTGCAGGTTTTAACTGCGTCCAGGAAGGAAAGTATCCACGGGGAATAAACCAATGCACACTAAACAATGAGAACAACATGCAATACAACTCACATGCAACCACATAAAGAAAAAAATTCTCACAAAATCTCTCACAACTCACGCAAAAGGAGTTCACAGCAGTGGAATGGAGCTTTATCAACAGTAACGCTCCCAGCTGTTTTCCGATTGTGGGTGTTGGCTCATAGCTGTTTTCTATATATATAACATTTAATATAATAAAATAAGACAGGAATGTTGGCTTACAACTGTTTTCTATATATATATATATATATATAAAACATTTGATATGATAGAATAAGATAGGAATGAAATAGCATTAAGAATAGAATAGAATATGAATTGACAGTAGAATTACTCTTATAGTAAACTTTTATTCCGTGGTGAAATATATGACTTAGATTTATGCATATATTAATCGCGATTCACACTTTTTGCAAAAATTCACACTTTTTGCGAAATATATGTAAGCCCATACAATAAGAATTGGGTCAAACTACTCCCACTCCTCACCTACTCACACTCTAAAAAATAACATTTTCAATCATAAAAAAATTAATTTTTTGAAGTTCAGGTATACAAATAAGAATGAAAATAGATATTCCCTAAGAATTATGTCCTTCAAGAGATCAATAGCTAAACTTTGCATAGCTTGAGAAGACAGAAGCTTTACCAACATCTTTCTTTATTCAGAAAAAATTAATAACGTATAATATAACAATATAGGTATCACACATGACTTCTTTTTAAATGAAAAGTCTTATATTCGACTACCACTTTTATCAAGAGAATGTGAAACTAGTTTATCCGTCTCACAGAACCCATATTAGAATAATACATAAGTATGTAAAATCATTATTTCAATATATAAAAAAAATATAGGCAATGAACACGTATATTCTTTATATAAAATAATAATTAAATAAAAATAATCTATTCACCTAATAAATCAGTCCAGTTAATAGGGTAAATTAAAGATTTGTAACCAATTAAGCGCATTAATCAAACATAAATCTCACTAATTATGTTGCAACTTAAGCCCAATTTTAAAAAATAATAATACTAAATATCTCAAATTTTGTATTAAATTTTACATCTCAAATGAGGTGATATAAAATTATTAGTAGTAATGTATTAGACACACCAGCAACGATTTACTAATAATTAATTATCACGTTGTTTGAATGTAAAATTTGATATAAAAATTTAAGACAAATAACATTACTCTAAAAAATCATGATTAATCCCTCGGATGACAGACGTATAACAAATGGGTCATTTAAAACATATAATAAATTGCATAAACCTACAATAATATTTCATTATATATAATTATAATGGCCGAATCTTTTTATATTTATATTTATTATAATACTGTTATATAAAATATATAAGTGCATTGGTATTAATTATTTAAACATGTAAATCAATACGCTCACCTTGAAGGTGCCCAAGTCGTGGGCCCAAAAAATAATGTTCAAATAAGTCATTTGTTGCTATGAACAATCACTTACTTTTTTGGACTTCAAATTTTTAAATAAATAGCATTAATCTTTAGAAAAGCAGATACAATTTACCACTCTAGTCAAAAATAAAATAAAAAAATCTAAATTTTCAAGAAGGTAAAAGTAGGGCTCTTTTTGCTAGGATATATACTCACATTCAAGACATTTTGCTATTATTTAATAAATTTGATTTTTTATTATTGAATTTCATATTATCATACATATAAATGTTGTTATTTTATACTATGAGATGGTTAGTCCTTGAAATGCTATTGAAAATAGTTAATGTATATAAATAAGATTTATGTATAGGAGATATGAACTTAAGATCAAGCAGTTCTAGAGTTGTTCACAGTCATTGATGAGACTGGGTTTATTGTCTATAAAACTGTAATACACTTGACCTTTATGTGATAGGGTGATTTATCTCAATTATTAGAGTAGTGGACTTTGGATTATTGTATTAGTGTATTTAGAATATACTGAATTGGATCACTATAAGAAACATGTCATATAAAGCTGTCATCTTTGACGTGATTCTTATATTCACTATTCGCAGTAAGCTTTTAATCCTGAGAGAATAGTAGACTCAAGTTCTTAATGATGGTGATTTTGAATTATCAATGAGTGAAATCTCTTGGATCAACACTTCAGTATCTTGGGGAATCATTATTTATACTGTAAGAACACATATTCTCAAGATGGAATTTACAGTCTATAAATTAGAAAAAAGGATATCACCAATGTATTAATTCAATTAATTAATTATTGAAATCCAGATCCGTTCTTTTCAATAAATTGTTTGTTGAGATGTTGACAATTTAATAGTGATTAATAATTTGTGAATTAAGTTGTAAAAATAATTAGGAATTAATTTGACGGTGAATTAGTCAAAATCTTAATTATTGATATCCAAGTAGAGAGGTATACTATATATGTTTAGTGATTATAGATTTTTTTCTATTTCATCAAATTAGAATGTAATTTAATGGAATTAATTAGAAATAATTAGTCATTAATTAATTGTTAACTAAAATTTAATTGACTAATTGAAACTAATTTGGTGGGATCCTAAATCTTTTCTTTTGCCCTAATTTTGGAAACCCTATATAAGGGAATAGTCAAATACAACAACAAAAGATTATTTTTGTATAAGAAAGTAAAAAATGAGTCTACTCTCCTCTCTAGTATATAACTTTTATAGAGTAAAAAGAGAAAAAGACTTACAAGAGTAAGAGAAGGAAGATTGTGCTAATCTTTTTGAGAAGACTTTTTCAACAATCAAAATTATTAAGAATAATGAAATTTTAACCCCTCTTTTTAAGATTGTATGATTCATATAAATAAAAAGAATTTATATAAATTTTTGAAATTGCTTAAACTGTTGTTACGAATCCTACATTTTTAATATATATTTTAGCGAGCAATTCTACTAGTGAGCTGTAACAATTCTACTAGTGGATTGTTACATAAAATTTTGAACAGCAGCTAAAATATTATATAAAATAATTATATTTTCTGAAAGAATGAAACAATGAAACAAAAATTGAAATATGAAATATATGCAATTAGTTTGAATGTGTTGAAAGTAAGATTCAAATCAGAGTTGATCTTGTCAAAGATAATACAAAATTTCCAAAAAATACCTTTAAATAAAATTACAAAAGGAATTTCAAATGAATTCAACTCCCCTTTAGTTCATATAGGTCATGATTGGACACTGGGTAAGGAGTTTGACAGGATAAATGTTATCTTATTTTATATTTGGCGTCTTCAATTAAATTGAATATTTATATTCCATGAACTATTTATATATATATATATATATATATATATATATATACGGATTCAGACATTACTTATATGCATGTATATAATTATTAATTTGGATAATTTTTAGTAATACAAATTATGATTTTTTTTGAATCACACATAAAGTGAGAGATTGTTATATTGTGAATGATCTTTGCATAATCACATTTTAAAATATTGTGATTATGGTTATTAAAATTTGTAAATAAAATTTTAATTTTAAATACATCATATGTATATATTTGAAAAAAAAATTATACATCCATTAAACACCCAAACACATAATCAAAATATAACAACATATCCAACATTTTATATGGGTTAGTTTCAAACACTAAATTAAAATATTTAATATCTCACATGATTTTATATTATATTCAATCTAACTATATTTTATCTAATTTCACATTTTTATCTGCTCTTCCAAATAAGGCCATAGAATTTTGCAAGTTATTAAATCAGTAAGAATTCATTATTTAAAAGAAAAATAAACTAAGATTCCACCAATAAATTGATTACCAAATTCATGAGATAGGGTTGAAAAACTTAATAATTTCTAGCACTCCGCATCACAATAAATGGCCAAACAACTATCAATTTCATGAAAATTAAAAGCAATAAAAGCATAATATATAGGATAAATAATCATATGACTATTGAAAGAGAGTGAACTTATTTTGAGAAGAGATTGATGTTTTAATCTTGATTGACCAATTCACCTCACAATTTCAAATTTGCTGCTCTCTTTCAATAATAATGCGTTTGAAAACTGAAAAAAAAAACATGAACTGAAGAAAATTAAATCAAAATTGCACGATGAGTTTGATCAAGAACTGGCTAACGAGAGCTAAAATCGGGATTCGGACATGATTAAAATAATTAAATTTAGAATTAAATTAATTACAATTTGATATAAATTATTTCCAATCTTTGATAGTCACTAATTTTTACATCAGCTAATTTTTTCTTTTAATAATTTATAGTTTTAATTATAATGTGTTTGAAAATTAAAATTAAAAAAAAATGAATTGAAGAAAATTAAATCAAAATTGCATGATGAGTTTGATCAAGAACAGGGTCAAGGAGAGCCAAAATGGGGATTCGGACATGTACAAACATTTTCTAAAGCAAAAAGCCAATCTGCCCTGTCTTTTGTGGGAAACGGCCGATAAAAGATTATCCTGTTGGATGACGCAAATGGTTTTCACTTGTCGACTTGCACCGAGAGATAGACCTCTGATCATACGAGTATGTAATAAATACGCACGTATATATTATACATATATACACCGTATATTTCTATATATGTATGAAGCATCTCAATGATCTCATAACCCATTGACAATCGCATCGTGGGCTTCAGAGTCCGAGGAAATGGAAGAAAAACAGGAGATAGAGGTGATTCACTCATGGTCTGCTCCCAGATCTCTCAGTACCAGCGTCATGTACTCTTTTGCTCAGGTATTCCATCTCAATCATACAAATCTCTGTGTATATATGTTTGTATTTCAGCATGAGGAAATAGGTTACTTTGATATGGAATTTGCTGTCTTTGACAACTACATGTAGTTTGTGCTGATTATAATCAAATTATATGGAATTGGTGTTGATTCAGAACAATTTTTTCCACCCTGTTTCTGTATTCTGATTATCAATCTTGTGCTTTTGACTTTTAGATTTAGGATTGCCTTGATCAATAAAATATATATATATATATATATATATATATATATATATATTGATAAGTAAATGAAATTATATTAAAATGCACCAAGAGTGTGCAATCCATCTACAGTCAAAGATATACACCGACATATTATGTCTAAGTATTTATTCTGTTGCTTAGGTCACCTCCTGTGATGACTCAAACTCAAACTCAAACTCAAACTCAAATTTCACTTAAAATTTGAGTAAAAGTTGAATTTGAGTTTCATGCTGTCCATTTTGGGTTTGAGTTTGAGTAAAAAGAGATTTGGTATGGGTTTGAGTCTACGGTTGGAGAAAGTTTTACTGAAACCCAAACTCAAAGTCTAAATTTATGTTTCTGAAAATATTTCTGCAAATATTATAAATGTAGCAAGACTGAATCTATATTTTGAATAATATGAATAAAATTTCGGATCCTTATAGATTGTTTGTATGTTGTTCGCTTAATTCCTTGTATAAAATTTGAAGTAGAATGGGTCACGGACGAGTATTGGAACCAATTGGACCATCAAAGGGGAAATGGCATGCTGATTAAAGCTCACTGCTTTTCATTGTTTATGCCCCCAATTTGCAATTTTACTATTTGTGGAAAGTTTTGTTTCAGTTATAACTTTAGCCAGAAAAGTCAAATTTTGATTCCCTCGATTCCAGAGTAGTTCAAGGCTTTTTTGTTTTTTTGCCAAGCAAAGGAGGTATCTAAGCAGTCAGAGCCAAACTAATCGCCTTTCCTTACACAGGGTATAACGCCTAGGCTACTAGTCTTGGCTGGTGGCTGGCCCCATTCTAGGACTTTATATTATTTGTTTTTGAGTTAAACTTAATTTTTGTATTTTTTTGGTAATTTCTGTGTTTTATTATAAATAGGGATGTAATCCTTATAGGCTTATAGCTAATCAGTTTTTGCTATCAATAAAGTTTTCTCTGGAGCATTTTGTTATGTTGGTGCCTTGGTGGATTCCGACCTTTCATAACTTCCATTCTGTCAAATTGAAACAAAATATACTCTTTTAAAAATCATTATCAAATATATTTAATTTTAGGGAAAAAATATTATGGCTTGGTCTGGAAATTGTGAAATTCCAAAATTATGTTCTTGCTTTCATGCCACTTTCTGAAGAAGTCAATTGTTTTGTCTTCCCAATGGAAATATTCCTAAATTTGAAAGCATGGTCATTAATCGAGAAAATGTTCAGAAACAGACCATCTCATTTGTTTGGCGATGAATTCCAGTATGTTAGACCTGTCAAATGTTGATGTGAACATTAGTTACTTATTAATTTTTGATAAAAGTTGATTGGGAATTGGTTCTTTTAAAGAATTGGAATTTTTCATGAAAAATAGATTTTTGAAAAAATAAATTATGGATTGGCTTCAATGACTACGAAGTCAAATCATAGTTTTGTTGAAAGATCTGTTGAAAGCTATAGTCATAACTCATACTTCGTGATGAAGCCATTATGCTTTGTATATGCTTAATGACTGTTAATATATTAATACTTTCTTTTCCCTCCTATTTTGGGTTTTCCTCAGAGGGATGATATGGAAGTGCTTGATGAACCGCTGTATGCAAATTTCCTCCGTGTTACAGGTGTTGAAAGGCCCTATAGAGAAGAAGTTCTATCAAAAATGGTATGTTATGAAGCGTCACCATCTTTGTGTTCCACCTTTTGAAAGTCCTCACCAAAATCTTGATTTAAATTCTCTCCTGTTGAAAGAATTGGATGATGAATGTTGGACAAAATGGGCTCTATAATGCCATAGGCTGGTCCATTATTATCTATTAGATCTCTCTGATGCATTATCTTCTGCTTTTATGCTTGAAATTGATTGTTTGAAATGAATAGGAATCTGACGGAAACAAGGTTGTGAAAGATGTCATTTTTGGACCTGGAGAAAAGAAGTACCGGTTTTGTAAGGTAATCAACAAGCTTCTCTATCATTAATCAAGAATGCTCGACTTTAGGAGTACATTTTAGCTGAATCCTGGGCTAATTTTTTTTCCTAGTGAAAACATATTATTTTATTAAGCCGCAGAAATATTCAAGATTGTATGCCATTGTTTAAGATCACTAAAAAATTATAACAGTGTCTTATAATGAGTCAATCTTTTAAGATATGATCTACTTTCATTGTGCTTGTGTATGAGCTTTCCCCAATCTTCTGGTTTACCATTAGATGTATAAAAACTGAACGGAAATGCAAAGAAAATAACTAGATGATCCCAGATTTTAGAAAGTAACTTTATAAAAAAGAACAAGGTAACAATAATCTTCCTGCAAGTACCGAAAATTTACCTGCAAGTTAGCTTCAATGTTTGATGCTCTTAGAAATGTAGTTTTAGTTGACACATGTAAAAATCTATCGAGGATCAGAAGCTTTAGTGGGAAATCTTTTGGCAATGGTTGCCTAGTTGGGAGTGAGGCGTATGAGATTGGCGAAATCGAAGGTTCAAGGGGTGTGAATCTATAGGTCGTCAAATGAGATGAAGTGTCATGCAGCAATTGAGAGTGGCATGGGAGGAATTGGAGTGGCTCTGCAAAACCCTAGAGGATGCAGCACGTGAGAAGAAAAGGGGAAGGTTATGTGATCCCTTCATGGAAGACATCAAAGTCTGAGAATATGGAGAAGATGGAATGAAGAAGCTGAGTATGTTAAGGTAGAAGAGACATTTGGGGATGATTGAAGAAGCATCTACATTCCAGAAGTTGATCGAGGAGGTGGCTGGGGTTTGGTAGTGAAAGCTTTTTGGAAAATGGGGAGCTCACCATAAAGCAAAAGCAGCCCAAGAAGCCAAACTCAAGAGGGTTTGGATGACCCCTAGCACAGTCAAGGGATGTGGTCTTCCTCTTAGCCAAAAGATCTGCCTCAACATTGCCCGACCTATAAATGCAAGAAAAGGAGACATTAATACCCGTGGACACATAAAAATTTGCGTATCTAGTAAATAGAACACTACGCGTGCTTTTCCTTCTTTTCCCCACTATGATAACCGGCAAATCCCTCTCCACCAAGAACTGGCTCATTCCCAAAGAGATAACCTCTTTAAGAGCTTCAATCGCACTAAGGATCTCTGCTTGATAGCATCACCATTACCAGCCAGCTTTGTATAGTATAAAATAACCTCTCCACAATGCTTCCTAAAAATACTGCCAATTCCTATTTGTCTTGGATTCCTATGAGAGCAACCATCAAAATTATTTAACCAGCCCAATGGGTGGAAGTTCTCACAAAAATGGATGCAACTATTGAAGAAAGTGTTGAGAGCTTGATATACATTGTTGGCTCATTCTCTAATAACTTAAGCTTTTGGAGCAATTGGTTGCTTAAGCTTTTAAAAATTTTGATGGCAAGGTTTCGACCCAATTTGATGCCAAAATTAAGTTGCTTCAGTCTGATAATGGAGATGAATATATTGATGGTGCATTTAATTTGTCTCTGAACTTGAATGACATGATTTATCAGACTACTTGTGTTGATACTCTATAGCAAAATGGGGTAGTAGTGTGTAAGAATTGTCATTGACTTGAAATTGTTAGGGCACTTTTGTTTCCTAAACATGTTTTCAAAAATTATTGGGGGATGCTCTTCTTACAATATCCTACGTCATTAATTGAATGCCTTCTCGTTTTTTAGATTTTAAATATCTATTCGAGTTTTTAGGAGCTTCATTTTTTGATGTTTCCTATTTCCCCTCTAGTGTTTAGTTGTGTTTGTTTTCTCTATATTCATCGTTTATTTAGTGGCTATTTGGATTCCATAGCCCTGAAGTACATATTCTTAGGTTAGTCTGCCACTCAAGGGTATGAACAATATTATCCTCCCACCAGGCGATACTTTATTACCATAGATGTTATCTTTTTTTGAGTTTACATCCTCTTTTCCTCATCCGAAGGCTAGTCTTCAGGGGAGAGTGGTGGTTAAGAGTTGTCTCCTCTTCCTTCTTCTTTGATTAAATTGGATAACAACAAGGGGAAATAGGTTCCAGGTATTAACGAGCTCTGGACCTACTCAATAAGGAAAAACAATGAGATCACTAAACCTTCTCACATTAACTACAAGTTGGATTCTTCAGATCCAGGTAATGATTCCCAGCCTATTGTTGCTACATCTAATTCTCCTGTTTTGGATGATACTAACCTCCCTTTTGTACTTCGTAAAGGAGTTCATTCTTGCACTCGACATACCATCTTCAATTTTGTGTCTCATTAATCACTCTAACCTTCCTATCCTACTTTTATCGCTTCTTTGTCTTCTTTATTTGTTCCTTAGGGTCGGAGAGATGCCTTGGCAGGTCTTAAGTGGAAGACAATTATGGTAGAAGAAATGAGAGCTCTTTACAAGAATGCCACGTGGGAACTTGTGACTCTCCTTGAATGGAAGAAGACTCTTAGGTGTAAATGGTTATTCACTGTAAAACATAAGGCAAATGGATCAATGGAAAGGTATAAACCTAGATTGGTGGCCAAGGGTTTCACTCAAACCTATGTCATTGATTACCAAGAAACTTTTTTTTTCAATGGCTAAGATGAATTTTTTTGCAACAACAAAAGCATTGACACTGCAGGTTGGGCTGATTGTGGAGTTCACAGAAAGGTCCTGTTATAAAAGGAGGTTGGGTTCATTGTGGAGTTCACAGAAAGGTCCTGATATAAAAGTTGGATACCAACTTGACCCAAAAGCTTAAGGTGTTATGGCTTGAGCCCCATCATGTATATTAGTCATTCCCTATTACACTCATTACCTTATGTGGGACTCCAAGCTCACACGTTACCTTAACAAATTTCACAAGTGTTGCTCTCCTTGGTAGCTAATCTAGGACGGTCTCTTCAAAATTTAGATGTTCTTCATGGTGATTTGGAAGTGGATATGTAATGTTCGTCCTGATTTTTCATCTACGTCTCCTCAGAGGAAGTTTTTGAAGTTGAAGAAGGCTATTTATGTCTTGAAACAATCTCTTAAAGTCTGATTTGAGAGATTCAATAAAGCTATATAGAGGTATGAGTGTAAGCAAGATCAAGTTGATCGCATCCTCTTTGTTAGATATAAGCAAGGGAAGGTTATTATGCTCACAGTTTATGTGGATGATCTAGTTCTAATTGAAAATGATATTGAAGGCCTTGAAGTATTTTTTGGTTAAGGAGTTCAAGATAAATGATTGATATGACTTGAGATATTTTCTTAGAATAGAGGTTGCAAAACTTAGGAAGGGAATTTTTATTTCCCAATGGATGTATGTGTTGTAGTTGTTGAAGAAGACTAAAATGCTTAGCTGCAAGCCTTGTGATACTCCAATTGAACTAAATCATAGGGGGTAATGGTGATTATAGTTGTTGATACATGCAGATACCATAGACTTGCGGGGAATTTGATTTATTTTTCTCATACTTGGCTAGATATTGCCTATGTTGAAAGTGCGGTGAGTCAATTCATGTAGTGTCCTCGGTCTTCTCATTTATATGCAGCTTTAGAATTCTTTGATAGTTGAAGTCAGCACCTAGGAGATGTATGTTATTTTCTAAACATAATCACCTAGAATTAGAGTCGTATACCGATGCAGAATGGGTAAGGTCAGTCCAAGATAAAAGATTCTCATTTGGATATTGCACCATTGTTAGGGGCAACTTAGTGTCTTAGTGTAGTAAGAAACAGTTAGTTGTTGCCAAATTCACCGCTGAGGCAGAGTTCATAACTAAGACACGTAGGGTGTGTGCGCTTTTGTGGTTAAAGATTATGATGAAAGAACTTGGTTTTGATTTGAGCGGTCTAATGAGGCTTTATTATGATAGCAAAGCAGCTATGAACATTGCCGATAACCTAGTTCAACACAAATGGACCAAGCATTTCGTTGAGGATAAGTTGAGCTCTTATATTATATATACTTCGTTTGTGAAGATTGGAGAGCAGCTGGTTCATGTTTTGACTAAGGGAGTATCAAATAAGGTTTTTATTAGTGTTTTGTGTAAGTTGGGCATATGTAATATCCTAAGAAGCACGGATACAAATACGGGACACGGATACGATACGACATGGACATGCAGACACGTTATTTCTCAAAAAAGTAGGATACGGACACGTTGAATATATATAAATTTTTATATTTTTTATATGACCATATAATAAAACCTAATGTTATTTCAATTAAACTTGGCATAAAAACACACAAAAAATATTATTAAGATATTAAAATAACAAAGTCATTAAATAAAAATTAAAGAACTTCTTTATTTAATCATCAACATCCATGATTCAAGTGTTCGGACACGTGTCCAAGAAGTGTTCGGACACGTGTCTAAGAAGTGTCTGAGAGTGTCGATGTCCAACACGTATCCGACACGGACACGTGAGCCAAAATAGAGTGTCCTTGCTTCTTAGGTAATATCTATGCACCAACTTGAAGGGGAGTGTTCGGATATTAGGAATACGTTGATAATGACATTCTTGTAATTTGTTACACTCAATATTGCAAACATAGAGAGGTCCTAGGATTACGATTGTTACACCTTCCTATCTTGAAAAATAATCTCTCTTTCTCTCATTCTCTTTCGTTTCTTCTCTTATGAACTCAAGAATCATATGAACGATACATTTCAACGGATTATTCATCTATTATTTTACTATCATTGCATCAAACCGCTTAACCAAGGTCTTCAGCATTAGAGGTGTCAAACGGGCTGGCCTAGCATGATCCATTTCGAAGTGGCCCATTAGTGCCAACGGGCCAGGCCGGGCTTGACCCTCTAGCCTGCTAGTTTTTGTTTTTATTTTTTCTCTCATTTGTTTTGTTTATATTTTTCTAAATCCTTCCATGATGTTTTTTTTCAACTTTTTTACTTACTTTAAAAATTGTTAGTTTTTATGTTTAGTATTTTTTTCTTGTTCTAATATTGTTATTTTCTACTTTATTTACTAACTTATTAGTACAATAGTTAGTTTCTTAATTGAATAATTTAGTACTTTATTTTTGCTTTATTCTTTTAACTTTATTTTTTTAAGCTGTTAATTTTTAAGATTTATAAGTTTATAATATATTACTTTGTTAATTGTTAGTTAGTTTTTTTCTTTTGCATTATTTTTTAGTTTTTATTTTAGTTAATATTTTGTTTAATTTTTGTAATTTTTTTTATAAAATTGTTACATAATAGTCATTAGTTAATAGTTAATTATTTATAAATTTTTTTGACAACAAAATGGAAAATAAACATCAACATCTTATTAAAAAATAAAATCAATCACAAATGATTTTTTTTTTTTTTTTTGCTGCATCTAGTTTATAATAATTAATAGACTATCTACGTATCATTTCAGGATCAAGTCATACGTAGTTCTTTACATTTTCAGTACAATGTGAATTTTTTTGATATTTTTATTGACTAATTTATTACAATGAAAACATTTATGATGATCCTACATGTAAGTTTAAAAAACTTCAGCAACATCATTCATTCAATTTTGAAGGTGAAGTCTTGCATCCTCCCAGTTCTTAATGCATATAAGGGACTCCAATATGTCCAGTCCCTGCAAGCTCCTTCTCTTGTCTAGTACCTTGTTACTTGTACTAAAAGCAAACTCCAATGCTATTGTTGAGACCAGAGGTATTATTAGCTCACGGGTCATGATGGAAAGTACAGGAAAAGTCCTTGCATGTGCTCTCTACCATGACAAAATATCAAAATCTTTTAACTCTTGAGCAGTTAGAAAACTAATATAATTATTTTCTAAATATCTAGTAAATTCGAAGCTAGATGATGAAGAGGAAGACGAGGAACTTGCAATGGTCATTTTTCTATTAAGATATGAAAAAGCCTTATTTCTACTCAAAATATTCAAAAAGAAGGTGAAAAAGAACTTTTTCCTTCATTATTACTATATTTTATTACATATTTATTAAATGCATCATTTAATAAATTTTCTATATCCTTTTTGGTAACTTTTAATTGACAATCTAAATTTTCAGATATTCCATCTACTAAAAGTTCTACACCGGTAAATTTTATTCTAGGATCCATCATTGTAGCTAAAGTAAAAATTGATGGCAATGTTTTCCAAAATTTTTTAAATTTATCTTCCATTATTGTACATATATCTTTAAATAATTCACTATTCCTATGTGATTAAAAAGTAAGAGAAATATTAAACAATTCACTGACAAGAAGACAAGAAGTGGGATAATAAACACCCGAACACGTATTAGTTGCAGTAAAAAATGACTTAGATGTCGAAGTTATGGTCCAATCTAAAGTATTTTTTCATTATTATAATCACTAATTTGTTGTTGCTATTTCTCGCAACACTCTTAACATGAGATATGTAGATTTCCAACGAGTCTTAATATTAGTTTTTAATTTTCTAGTTTTAATCCACAAGTTTTACATAAGTTTTTAAATTCATTGCACCTATTAGGAGATACAAAAATGTAATTAATTGCATCTCTAATTTTTACTAGTTGAGTATTAATTAATTGCATGCCATCTTGGACCATTAAATTAATTTGATGCCAAACACATCTACCATGAAAAAAGTACCACCAAATGGTGGATGTAAAACACGTTTAAACATATCAATTGAAGCAGTATTAGTAGTAGCATTATCAAAAGTTATGCTAACTTTATTTTGGACTCCGTATTCTCTAAATACGGTCATAATACTACTAAATATATTAGTCTCCATGGGGTAGAAAACAATAATTTGTTTATTTAAAATCCAATTATTATCGATATAATGCTGTAACACAAAAATAACCAAGATCATTTCTACTGGTCCACATGTCAAAAAATGCAAGAAATAGATGCATTAAAACTAGAAAACTCATTAATTAAATTCTCTTTTAAATCATTAAATCTTTTAATACAATCGTTTCTAGTAATGTTTCTAGAAATACTAGTATAGCCGGGTTATACATAATCTCTCATAAAATTTTAAAAATGTGGGTTCTCCCCAATAAGTAAAGGCTGCTCGGCGGCAGCTACGAATCTAGCTTATCCCCTCTCTTATTTTTACATTGGAGTATGCAATTTTCCAAAGCACCACTACTACTAGCTTGACTCAGTTAGTTTGCTTAGGGTCATTACCACCATGTAATTCTTGGCATCTTGTAGAATGTCTAACAAGGTGGCCTGTGCCAGCACTGCTTTTGCAAGTATAATTTTTTTTTTTGTTGCAATATTTACAATATACCTAGGTTTCGTTTGCCTATTGGACAATGTTACATCGTCTATGGTAAAATGAGTCCACACTTCTAAAGTGTGGCTTCTCTTTGCCTTAGAATGACTAGATGTGAATTCGGTTTGTGTACTAGGCATGGTTTTAAATAACGGCCGTAATGTATCGTATTGCCCGATATGTATCGGTTTTTGGATCCTCCGATATTGTTACAGGCCGATATATCGGTGTGACCAAAATTCACAGCCGTATCGATCGATACCATTACGTATCGGCTGTTACGCTTGTTACGGGCCGTTATAGGATCATTACGATTGTTTTGAATTTTTTTTCAAATTTTTAATTTGTTCATAGAATTCTTATAATCTCTATTTTTATAATATTTATAAATAAGAGAAATACTTAACAAAATAATCCAAAAAATTGAAAAGAGTTACCAAAACATTCGAGCCAATACAACCTCGAAAAGGCCTATTGGCCGTAAATTTCTTTTTTAAATTTATTCCATAACAAATTACACTAAATTGATTTTCATGCTTATAATCATTTTTTTTTTGTAATTATTTATATTACTTGTTGTAATGCTATTCAAATTAAATGATACTTCTTATTAGTTTAACTTTAAAAAATTCATATAAGATAATAAAATATCTTTTTAGGTGTTATTTAAAAGAAAAATATTTTTTTAGGTGTTAGAAAATTGAAAAATAACAATAAAAAATATTAAAATGGGATAAATTGTAGTCAAGATATGCTTATCAGTAATTTTTAAGAGATTTTTTAGTGTTTGAAAAAAATTAACAGTTACGGTTTCCGATTCTTGTTACGGATGATCCAATACTTCCGATACTGTTACACCACGACCACCATCGCGTTGTATCCCGTGATTGCGATTTAAAACCATGGTACTAGGTGTAGGGTTGGTAGAAGATTGGTTAGAAGCTTCATCAAATTCATCATATTCACCTTAGTCAAGGTCAAGGATCAAAATTTCGTTTCTTTTCCATCGAAACGGCCGAAACGTTTCCGTTTCTTAGGGAACCGAAACGAAACACTAGTGGAATATCGAAATTCACATTTTTCCATGGAAACAAAATTGTTTCCGTGGAAACATACCGAAACTAGTGGAAACATACCAAATCAGAAAAAATATTTCTTTTGTATCAGTAATAATTCTAGAAGTTAGTAAAAAATAATATCCATTTATTTTTCAAGGATTAAGACTCAAAATTACAAGAAGATATTTTTATTATTTTTCCTAAAATAATGAAAAAGTAGTAGGAAAAATAAAGTGTAGAGAAACAACTATTTTAATACTAAGTTACTAATTATAATAGGTTTAAATCGCTATTTGTTTTACCTTTTATTTTATATGTAACTTGTGTCAAATTATCTGATTCGTGGATATTACATAGTATATATCTATTATGTCATTTATCATAAATTAGTGTCATTTATCATGAATATGATGCATATGCCTTAAGCATGCACAAATACTCAATAAATAGGCTTATTTGTATAAATAAATAAATTTTAAGTTATGTTTCCACATATTTCCAATTTTTTCTCCGTTTCTATTATGTTTCCGAAACGTTTCCGTTTCCGGACAGACCGAAACTATACATCGAAACGATATTTTGATCCTTGAATTAATGATTAACAATACCACTACCAATAATAACTACAATAATTACTATTATTATAATTAAAATGTAAGATTCCTCCAATTTTGCAAACTTGCAACATGCCTAGCTTGGAACACAAATGACGGAAAGGAGCCCGAGGCTCCGAGCTAAGGGCTTCGTAAGACTATCACCTAGTTGATTATCAGTGCCAACATAAGATGTAACAGTATGTTTCTTCATTAACAAATCACGAATAAAGTAGCAATCAACCTCAATGTGTTTAGTATGTTTATTGAAGACAAGATTATTAGTAATACGGAGAGCAACCTGATTGTCACAATGCAGTTGCATATGAGCAGAAATCGCCACACCAAGATCTTGAAGTAGAGCACGAACCCATAACATCTTTGAAGCAGTATGAGCTATAGCTCTATACTCAGCCTCAACACTAGATTGCGCAGCAACATTTTGCTTTTTACTGTGCGAAGTAACTAGATTTCCGCCAACAAATATACAATAACCAGAAGTAGACCGTCTATCAGAGTGAGAACCAGCCCAATCAGCATCACTATAGCCAACCACATAAAGCGAACTAGTGGGCTTGTACAAGAGCCCTGGCCCTCTAGCACTTTTCAGATAACGCAAAATACGACAAACAACATCAAAATGAAGTTGACGTGGAGCATGCATGTATTGACTGACTATACCAACAACATAAGTAATGTTTGGCTGAGTAATTGTAAGATTAATTAATTTCCCAACGAGGTGTCAGTACCTGCCTACATCATGAAACAATTCTCCTTGCTCACCATCAAGTTTAAAAGCGAAATCCATAAGAGTATCAACAGGGCGAGCGCCTAAGTGGCTAGTCTCAGAAAGAAGATGAAGCATGTATTTCTGTTGAGATAGGGAAATGCCCTGTCGAGACCGAGCAACTTCAATCCCAAGAAAATAACGGAGAGCACCCAAATCCTTAGTATGAAAATGTTGACCTAAATGACATTTCAAATATGAGATATCGGTAGAATCACTCCTTGAAATAATAATATCATCCACATAAACAATTAAAACAATAATACCCGTAGAAGAGTAACGAACAAAGACGGAGTGATCATAAGTAGAACGATGGAAACCATATGCAAGCACAACAACACTAAATCTATCAAACCAAGCACGATGAGACTGCTTCAGACCATACAAAGCCTTTTGCAGTCGACATACAAAATGTTCTCTACCAACGACAACATAGCCAGGAGGCTGAGTCACATACACTTCCTCTTGATGATCTCCATGGAGGAAGGCATTCTTGAGGGGCCAAGAGAAACTAACAACAACAGAAAGTAAGAGCCAAACAAAATTGAGACGTGCCACAGGAGAAAAGGTCTCAAAATAATCCACACCATATGCCTGGGTGTACCTTTTAGCAACTAAGCGAGCCTTAAGATGATCAACAGAACCATCAGGGAGGTACTTAACAGTATATACCCAACGAATACGCCTAGGTGTACCTTTTAGCAACTAAGCGAGCCTTAAGATGATCAACAGAACCATCAGGGAGGTACTTAACAGTATATACCCAACGACAACCAATTATTTGTTTCCCAGGAGGAAGAGTTGTAAGTTCCTAGGTCTGATTCTTATGAAGTGCACTCATCTCCTCATCCATAGCATATTTCCAGCCAGAAGAAGACAAAGCCTGCTTATAAGAAGTAGGAATAGAAAGAGGACAAGACACAAGCAAAAGATTGCAAACAAGGTGAAGTGCAAGTATAAGAAACAAAATTAGCAATAGGATGCTAAGTACAAGTACATTTACCTCGCCGTAAAGCAATAGGTAAATCATCAGTTGCATGAGGGGAGAGAGAGGAAGTAGGGACCTCAGTTGAGGATGATGTGGCATCTGAACTATAAGAATCAATGCGCCTAGCACGAGATTGTTCATAAACCTGCAAGGGAGAATTAGGCAAATACGAAATAGGCAAAGGAAGAGTAGGAACAAAAGCCTCCCCCTGGCGGCACAATATGATATCTGTGGATAAACTTTGTCTCGAGGAGAAAAAGGAGGTGGACTAAAAAAAGTAACATCGACACTTACAAAGTAGCATTGAGATTTAGTAATGTAGCAACGATACCCTTTTTGAGTCCGAGAATACCCAAGAAAAATACATTTGTGAGCCCGAGGAGATAATTTGTCATGACTAGGATCCAAAATATGAACAAAGGCAACACATCCAAACACACGAGGAGAAAGTTGAAAAAGGAGATTAGGATATAAAAGGGAGAAAGGAGGTTGGAGATTTAAAACAATAGAGGGCATACAAGTAATGAGATGACAAGCAGCAAGAATGGTGTCATGCCAAAAATGTTTGGATACCTTCATATTAAACATCAAGGTGCGGACAACACCTAAAAGATGACAATGTTTCCTCTCAGCAACACCATTTTGTTGAGAGCTATGATTAAAACTAGTCTGATGAATTATACCATGATCAACACAAAAAGAATCCATGACGGATTATGTATATTTAAGTGCATTATCAGAATGAATAACTTTGATCCGTTTACCAAATTGAACCAAAATTTCATTATAAAATTTTACAAAGATATGTGGTAACTTAGATCTATCTTTCATCAAAACAACCAAGCCATACGAGAATAATCATCCACAAATATGACACTATTTAAAACCATTCAAACTAGAAAATTGGGCAGGTCCCCATATGTCTGTGTGGACGACAACAAAAGACTCTCAATGATGACTAGAACTAATGCTTGGAAAGGAACTACGGTGATGCTTGCCTAATTCACAAGCCTTACAATCTAAACTGGATACACGACCTAAACCAGGAATAGCTAACTTGAGTTTATCTAAAGATTGATGCTCCAGATGAAAATGCCACTGAAGCGGTGACACTGCAACACTTAAAGCAGATGATGACGGAGAAGAGGAACCACCGAGATCCAGATAGTATAGGCCATCCTTCTCATGTCCCGAATCAATCATCTTTTTTGTCTTAAGGTCTTGAAAGACCCAAGAAGTAGGAGAAAAGGTTATGAAATAATGTAATGCTTTAGTTATTTGACAAATTGAGAGCAAATTAAAAGAAAAATCAGGAATGTAAAGACTAGAGGGTAAAGATAACGAAGAAGTGGGATGAAGAACACCTCTTCCAAGTACAAGTCGAGAAGATCCATCAGCTAATAAAATATGATGTTTAATATGATTTAAATCAGAAAAGAGAGATGGTATACCGGACATATGTGAAGCTAGCATTGGAGTCAATGACCCATGACGAAAGCGAATGAGCTACATATGCATTATTACCTGAATCAACTAATGTAGCAGTGGATGGAGTGGTGGACGAAGATGGAAATGCAGTACGCAATGTCTGAACAAGTTCGCCTAGCTGAGTTGTGAGTACATCATGAGAACTAGAACTAGGTAGAATAGATCTAGAGGAAGCAATAGGCAATGGCGGTGTAGTATCGTCAATGACTTGATGTGCATAATCCAGTTTACTGTGCTTTACCCAACAGTATGGCTCCCAATGATTAGTAGCACCACAATAATCAAATTTTCTATCACCACGACCACCAAGACGTCCACCACGAGTAGAACCACCATGAGAACCTCGACCTCCACGACCACCATAGGAACTACGAGAACCAGACCCACGACCACTATTGCTTGAAATCAAAGCAGAAGACTCTATGGTAGAACCTACCACAGTGGAACTCTGTCCCAAAGATGAACGCAACAATTGAGAATATGCATTAGCCGCGGTAGGCAAAGTCTCACTAGCCAGAATTTGATACTTAAAAGCACAAAGGTCTGAGTTAAGACCAGATAATAAGGAGGCAATCATAAATCTTCCCAATGACGTTTTTGTTACTCCAAATCAGTAGTGAAGGGACGATGTTGCAATAACTAATCCTATAAATTCGTAAAAGTATTGTAATACTCAGATAATGGTTTCCCAGATTGCTTAGTAGTAAAAATATTCTCATATAACTCATATACCCAAGAAACATTGCTTTGTTGCGAGAAAGATTCAACAACTGAATCCCAAATCTTTTTAAAATAATCACAAAACTCAATAGTAGTAGCAATATGAGGTTCTATATTGTGCTAGAGCCATCCCATAACTATCAAATCCGCAACTAACCAATCAACATACTTTGAATTTGTCGCAGCAGGAGGATTATCCGTCACATACTGTAATTTCCGTTTCCCTCGTAAAAACACTTTAATAGCATGTGCCCAAGCTAAATAATTCAAACCATTCAACTTCCTAGACGTGATTCGTCATCCCTCAACAATGAGGGTTTTTCTTCAGCTATGGCAACAAATCAAGGCCAAAAAATAAATAAATAAATTCGAACAGAACACAAATTAAGTGCTAAACGGGGGCTAATGTAAGTCTGAAAGCAAAATAGCTTTAGAATCCCACACACAACTTCAAACTGAACCAAAGGTAGTAAAAAATAGATGCCCAGCAACCCACAAACCAAACACATTAAAAAACAACCAACCAGCCTCTCAAAGTAGAATTCCAGCGGTACAAGAAGGGCCAAACTACTGGAACAAACCAAGAATTGCAAAAAAACAGATCAGATGGTCATCAATCTCTCCAAAGAAGACTTGTAAAGTCGGAAGTCCAAATCGCAGCCATTAGAAGTGGATTGAACTATAGAACCACATTCAAAAGCTCTAGAAGTGCAGATCAAAGAATCGTGATCCAAAAAACCAAAAAAATTCAAAAATTGAAAAGTGCATTCAAATGAATTCAAAAATTTCACAAAAAATACCAAAGGCATTAGGATGTTGAGATGAGACTATTTGTATCTTCCGGTCACCAAAAAGTTTCCGGAAAATGACGACATCATGCTAACGCTAGCATGACATCATCACCGGAGATGCTGACATCAGCAAGCACCTGTGGTATTTTGTTTCCGACTGTGTTTCTAAACAATAACCTTGGTCCCAAATCTATTGCTTTGATACCAAGTTGAGTTGTAAAATCTAGAGATTAGGGTTAGAAAGAGAGAAGAAAGAAGGAATGGGAAAGAAGAAAAGGAAATATGAAATGGGATGTAAGATATTTATAGAAAAAATTATTAAGTGAAATTTCAATTATACCCTTAAAACTAGCTGTTATATAGCTGTTGAGAAGGGTTAAATGGTTAATTGTATTAACTTTTTAATTATATTCTTAAAACTAGTCATTAAAATAGTTGTTGGAGGGGCAAAAATCATCAATTTCATCAACTTTCGAGCAATGCTCTTGAAACTAGTTGTTAATATGGTTGTTGGAGAGGCAAAAGGGTAAAAAAAACTACTTTAAATTCAGAAAGGGTGAGGGAATCTCGCGGGTGGGCCTGATAGGGTAGGCCCAGCATTGCCCACAGGCTCGTGCCGGGCAACAGCCCACAGGCTCGTGCCGGGCAACGGCCCACGTGCCAGCTGTGCCATGCCTCGACCCATTTTACACCTCTATTCAGCATAGGGGCCCAAAATGTTTTGGCCTAAGGATTGCCACCCAAAGAGACTCCCAAGTGTCTAGTTTTGATAAATTCGATGAAAATTTATGAGTTTCAGTTTCAAGTCTGGAAAAGGATTGGGTCATTCAACATGTCTAATGATTTGGCTTGGGAATAATTTAGTTTTGTAATTATTAAATTTCATAAATCTATTCTCACTTTTTCTGCCTACAGCATATGGCAAAACAACGTGTCCCTGGTTTGACGGATGAGTTGATGAAGAAAGGAAAACACTTCATATTGATACGAAATCCTCTTGATATTTTGGTAAGTTTGTACCGACCAAAAAAATATTTTGGTAAGTTTGTGGTATTTATCTATTAGTAAGTTATCTTAGATCTGATGAACCTTTTTTGTCCAATAAGTCCTTAAAATAGTATTTTCTCTTGTATGCACTTCTCTTGTTGATCGGTTGTTTTTAGTGTGTTAGATTCTACCATGGCAATAAACCTAAACTTTATGTTTAGTAAGTAAAGCTTTGAAAACTATACCGCGATAGGCCAGGAAATTATTGCTCTTTATGTTGAATATATTGATTTTACTCATCCCTTGTTCACTGATTTATGTTTTGTCCGATTCATGTTATCAGCCATCCTTTGACAAGGTTGTGCCCCCATCCTTTCTTGAGTTAGGGTTGGCAGGCTTGGTCTCTATATATACTGAGCTCTGTGAATTAGGAAAGCCCCCAGCCATCATTGATTCAGCAGAACTGCAACAAGATCCTGAGGTATTGATGAGCTTTCTGAATATGGCTGATTAAATTTGAAGTGTTTTCTTTTTCTTATTCTCACTTTCTCTCTCTCTCTCTCTATATATATATATATATATGTATGTATATAAGACAGGGTTATGGTTAAAGGATACTTTGTTATTCTAGATTGTATGTGCTAACGGTGATATTCAACTTTTTTTGTTATACTCACAAAATGCTTGCCTTTTTTGAGCATGAATGTTTAGTGGCAACCAGTTGGTTAGCCATCAAAAGAATTAATCTTTAGGTGTCTCCAAATTATTTCATTGCTATAGTGCAAAAGAAGAATAGAACTATAGAAGTAGTCAAAATGATCTTTTTAATTTTTCTGCACATTTTCCTTCTCTCACACTAGTGTTGATTTGTTGGTTCATCTTACTACTTGCGGGCCAGATAGCTTTGGCATCTTGAACCCCCCTTGCCTCCTGCATGTGAAAACCCACCAAAAAACATAAAAAAGGAAAAGAATAAAATACGGCATGTGTGGTCCACTCTGTATATAGCTTATGATACATTTATTATTCTTATCGTCTATAATCAATTCTGACTACAGTAATGTGAGCCAACTTCTTGAAGAGTTAGGAAAATTACTTCTACATTAGCTGAATCGAAAAGTGGCCTTTGGGTTTTTAAGGAAGTTTTTATTTCTAGAGGGGCTATTTCTTGGTGCAATGGTAGGAGCTTGGACTGCCTGGTATGTGAACATGAGTAGAATAGATTGTTATGTGGCTTATGCCTGGTAGACTATATTTATTTTGGTGGTTATATCATAAGATTAGCTTCATTGGCTGAGCAGATTTGGTCACTAATGGTGTGCGCGCGTGTGTATTTTAATAAGTAATATAATATATATTTGTGGATCTAAAAGATGAGGGCATTATTTGAAAGGTGTACTGTACCCTTCCTAAATTACTCCACTTAAAACTTTTATAATAAATATTTGTGGATCTAAAAGATGAGAGGGCATTATTTGAACGATATACTGTACCCTTCCTAAATGACCCCACTTAAAACTTATATTATATTTATATGACTTTTATTTAGGTTGTACTTTGGCAATCCACAATTCCTCAATGTGATGATGCTTGGAAAGAAGGTCCTAACTCCTTGGAAATGGACAAATATTTAGACTAGATCTAAGATTTGAGGTTGGACACATCTATCTTGTTAAACATAATTTTCCAAATCCAAACTAGGTTTTCAGTTGACTAGTTTGAGTTGATTGTATTTTGTCATATAACTCTCTCATTTTCCTTGCTGTACAATTTCTTCTCCGAAATTATCAAATAGTTCATTTTTATCAGAAATTGTAGACCTGAACCATTCTTTAGCTCTTCTGAGATGACTTTTACTTTTCTTGTCCACATGCAGGCTGCTCTACGTGGTCTTTGCGAAGACTTGGATATCCCTTTTCAAGCTGCTATGCTCAAGTATGCCAAAGCTTTCCCATTTAGATGTTAAAGAGTTATGTATCTTGTACCATACTTGTGTCAATAAAGTTAGTTTTGATTTCATGAGAGTATATGGAAGAATTTCTCTGTTCAATCAACATCAATCGCTTTGCTTTATTTATTCAAGACACTTGTGGATGCCATAGCTTAATTTTAATTCAATAACCATTTTCTTATGTGGTGTTGGCTGCAAATCCTCTCTCACCATGTTTACCTCTTTAGCTATAGCTTCTAATCAAGTTAATTTTGGTCTTCCTCTTGTTCTTGTACAACCTTCAATCTGCACTATATTGAGGTAT
This sequence comes from Nyssa sinensis, assembly GCA_008638375.1. Taxonomy (NCBI): domain Eukaryota; kingdom Viridiplantae; phylum Streptophyta; class Magnoliopsida; order Cornales; family Nyssaceae; genus Nyssa; species Nyssa sinensis. The sequence continues at coordinate 14,952,744 of CM018039.1, read as the reverse complement.
TTTTTATCATGTGTGGTTTTAAGGTCTTTCCATTCGCATTTTTTCCCAATTTCTTTTGGTCTGTTTTCACTTCTTGTTTCCCTCTCCACACGTGAGTGCTCAAACATTGGAGAGGTTGTACGTGAGAGAGAGTATGAGAGCTTGATATGCATTGTTTGGGGCTTTGGCCCATTCCCTAATAGTTTAAGTTTTTAGAAGATTTACTTATAAAAAAAAAAGTTTTTAGAAGAGTTGATTGTTAAGTGCATCACCTTTAAATAGGCTTGTTTCCCTACCCTAAACATATCAAGAGACAACTAGCCTAATCTGTACATAAGGTGGGTGCAATCCCGGTTCATGGGGCTCCTGCTACTGGGCAGAATAGGGAGGGTTAGATGTACTCGGCTTTAATCCTGCGAGCAAAGAGGCTGTTGTTGCAACTCGATCTTGCGACCTCTAGATTGCAAGGGAGCAATCTTACCGTTGCACTAAGGCCCGCCCTCTAAAATAGTAGCCTAATCTCTACATAAGGTAGTCCCCAAAATAGTTAACATCGAAAATAATGTTGAAACGAACTTATAGCTTCCATGAAAATTTTTGTATGGATTTATTAGAGAATGGGTCAACAATGTATATCAAGTTCTGAACACTCCCCCTCACGTGCGACCCCAGACTCGCATGTGGAGCGATAAACAAACCAAACAAATAAGAAACAAAATATGTTGTAACTTTGCACAAACAAATTAAACAGGGAATAAACGCAAAATGGTGAGACTTGAACCCACGACCTCCCATAACTAAGGTTTTGATACCATGTTAAATCACTCATTGATCTAAAAGCTTAAGCTATTAGACAATGGGCCAATAATGTATAACAAGCTCTCAACACTCCCCTTCATGTGCAACCCCGGACTCGGACGTGGATAGACAAACTAACCACTCTCAAACATGAAACAAAATAAAGTGCAATTTTGCACAAACAAACTAAACGGGGAATAAATACAAATGAAGAGTTTGAACCCAATACATCTCATAACTAAGGCTATGATACCATGTTAAACTAACAATTCATCTAAAAGCTTAAGCTGTTAGAGAATCTGCGTTTAATGTATATCAAGTTCTCAACACTCCTCACATGCAACACCGAACTTGTACGTGAAGAGACACAAACCACACACAAACACGAACAAAGTGAAATTTTCACACAAACATGAACAAAGTACAATTTTTCACAAACAAACTAATAAATAGGGAATAAACGCAAAATGGGAGACTTGAATCAAAGACCACCCATAACCAAGGTTCTGACCCCATGTAAAATCACCAATCGATCTAAAAGTTTAAGTTGTTAGAGAATGGACCAATAATGTATATTAGGTTCTCAACACTCCCCCTCACGTGCGACCCCGAACGAGTACGTGAAGAGACACAAACCACACACAAACACAAACAAAGTGCAATTCTCACACAAACACGAACAAAGTGCAATTTTGCACAAACAAACTAATAAATGGGGAATGAACGCAAAATGGAGAGACTTGAACCAAAAACCTCTCCTAACCAAGGTTTTGATACCATGTTAAATTATGAATTGATCTAAAAGCTTAAGTTGTTAGAGAATGGGCCAATAATGTATGTCAAGCTCTCAATACTTCCCCTCACGTGCGACCATGGACTCGCATGTAGAGAGAAAAACAAACTACACACAAACATGAAATAGAACAAAGTACAATTTTGTACAAACAAACCAAACATGGAATAAATGCAAATGAAGAGACATGAACCCAGGTCCTCTCATAACCAAGGCTTTGAAATCATGTTAAACTACCAACTTATCTAAAACCTTAAGCTATCAGAGAATGGGCCAATAATGCATATCAAGCTCTCGACAGATTCCATTATAAAAATGCTTTAAAAAGAAGTAAAAATCTAAGAAAGATATACTCCCTACTAAATTTAAACCACAATATCTGAAAAGCTTAATTCTTGACGTAAGAGATTTTTTGAATTACCATTTTGTTTACATGTAACGTGGGTCTATAGTAGCAAACCATTGTTACATCATATGGCCGGTTAGCTTTGGTAACATTTTACCCATAATCTCACAAGCCCTTTTAACACGGGGATGGCTAAAAATGCTCCTCAAAAGCTTGGATTTTAATGGATATAGTCTCTTAGTTTTCCAGAGGAACTTTGTTAGAAGTGGACAGATAAGTTGCGCTTGAATAATTGTGTGGTGGGTTATCTGAAAAAATTATTGTTTTGGGGCTGATGGTTAAAATAGATTTTAAGAAAGCCTGTAACACTTACATTGAGTTTTTTTGATACCTATAGAAGAAAGCCTAGTAGAATAGGTGAAGAAGATGGATTACAGGTTGGGTTTATTGGTGAGCTACTGATTCTAATAAATGGGGATGTCAGAAGTAGGTTCATTGGAGTCGATTAATCTGGCAAGTTGCCTTCTTTTTCACTTTTTATGCTTGCAGCTGATTTGCTTTGCAGAGCAGTTATTGTCTATGCAAGATTCTCCCCATTGCAAGCTGGCTTGCTGGACGCTTCTGGGCACTGCATCTGCGTCCGCAAATGTCCTACACTCATTTGGACATTACAAAAAGTCCACCTTTATTTACCTAGAAAATGTGCAGTAGTAACTTGGTGCAACATTGTTTCCAAAAAATTATCATTTATTATATTCATAGTCAATTTACTATCTATTGTTCTTCTGGATGGATAGTTGAAAACAGTTCAATATATATGTTATAATAAAATATATACACAATTTTGTGTCCTTGTATCTAGATTAAGGGAAGTTTCTATATTTTACAATGTGTCCATAACTGTGTCCTAATAGCATGCCCCTCGTGTACATCTCTGCAAATCCTGGAAGAGTGTCTTTTGGGAAGAAATAAAAGCTTTCTTTATGTTCAACTTGTGGAGAGATTAACTTCCTTTAGTTTCTGGCCTTTATGTAAATGTGATCCTTCTTCTATATTGTTTTCATTTCATAAGAATCATAATTATCCTAGTTAGATAACAAACTGATGTTGTGTTATTCAGTGGCCGAGTGGCCATTCACCTTTTGGGGTCTCCCTCTTGAAGGACGACTTTCAGAACATGGTAAGAGAGAAGATTGCTAAGCTTTCAGGAAAATAGGAAGAAGGATGCATTCCTTCTGTTGGTTCAATAAGTTTTGGTTTGTCCACTTTTACTAATTTTATGGTCTACAGTATGCTGGATATCTGCGTTTAAAATACTAGTAACTAGATGAAATAGCGGCTTGGATTAAGAAACCCATTTTCTTATGGGTATTCTTATTATTATTATTTTTGTTGTTTTCGTCGTTGTTGTTAATGTTATTTATATATATTTTTAAATCAGACTAATGCCTCTCCTTGCGAGGGAATAAATTGAATCTGACTTTGCCTTTTTAGACTCAGGAACATTTTTTAAAAAATAAAATAAAAGTGATGACAAGCTTTGAAGCTTCCTATATTATTGGTCTCCCTGATATAACAATTGTATACTGCTACAATATCATAAGAAATGCAGTGCCATTTTAAAGAGACAGAGAGCAAAAGAAACCAGATCTCTTCCTACTCTTTTCTCCTTCTTCTCAAGATGTCAATATTCTAAGATGCAATTTCAGAATGGCAACATGCTTGAGGAATTTATCTTAAAAATATCACTCATTATAGCAGTCAAATAGCATATCTATAATCTGCAAGCTTCATAACCCCATTTTTGCCAAAGACTTCCAAAATTCTGGAAGAGAATTAAAGCAGCCCCTGGCATCACCACAAGGGTAGGGTGAGAGGGTGAATGGTGAGAGTATGAATCAGAGTAACTGCTGAATATTGATAGTGAGAATATGAACAAGAGGAGATGTCCCCCCGTGTCTGCGTGGGTGCGGTTTCTTTTAAGAAAGGAAAGAGAGGAATGGGTTTCTCTTGCTTTTGGCACAATGGGCCCCAGTGGGAGGCTCGTACGAGAGGCTATTAGCTTAGTGATTGAGTGTGCCCTTGATAATTGTGTTGTCGTTGGGCAGCCCAAACCGAGACCAACACAAATTTTTTAGGGCTTGGGCTTCATTTTTTATAGTTTGGGATAGGCTTGGGCAAAAGAACTCAAGTTTGATCTGAATTAGGGTTGGGCTTGGGCTTGGGTTGAAACTTTGGAAACCTGAGCCCGAACCAATTTTTTGTATATTATGTTTTTATACTAGTTATCCACCATTAGATTAGTAAGAATTCCTTACAAGCATTACTATTTGCATTTTTATATTTCAAAAACTTGTTGATCTTTAATATTTTTTCAAAAATAAATTATGTTCAAGGAATTATTTTAATGGCTTTTGGTTTCTTTCAGAAGGAGAAACTAAAAGAAATTTTTGGAGCTCTCAGTGTATAATCAAAATAGGAAAAAGATAGACATTTATTGAAGAAATTGTAAATAAAATTTGAAAATTGGAATTGATAATTTAAATTATTGAAAATTTGTCAGACTCGGGTTGAACTTGATACTAATGAATTTAAATTCGGGTCGGGCTGTTTAGGTTCAAGGTTGGGCTTGGACATGACTCAGCTTGAGCCCCGCCTGCCCGAGTTGCACCCCTAGTTTTCGTGCATGGGATGTGAGGACTCTCATCCACTTGGATAGTTCAATGTACTCATCAGTAGAAGGCAAGATATTGCCTCCTCTTTTCATTGCATTACACATGCACGGATGCTCTGAGAGAGAGAGAGAGAGAGAGAGAGAGAGGTGAATTTAAGTGCAAGGAGAAATTCGTTGAACACTAGATTTCCCTCAGAAGTTTTGAGAGGGTCTTAATGTTCTGCCGTACTGAATTATTTTAGCCACATGCGAAATAAACATTTATCTAGGCTGCATAGCCTGTACCTCAGCAAATGTAGTCTAATTCTTTTAGGGTTCCTCTGAATTATTCCATTTGTATCTTCCCCAAAGTAGTTGTATAAAGCATTCATTTAAGCAAATTTAAAGCGCATAAGCACAAACTATGTTAGGCACTGTTGGGTAGAATTTCTCAAGTACTTATTTACTTTGAGAGCAAAAATTTCTATGGTTTTTGCTCTCAGTATCATGATCAGTACTCTCAAAATTCAAAGCAAACTTCCCATGGTTGTTTCTTCCCCTTGAGTCTTGGTCTTAAATGTGGGCATGACATATTTTCAGATGGGAAGCTGGTCCGAAACCAGTTGATGGCATTTGGGCTCCATGGTGGTATGGAAGTGTACATAAATCGACAGGTTTCACATCAGCAAGAAAGTATCCTTCGGTATGTAGTTTGTGCATCATACTTTATTGAAGAAAAAATCCTTACAAATTATCTCCTGATTGAAAGGGACATACAAGTGGTACATGTTTTTCAAAGTCAGTAGGAACTAAATCATCTGATCCTTCGTTTCCTCATAGGAAATTCTCTGTTTTTGTTTAAATTTTTTTCTATAATCTGTGATTTATAATTTGTTTATGTATGCTGATGCTGGATGTTTATAGTCTTATTCTTAAGCGGCTGCATTTCCACCGTGCCAAAAAATTCTTTTAAAAACATTTCATATTTCAAACATCACAAATAGAATGAAATTTAGTAAAATTTGAGCAGAAAATAGTCCTGAAAAATAATTTATGTAGTAGTAGTGAGCTAGAAACTAAAAACTAGAAACCTTCAATTGTAGCCCCCCATTGGTATGTCTTTAAGTTCATGTTATTTCAATATAATACTATATTTCTTTATCATCAGTACACTTTCTAACTCATTAGTCTTGGAAATTATAAGAATTCAAACCAAGTCACAGTGGGTGGTAGTATTATGTATCTCAATATGAGTAGCTCCACTGGCTATAGTGTATATGTGCATGTGGTAATATGGTAACATCAGAGAATGAATATTATAGCGTGGGATAAAAAATGCAAAACTTAGATGGCATGAGTAGAGAAAATTGATAAAACTAAAAGCTTTGGTGGGGACTTCCCACGGGAACACCTCTCTCACACACACGCATGCACGCACACACACACACAAAAGCATATTTACATGCAAAATTTTACATGGGATTCAACTTTTGAATTTTTTTCAATAGATCATATATTCGCAGGAATAAAATTGACAGAGCTGGCTTATGCTTTAAATATGTTCATTTTCAGCCATTTCCTCCTTCTCTGTATGACTTGCTGGAGCAAAGTTTACCTTTCTACAACATGCTTAAGCGGCATACAAGGTGCACGTCCTCTTTGCTGAAATCCCCCTTGCCTCGTCCTGTTCTTCCTGTTCCTGCTAACGAGAAGCTGCTTGCTTGGGTTGGTGATGAGATTGTACCCCGTGACAGTGCAAAGGTATTTGTTTATCATCATAGGAAAATATTCTTATCGGAAGTATGTAACAGAATTGAACTCCTAGTTTTTTGTGCTTTGATCTGCAAAGTTTCTTCAATTCTTATGCTTACCCTGTGGCATTTTAAGGTTTCAGTGTTTGACTCAGTTGTCCAAGGTGGTGATTCAGTGTGGGAGGGACTTCGAATTTACCGTGGCAAGATATTTAAGCTTGACGAGCATTTAGATAGGTTAGTGTAAAAAAACAAGAAGTTTGAAAATAAATAATTCTTGGTTTAGAGACATGCCTTGGGGTGAATAGTCATTCAAAGTATTCCTAGTCTATAATGTTGATGACGTACTTCTTGCAGATGAAGATATATTGCTGATTCTTAATATTAAAAATATGTTGTAATTCAAGAATTATGCGAGAAATATATCAGTTATGAAAACGAAATTTAGAAAGTCTGTAATATAATTTTGCACATACTTGAAATTTGCCTGGTTATTCATGGTAATTCATACTGATGTTACTAGAACCTTATTGATTACTACCAGTTTAGGAAACATATAAGAATACACTCAATTTACCTTCTTCTTTTTTTTTATACTAAATTTCAAATCAATGAATAGTTGACGATTTTCTCATCTCACATCTATGTTTCCTTTCTAGATGCCTTCTTTCAATAATTTGAATAGAACAGTTAGTTACCAAACTTTTTCTTCTTTTGGAGACCATGGTCATCTGGCCCTTTACAATTAAAATGTATCTGTTATCTATGATTAAAAAAATTATATTCCCACGACCTATTTTTGGGCCTTCCCAAAGATAGAAGTCAGATAATGGATATAGATCCATTTTTTTTTTCTTTCAATAAGCTTGATTACACTTTGGTGTAATAATTTTCCATGTGTATGCATGCCGTAGAAATATAGTGTGACTGATCTCACTGATATAAATTCTGAAGAAAAAAATCTGTAGTATTTGTGACAGAACGAAATACTCATCTTCCTTCCTATGTAGTTCACTTAGTATATGGCTTGCAATTGATAAATCTTTGATGTAACTGGTGAAAATTGACCTTATAATGCTGTTAAATTTATCTGAAATATCTTATCGTCGTTGGTGATTTTGAATGTGAAAACGTCTTGGAGAAGTACATGATTTAGATGGTTTTGACAATAGGATTTTGTTAGATCAACCTCTTTGTGCAGTTTCCTTACGCACTGATGGGCGGAGGGCAAGTTATTCTTTTTTGAGTTTTTCGAAACAATACTGATGCATTAATCAGTAATGCTTCTTTAATAGTTGTATTTTTCTAATACCAGGTTGTTTGATTCGGCAAAAGCTTTGGCTTTCAACAATGTGCCAACTCGTGAAGAGGTGAGAATTGGAAGGTGATTTTGAATAATGGCCTTGTGCATGATATTTTGTTTGAAGTATTATAACATCCTTGCAGGCTGTAAGTTTATGGTTCTGGATTGTGGGTGGAAAGTTATGTTGTGTTATGCCTATAGTTTGAGTAATTTTTTGATTTATTGTTATTAAATGTGACTCTGTGATTTACTTACGTATAAAAAGAAGTGACTGCAAACAAATTGCAGGTTAAAGAAGCCATTTTCAAAACTCTTATTACAAATGGAATGTTTGATAATGCGCACATCCGATTATCTCTGACACGTGGCAAAAAGGTTATTTCGTTTTCTTCAATTCTCTCTCTATTTCTAGATGTAATGAGGTTTTGGAGTCCTAATTAGATTTCATTCATCAATTAGAATCACACCACAAGTAAACATAGCTAAATAATTAGGAGTGGAAACAATAGCAGTTGCAGGAACATAGGCCATAGTTACTATGTTTTTTTTCCTTTCTTTTTCGGGGTGGGGGGGAGCCTCAACTAGGAGTTCTTCATCCACAAGCCAGCTTTATATGCTTGAACTTGAAACCTTAAAATGGATGGTTCCTGTTGGAGGATCAACATTCTCTATAGAGGAGTACTTTCTTTCAAAATAATATGCTTTTGTCTGACACTTCCATGGGTTTTTATCTCTGGACCATTTTGATGCAAGGAACTGATAAATTCATGACTCTTTCTCTGCTAAAAAAGCAGTCTACTGCCAGGTCTGGTAGTATGGTTGATGAAAGGAACGTTGAATTGTAATAGAAATGAATTGATGGGTGTGTGCATACATGCACATGGGTTGATATTGGGAACTGATATTATGATAAGAAATTCTCTGCTAATATATCAATCTGCTGCCAAATCTGCTAGTATAGATCATGAAAGGATGGTTGTAGTATGATAGAGAATAAATCCATTGGTAGAGCGTATGTTTTAGTTTGTTTGTTTGAGAGAGAGAGAGAGAGAGAGAGAGAGAGAGAGAGAGAGATCGCTGTGCCATCTTGATGCAAGGAACTGTAAGTATTTCTTTGCTGACATGTCAGTTTGCCGTGCTAGTATGGCTTATGAATGTATGATTGTAGCGTGATTCAGAATCAACAGATTGGTTGTGTGTGTGTGTGTATTTATTTAGGGGGAGGATTGTGATAACAAAATATGCTATGTGCTTCAAGCTTAAAACATAATGAATACTTTTCTTATATTACATTTTCACTTATTGCAATATTCTTTTCTTATGCAGGTTACTTCTGGGATGAGCCCAGCTTTCAATCTTTATGGATGTACCTTAATTGGTAACACAAATTCTCTTTCTTCTAACCCACATAAACATGGCATGAAAATTATTCTCTGTTTTTTCCCCATGCAGGCATGTTGGGTACATACTAAAACTACTGTAATTATCCAGCATCTGGATTTTTAACATTGTTGTCCGGGACAGTGAACCTGTGTCAGAATCTTTCGTAATAGATTCTTGTTTTTCTATGAAGGTGCTGTTACAGGTGGTCATATGGGTGACTAGTGCTCATGAAGTTTTAGTCAATTAATTAACTAGATTTTATTCAAAGTAGGCAACTGCCTCAATTATCAGACTCCTATCATATTTCGACATGGCCATCTTTTTCTAGTTTATGCCCTTTTCTGGAAGGACCATTGCTTGTGCCATGTTGGTTGTTTCCACAGCCAGGCAATGCAGTTCAGTGGACATTATTTCATGAGACATTGAAGCTGCCAAATAGCTCTGATAATAGTGCTCTCTGTTTTACATCTTCTCTTCTGTCCCTAGCCTTTGCGTTTCTTTCTCTCTTTCTCTTCCCTCTAAAACCTTTCCTTGTGTGTTTTAGGTAGAAATTATCTAATGCTAAACAAAGATAAATTATGTACAAAGTGTAGACGAACAAGTCTCTAAAAGTAATTATCATGCAAAAGTAGAGCTAGAGCGAAAAGGAGGCCCAGCAAACTCTTAATAGCAGGAGACCAAAAAATAGTGTTGAGACTCTATGGGAGGGCCTTAATTTTCAAAGTCCTATGGTTCCTTCTGATTCCTAATAGACTAAGTAATGTAATAGATTCATTTCTCCTTATTGGAAATAACACACTATATAATGTTCTACTTCAATAATTTGACTTTCTCTTGCTTTTGTGAAAATCCAGTTCTTGCTGAATGGAAACCACCAGTCTACGACAATGCGAGGGGTATAACCCTGGTGACAGCAACAACACGTCGTAATTCACCGAACGTAAGATTCATGGTGTTGTATATATTGTATCGAATTGCTAATATGCAGTAGGAGAAACAAAAAAGAAACTGCCTACCTTCTTTGCCTTTACATGACTAATTTGCGGGGTTTTCACATTAATTTCAAATGTTTGTAATGATATTTGACTTTCCAAAAGAGGCACATTCTAGGAAGCACTAAAGGGTGGGCTTAAATCCTTTTGTATGAATGCTTGAACAAACAAAATGTTGAAATACATATGGAGGGATTGTTATGTATTGGGTCGAGTTATTTGGAAACCTAAATTAATATATTATAACTTGGATAGTATTTGATTAAGGTGTAAAATGGCAAGCCAAGAAAGTGCAAGTAGCTAAAATTGGACGCTAAAAGCCTAAAACTAACTGAAAGTAGATTAAGCTATCTTTTGAAGAAGATTATGCTATCGTGAAGGATATCTTATCTTTTCTGGATCCTGCACCTATTGCCATTTTGAAAAAGTTCATTATCTAGTGTTGGTCCCACCTAGGGATGGCAAAAAGCCCCGCCCCACCCCGCCCCTAATGGGACGGGTATGGGGTGCTCATAAACGGGGTCGGGGCGGGTTCGGGGAATGGTCACCCCGCCCCAACCCCGTCCCGTTTATATATTAAGTTTTTTAATTTTTTTTATATATATTATATTTATAAATAAATAATCCTATATAAAATTAATTTTAAGATTTTTTATATTACACTTATATAAATATATTTTTTTATATTATTTATTTTGAAAAAATAAATTTATTTATTTATTAAAATAAAAATTTTAACTTAAAAAAAATATATATAACAGAGTTCAGGGTGGGGTGGGGTGGGGTGGGGCGGGGCGGGGTCGGGGGAAGAAAATATAAACGGGGTCGGGGTCGGGGAAGGGTCACCCTGCCCCGAACCCGTCCCGTTGCCATTCCTAGTCCCACCTATGCTAGCTGTTGAGAGGGGTAGACTGGAGACAAATTTTACATGTAACATTATTTTTGCAGAAATTGGCTGCTCTTGGACTTCAACCTACATTCCCAAGCATTTTATAATTGCACCAAGCAATGGCCCCTATTACCATATGCAAATTCTAAATAAATTGGACCAAACATTTCATTTGGTGCAACATCTAGAACAAAGCTGTCTAAACTTGCGACCAATTGGGTGATTTTACCAATCCTATGGATGTAATTATGTAACACTAAGAATTTTATATATATATATATATATATATTGATGTCAGATAAGTATAAATATATGTTATGTTAAAGCTATTATTTTTTGTATTTCCTTATTATAGTGAGGGAAATATTGTAATTCTCTTTATAATTATTTGCACTATATAAATAACTGGTAACATGTAGGTTGAGTGATTTACACAACCAATATTTTTTCCGTTCTTTCTCTTCTCTATTTCTGAAAACACTAAATACTAAGCAATTCAACTTGTTACATTTGGTTTAGCTAAACTATACTGAAATAAAGAAGGTTGAGTCTCCAGTAGGTTTGACATTAAGTCTAAGTCCCATCTATTTCGCTGCCCTGGACTTTAAATGTCCGCATGGATGAATGAGTGAGACATTAAGATGGTGCTGTGAAGCATGTTACTTTGAGAAATGTAGACTTAGGTCCAGATGTATACTCATTTTTTAATTGCTTGTGGCTCATGTATAACTCAACTCAACAAAGCCTTTATCCCAATTATTTGGGATCGGCTACATAAATTCTGTCTCGCCATTCTTCTCTATTTAAGACCATTCCCTCAGTTAGACCATACATCATAATATGTTTCTTAACAACTTCTACTAGAGTTAATTTTGGTACCCCTTGCTCTCCTAGCATGACCCTCAATATGAAACATGTCAATCTTCCTTAGTGGTGCATTTACTGGTCTTTGTTGTAAATGGCCATACCACCTTAACCCATTTTCTCTCATTTTATTTCCTATAGGTGCTACTCTTACTATTTCACGAATGTGTTTATTTTAATTCTATTTTTTCTTGTCTTACCACACATTCATTTCAACATCCTCATTTCAACTACTCATTTTATTAACATGTTGTTTCTTAACTGACTAACATTCTGTTCCATACATTCATTTAGTAAGTGATCTTTGCTTTAGATTGTTGTTCAAATTAAAATGCCTTTTTGATAAGTAAAGATAATCCACTAAAAAGTGCCAAAGCGGGACCCATGTAAACGCTGTGTATATGTTTATACACAAATCAATAACAAGAATGCATGTTTTCCAAAAGCTCTACAAAAGAATCTATTGATATAGAGTATGTATTTATGCATGTTTGGTGTGCTCTTTTTCCTTTGTTTAATGTTCTCTAAGATGGTGCCTGAAGGTGGAACTTTTACTACTTGAGTAGTGTTGTTGGCATCTTGAGTCAGCAATTTGATGTAAATTTAAATTAAATTAACAAAAGAATAGACTGATGCTAAATAAATTAATTACAAGGAGTCCTTGGTGGATGATACACTGATTTTTCATATCAATGATGTGAATTTTTGCTTGTCTTTCCCAGAATTTGGATTCAAAGATTCATCACAACAATCTCCTAAACAACATACTTGCAAAGGTATGATTCAATTCAGAAGTCTAGTAACTCGAGATAATATTCATCTTAGTACAACGTAATATTTTATTTTATTGGTGATTTGAATGATTATTCTTCTCTCCACTTGCTACATGAGCAAGGAAATTCTGAAATCAGGTAGGTTTTATGACATGGAAAATATTTCAGTCCTAAATTAATCAACCTATGGGATGAATGAGTAAAAGTTGCTAACATCCTTCTCAAGATCTAAATTATGATTTACTGAATGTTTCTGATCATCTAATAATTCATTACTTGAGATTTCTGGAGTTAGGCCATTGAGTGGCTAGTTGGATTCACGAACATTGACTCCCATATTCCATGTCTGTAAGACTAGTGTGCGGTGGAATCCACCTTATTGATATGGTACCATGTTATTATCCCCTAATTTGTCATGATTTATTTATGATATGCAGATAGAAGGCAATAATGCAAATGCTGATGATGCCGTCATGCTTGACAAGGATGGTTTTGTGTCTGAAACAAATGCTACAAACATTGTAAAACCATGCTTCTCAATCTTTCAGTTCAGACCTATTTGTACATGAGGAAGTCTTAGATTTATGTAAGGCAATGCATATGGGTGAGCTACCACATCTTGGGGGGTGGCACTCATCATGAATCCCAATCAGGAGTGCTAGTGTGCTGCTTGGCACATTTAATTACTTTTTATTTATTTTTATTTGAAAAGTGCAGAAAGAGTCTGCATAATTCCCCCCCCCCCCCCCCTAATGCAATCATCTTAACATCCATTGCCTACATCTGGTGATCCCACCAACCTGCATGTGCATCAATATGTTACTATGCTGTTGGTATATCATTCTATGGATGTTTTGCAGTTTCAAATGGGCAGCATTTTTCTCATCATTGCACATTGAAGATGTTGGATTCGATCTTTAGATTGACCATTCATTTTTTTCCGCAATGCAGTTCTTAGTGAAGAGAGGCCGTGTTATGACACCTCATGCTGATTACTGTCTTCCTGGCATAACTAGAGCAACTGTAAGCTTCATGGACTTCCCTCTTTAAAATGTTGAAATATTTATCTTTTGCAGCTGAAAAAAGCTTCTTTTGTGTTTTCCCCCCTGTTCTGTTTGATTTTCCACTGCTGAGAGCTTTTGAGCCTCTATTAAAGAGTGAAGTGATAATTTAAATCTTCAAGCATTACATTTTTTGATGCATTGTTGAATCCAAATTTTTTCAATTTAGCCGTTAAATCAATTCCATTAAATAAATCAAAATCAAGTTTACATCTTTTTGGAGCAGAAATCGATTTTAGTCAAAGCTATTATAGCATAGTGGTTGAGTGCTGTCATGACAATTAAAAGAGGGGTCAGGTTATGGGTTTGATTGTTATGATTGATCAAAAAGAACCAAACATAGTTGAGCACTTTTCCATCTATAAAGCTAGGTACATTCCTCCCATCATTGTAACATATGGGTTCTCCATAACCACGTTTTTCCCTGTCACAACCAAGATCTTAGAGAACCTTATCCTAAAATTTTTAAACAAATAAACCCACCTCTTTAGATACCATATGCAATTTGGCATTGCCCTATTATAATGGGTTTGATCCTCTGTTAATTGATGTGGTGCATTTGGTGATTTAGATGACGGGGCCACAAAAGAATTTGCTGATTGAGTAATGAAAGAAGCTAAAGAGGAAGTGTACATGGTCATGCTTGAGTTAGATGAGGACACAATCTTTCTCCGATGAAGAAAGATGCTAAAGCTCTATGTGTATACCTGCTTGAGTCCATGTGAAGCAACTGAAACACTAAAAGTAGAGTTTTTTTTTTTTTCTTGGATGAGTCACTAAAAGTAGAGTTGACGGAAACTTTAAACCTAGTTGATATACATCGCCCAGAAGTATGAGCAATGGACAAATTATAACTCATTGACTACGAAGCACAGATACTCTATTTTGTCTCACGAAACCGTGTCGAATAGGGACATGATCGAACACGTCCCAAACACATGTTGGACACACAAAAAAGGAGTGTAATTTTTCTGAATTTCGGACATGTCTCGGACACATTGGGGAACATGTTTTGGGATTTTTTATTGAATTTTTCTTATTTTTCTTCTCTTCTTTTCCATTATTTTTTTTATACACACATAGATATATATATATATGTATATATATGTATATATGTATATATGTATGTATAATAGTTAACAAATTTGTTTTGAAATTTGAATCATGAATGTTGATTATTAAATGAAATTCTTAAAATTTTATTTAATGACTTTTTTATTTTGATATATTAATAATATTTACGTGATTTTTATATTTTTATGCCAATTTTTATTAAAATAATATTAACTTTTATTATATCGTCATATAAAAAAAAATATATTCAATGAGTCCTCAACGTATTTGTGTTCTACTTTTTTGAAAAATGTTGTCTCCGCGTGTCCGTGTCGTGTTGTATCCATGTCCCGTATCCGTATCCATGCTTTTTAGCTCATTGAGATGTAGCTATAGACAGACAATGAGAAGCATGGTTTTGCATCTCTTGGATTCTCAACTAGTATATTGATACAGTTTGTAGTTTGTAGCTTGTCATGAATGAGAGGCAGTTCTAATTAAATTCCACCCACAGCTCAAATTATTAGTCATAAGTTCTACTTAATTATATTATAATGATAGTTAGCTTCATAAAAAATTTCATGAAAAATTATAATTGTGAGGATATATTTGTAAGACATTTTAGTAGAGAATATGAATTGATCTGTGTTAAATGGACACAAAAGTACCCAGGCACACGGCTATACATTCATATTTTTTAATATTCTTCTTTTAGTTCCTAGTGTAAAATGATATTTTATGTAACATAAAGTATTCAACATGGGTACTTTACTCATTTTGAGGCAGTTATGTAACGAAAGGAACAATTTTTATTTGATTTGATTTTTGGATAAGTAGCAAAAGGAACACAATAAGAGAGGTTTATGTACATTCATATAGTAAACTTGAATTGCAGACATTCTTGACCTGTGTATTTTCTCTAACACAGGTACTTCACACCTATAGAAGAGTTCATGTAGAATAGGAATTGGTAGAATGAAATGCAAATGCATGGTTTTAGATCATGGATATCAGGTTGCATAATGGTTGCAGTCATGGGGTAACAATATTGAGAGTATTGGTCAACTAACATTTTTGGATATCGATGCTGTGAACTTTTTTTGAATCACTAGTGAATCCCTAAAAATCATTCATACACATATTTTGGTCCAAGTTTCTCTCATTTTAATATTTTTAGTCAATTTTATAAGACCTAAAATGATGTTTTAATCATAGTTGTCAAAACGTTTATAGGAAGCCGTATCGTTTTTTAAAAAATACGTATCGTATCGTGTATTGTAGATACGTTTAATTTTTTAAAAATACATTTATAAATACATGTAATATATGCATGAATATATATATATATATATATATATATAATGTTTATAATGATATACATAACATATCAATTTACCTGTCATACAAATTAGATATATAAATTATTATTATATATCCAACAATTAAAAATCAAAGTGGTACCAAGCATCGTTTTCTTGCTTTTCAAATATATTGTATTATGTCATATATATATACAGTGTGTAAAATGTATATAAAATAATAAAAATTATATTTTAACTCATTTATAAAAAACCAACTTAAATTTCAATCAATACAAGAATCAAGATTTATAAATACTACGAATTGCAAACTAAAATTAATAATCTATCCAATATAGTTCATCAAGACAAAATCTAAAATTATTCATTTTTATAATTTATCCCATTTTCATCTTAATATCTAATTGAAATGCCATCAATATCATCACCATCACCATCACCATAACCAACACCATCATATGCTAATAATTTTTCACTTTCTTTTTCTTCTTGTATGTGCTCACTACTCATCCATATCTTCTCAAAATATTTACTTTTTGTCTTTCTTGTTAGAGAAAACATCTCTAGGTGTTCCAAAGAGGTAATATAAAACCAAACAAATAAAAAAATATTTTCTATGTATATAAAAAAACAACAAATAAGAGGCCAAAATGATGCCGTTTAGCCTGACTTCCCATATCATGTGTATCTTGTGTATCGAAACATATCGTAAGATACATATTGCATATTGTAAGATATAGTGTAAAAAGATACAACTATAAGATACATATCATTTGTATCGCTTTATTTCCATATCAAAACGTATTGTAAGATACTAGTAACTATGCTGTTAATCATTGTATTTAACTTTATATCAATTTTAAGTCAAACAAAGGAGAAAGTGCCACCTCTTACGGATGAACAATATTAATAAGTAATAAAAAGAAATGTAACAACAAATCTAAAACTAATAAAACATAAACGAAAAAAAATCCAAATGTTTATTGGTAGGATGACAGTACAAGACCACAACTAAATTGGCAACATTACTACATAATAATTAAGTACATCACTATATAAGAAATTATAAATTTATCTTTAGACCTCATTGATTCATGACTACACTAATGAGTAGTGGTGAGTTTGGTGAAAGGAAAACGTTGGACAATGAAGGTACTATTTGTGTTGACTAGTGGGCATAGAGCCAAGCAAACAAACACCTTCAATAAAAGTTAAAAAAAAAAATGGAAAAAAGGTTTAAAAGTAGCAAAATATTTAAAAAATTTAATATGATGAGTCAAAGCTCAGAATACAAGATTCATGCAAATTACTTATCAGTTATCACAAAAAAAAAATAAAATAAAATAAAAAAGATTCATGCAAATCTAAAGGCACAAATCTAATATAAAATTTGAATGTTCTAGTTTTCAATAGGAGAATAAGTGAAGAATGAGGTTGCAAAACGTTTTTAAGGTTATTGTTAAATTCACGTTCTGCAACATGCCATAATGGTCTGTAATGGAAAATACAAGACTGTAACGGCCGATACAGGATCATAATGGTCTGTAATGGCCGATACAGCCTTGAATTATGTGACATAAACATTATGCAATGTTATGGGCCAATATTTGGAACCCTGGGTATGTGTAACCATTTTGATTCGCACCATGATTTATATTATTTCAATGGCTGTTTATTCTGCCAATCAGAGTTGTTGTAAGCCATTTATATATTTTTACTGATCATCATAAATGCAATTCAAAAGCAAATGGTTGGCCCTGTGTACTATTTATTTACTGATCTGTGTAGTAAGATGTTGGCTTCATTACTATTCTGAGCTTGATTGTTAGCACATTATCTATACATTTCAGGTCATGGACCTTGTGGCAAAGGAAAATATTGTTTTAGAAGAGCGACGTATTAGTCTATCAGAGTTCCATACTGCAGATGAGGTTTACTTAATTATTCTTTAAGATCTTCTTTATTTACTACTTCAGGAAATATCAGCTAAATGTGCTATATATTATTTTCTCATTGTAATTTTTGTGGGCCGGGGGTTTAAATCACTCCAAGCCTAGAGAGTGGGATATGCACACCCCCAGCAATTTATAAAGTAGAAAAAGATTTACAATCTCAAGGGCAATGCAAAACCTTAGCTTAAACATAGTCCAAAGGGGCTAGAAATAGTACCAACACACAACAAAAGAAACAAGACAATGAACAGTCTCAGTCCTAAACTAAATCATGAAATTATTTACCCTTTCAATAATTAATATAAAAGAGTTACCTTTTTCTTAATTCTTAATAAAACAGACCAAATGAAGAACAGGGACTAAAATTTGGTCTGAAAACTGAGCCACAACCCTCTCTTTTTATATAGGTAATAGATATTTGAATAGTTTAGTAGATGTTTCAAAAAATTTTGTTGTGTTACTGTATTTCTTGCGGGTCTATATTGTTCTCTTACATTGAAGATGGTGTACTAGACACACAATCATAAATAAGTTTGTAATCAAACTTATCTGTGTCTCTAAATTAATTTTTATTGTTGTCTCCAAATTTTTCCTTGTGCTTCCAAACTTCTATTATTTTGCATTGTTAATAATACGTACAAATGGATAACTTTGGTGATGCAGTGCGTTAGTGCTGAATTATTCATTGTTAATTTTTCCCATTTTCAATTGTCTGCAGTTGCATTGTTAATTATAAGTACGAATGGATAAATTTGGTGATGTATGCGTTAATGCTGAATTATTTATTGTTAACCTTTCCAATTTTCAGTTGTCTTGATTGTGTCCCGTGGGTGCTTTGCTCCCAACAATAGCTCTGTGGTGGCCATAGGACCATTCTTTAGGCTTCTACCAAGTACTTAATGGATGGATGCATTGAATAGGGTCCTATTACTTGGTTTGTAATCTTGGAATATACTTGATGGAATGGTTATTACTTATTAATTAAGGAAAGGGTGGTCAACTTGAGTCCGTTTATCTTGTTAGTGACAATTCTTCTGCCATCAGATTTTACATTTGGAATTTCAGCATGAGTGTTTCCCCTGCAGGTGTGGACAACAGGAACAATGGGAGAACTCAGCCCGGTATGTTCCTTCTATTGCAGCTTTAATTGTACTAGTGGCACAACTTGTACTTTGGGAGCACAGTTTGGTTGGTTCTCCGACCTTTGTGTCAACTTCGTGTGGCTGGTCCTCTTTATATTGTGAGCCTGTCTACAACATTTTAATATACTTTGTTTTTTGGGTTTTTGTTAGCGAACCATATCCAGCTCAAGCTAAGATCATAAATTTATGGATTAAGTGTGTTAATATATAATCTTAGCCTGTACTCATAAAAAAAAAAAAAAAAAATCTTAGTGTGCAGCTCAGGTGGGTAGGGACGAGTCGAAGCATGCCTGGCCCAAAACATTTTACGGGTTGCCCATTGCCCAACCCAACCCTACATGATGTATGATAGCCTTTTTTTTATTTTAAAAAATAGAGTTCCAGTTAAAAAAATGGTAATTTCACTATCACAATTGTCATCATCAAAGAATACCATTGTGATTTTGTCCCAAATTCCTAATTTTATTTTTTAATTTTTTTGAGAGGCAATTGTTCAATATTTGAGGCTGGACCTTGAGGCAATGGTAAGGTTGTTCTATTATGACCTAAAGGTCAAGAGTTCAAGAGTTCGAGTCATAGAAACAGCGTTTTCACTAGTGGGGGGTTAAGGCTGCGAACACCTTGTTAGAACACTAGTGGTTCTAAAAGCTTAAGTTGTAGGCCTATTAGAGAATTACCCAACAATGTTAGAGAATGACCAGACAATGCCCTCATGTGCAATTCCGTCTTGCACATGGAGAGTAGAGGGTGCGTGGAGAGAGAGAGAGAGATGAGTGAAGGAACAAAGTACGACACATTGACGAAACAGAGTGCAAGTGTAATAGGCATGGGAGAAGAGACTTGGACCGAAGACCTCTCAACCAACAACCAAGGTTCTGATACTAAGTTAAGTGACCAATTACTCTAAAAGCTTAAGTTGTTAGAGAATGACTCAATAATGTATATCAAGCTAACATACATAGCCCTCCCTGGAGTGGTAGGAGTCATGTGCACTAGGACTACCTTTTTTACTTGTCCAATATCTTCTTGTTTGTCAACAAGGAATTTGGTCGTGGCCTCTATGAGGAGTTAATGGTAGGAATTTGAGTGTGCCCAAGGTAGGCAAGGTCCCTCCTTGTGAGTGTGCTTTGGTGGATGACAATTTGCAGGGTCATTCATTCATTCTCATTCTCTAAGTGACTTGTTGGGGGTGTTTCACTTTCGGTGTCACTATTGTATCCAATTAAAAGAGTTTTAAGTTCTTGAAATTTTTGCACCCTCTTTGGGGTTTTGGGTTTTGATAGTTTAATGAGTTTTTGTGGTAATCTCCATTATTCTACTAAATTTTTTTTTTTATCTCCATTGCTATGGATGTAACCTTATTGTGGGTGAACCATGTAAATCTTTTGTATGCATTGTGTTCCTTTTATTATACTTTTCACTTGCTTACTAATTGAACCTGGACTGTAGTGAATAATTGGTATCACCAACACTTCTATCAGAGATTGGTTTAAAAACCATATCACATAGGCAAGAGCATGTTTTGGAATATATTGAATTACGAAAAAAGATTTTATAACTACAGCAATTTATAAACAAAAGTAGATGTTGTAAAATAAAATTTTATAAAATACAAGAGGTCTGGTTGTGTGATTCCTCAATCTAAAGTCCTACCCCCTTGTTTGAATCACTAATTTATTGCTTGTTTCTGCTTGGAATATTTTCATTGCTAAAAACACTATTGTGAGATAATTAGATAACTGTGATTGTTTACGGTGCTAGTTGCTCATCAGTGTGGTAATGTTAAAGTCTTTATGATAAATGACATATGGTTACCTACCCCCAAAAAAAAGGTGTATGGTTGATGGGACTTCCTCTACCAGGTCATCAAGATTGATGGGCGCGTGATTGGCGATGGACGTGTGGGGCTTGTGACTCGAAGGTTGCAGAATGCTTACAAAAAACTGACAGAAGAGTCAGGAGTGCCCATACCAACTTATCAAAAGACTTGGATACTGCAGCTCCCAAGGTATACTCTCTCTCTCTCTCTCCATTAACTATCTATATACTTTCTTATCCTGGCTTGCTAGTTGGTGGTAGCTTTGAGCTGACTATTTTTATAATTATTAAGAAAGTATATAAACATACCACTTTTGTGTAGCAACTGAAATGTTTGTTTTCATGTTATTGTTTTTATAATAAATCTACCTGCAAAAGCCCCCAGGTGAATAGCCGGATGGTTAGATCTCTTGGTTACTACTCGGAGTTCAGCTGTTCGACTCCCCTGGGTTACCTGTTGTTGTGGGTTTGTGGCGACCCATGCATCTGCAGATTTTGCTATCTTGCATATCCCCCCAAAAAAAATAAAAAAATTGTACTTGCAGAATCTAGTAAACTGGAAAAAATAAAAAGATCAAAAGGCCAAGCAGGAAAAATAGTAATGATAATAATAATAGACATTTTCCTGACCTTACTTTGGTTGTCTAAAAATGGGATGTTCTTGTAAATGATATGGCTTGTCCTTTTTATTGGAGAAGTATTATGAGTGCAACTTTTATAGAATATGAAATTTTTAGCTTTAGGACACCATTTCTATTACTCACCTGTTCTGGCTCGTATATATAACCACCAAAAGTCAATAATGTTAGCAATATATCTCTCGTCTTTATTAATGGAAATTCTTTGTACCAGGTTTACATGATATTGTCAGCCACATTGCTGTGGAGATGTGGAACCACTGTTCTGAATATAAATGGATTATTCCTAGAGTAAAAGTTGTGGAGCCATGTCTGAGAAAGTTGCAGACTACCCAGATCGATGTGTAATCTTGGTGTTCTTCCTTTTTCTAAATTAGTTTCCAGAACTTCCATTAATTCTGTTTCTGCACCTTATATGTATTTCTTCTATAAACTTGAACTTTGAGCCTGTAATCACTAATAAATTGAGGATTCTCAAGCCCAACAATCACCATTATCATCTGGATACCATGTGTAAAAAGTGGAAGGAGATATGCTGTGATTCCTCTCCCATCCCTACTCTCTTTTAGATATTGATTCTGCTATGGTTGTACTCCTATCCTTGTATCTATGGTAGGAGTGACAAAATGTCCTGCCGCTTCTAATGGAATGGATTTGGAGAGAAAATAAACACTGGGATGGGAGGAGACCCATCTTGTTGCTATTTTTTTTTTTTTTATAAAAAAAAGGTGAATTCACATTTTTTTCCTTTTTACTTGATGAATAAAAAGATGGAAGGATTACCCATTTTATTTTTACTTTTTTACCCATCTTGTCTTTTATTTTTTTTTCATTAAGATGGAAGAATTATATTATCTTCTCATCTCTTATCCCTGAAAGAAGGATTACCCTCTTCTCTTCTCATTCATAATTAACGTTCTTCTCTCCTCTCATTCCACTTCTCCAAGTTGTAAGTCTATGGTACCATAATATGTTATACCTACAATTTTTTGGTCTAAACTACAAACCCTGATACAAAAGAAGGGAGAGTAAAAGCACGATGAAAATATAAAGCATTCGTGCAATTGAGAATAAGATTTCTCATGTCACAATTAAATTTTGAATTGGAGCTCCAAAAACAAATATGGGCATAAATGAACAAAGCATCCATCACAGTGATATCAGTGTCATTGTTGAAGTATAAAGAACATCCCTTCATATCTATCTCTCTTCACCCCCATTTTCTTCTCATTTTTATTAGTTGTAGAAGTTGATTGCTTTTAGTCTTTTCAGGCCACAATTAATTTCTAATATAATTTATCCTCTTTCTCATCATCCTATATTGCAAATAAACTGCACAAGTCCTCATCACAAACAGAAAGAGCCTAACTAAATAAACCATGTTCAAATTCCTCAGTCAAAAATCATCTACCAAGTAGACCACACAAAGAAATCCCAGCAGTCCCCGAATGCAATAAAGAATCCTTTTCTTTACAATCGTATCTACTATGATAAGAAAGCACTCTTAGTTCAGTTCGAGTTCTTGTTAGGTCTAATTACAATGAAATAACTTCACTAACTTGAACAACAACCTTAATTTCACATCATGCGGATTAAGAAAAGAAATGTTAATTAATCAAAGGTCGTCCACCTGATCTGTATTATAAAAAAAACAAACAGATATTTTCATGCTCACAACCCACTAATTCACTTATTAGTGATTTCTTTCAGCATTAATGGCTCACAGTTTGCAATTATAATTATAGAAAATCACTAGTTCTCAATTCAAACAAGCACCAAAAAATAGAAAAAGAAAAAAAAGGTTGGAAAAATTTTAAGATAATGTGACCATATATAGTAGCTTGGTTTCAATATATAAAATTTTAAACTATAACCAAGAAAAAAAAAGAGTCTTATTCAATTGAAATTTTCTACAAGTTTCATTAGATGCAAAGCTCATCTAACATTTCTGAACCTGATTTCTGAAACATACAGAAACTTTCAACAGAGTTCTGGTGTGATCCAAGCAGCTTCTCCTCCCAAAAATCAATGATCTGCAATATCAGGTGCTCAATGCTGGTGTCACTTATATCATAAGCCCCAATATCATGAAACACCACAGGGTACTTATTATAATGATCTGCAAAATATATGCAATTTTCTCCAAACCGGCCACCACCACCCAATTTCAATGGCAAACCACAGCAATAGTTATCTCCCACAAACAACACCACATCTCCCAAGATTTTCACCCTCACCCATTCCCTCCTACTTATATCCAGTTCAAAAACTTCCATTTTAACAGTCTGTTTACTACTGTAAGTCCTCTCAATCAACAAAAGCTTTCCCAATGAACCCACAATATACAGTTTCTTTTCTTTGCGATTGTGATTCCTCCAATCATCTTCTTCTTTTGGTATTTTCATTAGTTCCACAGTTAGTGAAGACCCGGTAAAGCGAACCATCACGAGACCTTTTTTTTCATCCAAAGCATACAAGTTACCATCATGATACACTATATCAGTGTAGGGTTGGTGCTCATGCTTGATCACGGTTCAAGATTCATCGCCGAATTTGCAATATACTAATTTCTGTTGGCTGCCATAAATAGCTATCACCACCATCTCATTCTCATTCTTATCCCATAACACAACAAACTTTGAAATCGAAGTGACGCCTATTGTTTTATTTGGAAAGAGAATTGTTGACCAAGAAATGTTTAAATCTATCAAATGAAAGATTCCACTCAAAGTACAAGCTTTAAAACCAAAATTCAATCACATGGAATACACTCATGATAATCAAAGCAAATTGACACACTTAAGCCTAAGGAATCAAGACAAGTCAAGAGATCAGACTTTATTTTTCTTTATTTTGGGTTTTGACTGAATTAGGTTTAGATTGATCATAAGCGTAAGCTCTATATATTTAAATGATGAACTAGAACTAGTCATAAAATGATTTTTCAAAATATTATGTTAGGACCTCGGGGCCCATTGTTGTAATTGGCTAATTTGATTTTGACAAAATGTGCTTTCAATGTAATCATTACATTATACCTAGGTTTAGAGTATCTCAATGCCCATTCTGTCACGACTCGGAACCCGGCCTATGCGGATTAGAGGTTCGTGATCGGCCACCGAGGCCTTTTTCAATGATCACAACACTTTTCTCATTTCCAATCAATCAAACGTTCCGGAATAAATTCTTTTCTATTGCGGAAGCATCAATATACCATTCAACATCAGTCATTCATATATATTCCATAATAACCACAAAAATACATGATGTAAATCCTCAAAATCTGCTGATGTCATATTCGATATACATTCCACACTTATCAAAAGTAACTACATCATGTCTAACAAAATCTTAATACAAAAAGGTTAATAGTTTTGAGCTTTCGGCTATCCTGGCTGAACTTGCTATTTCCTTGCTAATATCGTTACCTGAAATGTATTGGATGAAAATCCGTATGAGCTCGACAGCTCGTGAGTATTCCATAACATGCCAAGGGTTTCAAAACTACTATGTAGTACATTATGAAATGTCTATACTTATATGGAATTAGAATACATCATATCAAAGTACAACAGATCAGAAACTAGTATCAAAGTCATTTTCAATAAATCTTAGTTCAATCACAATTGTAAATCAAAATCGATAACATAGCACAATCATAATGATGATTAGTATTATAATTCAAACATGGTTCAAAGTCGTTTTCAATATCAATAGTCATAGTCAAATCAACTTCATAGTTTGGCAGCATAGTTTGTTAATAATTTCATAGTTTGATAATCAAAATTGTAGTTCAATAGTTCTTAGTTCAATGAATCAAAGTTTAAACATAGTTCACATTCGATATTCATAAAAGTTCAAATCATTAAAATTTCTCTTCTATGGCCAGCAAATTAGAACCTCGCTGACTGAGATCAAATTCAATAGTACTACCAATATACCCTGTGGTTAGGGTTCAATAAGGTCACAATCTATTCAATAATGACCAATCATAGAAGGGTGTTTCATTCAAAACATCAAAATCATATCCAAAATCAATAACATCAATAACAATCTCAATTATTCAAATAAGAGTTTCATATTTAGCCTTTAGTCAAAACAGTTTAGAGATTGGTAAGAAAAATTGTATAGTGTCATAAGTATTTTACAGAATATGTTCTTGAATAAGAGGGAAAGACAGTATAGATATCAATTGGTCATTTAAAACATATACTAGGTACAATGTATTTGTTAACAAGCTATAAGGAAATGGTAATATCAATAAGTCATTCAAATCGATATCAAATGGTAGGAGTTTATTTTCAAATCATAAAAGAGCTCAATATTTATATCTATAATGAAAATTCACCTCAACATGGTATGAAAATACTCACATGTCGTCAGTTATCAAAGTCATAAAAGAGTCGATATTTATATCTATAATAAAAATTCACCTCAACATGGTATGAAAAACTCACAAGGAGTCTGTTTTCAAAATCACAAAGAAGTTCAATATTTATATCTATAATGAAATTTCACCTCAACATGGTATGAAAATATTCACCTAAAGTCCCAAAAGCTAATCCAAAAATCCTTCCTTAATGAGGGTCCCTATAATCACAATTCAAGATCTTGTTACTTTCTTGTTTAAAGCATCACACAATTCAACCGTTAGTTTTAGAGCTCTTTTTATTCCAATTTCTCTCCTCCCGTAATTTCATTAAGTCTTAAGGACGCGTTGATCATTTTTCAGTTTGTTACCGGGTCTTATTTTCTCTAAAAAGATGTCGCCGTTAGGTCCAAAGTGTCGAAGATAATTGGTTTAGACTTTTCTAGATCTAAATTTGCGTATCTATAGTTTATTTTTAGCCTAGGGGCAATTTTGTAATTTTGTACTTTTACGTGTCATATTTTTTTGGTACTTCGTTGCTGAAATGGACTCTACCATTGAGTCTGAATCATCTAAAATAGTCAAGATGGACTACCTTTTATATTCAATTGGCCTTAAGTATCCTTAGGGGTAAAGTGGTAATTTTATATTTCACGTGTCTTAATTTTTGGGACTTAATTTCACAAATCGGACTCTGCCGTTGAGTCCGCAACGCCTAAAAACATTGGGTTACATTATTCTTTTATTTTATTTGGACTTCGTTTGACTAATTTTTGGCTTAGGGGTGTTTTGAAAACTTTTCATAATAATTTAGGATTTAAAATAAATTTTCTGGGTCCATTTGAAATTAATAGGAAGTTTTGGGGGTCAAAATGAAATTTCAAGAAACTGTTAAGTAAACCTTCCGGTTTAGCCCCAATTCGATTGGACCGATTTGGTCTGGTCAAAAGCCAAGGGGTTTAGTTTGATTACTGCGCCAACATGACGTCATGCTAACATCATGCCACATTAATTCAAACGATGCCGCTCCACTATGCATTTAAACCCAATTACACTCGGGTCGCCCCAGACCCGGTATCCTGCCTGAATGACCCGACCCATGAACAGGGTCGTCTTCCTCGTTTTTCCGGCAGATTCTCCGACGGTTTCCCTAGCACTGGTCGTTAGAGCTGCAAAATTTTTCCCACGATTTTGACGTCTATTTTCACCCCTTTTTCCACCAAATCGATTCTAAAGACTTAAACAGTCCTCTTAGGACTGGTTTGAAGCCTTAACAGCGCCATTTCTGGTGCCAGGACATGAAAATTCGGCCAAGTACTGTTTGTGGATTTTGGCTTATAAAATGGTAAGTTGTTGACCATTTTGTTGAAGTGAAGCTATTTTGGGATCCTCTAAACATATATTATCACTTTTCATTCCAAAAATTCATTTTAAACTAATTGTTTTCAGACCTCAAGTTCAAGGTCCATCAATGGTGGTTTGGGTACGGCCTAGGGCTTCTAAACTGTTTAGGGTCCAGTTTTCCTTCCTTATTCAAGTTCACAAATCCTAAATGCCATGCATGCACAAAAAAAGCTTGAAACAGCTTGTCTATAGAAAGAAATTTTTGAGAGAGAGAAATTGTGAGTTTTTGTTTTACCCCTTAACAGTGGCTCTCTCTCTCCTTCTCTTTGGTTGGTTCAGTTGCTCCCTTTGCTTCTAGACTTCTCTTCTTCTTCTTCTTCTCCCCCTCTCTCTCTCTCTCTCTAACTCACTTTCTCTTTCTACTTTCTCTCTTTAGCCGACACATGAACTCACATCACAATCTGATTTATGATTTTCACTTTACTTCACACACGCAACACACAAAATATATAGTCACATTTTTATATATTAAATTAGGTTGCATGAAATACTATTGGTGGGTTGGGAGGTAGGGCTTCCTTTTGATGTGCATATATGCATATAATTTGTAATATTTTTCACAAAGGGTGGGCAGCCTAAGTGGCTCAATTTGTTGGGCTTAAACTTGCTCATATTTTGGGTCAAGGGTTCAAAACCCATTGACCTCAATTTTGGCTTCCTTTTTGTTATTTTTCTTTTAGGCCTTGTTTGGCCAATTAAATTATATGTTTTTGTTTTATTTTATTTTGTTTTCTTTTTATTTTTTGGTCATTCATTTATTATTACTATTATTATTATTATTATTTTATTTTTTTTTATCCCGATTTAATTTCCTGTAACATTTTTGTTACACCTCGTAAAATTTCTAATACCCAAATTCGGGTCGGGGAGTTACACATTCTACGCCAAGAAGGTTCAATTTTTATTGCCGCGATCTACTGTCGTCCGTCTTGGTTTTTGGGAGGTAATTGGGTAATTTGGACTTTTATCGTGATTTGAATCTCGCACATTCACACATTGCATACATAGCATATCGTTTATTTTATATCATCATGTGTGAAGTGGTCTTGTGATTGTGGAATAGATTTTCCAAACAAGCATATTTGAAACACTTAGGAAAATTAATTTCACAAGGTAAGCAGAGAATAAACACTTTTTGTTATTCGTTCGAACGAACAACTGAAAGGTCATTTGTTTGTTCTCATTCGTTCGAAAGAACTAAATTCAAATGAAGAGCCGTAACCTCATAGTTTTGCTCGTTTGAAGTTCGTTCCATGTTCATTCGAATGAATAAGCTAGTCGTTCGAATGAGCTTTTTTTGTTCGAACAAGCACTGCGTAAAAATAGTTTTTCAAACTGTTTGAGATCCGATCTTCACACAATAAATACATGAAAATTCAATTTTGTAAGAAGAGAGTATAGAGAAAACAGAGCATTGAAAGTTCATCATTGTGAGAGCCCTAGAATTGCTAGACCTGAGAGCTTCTATTGAAAAATCTCATATAAGTTGCATATCATGCCTTTCTTTATTGATTTCACTGATTGATTTCGATCAATTTCACATGATCTTAATCATATCAAAGAGCCCCCAATTCACATTCTCACCATTGGATAAGAGAGTTCAAGCTTGAGGATTCGGGGTTGAGCAATCGATAAATACCGAGGTTTTGTGGATTCACACTTGTGAGAGGCTCGATTGGAAAAGTCCAAGACCGAAGGAGGATCCAATTGTATGCAGAATTCATCTATGAGGAGCTTGTGAATTCAAAAAAGGTTGACATTGTGAACACGTAGAATGGTGATAGAGGTACTTAGACTGTGTCTAGTTTATGTGTAATTAAATCTCGATCATAGTGAATTGCTTCCCCGAGCATTGGCCAACTTTAGAGTTTTCCACCAAGGATAGTTGTCCAAGGTGGTTTCTCTGTCATCATTGTGGTTTGCACTCTTCTCTCTTTATGTGTTTACAATTCATAATTCGCTAGAATAAAATTGCTTCCACTAACTCGACAATTTAGGTTTTCATAATTGTGTTCATAAATAATAGAATTGATAATTGAAAACCTTGATTAGGCAAATTAAATTGTGAATTGAATTGGTGAATTGTAGATTGATCACATAGTTGAATTGAATAATTAATATCTAAATTGAACTTGTGAATCAATTAGGCTTAATTGAATAGTATGCATTGATCAACACTATATGATTACATATTTGAATGGCTTGGGATAATTGATTGAATTGTATACAATAGTTGAATATTCATTGTAGTTGTAATTCCTATTTTTTCCATTTAAAATAATTGGTAATGTTGTGGTTGAAGAATTGGACATATTGAAAAATTGAGCATACCTATTCAACCCCCCCTTTCTAGGTTAGTTTCACATTGAGACCTAAGGCAATAACACACTACATTGATACACTTTAAGTTTTGAAAGATCAAATTGTTTTGAAAAGAGACATTGGTGAAAATAGGCAAACAAACTTAAACTGTCAAAACCAATAGACCAGTTCCAAGGACTAGTCGATTGACTCTTATGCCTAATTTGTACTTTTCAAAACCAGTCGACTAAGTGACAATTTTGTACACAGTTTTGAACTTATTGTCCAAACTAGCTGACCAACTTGGATAACCAGTCCACTGAATTTCAAAAGCAAAAATAATGTACTAAAGAACTAGTCGACTAATTCTAAGGATGGGTTAATTAATTGTTCTTGAACAAATGAACCCTAACTCTCTGGATAAATTAGTTGAGTTGATCAATCAACTGGATCTTCATCCAGTCGACTAATTGATGAAACCAATCGACTGATCCTGTTAATCTGGTAATTGAAAATTCAAATTTTGAACATATCAAAAAGAAAGGGAACACCTATTTTTTGAATCCAACGGACATATCTTTCAAATGCTTATAAATAAAGGTTCATTATAGCATTTTTGCTATCAACTTATATGATTTAACTTCTACATTTTTTTTTTTCTTGAATTTAGATCTTATTTATTACAAAAAACCTAAATCTAAAAGTTTTACTCATCTTAAATACTCAGATCTTATACTTGATTAATCTTTAGTGAGTGAGCAATTATTGCACTAATTAACTCTTGAAGAAAGTATTTGTTGGTAACAAATTTGGAACTTCTCATTGTAGTGAGATTTGTGGGTAGGTATTACCCTTGTGAGATAAAATGGGATATTTTGCTAGGCAAAGAGTTATGAGTTTTTGTTGTAAATGTTTGACCCCCACTGCGAAAAGGATCAAGATAGTAGAAAAACTCAAGTGGAGATACTTGAGTTAAGAATGTAGGAAATTGTTCGAACCTCGTAAAAATTGTTATGTTTGCTCTCTCTTTTTCTTTATACTCTTTTACATATTTTGTGCTTAACTTGCATCTATATTTAAAGTTTGTAAAAATGATCAAATTCACCACCTAGGGTATCTATTTGGGCAATAAGTAGCAATGCATCAATTGAACATCACAAATCCAAACTTCAACCCTCTTCTCTTTTCTCTTCAAAGGGATGAAAATGTCCTTGACCACCCCAAACTTGGAGAAGAATCTATGCAAATCTTTAGGGACCATTGAATCCAACAAGTTATATATCCACAAAGACCGTAATCCCATCCATTTCTCCACCAACTATCTCAATGATATTTCAAAAATAGTTATATTTCTCAACATGAACTGTAAAAGAAGATGATATTATAAGCATTCACTTTGTGCATAATGAGACAAGAAAAAAACTAATGGAGGCTTTAAATGGCCATACAGAGGCATTTTCAGTGCAGAAGCAAGAACTCATTTTAGTCTGTCCTACAAGGAAGACGATCAACGACCTGTGTGTGCATGATTACTTTGCAAGCATTCAAAGCTCAAATGGTCTCTCTAGGCTATTTTGAAGTCCTCTTATCATTCACATGCTTTATCTTCATTTCATAATTTTTTTTTTTTTTAATGTTAAATGAACTCAAGCTAGAATAATCAGCTTGAATTGAATTGAAAATGACTTCACATGTGAACCACATAGTGTATTTTTTGAAATATAAATTAATTTTCTCAAAAAGTCTAGATTTTAGAAAATTCAGAAGAGAAATTTAGATTTTTTTATTGAAATGGATGAACATTTGAGGGGGAAAACAAAGTCAAACCAAATAATTATATTAAATAAGAGCAACAAATTAGCAGCATAGGTTCATTTGATCGAATCAGCAATTTCGATTGGTTCTTCTCGTACGCCATATGTGTCTCCTCCTCCTCCATGAATAGTTCAGGGAGGATGAGGCTCTGGTCTTGCAAACTCCCTGTTTGGGTAATCCAAAGGTTTTGGAGGTCGTGGACGAATTTGTTGCAGCGACTGCAACAGATGCACTGCTTGTTCATCAATGAATCAAGTACCTTTTTGACTCTTTCTCATAAAAAAAGTGTCAAATTTTACAGGTTTGTCTAGATAAAATTTTACACTTTCGTTGATGATCAAATTTTACACTTTGACTCACTTTCGTTGAAATGAAATTTTATATTTTTGGATTGATTTTTTTTTTTTCAAATTTTCATATTCAATATGAATCTTGTTTGATAGGTCTCGATATTTAGAATTTAAATATATAATTTTTTATTAAAAATATATTAATAAATTTTAAGTTATTGAATTTTAAAATTCTGCAAAAAAATTTGTGATTGATTTCATGGAAATTTCCCTTAATCAAAATTCGCTCTTAATTTCACGGAAAATGGGTATTTTTGGTATTAAATAACTAAATAACTTTATGGGTTAACAATTGGATTAGATGATAGTTTTAATATTTTTCGTGGACTCTTGGCTGCATGACCCTATTTTTAATATATTCTCTCACTTTTAGACACAATATTGTAGAATTCACTAGAATAAATGCATGTGAGATCAGTAGATCACTTGTTTGTGTTTTTAAGAATGAGAACATGTATTGAAAACATTCATTATATACAAGCATTTTTCTTTTAGCAGTACCCAAAATGAAGAAGGTCACAAATAAGAATAGCAACAGGACGGGGTGGCCTTTTCCTAATTCTGACACCGTTTATATTTTACGACCCCGCTCCATTTAGAAGTTTACCCTGACTCTAATCCTAACCTCGTTTATATTCCTTGACTTCACCCAACCCCGCTTCGAACCTCGATATATAATTTTTTAAAGTACGTAAGTTAAAATTTTTATTTTGATAGATAAATTAATTTTTTATTATCAAAATAACTAATACAAGAAAAAATAATATGAGTATGATATGAAAAATCTTAAAACTAATTTTATATAGTGTTGTTTATTGGTAAATATATTATATATAAGAATAAATAAAAAGTTAAGATATAAATGAGAAGGGGTCGGAATGGAGTAACTATCCCCTGAACATGGACGGAGCCAACTAAGGACCAGGGGGTCAATCCCCCCCCCCCCCCCTAATTTTTTTTTATTTACAATTTTTCTCATACTTTTTAAAATATTTTCTTGTGCAATTCTTTAAATTATGGTTTTGTCCCCCCTAAATTTAAATTTGTTCACATTTTACTATTATTTTAATTTTAATTTGATCTATACAATGAAATTATATCAATTTTCTTGAGTTTTCTGTATATTCTTTTGTTGAACTTCTTGTTTAATTTATATGTTACTTTATATCAATTATTTTAGTTTTTTTAACAAAAATATTATCTATCAATATTAAGTTTTTATATATTTTTTTTTTGAAAGTCCCAAGTTTAGTCCCATTACAAAGGCCACCTACCTATAAAAAAAATTTTGTTTTTAAATTTATAATTAAATTTTTTTTTATAATTAAATATTTTTTTTGATAAAGGTTGCCCCTCTTGGACAAAAATTCTGGCTTTGTTCCGGTCTCTGAACTCGTTCTGAATCTGACAAAATTTTAAAAGTCTCATCCTAATTTCGTTTATTGAACATTTACTATCCGCTCCATTAGAGACGGGGTGTGACAGGTCCAACAAAACTGAGCAAATTGCTATCCGAATTGTTGATGGATGACTCTGGCCCGTTGATAATAGTCATATAGCCATAAATTTTGACCCAGAAATTGGGGTCCAGAGAATACCTAGGTACACCCGAAATCGTCAGATCCATTAAATAATTCAAATCTGTTCTATAAACCCGAAAGAAAAATCATCTTGACCTAACCCAAACTGGAGTGTTCATTTCGTAATGGGCTTGGTCCGGAATGGCTATAGACAAATTTCAATCAAACAACAGATACCAAAACATAGCCATCCAACTGCCCATTTCTATACCCCTAAGCTCCATTTGGGTTTAGAGAGAAGGAATGAGAAGAAAGAAAAAAATTAAAGAAAAAACGTTTTTTTTCTTCATATTTTCGTTTTTACTTAAATAAAGTTAAAAATTAAAAATATATATATAAATAAAGTTAAAAATTATATATATATATATAATTTTTAACTTTATTTAAGTAAAAAGGAAAATGTGAAGAAAAAAAGTTTTTTCTTTAATAGACACTTGGGAATCAAGAAAAAGGAAAAGGAAAGGAAAAGGAAACAAGATGCATGCACAATTGAAGTTTTCTCTAACATTCCCTCTCCTTTTCATGATAACTAAACAAGGAAAAACAATTTCCTTCGTATTAGTTTTTCCTTTTCCTTAATTCACAAACCAAAAGGAGCTAACTTAAATACAACAACAAAAGTTAGAAAACTGTCCACTAGTCTAAGATCATCTTCTTCATACATATTTGATATAAATTTGCAACTTTTGAAATTTGATACTAGCATAAAAATAGCAAATTTTATTAATTATTTTTTTTTTTCATGAAAAGTCGATATAGTCTGTACAAGTTTCAAGTAAATGAAAAGGCACAAGTCCCACACATTATTTAATTAATAAAAGGAAATGAATTGCTACTAGATAGTGTGTGAGAAATTATTCGATAAGACAGTCATTCCACGTCATCATCTGATGTGGAGTGTCTGTCTCTCACAAATATTATTAGTTTTTTTAAAATACAGGAAAAAAATTTACCTAAAATTAAGGAAAAATGGTTGTGTTATGAAAAAAAGTCACTCCACATCAAATGATGGCATAAAATAATTGTCACATTAAATAATTTCTCTGTTTGTTGACTAATGACCTAGTGGCAACATATATATTATTATGAAGTGTACAATTAATGTAGGTAAGGCTGGTGTTAGGAGCTGCTTTTTACTACTCTTTCTTGGTGATGCTTCTTCTATCAAAGTAGAGGGTTTGATGGATCAAATGATTTGAATACCTCTTTGTTGTAGAGAGAAAAGGCTTTGCCAAGCTCCATTAATTCCACTATATATATATATATATATATAACCCCTTATCCCCTCTAATGATCAATAAAATCTTATCATGTCTCTGTTTTAGTATAAGAAAAAGGGATATTGACATACCAAATGAAAGCATTTGGTAGATCATGCATGTCCAAGAAGATTAGTTTGATCTTATCATTTGAGCCTCTTTGTTCTAATTAAACTTTTCATATAGTCCAAAACTTTTGCAAATGCTTTGTAGAAAATAGTAATCAGATTGCAGGGTTAAAACTAATTTCATCAACCAAATTTTCTTTCTCCTTCAAATGGGACCCCTTTAACACAGTTGATTGATGGCCTTAAAGTCCCTGATCTTTTCTTTCTTTCTTTCTTTGTTGTTTTCTTTTCCATCTCTTGTTTTATTGGGTACATAGG
Organism: Nyssa sinensis; assembly: GCA_008638375.1. Lineage (NCBI taxonomy): Eukaryota > Viridiplantae > Streptophyta > Magnoliopsida > Cornales > Nyssaceae > Nyssa > Nyssa sinensis. The sequence continues at coordinate 14,917,773 of CM018039.1, read as the reverse complement.
AAGGTCATTATCTTGTTAAATTAGTGGATTTGTGTCTTGTGCTTTATTCTGTTTGAGGAAAAGCAAGAAATTATCTGCTGTTAATTCTTTATTGATGTTTGATTATATTATATATATTGCTTCAGCCTCTTTTTGTTTTCTTCTTCCTTCTTTTGAGATACAACAATCCCAACCCTTTTCTGTTTTGTTAATTGCAATGAAAATACAACCTTTTGATTCCAACTTTTAATATAACCTCCATTAATAATGAGAGATATAGGACTGTGTGTGTGTGTGTGTGTGTGTGAGAGAGAGAGAGAGAGAGAGAGAGAGAGAGAGAGAGAGAGAGAGAGAGAGAGAGGGGAATCTTCAACCTCCAATCTTTTCCACTACAAAACAAGAATATAAAAACAGGTGCACAGAGACAGAGACTAGGGTTGGAATCTTCTATTTTTAAACCCTAGATATCTTATACGTATCAATGGTTGTAAATTTCCTTTCCAGCTAGCTATGTATGTTTTGACCCTTCTACAGTACATGTGAACACTAAATAAAAAATTATAGGTACTCTCTGGTTTCTAGGGCATCTATAATATATTTATATATATATATATATATATATATATATATGTAAAATTGAATTTGGGGAACTATACCCAAGTAGCTAGTGGTGTGATCATACCTTTTATCACAACATATAATATAGTATCATTTAATGAATTGTTGATCCGCGTGTAAAAGTTTTATAAACTAGGAAACATCCTCTTTAGTTCATTTTCCACTCTTTCACTCACAGTGACTTGTCTCAATTTTCTGTGGTTGGCTGCAAAAGCTCTTGCAACTGAAACCATTTCTGCTGCAAATTTATTTATTTTTTTTAAAAAAAACATATTTCAACATACAAAAGCATTTTAAACACATGGATAGAGTGATAATTTAAATAATTTTCTCTTTCTCATTCTCTCTCTCTTTATTTTTTTATTTATATGGCACAAAGTTTCAAGTATGACTATAAAAATCTTTAATTGTTTTCACATATATATTCTTAATTTTGGGTAAGGATTTCTTGATGAAATGATATAAATTAAGATACTCATGCCATTACTAAGAGGCTGGCCACATATTATCAAGGACCAGAAGAAAAAGAATAAAAAAAAAGATAGAAATTGAAAATAAGTTTGATAACTGAATTCCAAGAAATAGTTTTAGTGCTAGTGAATTAAAGAATAAATACTTTATAAAGTAATAAGTCTATTGATAAAAAAAGATAAAATAATAAATCCGTAATTCAAATCTCACCAAATATCTAATTATATACAGATATATAGAATATTAGTAAAAAAAATTAAAATGCAAATGTCATGATTAATCATTTTTCACTTTTAATTTTAAATGAAAAGATCCATCAAACTTGCCTTTATTGTTAAAGGTAACTAGACCACATCAATAGTATGAAATTGCATTTAAAAGTTTAAATTGAGTTTCTTTTCCTTTTTTTTTTTTTGGCCCTTTCTTCTGTAGAGCATCAAATAATTAAGGGTTAGATACATTCATGATTCTTTATTTTGAAATAATAAAAATTCAATAAATTAAACTAATTAGAGGCTTTTCAAACATGACACAATTGTCTATTGTCTCTAAAAACATTTTTTTCTTTTACTTTTTTATCACGTACTTTATTATTCCCCCCTTTACTTTGTTCTTTCCAAGTTCAAGACAATCAATACGCCAGCCATCACATTCTTTTTGCATGGGGATGCGAGCCCAAACGTCCTACACCTTCATGGGGCCATCATTGCTTGTCTTCAAGATGTGTATGATTTTGATTTGAATTCTTAAGGAATGTTATGGTAAATCGTGACGGTTCCAAAACTTTGACGTGATTAGTGTGCTTATTTAACGTGCGCTTACACGTATCAATCTCATCACGCCTTTTGAAAGGTCACGACTCACTCACGGTATTACTTCTCTTGAATTGTTTCTCTCTTCTTTCTTTTTCTCTCTCTCTCACACACATATTTGTAAATGATTATCATTTTCATTCTAGGCACAAAGATTTGAAAATGGGTATCATCATATCTTTAATTATAATAAGTATGCATATTGTACTCATGTACATACACTATATATATATATATATACACATATACAAACAAGAAAAACGAAGCTCTTCCAAAGCTGTACTTCATTGCAGTTTTCCCTTGTACTTCAGCATTCTAGAGGTGGTTTAGATAGCCAGCTCTCTTTAAAATTTAGTAAGAATAATATCTTGATTTTCACAGTAAGCTTGTAGCTATCAACAGGAAAGAAGAAATAATTGACCCTGCATTTGCATATCATTCTGCAGGAAAGCCAGTGTCTTGTGATTGGTTGAGTCAAAACTTTAATGTCTTTCGATATATCATAACATAAGTAGTATAATATAAGTAATCAACAATTATGGCCGTACGTTCAGAATTTTTCAGATCAATTTAAATTTTGATAATTTGTCGACTGTCATCTTTGCCATGTTACCACTATGGACCATATCCCAAAAAAAAAAAGTAATGTTAATAACGACAAGATGAAGCTAAATGTTAATTAATTAACCAATCCAAAGAAAGAACGTGGTAGAAATTGAATGAAAATGTGATCAGCATGATGATCAATTTGGATTATATGGTTTAACAATGATTTCTCCTTTTACTAAAGAAAAGTTTGGCCAATGAGTTGTCTAAGAACTTACCCATTGGGAAAAAATGCAGATGTAACCAATAAGTTGGTACGTTTGTCGAATAAAACCCAGCACCATTGCTTTGATTGCTGGCATGACAATGGTTGTGATGGATTAATATTGAATAGACTAGCTTAAATTATTTGTGTCAATGACCACAAAATATATACATATATATATATATATATATACACACACACACAACACACATTAAATATACACACATACACACAACATTCTATACTTATTCTTTGTTGGGTGGAGGGGGGTGTTAAAACACAAAATACTGTATTGCTTGAATGGAACCTCTTGCAAAATGGTCCCATCCTCGCAGTGGCAGACAAACTGGTGACTAAACCAAATGGTGGAAACATAACAAGCAATTTCCAAGTACAGAGTTCATAGAAATTAAAAAAAAAAACAACTACATTTCACATATGGTAAATGATGGTTAAATTAAAAAAAAAAATTTCTTATAAAAGAAGTGCCAATTACAGTGGGAAATTAAGGTTTTCAAATCAAGAGAGCCTCTTCCTGAATCCTACCTAGCATCTGATTCACAGCCGTGGCTATTTCATCCACTGAAGTCAGCTTGCAATCATCTTCTACCTGCAGAAACATCACAACCAATGCCAAATCCTAACTGTGTTCTTTAAATAAATAAAAAAAAAACACAAACAAACAAACAAAAAAATTGAAAATCAGAGGGAAATATATTCCTACTGTCAGATTAACTAACCTTGACACTTAGAGAATAGAGGACAATTTGATCCATTGTTGTGACATTAAGATGGAGGATAGTGAGCCTGAGACTTTGCAATCCAGACACCATTTTAAGGAGCTGCTTTGGCCGCTTCTTCGATCTTATTTTGAGGTTGACGTGGCTCTCCACCATGGTCACTTCTATGTCAGCTATAGCAGAATGATTTTGAGCCGTTAGATCGTCCATGGCTGTCGAATTTTCAGCATGAGTTGCTTTCGTTGAGTACTGTGGAAAGGTGAAGAATTCAGCAAAGGCCGATGACGAACCAGCCTCAAACTTCTGGCGGCCAACGAGGGAATGAAGGCGTTGCTCAAGCTCCTTAACATAGTTAATCGCACCACCAATGATTGATGCTTGATCACCCTGATCATAGTAACAAAGACCCAACATGGCAAAACATTTAGAAAACAAGCTTGTAAACTCTACAAGGAAATCACACACACATACACACACTGCACACACATCTTGGTATATGTTTATGTGTATATATGCATAGTTGATCGCACCACGAATGATTGATGCTTGATCACTCTGATCATAGTAACAGAGACCCAACATTGGCAAAACATTTAGAAAACACACACATACACTGCACACGCATCTTTGTATATGTTTGTGTATATATGAATAGTTAATCGCCCACGAATGATCGATGCTTGATCACCCTGATCATGGTAACAGACACCCAACATGAAAAAACATTTAAAAACAAGCTTGTAAACTGTACTAGGAAAACCCACACCCACATACACACACTGCACACACATCTTTGTATATCTTGATGGAGAGAGAGAGAGAGAGAGACCCTTGGAACGTAGCAATCTGGCATAAGTGCTCGGAGAACTGAGAGATACTCGTTCATTTGTTTCCTCCGATTGCGTTCGACGGCAATGTGGGTCATTCTCTGATTCTCGATCTCTTCCTTGTTCTTTTTGCTTTTGGAGCGTCGTCTCTTGGGGCGTGTAGACATGGTTGGTGAGGTATCCACTTGTGGGAATTCTTGGGGAATTATGGTGGAACCTATATGGGGTTCTAAGGATGAATTCGGACCCCATTGCTGATCCAAATGTGGCACTACCACTGAAGGAGGTGGAGAATTCCAACTTGCATAGTGATAGTTTTCTGTTTGGCTCACAAGAATATTGTCAAAAGTGACTTTCTTCTCTTCTTCTTCTTTTTCTACTAGACCAAAGTCACAACCCCAGTTCCCTCCTAACAAGTTGTACAGATCTTTGCTATTATAACCAAATAGATCATGTTGCAAAACCATAGCTTCAATTGCCATTCCCTCACTCTCTCACTCTCTCTCTCCAAAAAATGAGAACTCTGTTTCTAAAGCTAATCCATATCAAGGAAGTCTCATATAAATCACACCAAACGACCATTTCTGGCCTCAGATCAGTCCTTTTTGGACGGAGTTTTTGAGGCCTTTAAAGACATTAAGGAATCGATCTACAGCGTATTGCACGTGAAATTGAATTGAATATTATGATAGGGGAAAAATCATGAGATTTCATGCACATATTTTATGCGAGTAATAAACAACATACTCGCCTTTCTGGACACATACATGCCCATCTACACTGTTCATTAGCATAAATTCAATCTTGTTTTCCCCCCTTGGACTTCAGCAGTCAGTGTCCTACTTTTTGTGAATATACATACACATTTATACATATATAATGTTGTAGAATATATGGGTAATCCTTTGGACAATGGTGTAGAATCCAGTGATTTAGTTCTGATAAATGAAGGGAAAAAATGCACTTTGTGTGGAAGAAGCAGAATCATCTTAACCATGAGAAGTTTGTGTGAATTGGATTTATGCACTTTGTGTGGAAGAAGCAGAATCATCTTAACTATGATTTATTGATCAAGTTAACAGACTAAATTAATGACAATTTGTCAAATAGATAAAAACTACTTTGTTATTTTCTTAAAATCAGACGACTTATTCACATAACTGACACTACAGAAAAATGCACTATTAACGACGCACGCATGCATTGCTAATAGTGAAAAAATGCGTCGCTAAAGAGCTTTAGCGACGCACAAAGGGGCATCACTAAAAACGTCGCAAATAGCCGCGTTGCTAATAGTATTAGCGACGCACACATCCCTTTGTGTCGCTAAAGGTAACTATTAGAGATGCTCATGGTGCGTCGCTAATAATTTTGATGGTGCGTCGCAAATACTATACACGAATGCAATGAGCGTCGCTAATAAGTCCCTTTGGTGACGCTCAGTGTGCGTCCCTAATAGTTGATTATCCTGATTTAGCGACGAATGTAAAGCGTTGCTAAAAATAGTTGCTTTTCTTTTAGTGACGCTTGTCTGTGCATTGTTAAAAGTTGTGTTTTTTTTTTTGTTTTGACCTGAATTATTTGTTTTATTCCTGTTTAAACCTGTATCAATCATCCTAATATATAATAAAATCCAAATATTCTGAAATCAATATATTAAAAGCAAGCCGATGGAATCATATATATTATGTACTAATTACTTACATTTATAAAAGTATAAGTTAACAATAACTACAAAAATATTAAAAATTGTCTTAGAAAATGTAATTACAGATGTCCATGAAAAGAAAAAAAAACAAATAAAAATAATAAGTCCTGATCTAGCACAGAAACACGGCAGCGCAATAATCCCGATTAATCTGCAATAAAGATCAAATGCTATATATTAGAACACTTATTAAATATATATGAAAGTGAATATATTTTTTTTTCCATGCATAAATAGTAAGAACGACAAAAAGTAGCATAAGTTGCAAACCAGTAATCCGAACCGAGTGCCGTAAGTTGGTGAAGTCTATTTTATCATTTGGGAGGTGTGTGATGGAGTTTTGGGGTTGGTAGGCTGATATCCGACATTTTGGCCTGTCAAAACTCTAAAATGGGTCTTTTTGGAGCAGAAACTTACATAAGTTTTCGGTGATCCGAACCGAGTGCCGTAAGTTGGTGCAAGTCTATTTATCATTTGTGAGGTATGTGATGGGGTTTCGGGGTCGGTAGGCCGATATCTAGTATTTTGGTCCGTCAAAACTCCAAAATGGGCCTTTTTGGGGCAAAAACTTGCATAAGTTTCAAACCGGTGATCCGAACCGAGTGCCGTAAGTTGGTGCAAGTCTATTTTATCATTTGGGAGGTGTGTGATGGGGTTTCGGGGTCGGTAGGCCGATATCCAACATTTTGGTCCTTCAAAACTCCAAAATGGGCCCTTTTGGAGTAGAAACTTGCATAAGTTTCAAACCGGTGATCCGAACGGAGTGTCGTAAGTTGGTGCAAGTCTATTTTATCATTTGCGAGGTATGTGATGGGGTTTCGGGATTGGTAGGCCGATATCTGACATTTTGGTCCGTCAAAACTCCAAAATGGGACTTTTTGGGACAAAAACTTGCATAAGTTTTAAATCGGTGATCCGAACCAATTGTCGTAAGTTAGTGCAAGTATATTTTATCATTTGGGAGGTGTGTGATGGGGTTTCGGGGTCGGTAGGCCGATATCCAACATTTTGGTCCTTCAAAACTCCAAAATGGGCCCTTTTGGAGCAGAAACTTGCATAAGTTTCAAACCGGTGATCCGAACGGAGTGTCGTAAGTTGGTGCAAGTATATTTTATCATTTGCGAGGTGTGTGATGGGGTTTCGGGGTCGATAGGCCGATATCTGGCATTTTGGTCGTCAAAACTCCAAAATGGGACTTTTGGGGACAGAAACTTGCATAAGTTTTAAACCGGTGATCCGAACCAAGTGTCGTAAGTTAGTGCAAGTCTATTTTATCATTTGGGAGGTGTGTGATGGGGTTTCGGGGTCAGTAGGCCGATATCCAACATTTTGGTTTGTCAAAATTTCAAAATGGGCCTTTTTGGAGCAGAAACTTGCATAAGTTTCATGTTGTCACTTTTTTTAGAGAAGGCCACAAAAGAAACATGCCCTAAATCTAAAGAGGGTTTATATATATATGTATATATATATATATATTGTGTATGTGTGTCTGTGTGTGTGTGAGAGAGAGAGAGAGAGTGGGTGAGGATTACAAGGATTTGGACAATAAATAAAAGCTCTTAAATCATAGTATCAAGGGTAGGACGGCCAAAGTTTAAACCTTTAATTTTCTCTTTAATCATTTTTTCATTGAACACGCTATATCCACACATCAATATATTATATAATGTCTCTCACCAAACCATTTGTTGATCTTCTCATTAAAAAAACACAAACCATGGTTATCCTTCTATTTATTAAATGATTTTGCAAGTATTTGGGAGGTGTATGTATATCTGTGTTTGTGTGTGTGTGTATGTGTGTGTGTGTGTGTGTAAGAGATGGTGCAGCATAAAATATTAATATAAAAGAGGAATACCTTCTGTCATAGAAGATGTAGCTTCCTTGATCTCATGCGCTACATCGGGTTCCTTTTTTATCTCACGAGCTAACTGCAATGAAAACTCTTTCTCGCAAACACTACTTGAATCAAACACACACACATTAAAATACATATATCCTATATGCTCAACTACTGCAAAATCTCCGAGACATAGGCCATGGTGTTGCACAAAATTATCCTAACATTCTCGGAAGTAAATAAATCCTTTGTCACATTTACCAATTTTAACATGCCATAACCCCTGACAACTTGTTAGAATTGCTTCTTCCGAATTTACTTCACCTAGTTTTCTACAGAAAGCCGGTGGAACGAGCTGTGCAAATTTGAAATTTAGAAAACTATATTAGAGTGATTGAGTCACTATGAAATGTTGTTACATTAAGAAGAGAAAAGACATTTGGACTAACCACACACACACACACACACAAACATAGATATACATACATATATATATATATATATATATATATATATATATAGAGAGAGAGAGAGAGAGAGAGAGAGAGAGGACACACAAGTTTTGTAAGGAAACCAGGCATCATGACCTTGAAGAAATGTCTGGAAATGGGAAGCTCCCTTTCCATCCAAGAAGAAGACATATTCTCACCTAGTTGGCAAGTATGACAGTCAAAATAGAGAAGAGACATCTTATCAGTGGTATCGGAATTGAATCTTTATTTATCACAATAATTTTATTTCTAATTTTTAAGTCATTTAATAGTTAAAACATTCTATCAATATGTCACAAAACATGGAAATGACAGCCTCAATATAATCGTAAACAATACTTCACACTATCAATATGTCACAAAACATAGAAATAACGAAACAAAAGGGATTAGAGCGAACAGAGGAGAAAAAATTAGGTTTAATATGAAAATTCAAATCCAAACATATTGAGCGAAAAAAGCTAAATTTTTACCCACCGAATCTACATGTCATGAACAAAATCAGATTAAGAATCAAGAATCAAATCAGAGATAAGAAAAACAACCTTGTTTTTGATCAAGAATCAGATAAAATCAATCTACTTCGACACGGTAATTGCAACAAGATTGGACTTAAATCTAGGGACGTGGTTGGACAGTTTTAAATTCCATTTGCATTTGTATTTATAAAAGTTATTCAAAATGTATTTAGCTGTTTGACTGCCAAACTTTTAAAAATTTTTTTTGTGTTAATTTTATTACTTCAAACACACAAATAAGTTTGCCTAAAAAACAAGCCCCACGAAATAAAACATGATCTCAACTTACAAGCAGTGTTGGTACCATTTGAGAAAGAAAGAGGAATTCAATGTGACACCATATTGGTCATATCACAACTAGGAATTATGAAATTTCCCAATCATTTTAAGATTTCATATTTTGAATTAGAATGACAAGCAAAAAATAAAGCCAATCTTACTAAAGTATTCCGAATTTCATAATACCAATATTGGAACGATCGATTATCATGATGCAAACCATTGTACTAAAGTATTTTTTATTTTTTTTATTTTTTTTCCCTATATAAGTATAGTGGAATTAAAGACAATTTTGTTAGGTGATTTTTCAATCACAGCTTTTGATCATTTGAATCCATGAGGCATAATAACTCTTTAAATTTATCTGTAGCAGACTTTGGCACACAAATGCATACCACCATTGAACCACTAGAATGAACCTCCCCTTCAGGCAAGAACACACAAACCTATGGTGTTGGGGTCAGGTCTATTGGGCCTGCGTAAATGGGCCTTCCCCACCCAAAATCTACGAACTCATAGATTGAAAATCTAGTCCATTGGGTTACTGTTAACTTCCCACCAAATTCTAGCCTGCTTGGCCTGTCCACCTCAACGTGATCGATTGTAGACCTCAAATACTCCTCTGACATGCCTAGTCGGGCCTCACGAACCACCCGTGTTGTGTCTGAAAGATGTCCATTGACAAACTCAAATATTGAGCTTGTGGTGTACGCCATGGACAGTGCGTTCCCATAAAACCCGTCTTTCAATGGTAGGTTTTTGAGCTTAGGGCGAGCATTCATAGAAAATGTAAGCCGAAGCTCACAATCTAATGGTTTTACGTCTAGTACTTTAACCCCGAGAAATTAATTAACACACAGAAAAACACAAACAACAAAGAATCAATTAAAAAACAGGGGAAAGGCACGACAACGACAATAATTTTTAATCATGCAGAAACCCTAAAACATCAAATAACATAAATAAAAAAAAAAAACGAAAAGGAATCCAGGAAGAGAAAAAAAATTAATACAAATGAATCACACCATAAAATCCCAAGACGAATCAAAGCCTGAAAATCTTACCTCGGGGAGATTGATCGAACGAGGCTAGAGAGAGACTGTTCCGTCCGCCGCCACCGTCGAGAGGAGTGAGAATGGAGAAGAAGAAACCACCGCGCCGCCGACAGATCGAGAGGAGAAAAGGAATATGAGGGGTCGAAATACTAATCGAGAGGGGAAGAAGAAAATGAAAGGTCGGGCGTGTATATGGTGACCTTTTTAGCGACGCACATTGAGCGTTGCTCAAAGCAAATGAGTGTCGCAAATAGTGTGACAGCACGATGTCGTTCCAATTAAACAAATATTAGCGACGCACACTGAGCGTCGCTATATTTTGGCGACGCACATGTATTTGTTTGTCCGTCACTAATTGTTTGGCGCCCTTTTTTTTGAGCGGGAAAGCCCATTTTTTGTTGCTTTTAGAGACCCCCACAGTGTACGTCGCTAATAGTGGCCTTTTGTGACATACACCTGTGCATCGCAAATAACGGGCATTGCAAAAAATGGGTATTTTCGTAGTGTGAATATAATTGACTTATTTTATGAACTAGGTACAGATAGTGCATGTGAAGATAGGTAGCTATTATATCTAAGGATGGCAACGGGGTGAGAGATTCCTTCCCCAAATCATGTTTTACAAAAAAAGGCTTTCCTCTAAACACGTTTAAATCTAATGATGAGTAGGGGCGTTTCTTCGTGGGGTCCCTATTTTTTAAATCTTTATTTATTTATTTTATTAAATTGATTGTAAATAACACATCTCAAACGAGACGTTATGTTAAAATAAAAAAAGCATATGAATAAAGAATTAGAATTGTATTTTTTTTTTTTAAATATATAACTTTATCATTTACAGTTTAAGAAAAGATAGTTTTAGCGACGCTTACTATTAGCAACACCTAAAAAAGCATCTCTAATAGTGAGTATTAGTAACACACAAGGTGTATGTCACTAAAAGTGACCAAAAATTAGTTTTCTCGCGAAGAATAAATGGGGGTCAATTTTTAGCAAGGCTCGTTTTATTATATATTGTGCATTGCTAATAATAAAAACTTTTAACGATGCCTAGTCGTGCGTCGCTAATACTTTGTATTATTAAAACGATACCATATTATTTTTATTTGCAATGCTCTATGATTTATTGGTGCTCTTTGAACGTTACTAATAAGTCTTTTTCCCCCTAATTTATGTTCACCCAAATCGCATCTTTATCTCTCTTTTCTATCTCTCACCCTCGTGAACACACACACACACACACACACTCTCTCTCTCTCTCTCTCTCTCTCTCTCTCCAATCTTTTACAATTGTCGTCGCCACCGATCGTCACTCATTGCCATTTGCAACTGTCCACCAATCGCCATTCTCTTTACCATGCACATTTGTTTTTTAGGTTCTTCTCTCTAAAAATTTTTCTCTTTTTGATTTGAACTCAATACTTTAATCTATGATATGCTTTGCATGTATTTATTCTTTTTTTCTATGTCTTGTATGCTGTTTTCCATTACCATTCTAGTGACGTGCTTATATGTTTTTATGTTTATTGCATATAAACATTACGATGATAAAGTTGGGGTTACAACATTGCTGGTGATTAAGGTGATTATAAAAGTTGTTTGTTTATGTAATATTTTGAACTTTTAGCTGTTAACTGCCAAAAGAGAGAGAGAAGACATTATCTCTAAAATTAGTTACGCCTTATCCACTTTCCTGATAAAATTTCTCTAACTTTTTTCTTACTTGAGAAAGTTCTTTCATTCTGATCAATTGTTTGAACTCGCCACCAACTGCAACATCTATGTTATATATGGGTTGATTTCTCGCAATATAACCTAGTAGCAATGGACACAGAGAAATTAAAAGATAGGATAAACATAGTAGAAGAGGGTTTGCCAACAAAGATACATATAGAGATTAACGTAAAGGAAAGAACTAGGACCCTTAGATGAGATCCAAACTAATAACTATTTTCTAAAGAAGTCCTTACAAGATCAAGAGGGATTTCTACAGGAACTAATAAGCTTCAAGCAAAGAACACTGAATGGTGGGGAAGGGGAGATCTACTTGGAGGATTAGACTAGTAGTGCAAGGAAGACTCAAAGGGATTTTGTCACGACCCGAGACCCACCCTATGCAGATCTTGTGTCGCGCACCCAATCCGACTCTGTTGTCAAACCAAGGATCTCAACTTGCTACACAATCAGTGCTACTAACATGCAACAACTAAATAGCGGAAGACTTAAACAATAAATAAATAAAAGCTGCATGTGATATATATAGGTTCTCAAAATGTGGAATACAAAATTTCTTAATACAACTGTTCATCCCCAAGACGTGGATAACATGGGAGAGCTACTAGATTGTCTGTACTAATTATTACACTGCAACTTCAAAAGAAATGTTCACCTCCTAGCTATCAGGCTCTACTGACTGTCTCTTAATATCTGTGCCTGCAAAATGTTGTGTAGTATCTGATGAGCTATGAAAACTCAGTATGTAATCCTTTGCTCTGCCATATGTACAGGCGTATATAAAAATGCTAGCCAGTCAATGTATATAGAACTCAATATCAAATTTTGGAAGTCAAATGATAAGAAAAATGAATTTGCTCTGCTAGCAATGTCATACTGATACAATCATGAGCTATCTCAAGTATGAAATGCAAGCACTCAAATAAAAGCTATAAAGTCTCATGATCATTCATAATAAAATAATATAATCAAGCTATCTGATGCTACACTTTTTGATTCGCAATAAGTGTGGGCTCCGTGACCTGTAGAACACTCAGAAAGACGATCAGAGGTCTACCGGATTGGCTCCGGCGGTAGCCGCTCCGATGCGTAAGTAAGTAAAAGGAATTGAAAGACTGTATTGAAAGCCAAAGAATGAGCATAAAAATAAAATGTACCTTTAGGGCTTAATTTATAGGTCGTGGCCTTCCTAAGTTGATTAGGATTCGATGCCATGAATATAGGGATTTGATCATCGGAGATTGCAATTACCTTGTGGAGCATTGAGTCGTAGATGGAGATAACCATAGATAGTAGTTTCCGTGTTGAAGACTGTTTCCTTATTCCCTGCTTGGCAGTTGTTAAGGAAGCCATAAGGTCGGAGCCATATGAAGTGTTGAATAAATATTGCCCAGAACATAAGGTCTGGAAGATATATGCATGAGAATGCCTTGGAGGCTTTGCCTGCACTATATGACTGAGTTTATCGGCTCTGAATGATATATATATGAGAATGCCCTGAAGGCTGTGAATGCTCTGTATGACTGAGTTTGTCGGCTCTGTATGATAGATATATATGAGAATGCCCTGAAGGCTTGTGGCTGTTCTGTATGATCGAGATTATCAGCTCTGTAGGATCGAGATTGTTAACTCTGTAGGCACACGTGTCTCAAGGTAATTGGTGTGTCTGTTTGTGGTATATCAGCTACTCCCCCCCCGAGCCCTAGTTAGAAGCTAGGGTTTAACTAGGGTGATGGGCTTTGTGAAGAGTCATACGTTTCGTTTCTCCACTTCTCGAGACGTCGGTTTATTGAGTTATTTATGGCGCAGCCGATACTTGAGAATCCATCATTATTTTCAACCGTTGCGTCGGCTCGTCTTGGAAGACTCACATTTCGGATGCATATATAAAGAGAGGGAAAAGTCTTTCATACCTTTCTTCTGCATTCGTTGATCCTGTTCCTGCTGATCAGGCTTAGGATGTATATTTTGTTATTTTTAACTTCCAATGTACTTGAAATATACATTCGTTAATGGAACAGTCTCTTGCTTGATGCTCGTCTCCTTAGTTATATTGCTCTATAGTGTTTGTGCATGTCTTGAGTTATACTGCTCTGTAGTGCCTTAACTTGTAGTTGATGGTGGTAATTGTTGCAAATAGCGCTGCTCTAGAGTTTAGTGTATACCAGACCAAATTTTCCTCTGTAGGTAGTTGTATTCCGAGCTGCTTTACTTGCCATAGGTCAGTAATTGAAGACTTCTTTTGGAAACATTTCAAAGCTGACTGTTCTGAATCCGGAGACTTGTAATAATAAGTGGATATTTCGTGATTGTAGTTCGGTTGATCAGAACTTCTGCCTCCAGATCTGTTAAGACAAGGGTCAAGGTACATCAAAGTTGATGGACCTTCGTTGTAAACGTGGCCCATCAAGCATTAATGACCTGAAGAAACTGTCACGTCAACATATACGTGGACAAGACTGAAAAGTTTATATATCGCGTGTGTGGCTTTGTCTTTTGCTTCTCCCGAGAGGGTGGTTTAATGCCTCATTTATTGCACCACCGTCGTTTGGGATTTTGAAGCTAACTCTTCACCTAACCGTTGCGACGGTTCATCTGGGTGGCTCTTGGGCTTCGAAGGCCTATATATAGGGAAGAGGAGTGTACGGTTGCGCCCTATCTTCTTACTTTGCTCTCGGACTGCTTCGTTGTTGGAAAGGTTTTTAGATGTTTTTCAAAAACTGCCGTTTATTCGGAGATGATGGACGATCTTCAATCTGAGTTGGGAATGATTAAACTGTGGCCGAGAGTTATCCTTCTTTTTGATTTAGTCTCCAAGAAAGGATTAGAGGAGGCTAAGACCTTCTTGTCCATCTTAGCATCCGGTCGAGATTTCTACGATGGGAGACGGTCCCTCCTTGATTCAACCGAGGCTTGGAGCGTCGGTGATGAAGACGAAGGTGAGATGCTTCCTTCCCTCTGTATTCTGGCAGACACCCTTGCTCAAATCGGCCGGGGTGTGACAACTGCTTTGAGGGAGATAAATGTGCGCTGCTTCCTCCCCTTTGTGACTTGGCAGAGACCCTTGCTTCAATCGGCTGGGGCGTCATGCCGATTACGAAGGTGGAGAATGAAAGTCTCCTAAGGCCCAGAGCCCTCATCATCCGTTGGTACTGAGATCATTGATAGCGATGATGAAATGGCCTGGGCGCTCCTTGATGCAGATTGGGGTTCAGGGTTCCTTCCTTTCAATTTGAGCCGGCGGTGGCGGTAATGGAAGGTTGGATCCTGTGCCCTTATATCATCCGAGGAAGAAAGCCATGATGCTGCAAATAGTAGTGATATAGTAGCTTTCTGTAGTAGCCTATGTAATGGTGTCTTTGTTGTAGCCTTTTGCATACTTGTTCTGTTTCCAGTCTCTTGTACTGATGTAAATCTTCTGAATCATTAATAAAATTGAGTTCCTTCTTCTCATAGCTGGTGTTCTTTGAATTCGAATGTGCTCTTCTGTAGTTAAAACACTTTCTCGTGCACTTCTAATATATGAATGTTCTAAGAATAGATCCAAGAAACTTAGTAGAATGCTTGAATCAAAGTACTTCACTCCTGATCGGTACTGTAGTACTTGTTGCTTGTTTGGCTGATAAGCCAAATAATATAAATATCAGATCTGAGGTGTTCCGATCTAGAAAAATTTAGTTTGTAGATGTTCGGAACTTCTGTCTTTGGATGGACTGGATCATAGAATCTGTGTATTAAAGATAGACTAGGCTGAAGAGACCTGTGCATTATAAATGGACCAAGTCCTAAGACTTGTGCATTATAAATGGACCAAGTACGAAGACTTGTACATTATGGACCAGGCTCTAGAGGCCTGTGCATTATGAATGGATCAAGTACGAAGACTTGTACATTATGGACCAGGCTCTAGAGGCCTGTGCATTATGAATGGACCAAGTACTGAGACTTGTACATTATGGACTAGGCTCTAGAGGCCTGTGCATTTATAGATGGACCAAGTACGACGACTTGTACATTATGGACCAGGCTCTGGAGGCCTGTGCATTATGAATGGACCAAGTACTGAGACTTGTACATTATGGACTAGGCTCTGGAGGCCTGTGCATTTATAGATGGACCAAGTACGAAGACTTGTACATTATGGACCAGGCTCTAGAGGCCTGTGCATTATGAATGGACCAAGTACGAAGACTTGTACATTATGGACCAGGCTCTGGAGGCCTGTGCATTATGAATGGACCAAGTACTGAGACTTGTACATTATGGACCAGGCTCTAGAGGCCTGTGCATTTATAGATGGACCAAGTACGAAGACTTGTACATTATGGACCAGGCTCTAGAGGCCTGTGCATTATAGATGGACCAAGTACTGAGACTTGTACATTATGGACCAGGCTCTAGAGGCCTGTGCATTATGAATGGACCAAGTACTGAGACTTGTACATTATGGACCAGGCTCTGGAGGCCTGTGCATTTATAGATGGACCAAGTACGAAGACTTGTACATTATGGACCAGGCTCTGGAGGCCTGTGCATTATAGATGGACCAAGTACTGAGACTTGTACATTATGGACCAGGCTCTGGAGGCCTGTGCATTTATAGATGGACCAAGTACTGAGACTTGTACATTATGGACCAAGCTCTGGAGGCTTGTGCATTTGTAGATGGACCAAGTACTGAGACTTGTACATTATGGACCAGGCTCTGGAGGCTTGTGCATTTATAGATGAACATTCTATGGAAGTAAAAGAAACATCTCTACTGATAATACTTCCGTAAGTGTTCCACGTTCCATGGCCTAGGAACAGGCTTCCCGGTCATGTCTTCTAGCCAGTAGATGGTAGGCCGAACAACCTTTGTTACTTTGTAGGGGCCTTCCCAGTTTGGTGACAACTTTCCCATAGTGGGATCTTTGGTGTTTTGAAAGACTCTTCTTAAGACATAGTCTTCATCTTGAAAGCTGATTGTCTTGAGTCCTACCTTGGATTTGTTGACCATTCTCTGTTGATAGGCTTCCATCCTGATGCTGGCTTGATCCCTTCTCTCTTCGAGCAAATCCAAGTTTTCCATCAGCTGTTGATCATTGGATTCTTGCTCAAAGGCTTCAATCCTCAGGGTTGGCATACCGATCTCAACCGGAATTACTGCTTCTGTTCCATAGGCTAGTGAGAAGGGAGTTTCAGAGGTGGGAGTTCTTCTGGTTGTTCTGTAGGCCCAAAGAACTCCAGGGAGTTCCTCTCCACACTTCCTTTTGGCCTGTTCCAACCTTTTCTTTAACCCGTCAAAGATTGTTCGGTTGGTGACCTCTGCTTGCCCATTTGCCTGTGGATGGCCTGGAGAGGCAAAGTGTTGCCTAATATTGAGATTTTCACAGAATTTCTTGAAGCCTTTACCAGTGAATTGTGTCCCATTGTCGGAGATAATCACACGTGGTATGCCGAACCTGCACACAATGTTCTTCCAGGTGAAGCTCTCGACTTCCTTCTCTGTGATATGTGTTAGAGGTTCGGCTTCGGCCTATTTAGAGAAGTAGTCGATGGCCACCAAGAGATATTTCCTATTTGGAGGTGCCCTTGGTAATGGACCCACGATGTCCATCCCCCACTGAGCAAAGGGCCAAGGACTAGGAATCGGGATAAGCTCATGATGAGGCTGATGTTGGTACGGGGCAAATCTCTGGCATTTGTCGCACTTCCGAACATATTCCTTAGCCTGTTTCAACATGCCAGGCCAGTAATAGCCCTGCGATAGAGCTCGGTGGGCTATAGTTCTGCCCCCATTATGATTCCTGCAAATTCCCTCGTGTATTTCAGCCAAGACATATTGTGACTCGTCTGGAGCTAAGCATTTTAACAGAGGTTGAGAATACGACCTTCTGTAAAGCTTGTTATTTAGGATCAGGTACCGAGCCGTTTTGATTCGGATTCTCCTGGATTTGTTTTTGTCTTCTGGGAGGAGCCCGGATCTTAGATACTGGAGGATTGGAGTCATCCAGTTCTGGGGCTGTTCATCAATTTGAGCAATTTGGGCTTCCTCAATGCTGGATCCTGGCTGAAAGGAGATTTTAATTGTGGAGTTTGCTTCAGACTTGAGGCGTGAGGCCATGTTAGCCAGAGTATCTGCTCTACAATTCTGGCTTCTCTCAATTTTCTGGATAGTAAATGTCTAGAAGGAATGCCTCAAGTGGTTCACCAGTTTGGAGTACCGGAGCATCCTATCATCTTTAATGGCGAATTCTCCCAAGACTTGGCTCACCACCAGTTGGGAGTCAGAGAAGACATCGAGGTTCTGAGCCTCGCATTCCAATGCAAGCTTCATGCCTAAGATTAGGGCTTCATATTTTGCTTCATTGTTAGAAGCTTTGAATCCCAGGCTGACTGCTTTTTCTGACGTGAGCCCATCACGGGACTGTAGTACCAGGCCTACTCCTGAACCTTGATCGGTTGACGATCCATCAATGTACAGCAACCAAGTTCCCGAGGTTTCGGTGAGTTGTGCCTTGTTTTGAAGTGCCGGGGTGAACTCGTAACAAAATCAGCTAAGGCCTGCCCTTTGATGGAGTTTCGGGGTACATATGATATGTCGAATTCCCCTAGCTCCACAGACCAGTTCACCAATCTTCCCGATACCTCAGGTTTCCTTAGTATTGACTTTAAAGGATAGGTAGTTGGGATCTCGATTGGATGGGCTTGAAAATAAGGTCGAAGCTTCCGAGCTGATATGACCAGGGCATAGGCCAGTTTTTCTACTTCCGGATATCTCTTCTCTGTGTCAAGTAGTGCCCTACTGACGTAGAATATAGGCCTCTGCACTCCCCTGTCCTGTCTGATTAATGCGGAGTTGACCGTGTTTTCAGAAACTGCAAGGTACAAGAATAGCTTTTCTCATTGTACTAGTTTTGACAGGAGCTCTGGAGAGGCTAGATACTCCTTTAGTTCTTGAAATGATTTCTCGCATTCTTCCGTCCACTGCAAAGCTTTGCTGCCCTTTAGAGCTTTGAAGAAAGGTAGGCAGCGATCAGTGGATTTGGATATAAATCTGCTCAGTGCCGCAATTCTGCCATTCAGTGCCTGAATTTTCTTTCTGGTTCTTGGTGACTTCAGTCCAATCAGAGCTTGGATCTGAGTGGGGTCTGCTTCGATACCCCTCTGAGAGACAATGTATCCCAAATTTTCCCTTCGTAACTCCGAAGGTACATTTTGAGGGGTTGAGCTTCATCTTGTGCTGTCTGAGGATATCGAAGGTCTGGGCTAAGTGCTGGAGGTGACTGCCTTTCTGCAAACTCTTTACCAGCATGTCGTCGATGTATACCTCCATGGTGATGCCGAGCAGTGGACTGAACATCTTGTTCACCAACCGCTGATAAGTGGCTCCAGGGTTCTTCAAACCGAAAGGCATTACTCTGTAGCAGTAAAGCCCTCGTTCGGTTATGAAGGCTGTCTTCTCTTGGTTTGGAGGGTACATTTGGACTGGTTGTACCCAGAGTAGGCATCCATGAAGCTCATAAGCTCGTGCCCCGCAGTGGCGTCAACTAGTTGGTCTATTCTTGGTAGTGGAAAGCTGTCCTTGGGGCACGCCTTGTTGAGGTCTGTATAATCAACGCAGACTCTTCACTTGTCGTTTTTCTTCTTGACAAGCACGGTGTTGGCTAGCCACTCAGGATAGAACACTTCTCGTATCATCCTAGCTTCTAGCAGCCTTTGGACTTCTTCATTTATAATCCGATGCCATTCAGGAGCAATCGGCCTTCTCTTCTGTCTGACTGGCGGGTGATCCGGATCCACCATCAGCTTGTGAGTTATGAGATTGGGATCTATTCCCTCCATGTCTTTGGTCTCCCAAGCAAAGATAGAGAGGTTGTCTTTCAAGAACCTGACTATCCTTTCCTGCTCGGCGTGCGTTAGGTCTGGGCCGATGTATAAATGACGCCCTTCTGATTCTGAACTGACCAACACTTTGATGGGCTCGCCAATGGGTTTGGCTCGGCTGTCTCGTTCCCTTGGGCTCAAGGGTTCTTCAATGCTGGATGGGCAATCCTCCATCTCGGGGGAGTGAGTGAGAACCGGATCTGCACAGTCCCGAATGTACTGTAATTGCTATTTAGGAGCCTTCTCCTTGAGAGCAATAGCGTGGCATTCCCGGGAGGTTGGCTGACACCCTCTAACAGAGTGAACGTACTGGTTGTGGACGTACTTCAGACACTGATGGAGGGTCGAAGTGACTGCCCCTATCTGGTGCAACCAGGGTCTTCCGATTATGACGTTGTAGGGAGATCTCATGTTTAACACCATGTACTCCGAGATGCTGGTCTTCTGCCCTTCACCCTCTCCTACAGTGGTAGGAAGGTCGACTCTCCCCAACGAGGTGCTGAGGTTGCCATCAAAAGCTGCCATCACGGCAGTAGTGGGCTTGACATTGTCATAGTCCATCCCCATCTGTTTGAGTGGCTCATAGAACAGTATGTTGACGGAGCTGCCAGTATCGACCAGGACTCTCCTGATCTCGCAGTTGGCGATTTTGAGTGTGATGACAAGGGCATCACTGTGAGGGCAGTGTACCCCTACTAGATCTTGCTCAGTGAATTGGATATCCGGTGCTGGCTTGAACCTCTTTTCTACGTTGGAGATCTGTAATACGTTCGGGGCAGCTCTGGCCTCCTGAGCATATCTCTTTCTTACCCTGTTGGACATTCCTGTGATAGGGGAGTCAGTGTGGAGGACGTAGATGACGTGGTTGTTCTGCCTCTGAGGCTCGTTTCGTCTCTCCCTCTGCTCCTGCCTCTGCTCGGGCCTCTGATCTGGCCGTTGTTGAGGCTTATCTTCTTGGGGGTTCTGTCTTCTGTCCTGCTTGACGAACTCCCGAAGACGTCCCTTCTTTATAAGCTGCTCTATCTCATATCGGAGGGTCCTGTATGTGTTAGTTGTATGTCCATGATCTTTATGAAAATTACAATACTTACTTTGGTCCCGAAGACTGGGATCTCCTTTGATTGGTTCCAGCCACCTCAGGTTCTCCCGATCTCGGATCTGCCAGAGTACCTGGTTCGGTGTGGTGTTTAAAGGAGCGAAGTTGGTGAACTCCCTTGGTCCGGAGTTGTACACAGCTCTGGGTGCTGTTCTCTTCTCTGGGCTCCTGGCCCTCTTTTTGTTGCAGTCTCTTCTGTGATCCTCCTTCTTATGGTCCTCCCTCTTCGGATTGTCCCTCTGGGTCTGATCTTTGCCCTTCTGGGATGTGCGGTTGGCTTCTTCCAAGTTGATGTACTTTCTGGCCTGATCCATTAATGCCGCCATATCAGCTGGAGGGCTCTTTGTTAAGGAGTCTCTGAAACCACCTTGGGCAAGCCCAGCAGTTAGGGCTGCTACAAGGAATTTTGGGCTGCAGTCAGTGATCTCCGTGAGTTCGATATTGAAGCGCGCGATGTAGGCTCTAAGGGATTCCTCCCTAGTCTGCTTGACATTTAACAGGAATTCTGGGCCCCTTCTGAGCCTCCTGCTGGTCATAAACCTATCCAAGAACTGTCTACCGAGCTCATAGAAGCTGGTAATTGAGTTCAGAGGGAGATTGTGGAACCACTTCAAAGTGGTTCCCTTCAAGCTGGTGGTGAAAGTTCGGCACATGAAAGCATCAGAGGCTCCGTGAAGGGCCATCGTATGCTGGTAGTGCGAGAGATGATCTCCTGGATCTCCAGATCCATCAAACAGGGTGAATTTGGGCACCATGAACTTTCTGGGCCTCTCTTCTGACATGATGGCTTGAGTGAACGGGGTGGCTAGTCTTCCGAGCAACCGGGCCAACTCGTCTTGCTCTAGAGGGTTCTGAGGTCCTCTCAAGGCGATTGTTCGGTCCATAGACTCGGCAATTTCCTCTACCCTCAGTGGGTCTCTGAGTCTGACAACTTGCGAACCCTGCCTGACAGCCTCGGCTTCAGGGTAGTAGGGTTGAGTACGCCCTTCGGATGGAGGAGGATTCTGAACCGGAGGGATTGGTGCTGCATGATAAGGCTCCTGCGGTGCCGGATGTGCTCCCGAGGCCCTTGGAGTTGGGGCTCGAGTAGTGCTCCGGTAATGGACGTCAGGAATGAAGGCTGATGTTCCCCAGCCTGGAGCTGCTGACGGTTGTGGATCTCTGCCAACGCGGGCAACGCCCGAGGGGTGCCTAGGCTGGTTGGTTGGAGCCTGCTCATGGAGTTCTTCATTCTCCGTGGCAACAGGAGGTTGTGTTCCTGCGGCGAAGTTGACCGGCGGGTTAGGAGAACCCACTGCTTGTTTTTGCGTGAGTGTTGCCAGCATTTTAGTGATGGAAAGCAACTGTTCTTGCACCAGTTCATTGTGTCGTTTGATCGATTCGATCTCTTGTCGCATGGGGTTAACCGCTGGTCCCTTTGTACGAGGAGCAGGTGGCTGACGTTGAGAGTTTTGCGAACTCTGAGTATTCTGTCGCGGTCGGAGATTTGGTGCCATGGTTTTCCGGTGAGGAAAGAGATGAGTTTATGAATAGAGCACTTGGAGATTAGTCATTCCCACAGACGGCGCCAAACTAATGCTGCACTTTTTGACTTTCAATAAGTGTGGGCTCCGTGACCTGTAGAATACTCAAAAAAACGATCAGAGGTCCACCGGATTGGCTCCAGCGGTAGCCGCTCCGATGCTTAAGTAAGTAAAAGGAATTGAAAGATTGTATTGAAAGCCAAAGAATGAGCATAAAAATAAAGTGTACCTTTAGGATTTAATTTATAGGTCGTGGCCTTCCTAAGTTGATTAGGATTCGATGCCATGAATATAGGGATTTGATCATCGGAGATTGCAGTTACCTTGTGGAACATTGAGTCGTAGATGGAGATAACCATAGATAGTAGTTTCCGTGTTGAAGACTGTTTCCTTATTCCCTGCTTGGCAGTTGTTAAGGAAGCTATAAGGTCGGAGCCATATGAAATGTTGAATAAATATTGCCCAGAACATAAGGTCTGGAAGATATATGCATGAGAATGCCTTGGAGGCTTTGCCTGCACTGTATGACTGAGTTTATCGGCTCTGAATGATATATATATGAGAATGCCCTGAAGGCTGTGAATGCTCTGTATGACCGAGTTCGTCGACTTTGTATGATAGATATATATATGAGAATGCCCTGAAGGCTTGTGGCTGTTCTGTATGATCGAGATTATCAGCTCTGTAGGATCGAGATTGTTAACTCTGTAGGCACACGTGTCTCAAGGTGATTGGTGTGTCTGTTTATGGTATATCACTATGATAATCAATAAATGATAGTGATATCAATAAAAAGATATGCACTCGTACTCTAGGGCCTGACATACCTCTTGCACTTTTTCTATAACCTGTTGTGCGCCATGCTTCACATGACCACGTATAAATGTGCGCCATGCCTCACATGACCACGTGTAGATAATGTTCCCCTTTTGGGAACCCCGACCCTAAGGTCGTGCTAAGTATCAGATGGAGTTTGTGACTGAGTACAAATCCGACACTAATAATATATCAGGATCATGCTATCTTCCACAAAGAGTATAGTGGACTCATAATTGGTTCTAGGCAATCTGACGTAACAATAGTTTTCGAGGCTAAGGTTACTAGACTACTTTGAATAAAACTGTCTGGCCCTTGCGGCCCTAGGTACAAGTGTACAAAAAGAAATTTGTGCACAAGTGTACAATCATGATCGAGATATATATAGAAATCAATAACTGTCTCCCACATGATAGGGCAATATCAATGTGGCTAAATAAACACTGGTATGTATGGAACATAATAAGTAATATGTACAAGAACTATTGACATGACTTGGAATGTAACACATGTAGAGATCAAATTTTACTTACCTTTTACTATTTCTACTATAGAAGGTCTAAACTGCCTTCTCCTTGCCCTTCGGTGTTCTTAAGATTCATAAAATACTTCTCAGTCTAATCGCTACATGAATTATTCTATTCATCAAATTTTGTATCTTTACTATTGGTATCTCTTTTACTTAAATAGACTTTACTATTGAGTCCGGAACATTGAAGAAAGTCAGTTTAGGCTTTCGCGGAACTCAATTCGGACATCTGTGCTAAAAAGGGTAAAATGGTCATTTTGTACTTTTACGTGTCTTTTATTTTTCGGGACCCCGTCTCCCAAAACGGACCTCACCATTGGTCTTAGAATGTCCAAGATAGTCAAAATACACTAATAATTGTTTAATTTGGACTCGGGTTATTTTTTATTTTTAAATTAATTAATATTATAATTGTAAAATATATATTTATTTTGGCACAACAGGAAGCACGGGCTTGCCTGTCCAATTGGTTCGATTTTGGCTTCTCTTCCATAAGGTCAGAGGTTCGACAGCCTCTGCGCATTTTTTTCAAATTATATTGGAGCCAAACGACGGTTAGGGCTAAAACTGGGGATAGGCTATCCCATCCCAGGTCTGTATAACCAATTTAATTTCTAAACACTGTAACCAAACAATCCAATTTAAGTTTAATTTAAAATAGCTGCCCGCTTAAACGATGCAGTATTGCCCCATTTAGACACCAAACGACACCGTCTTGGAGAACCTTATTCACTGTTTCCCTCGATAATCCGGTAGGGTTCCAGTGGGTCTCTGGTCACCCTCTCCGGCGATGGTGACCTAATTCCGGTCAAATTTTAATGCTTTTTAAATGTCAATTTCTTTTATTTTTTATAGGGATCTCATTCCTAGGTTTGAGTTTCCATTTACTTCACTAGAACTCCATGAAATGAGAGAAAAAAGTGGCTCTGGCCAATTGTATTTCTGTTATTTCGTGGTCATTCTTTGACTGTTTTCACTTCTTTCTTTTACACTTTTCCTCCTGTACTATATATGATCAATTCCTCATAATTTGAATCAAGTTTTAAGCACAAAATCATACAAAACCCGAATTATTCCCTTAGACCTGCAACTAGGATTATCTTGTTCATTCTTTAACCTTTTTCATTGATTTTTCTTGCATTCATTCTTTCATTTCATTCTCTGTAAGACCCAAAAATCAAAACTAACTATCATGCTTTCTACATTTAAAAATAGAACCTACATGACATACCTATTTTTCTGATTTTCTCTTGCTGCAGCTTTTTCTTTTTCTTTCTTGGTTCACCTTCTGAACCCTTTTGAATCTTTTCAAACTCCACAGTTTCTCCCTTCTTGATTTTCTCTTTTCTGTCTCTACCTCACGCACATACATATGTATATATACACCAAACCACCGCCCTAGTCAGTTTTGATTTCTCTCTCTTTCTATCCCTTCACAGCCCCTTTCATTGACTTCCTTTTTCTACTCTTAAATTTCTCTTTTTCAGTTTCTGCTTTGCATTTATGTTTGGTGATATTTATGCTTGTATATATATTATATTACACATACTAACACACACACACACACACACTAATACACTAACCGTCACACCCACATAAGCACACACACACTCACTGCATGCCTTGCATGTGTGCAGCTTCCTTTTCTTTTCTTTCTTTCTTTTCTTATGCTTGTATATTAATACATGTATATATGTACATACCATACTATGTATATACACATATTTTATACCTATTTTATACATATATATATATATATACTCAAATGTACATGTATATACTAGTTTCTAATCACGTATTCATACACTGATATTTTATGGCCTATGAATGGGTGTGTACGTACGCATGCATGGGAATGCGTGCGTGCATGCATTACGAGGCTGGGTTCTGGGTTGTTCGAGTGTCGTTCGAAACTGACCGTATAACTGACACTATTCATATTCCAAAACCGTACAGTACATATGATATAATGATATAGAGCTTTAACAGCTCGGTTTACAACTGATAGTACATTACTCGACCCGATCTACCTCGATTTACGTGTTAACCCGGGTCAGGTTATTATAGATTTCATTGAAGGAAGCAAGAAAGAATGTCAATTATGGGGAAAGAATCAAGATCTTCAAGAATAAAAATTAAATTTTGGTGGAATGTTGCTCCCTACCCCTCATGGTATTCAGCCTATTCAGGGCCCTACAACAAGGGCAACTCAGGAAAAACCATTGCAATTGACAAATCTTTTCGAAGCAAATTGAACAAAGGTGAGTGAAACCATTTTACAACCAATCCAAATTGATTATAGTAATCAGGAACTTGATTTCCTTAAGCAAAATGTGTCTGAAGAAGTGGGAAGATGGGAGAATGCACTAATAGGGTATGTAATGGGGGAAAATTTTTCTTTCAAAAATATGCTTGCTTTCCTAAAGAGAAATTAGAAACAAGTTGGGAGTGTTCAACTTCACTAGTTGAAAACATGTTTTTTTGCCTTTGAGTTTGAAAAGGAATACTATAAGTTAAAAATTCTAGAGGATGGTCATTGGACAGTTGATAGCAAGCTTTAATTCTAAAACCTTGGTCAATGGATCTCAATATAGAAAATGAAGGAATAATAATGATACCAGTTTGGATTAGTTTGCCCAATCGAAGATTTCACCTATGGTTTTCAAAGGCCCTAAGCAGGTTAGCTAGTTTTGTAGGGAAACATCTATTTTCTGATATGCATATAGCCAATAAAACTAGGTGGCAGTATGCTAGGGTTTGTGTGAAAGTTGAAATTGGAAAGGAACTTCCAGATCATGTGACAATTAAGGATTACAGGGGTTTCACATGCTCCTAGAAGATTGAGTATGAATGGCTTCCGAAGGCCTGCAACAAATGCAAGGTTTATGGCTATAGTTCTATGGAATGCATATTTTAGAAAGAGGTAATAGGAGGAAAATGTAATGGAGAAGAACAGGCTGAGAGCATCAAAGGGTAAAAACAAACTAGATTAGCAGATGATTTTCCCTTTGGCATGATTTCAAAAAAAAAAAGGTTGGGGATATACTAGAATGTATGGGCAATGTCATAGAGAATAGTAAAGGAAATGAAGGGATTCATCAGGGCAGTAAGAGAAGGAAAGTTTAGGGCATAAGGTAGTTGATCTAACAAATTCTATAGATCTAGTAACACTAGTGCGACAGATTATTCATAAGAACCCCTTGGAAGAGCTGTCTAAAATAACACAAGCAATCATTAATGATGTAGTGCAATAGAAAGCTAAAGAAAATAAAGAACATGGAAAGGGATCAAACAGTAAGCTATTTGTAAGATCAGCCATAAATACAAAGAATCTAAAGGCAAAGGGCAAAAAAAAAGGGAAGACTAACAGTGGGACTAGTGGGGAGTTACATGGTCAAACTAAGATTCTGGAACATTAGGGGGTTAAACAACCCTTTAAAGCAAAAAGAGGTAAAAGACCTAATTAAAATGCAAAATATGGTGTTATGTGGTATTTTGGAAACTAAAGTTAGAATTGAAAACATACATAATATAAGGAACATGTGCTTCAACAAGTGGGAAATGGTTCATAATGAGGCCAATTCAAGTACTAGCAGAATATGGTTGGGTTGGAATGACCAATCTCTCAAGGTTGAAATCCTGAAAATCTCCTATATATCAAGTTATAACATGCCTAATCCAGATTCTGCAAACTGATAAATATTTCCTCCTATCATGTGTTTATGGGGAAAATAACCATAGGAAAATTAGGGATTTATGGAAAGAATTAGAAGAATTACCTTTAGGTGGCAGAGTAAGCCTTAAATGATAATGAGATATATGAACATTGTCAAAAACTTAAATGAAAGAAGAAGTATAACCCTTCTAACCAAACCCCAGTTTTAGATTTCAACAATTGTATTAATATCCTAAAGATGAAGGACTTTCCAAAAAAAAATTTCTTTTGTACATGGAGTAATAAGAGGCAATGAGACATGTATGGACAAATCAGAATAGATAAATTTTTAATAAACAATGAATGGACACTTTCCTTCTCTAACAGTGAGGAATGGTTCCTGAACCCAAATGTTTCTCATCACTCTTCAAGGGTTTTAAACATTCAAAAAGAGTAGGAGACAACCAAAAAAAGTTTCATGTTATTCTCCTATTGGATGAATCATAAAGATTTTAAGCCCCTCTGGGTAAAGGCTTGGCAGGAGAGAAATCATGAGGACCCAATAATGAACCTTATCCTGAAACTTCAGAGACTCAAAGGTGATCTTAAATTTTTTAATCAACAAGTCTATGAAAAATTTTCCTTTAGAGTTCAAGAAGCTAGAAGAATTCTTAAAGACCTGCAGATCAAACTCCATGCCAATCCATCTGAACTATACATCTAGCAACAAGAACACAATTGTGACTAACTATGAAAAATTATGCCTAGCAAAATAAGGTTTTTTCAAACAAAAATCAAGAGTTAAATGGCTTACTCTAAGAGACCAAAACACTAGCTACTTTCATAAGAGAGTAAATGGGCAGATTCTCCGAAGCAAAATTATTAGCATAAAGGATAATTTAGGGAATATATTGGAAGATGCAAGACAGTTAAAGCAGAAATTATTGGTTTTTACCAACAATTGTTAGGCAACACATCTACTCAAGAGCAGAATATGAAAGAACGAGTTCTTCAAATTACAAAAACCAGGCTTAATGATAATTAGAAGACGTAGCTCACCTTTCCCATCTCAGATGAAGAAAACAAAAAGGGCGTTATTCCAAATTGGGGCTGATAAAGCCCCTGATCCTAATGGATACACTTCCTCATTCTTCCAAAAGAATTGGGAAATAGTGGTAAATGATGTAACCAAAGCCATCTAGCACTTCTTCATAACCAATTTCCTCATAAGAGCACGAAATTCTACTGCCTTAATAGTCATTCCCAAAGTTCAAAGCCCATTTACCATGAAGAACTTTAGACCAATTACATGTTACAATTATCTGTATAAATGCATTTCAAAAGTTTTAACAAATAGGCTAAAGCCAATGATGCCTAGCATTTTTAGCCTTAACTAGACAGCTTTTCTTCAAGGGAGGGATATTTTTGAGCACATTCTACTGATGCAAGAGCTTATTAAGGACTATCACAAAGATAACTATCCATCAAGATATGAAATCAAAATTGACTTGATGAAGGTTTATGATAGTGTCATATGAGATTTTCTAATAACGATTCTTGAGGTAATGGACTTCTTTTCTCAAGTTAGAGCTTGGATACATAAGTTTGTAATAATAGTTAGCTACTCCATAAAGATAAATAGGGCTTTGGAAGGGTATTTTGCCCTTACGTTTTCCTTATTGTGATGGAAGCATTCAATGGCCTCCTAAA
This sequence comes from Nyssa sinensis, assembly GCA_008638375.1. Taxonomy (NCBI): domain Eukaryota; kingdom Viridiplantae; phylum Streptophyta; class Magnoliopsida; order Cornales; family Nyssaceae; genus Nyssa; species Nyssa sinensis. Next base: position 14,888,692 of record CM018039.1, on the reverse strand, counting down.
TGCCCACATTGTTGAGGGAAACTTCAAATATCATCCTAGTTGCAAAGCTCAAAAGATCAATGCTATAGCCTTTGTTGATGATCTCTTTGTTTTGGCTTTAACTGAGGAAAATTCCTTACATATCATCAAACATACCTTAAAGGAATTTAGGAAGGTATCAGGCCTTATACCCAATCTCTAAAAAAGTGCAATCTTTTATGTTGGGGTTACAATTCAAATGAAGGAGAACTTCACCAATATCCTTGAAATCCAATAGGGTAAGCTTATTGTGATGTATCTAGGAATGCATTTAGCATCATCAAAGCTCATGGCCTAAGATTGCAACCACCTCATAGAAAAAATCATTGGCAGAATTTGGCACTAGTCAACAAAGATGCTTAGTTATGCTGGCAGACTTCAATTAATCAATTCAGTCCCCAAAAATATGCATAAATATTGGAGCTCCATTTTTATCCTCTTTAAAGTAGTAACTACAGAAACTGAAAGAAACCTCATAATATTCTTGTGGAGTGGTCTTGACTTCCAAAAGCAAACACCCAAAATCTGATAGAATGAGGTTTGCTTCCCTAAGATTAAAGGGGGACTAGGTATCAGATTTGTTGATAGCATTAATAAGGCCCTTATGTTAAAACACTTATGGAATCTATTTTCAAGGAAAGAGTTTTTTTGGGTACAATGGGTTCATACCTTCTTCATAAAGGCAAGAGTATATGGAACATCACTAGTTTGTAATCTAAAAGCTAGATATGGAGATCCATTATTAAACTTAAACCTGTTGCCAAACTTATTATGATGGAAAAGATAGGGAATAGAAAATCCACCTTCCTATAGCTTGATCTATGGCACCCAAATGGGATTCTAGTTGACACTCTTGCACCTGGAAGCATACAGGACAGTGGACTCCCCTCAGATGTTACTGTGGACAAAATCACCCAAAAAAATCAATGGGCATGGCCTAGAAAAAGCAAGTCTCTATCTACCATTACTCAAAATATAGCTTTTCCATAGAAAAGTGAAAACATACCTATATGGACCCTCAATTCAAATGGAAAGTACTCTGTAAAACTGTTTGGCAGCATATAAGGAACATGAATGCTAAAGTCGAGTGGTATAAAGTTATTTGGTTCAAAAAAGCTACCCCTAGATTTGCTTTCATTATGTTGTTGATCTGCAATGATAATCTTCTTACAAAGCTAAAATTAAGAAGTAAAGGTATAGTCATTGACTGCAAGTGCCTCTTTTGTAATAGGGAATATGAATGCACCTCCCATCTCTATTTTCACTATAACTTCACCAAATTGATTTGGATGGATGTTATACAAGAATGTTTGATCACCAGAGAGCCACAAGCCTGGGAGGAAGAACTATAATGGATTATCACTTATTGGAAAAGAAACTCCTTTATCAATAATGTTAGATGTCTTACCCCGTCTGTCACAATCTACTTCTCCTAGACAAAGAGAAATTTAAGAAAATTTTGGAGAAGAACTACTATTGCTAATGATGTCAAGGATAGTATAATGAGCACAATAAAGGTTGTCATTTCCTCAAGGAGGAATGTTCCCAACTCATACAAGAATTGGGAGATGGGAATGAGTTTAGGAGAAAATCAAAACATCTACAATCAGAGATGAGTTTCTTATTTTTCCTGAATAGTTTTTTTCTTTGTTTTTCTCTTTTGAGTCCCTTTACCTGGGTACTCTTAGTTGGGATTGTATGGTGTAATTGTTTGTTTTGTATTTCTCCTTGAGCTTGTTAGGGGTGTCCCCCAAGCTTTGGTAATAAAATCTTTTACCAAAAAAATAATTTGAAGTTTTAGAGTTGAGATTCTTTTATTCCATTTATATAAACACACACACACACACACACACACACACACACACACACATATATATATATATATATATATATATATATGAAACCACTAGCTAGTGATTTAAAATGTAAATTCGTCATTGTGAAAGTTTTGAATTGCAAAGCAATAAGATTCTATTTAATGAATATATTTAGTAGTGGAGAAATAAATTTCAGATATTCTAATTCAAAAAAATTGGTAGGATAATTTGCATTCTTCACCAAGATATATAAATTAAGCGAAATTGATCAGGATAGAATAAAACCCTTTGTTGTTAAATTAAAATAAGAGTTGTCAAATTAAAAATTGTGAGGAATGTTTTTTTTTTTTTTTGTTGCTATTTTACACATTGGAACTTTAAAACATTAACCACATTAAGAGGAACTTAAGCACTATTCTTGAGAAAAATGAAAAAGAAATAAATTTTAGAAAGTCCCTAAAAATTTTGTAGAAAATAAAAAATAATAATGAAAGAAATCAACAATAAATATATAAATATAAAGATGAAATGTATAGAAGAGAACAAAAAAAATATAGCCCCTAAGAATAAGAGGCATGCTTCCTCACTAACTGTTACAACCTTTAAGACTTGAATTTTAACCGCCCCATAAATAAAGTAACAATCCCTAACCATTAAAACACAATAACTTTTATTTTAATTAAAATATCGAACAAAAAAAAATGTCAATTGCATATTTAAATTTTTTTTATTGTTATGATATCATTTGGTACAAATAAAATAACGTTGTGCCACTTGTCTAACATTCTCCATTTTACTTAACTATATCTGCCAACTTGGTCATACTATTTCTAGTATCAGTCATTTTCTAAACAAAGTGTCCCTATCTATAAATCTTAAATAATATTTTTTTATGAAAATTGCATTCATGTATTCATGAAAGCCCATCCCCATTCTTGAGTTATTTTTAGCATTCCTGTATCCTTTGGCTTAATTCGTTCATAATTGGGCTCTTGTTTATAAAAAATGATTCTTGAATTACCTAGACTTAAACAGTTTGGCAAAGCATAAATCTATATTATAAACAGTAATGCATGATTGATTCTGCTTAGAGGAAATTTCGGCACAATCTCTTGTTGTTCTTTGACTACATATTTAGGTGTGGTAAAATTAATCGCATGTACATGTAACTCACTACAAGGAAAGGCACTTTTAGCGACACACTCAGGTGTCGCTAATACTAGGAATATGGGTCGCTAAAGGATTTTAGCGACCCTCACCTGGGCGTCGCTCGATACGTTGCAAAAAGTCATGTCGCTAATACTATTAGTGACATGCAGACTTTTGTGCGTCGCTAAAGGTAATTATTAGCAACGTACCTACGGTGTCGCTAATGATCAGATGTGAGTGTCGCTAAAAGTTTTTTTTTTTTGGGCATATTTTGACTTGTATTATTATTATTATTTTTTTTGTTTTATTTTTGTTTAAAACCTGTATCAATCATCCTGATATACAATAAAATCCAAACATTTTGATATGAAATATATTTAAAAAAAATGCATTTATATATTTATTATACTAATTACTTACAATTGTAAAAGTAAAATTTATCAATAAATACAAAAATAAAAAATAGTCTTAGCAAATGTAACTACAACTGTTCATGAAAAGAAAAAAAAAAACAACTGAAAATAGTAAGCCCCGATGCAGAACAGAAAGATGGCGGTGAAATAATCCCGATAAATCTGAAATAAAGATCAAATGATATATATTAGAACCCTTATTAAATATATATATATATATATATGAACATAGAATGTGAATATATTTTTTTGTACATGCATAAATAGTAAGAATAGAATAAAGTAGCATAAGCTCAAACCAGTGATCCGAATTGAATGCAGTAAGTTCATGCAAGTCAATTTTATCATTTTTGAGGTGTGTGATGGGGTTTTGAGGTAGTTAGGCCGCTATCCGACATTTTGGTTTGTCAAAACCCCAAATTGGGCATTTTTGGAGCAGAAACATGCAGAAGTTTCTAACCGGTGATCTGAACCGAGTGTCGTAAGTTTGTGCAAGTCTATTTTATCATTTCCAAGGTGTGTGATGGGGTTATAGGCTCGTTAGGTTGATATACGGTGTTTTGGCCCGTCAAAACCCTAAAATGGCCTTTTAGAGCAGAAACTTGTAAAAGTTTCAAACTGGTGATCTGAACCGAGTGCCATAAGTTTGTGCAAGTTTATTTAATCATTTTTAAGGTGTGTGATGGGGTTTCAGGGTAGTTAGGCCGATATCCGGTGGTTTGGTCCGTCAAAACACTAAAATGGGCCTTTTTGGAGCGAAAAGTTGCATAAGTTTGAAACGGGCGATCCGAACTGAGTGCCTTAAGTTCGTGTAAGTATATTTTATCATTTTTGAGGTTTGTGATGAGGTTTTGGGATAGTTAGGCCAATATCTGGTGGTTTGATCCGTCAAAACCCTAAAATGGGCTTTTTTGGAGCGAAAAGTTGTATAAGTTTGAAACTGTTGATCCGAATTGAGTGCCGTAAGTTTTTAAAAGTCTATTTTATAATTTGCGAGGTGTGTGATAAGGTTTTGGGGTAGTTAGGCCGATATTCGATAGTTTAGGTGTCAAAATCCCAAAATAGGCCTTTTGAGAGCGAAAAATTGCATAAGTTTGAAACGGGTGATCCGAACTGAGTGTCGTAAGTTCTTGCAAGTATATTTTATCATTTGTGAGGTGTGTGATGGGGTTTCAGGGTTTCTAGGCTGATATCCAGCATTTTGGTTTGTCAAAACTCAAAAATGGGCCTTTTTGGATCAGAAACTTGCATAAGTTTCAAACCGGTGATCCGAACCGAGTGTCGTAAGTTTGTGTAAGTCTATTTTATCATTTTTGAGGTGTGTGATGGGGTTTTGGGCTCGTTAGGTTGATATCCGGTGTTTTGGCCTGTCAAAACCACAAAATGGGCCTTTTAGAGCAGAAACTTGTAAAAGTTTCAAAACGGTGATCCGAACCGAGTGCCGTAAGTTTGTGAAAGTTTATTTAATCATTTGTGAGGTGTGTGAGGGGGTTTTTGGGTAATTGGGCCAATATCCAGTAGTTTGGTCTTCAAAATCCCAAAATAGGCCTTTTTGGAGTGGAAAGTTGCATAAGTTTGAAACGGGTGATCCGAACTAAGTGCCGTAAATTTGTGTAAGTCTATTTTATCATTTGGGAGGTGTGTGATGGGGTTTTAGGGTCGGACGGCCGATCTCTGGCATTTTGGTCCGTCAAAACCCAAAAATGGGCCTTTTTAGAGTAGAAACTTGCAAAAGTTTTAGACCAGGCATCTGAACCGAGTGCCGTAAGTTTGTGCAAGTATATTTTATCATTTGGGAGGTGGTTGATGGGGTTTCAGAGTCAGTAGGCTGATATCCAGCATTTTTATTCGTCAAAGCCCCAAAATAGGGTTTTTTGGAATAGAAAGTTATATAAATTTTTAATGGTCATTCGAACCAATGAAATTAAATAAGTTCATGCATGTCTATTTTCTCATCTATAACATTTACACACTAAGATATATTCGATATGTATCCATCTGGGAACTTCACCGATTTAAACCACTCGCAAATCCTCATTCGCTCTACGGATGATAACGTATACTGTGCAGGAGGCACGATATAGTTATCACCGCTACGTATTAGGTGCAGCTCTTTCCATATTCCTAGCTCCTGCAAGTCCAACCGGGCTTTAACATTATCCTTCATCTTTGCTTCAATGTTCATTAAAGTTCCTAGCACATTATCACAGATGTTTTTCTCGATATGCATAACATCCAAATTGTGCCTCAACTTAAGGGTCTCCCAGTATAGCAAATCAAAAAATATGCTCTTCTTTGTCTAATTTAACTCCACATTAGTACACTTTCTCTTCTTATTACCCGATATCTTCCCAAACCTCATTGGTTGGATGAGCGCCAATTACACTAACACATGTTTCCCAGACAACAATAAAGGTGACAATCTGCGCTCAATTTTTTCATCAAACAGATGCTTTTGCCGATTTCGCCAGTCATGTGATGGTGGTAAAAAATGACGATGGCACATGTAGTACATCTTCCTTTCATTGGACAAATGTAGGGAACATACATCCTTATTGCAAATCGAACATGCTAGATACCCCTTAGTGCTATACCCAGATAAGTTCCCATAGGCTAGAAAGTCATTTATGGTCCACAGTAACGCTGTATGCAATTGAAATGTCTCATTCTTAGAGATGTTGTATGCCTCCACTCCCACCTCCCACAATTTTTTTAACTCATCTAGTAAAGGACGCAAATACACATCAATTTCATTACCAGGAGACTTCGGCCCTGGGATAAGCAATGACATGAAGATAAATGTTTCTTTCATTCATTTTCATGGTGGCAAGTTATACGACACAAGCAACATCGGCCACATGATGTAGGCATTACTCATGTCACCGAACGGATTGAAACCGTCGCTAGCCAGCCCAAGTCGTACATTATGCACCTCATTTGCAAGGCATTCGTGATTTGTATCAGACTCAGCCCAAGTTTGAGAATCTGTGGGATGCCTACATACATTTTTCTCAGCAACACGCTTCTCATTATGCCACTGCATATCTTCTGCCGTCTTCTGAGACATGTACAACCTTTGTAGCCTAGGTTTTAAGGGAAACTTTCTCAGCACCTTAAACGAAATTATCTTACTTTTTCCTTCATTCAGCTTGTACCTGAGTTTGTGGCACACCGTACACTCCATACATTGTTCAGTCTCCTTCCAAAATAACATGCAATCATTTTTGCAAGCATGTATGGGAATATACCCGAGGCCCAAATCTCTTAATATTCTTTTCGCCTCGTAATATGATTTCGGAAGGGTCTCTTTAGTAGGAAGCTTTGCTTTAATCAATTCAATGACCATATTAAATGATTTGTTACTCCATCGAGATGGAATAGAACATTTGAGCTACTGCTAATTGTAATGTTGATTATGCATTCTTGAATGGGATAAGATCACTATACCCTTTAGAGCAATGTTAGAGGTGTTAGGATTCATGTTTTATATTTATAATGAGCAACATGTTTGACTTGTGTTAGCCATATTTCCAAATTTAGCCACAACACTGTCTTTTTCATTATTTAAATTAAAGAGCCTTGGAAATTCCATCATCAAAGGTTGATCTCCCACTCAAGTATCTTTCCAAAATTTGATATGTTAACCATTTCCCAATGAAAGCTTTAACTTATTGGAGTATAGACAGCCAAGTTGTGGGTTCCTTGAAAAGATGTTCATAATATCTTTCCATGTTTGTGAAGTTTTCAATTCCTTTAAGATCGACGGATCCCAAATGTTATGGTTGATACCATACTTCTCACAAATGACTTGTCTCTAGAAACACACTCTTACAATGCCAATCTTCCACTTCCATTATCACCCCAAAGGAAGCCACTATGAATTCTATTCAAGAATTTTGATACACTTTCAAAAATTTTGAAGATGGATAGATGGTATAATGGTAAGCTGCTCAAGATGGATTTGTTTAATGTAATCCTTCCCCTAAAAGAGAGAAGTCTTCTTTTCCATCCTGCCAATCTTATGTTGAACTTATCAATCACTGGTTGCCATATTTCTTTTAGTCTAGGATTAGCCCCAAATGGAAAACCTAAGTATTCTATAGGTAGATCCCACCTTAAGCACTTGAAAGCTTCAACCACTTTATTAGAGAACTCATCATCAGTCCCTATTCTAGAAATGAAGCTTTTTTGAAAGTTGAGTTTTAAACCTGAGATCAATTCAAAGCATCTAAGCACCCTCTTAATATTGATTAACTGATTGCAATCCGCTTCTGAAAATATTACAGGATCATCAGCAAATTGCATATGGGAGATTACCAAACTGCCTTGACCTATCTTAACCCCTTTGATGAACCCCTTCTGAATAGCTTTGTTAAAGAGGGCGTTGAGCCCCTCAACAACAATATTGAAAAGGAAGGGAGACAGGGGAGTGCCTTGTCTTAAGCCTTTATACATATGGAGTTCTTTCATATGTGATCTATTAACTAGCATAGATACGGAGGAAGAGGATTTTTTTTTTTTTTTTAATCCATCTGATCCATTCAACATGCATTCCAAGCCCCTTCATCATATTAAGCAAATATTTCTAACTGATGCTATCAAAAACCTTCTCGAAGTACAACTTTAGAACCATACATTCTGAGCCATTTTTCTTCCAAGAATCAACAATTTCATTTGCCACCATGACACCATCAAGAATGGCCCTATCACCAATAAATACTGACTGTACTTCACCTACCAACTTTGGCATGACATTTTTCAATCTGATGGAGAGGGCTTTGGCTAAAATCTTGTAAATACAACCAATTAGACTAATTTGTCAATAGTATTTCAAAGATTGTGGATTTTTGTTTTTGGGGATCAGAGTGAGAAAAGAGGCATTAATACCTTTAGTTAACTTCTCATTAGTATGAAACTCTTCAAAGAATTTCATAAAGTCTAGTTGCATACTCTTTTAGTATTTCATGATACAGTGTAGATTAAAGCCATCAGGAAGACTATTGTTAAGATTGCAATAATTTATACTTTCCCATATTTCTTCCTTAGAAAATGCCGCTAGCAATGCACTATTGTCCTCTTCGCTTACCACTTTAGGAAGACTATCAAAGAGTGGTCTTGAATCCCACTTCTCTTAGAACAATTTTCTTTCTTTGTAACAGCGGGGTCCTTAATATGATTCTCATTGATGAAAAGAGAGTTAAGCATACTCTCTCACTTGCAATAGAGTTGAAAAACCTAGTGTTGTTGCCATTGAAAGGCCAATTAAGCCGGGACTTTTGAAGCCAACTTCTTTTTCCTTCTTCCTAATGAGGTTCCATAATTCCTTCCTCAACATCCTCCACTTATCTTTTTGAGAAGGTTGCAATGTTCTTTTCTCCGCATCCAAATCAAGCATATGCAACACTTCTTCTATAGCTCTAAGCCTTTCATCTACTAAGCTATAAACTATTTTGTTCCAAGTTTTCAAGGCTATTAGTTTTTGGGTTTTGGATCAACCCATATGTGAATAAGATCTGCCCACTAGGGAATGGGCCTTGACCCATTTACGTGACTGATAGGATAAGTTTTTATCCTAATTCAAATACGTCTTTATCATGTGTTGATAAAGATCAGTATTTGAATCCTAACAAAATTCTATATGCATCTAAAATAAATACGCAGATATGTGGTCTACGTAATGTGGTTGTGAGATCTAGTACACTTTCTCTTTCTAGTCTTTCTTCTCTCTTGGGTTTGGAATGTGAAGATTGAAAGACCAACTCTAGTAGCCAACCCTACGTAACTTCACGAAATTTGGGGACATACACGGAAGCTAGAATTCAACGTTTGGCTCGTAACAATAAGTAATATATGATTTACGGGTATCTTTCGCAGTCAAGTAAGACTTAACCCGTATACATGCTATGTGCATTGAATGCTTACATTGATATTAAAGCCATAGGCTTGTGTTCGCTGATATATGTGTTGTATGCATGTGTATTTATTAAAAAAAAAATCATGTATTTAACCTACACAGCTAATTTTTAAAAGATTATTATAAGAACACCTTTTGAATGATTCGCCATGGTGGATGTGTTCTTTATAAATCCAGTATGTACCCTTTAAAATTTCATGACGATCCACCGTCAGATTTGTGAGAGATCTGAGTTTAAAGTTTTAGTTTTTCAAGAAAACACAACTTTAATATGAATTTTTGGGTTTTAATATGATCTGTAAAACCTTGATTATTATGCATGAAATTTATATCGAGTTGTTCCTTAGCGCGAGAGCTTTCCAACGATATATGGTACATAATTTTTCGTTATAAGATCTCAATGTTTGACAGCAGCTATGGCGAAACCTTATATTTAGAGAAGATGAATTGCAGAAAATGCAATTCTCACTCTCGGCGAGGCACGTAAGAGCGCGTATATCATCTTTCGGGGCCTATGTTTTGACACCTCCAGAGAGTGAGCCTCTCCCATCCATTGTAAGTCCTAAAAATATATTTTGTGTAATTTTTAGACTTCTGGAGGTATTTTAAAATTAATTTACAGTTTGAAAAAAAGTTACGAGTGTTGACGCGTGAGGCATGTTTTGGCCATATTTTTTTGACACCTCCAGAGAGTGAGGCTTCTTCACACCATGTCGGCCCTAAATATATTTTTTATATAATTTTTAAGCTTCTGAAATTATTTTAAAATTAATACTTTATTCAAAAAATGTTAAAAATATGATAAAATAATTGTTTAAAAACTCCAGTGAGCTATATTATTGTTCAAAATTATAAAATAGTGTTGTGTACACTATTATGGGCCTAAAATAATTTTGGGTGAATTTTCTACCTATTTTTGATAATTTTTGGGCTTTAAAATTTTTTTTAAGCCAAAATTGAATTAAAAAATTATAGAAACATTATTTTTAATTTTGAAAAATTCATGTGAAAGGTCTAGACATGAGAAATAAATATTTTAATGCATGGATCATTTATTAGGTTTGTGTGCTGTGAATTTGTTTCATTATTATACATTGATTATTATGTTTTGTGACCTATGGCTAACTACCTAAGGTGGTAAGTTGAACCCATTCATCCTTTTATTTAATTACCCTTATATGTGAGCATGATTGGATAAGTTTTAAATTGATAATTTTGAATGAGCTTATGTTTACTTGTTTTATTGTTAAGGTTTTCCTTATGTATATGTGCAAACATGTATCCCCATTTTGGCTTATAATATATCAAATGTATAGGATTCTTTTCATATAATATATTGTGAGGAGAGAGTTTTTTGAAACCACCATGAAAGGGGATGAATTTCTTGTTTGCACGATAGTACATAAGAATTACCTTAGCATAGGCTTTAGAATTGTCAATTGGGAGCCCCTGCGCACTTTGTTATATGGTGCAATATTTATTTATCTAATAAATATAATCATGTGGATTAAATTGAAAGAGGATTATGATCCTCCCGATATAAAATTTGTTTAAGAATCAATTGAAAAATATATTCTTGAACTATAATGATGGGATTTGATTCCGAGCAATAGCAGACTTTTGGTTCCAAAGTTATGGTAAAGAATAATATTTTTAAAATTGATTTTTTAGAACCAATTAAAGATGTACAAATAATAACTAACGTCAACCCTTGCACAAAATTGAACATAGAAATATGACAACCAAAAATGTAGTAGCTGACTTGACAAAAGGTGAAAAGTTAGTAGGGACTAACTATGACATGTGTCACAAAAAAATTCAATACCTTTTGAATGAGCCAGAGCTCTTAGAGACATTGACCAGTTCCATGATCCGACTCGAGGAGGGCACTACAGCCCAACACCGTCGTGACCTTGAAACCTATCAGACTTGGTTCAAAAAGGATCGTGGTGCACATTTTACTATGCTAAGTAGCATGCACGACGACCTTATTGGAGAGTATGAGACTTTTCAAACAACCAAGGAGATATGGGACCAGCTTAAGTTTTACTTTGGTGGTACATCTACTACGAGATTGAGGAGTCTTGTTTTTAAAGTTCGAGGTGTACCGTAAGGATCCCAAGCATACGATGACTGAACATCTTAGAGTGATGTCTAGTATAATTCGTAATTTGAGAGCTGCTAAAAATATCCTTACAGATGAGCAACAAGTGCAAGTTGTGATAAGGTCATTGCTAGATTCATGGTCTCACATGAAACAGATCATGACCCACAATGAGAATATCAAAGACTTCAGTGATATCTCGCGCCATTGTGAGCTAGAAGCGGAGCGCCAAGAGACGACCAAGACAAGCATGCTTGTTGCCTAAGGTGGCAGGCTCCAGACCAGTGGGTCAAAGTGCAAAGCAAATAAAAAATCTGGGGAGAATGGTGCAAAGGCACCTAAAATGGGAAATGACACAAAGCGCCGCAGAAGCAAGCGTTGTGAGAAGAAAAACATGACCAGAGTGAAGTGAAGTGCTACAACAACCAAAAGATGGGTCACTTCGCTCATGATTGCACTGAGCTAAAGAAGGTATCTTCTAAACCAAACAATTTCTACATTTGTGTATGTTCACATATACTTGTTGTTGATATTGTCTCTCATTGGATTGCAAATACCGGAGCAACGAAACATGTGACTCGAGATAGATCAGTGTTCGTAGATTATCACAGAGTTTCAAATAATTCTAATTGTGTGTATATGGGGAATGGTGCGTGTGAAAAAACATTAAGAGTATGATCGTATCAACTCCAACTGCGCACTAGGCGCACATTGCTTCTACATGATGTACTATACGTACCTAAAATTCAACATAATTTACTTTCAGTTACTGCACTTACGGATTTTGGTTATGTTTTTTCTTTTGGTAGTGGTATAATAGATATTTTATTAGATGGTATTGTTTTTGGACATGGTTCTTTAATGAATAATTTTTTCTGTTTAAATTTAATTGATTCATCTTTATCTTCATCATATCTTGCTAATGCTAATAAGAATATAGATTTTGTTACTTAGCATGCTAGATTTAGGCATATAGGACGTGATAAGATGACCCGATTAGCAAGAGAAAGCCTTTTAGGCCCACTCACTAAAGTTGACCTACCTATATGTGAGTCATGTTTGGTTGGAAAAACACGTAGAAAACCTTCTGGTAAGGCTACCAGAGCTACCCAACTGCTTGAGTTAGTTCACTCAGACATTTGTATGCCTATGAATGTAAAGGCACATCATGGCGCCTCATATTTTCTCACTTTTATAAATGACTACACGCGATATGGATATGTCTATCTGATCGCTCACTGCTATGAGGCTTTGGATTGTTTTAAATGCTTTGTAGTAAAGGATGAGAATCAGAAAGAAAACATTTTAAAAGCTCTTCGAACAGACAAAGGGCGCGAGTATTTATCTGACCAGTTCAATAAACTATGTGAAGAAAAGGAGATACGCAAACAATTGACTATTCCACACACTCTACAACAAAATGGTGTTGTAGAAAGAAGGAATAGAACTTTACTAAATATGGTTAAGTGTATGATAGCGCAAGCCAACCTCCCAATTTTATTTTGGGGGATGTTATTTTGACTATAGCCTATATCCTAAATCGTGTGCCTTCACAGTTGGTTTCTTCCACTCCTTATGAATCTTGGAAAGGCGAAAAGCCCAATTTGGAGCATTTACACCTATGGGGATCTGCAGGTTATGTTCACGATGCATCCCATAAGTACAGGAAGTTAGGCCCTAGAGCCAGGAAGCATATCTTTATAAGATATTCTAGGAGCTCAAAAGGTTACGTTATGTACAGTGAACATCCTGATGGAGGAAGAACTGAAAAGAGTCAAGAGATGTGAATTTTATTAAGAATGATTTCCCTAGCATGGGCAATACAAATGAGAGTCTTGACCTTTATGAGTTGGAAGAGACTGAAGATATCTTACTATCTTCAAGCGAGGGTGGGGAATTAGTTCCTTATCTAGTAATCGCTGAAGATAGTGAGAGTAGTTTTCAGCCTAGTGGGAATGACCAATAACTAAAAACTCAAAATTCTCAAGTGCGCCGAAACAAACGAGGAAATATTCCCCCGTCGTCATTTAAGGATTGAAGATGATGCTTTCTTGTGTGCTACCTTATATGAGGAAGAGTCTGCTTCTTTGGCAAAAGTGCTTTCCTCACATGCTAAGAATGAGTGGATGGTTACAATGCAGAATGAGATGAGCTCCATGATGAAGAATAAGGTCTAGGAGTTAGTTAACCTTCCACTAGGGCGTAGACCATTGGACACAAATGGGTCTTAAAAATTAAACGCCAGGCAATGGTTCAATTAACAAGTACAAGGCAGGTCTTGTGGTGAAGGGTTATACCCAAAGGAGGGTATAGATTATGAAAAGACATTCTCCCCAATGGTGAGCTTTGCCTCTATTTGCCCCATTCTTGCTATTGTAGCGCATTTGGACTTAAACTTTTTCAAATAGATGTTAAGATTGCATTTCTCAATGGAAAACTAGACAAAAAGATCTATATGGATCAAACAATGGGTTTTGAGGTCAAGAGACAAGAGCACAAAGTTTGTCGTCTCACTCATTCCATTTATGGCCTTAAACAATCATCTAGGCAGTGGTATTTCTGATTTCATCATGTTATTACCTCCATTGGTTTTGAGATGATTGAGGAAGATCATTGCGTGTATCTGAAACGGTCCAAGAAAAATATTCTTATCCTCTCGTTGTATGTCGATGACATTCTCTTAGCTGAGAATAATATGGATTCCATTGTCGCCACTAAAAAGTGGTTGTCCTCTATTTTTGAGATAAAAGACATGGGTGAAGTAAATTATATGTTGAGAGTTAAGATTACGAGAGACCGTTCAAAGAGACTTTTTAGTTTGTCCCAAGAGACTTACATAAAGAAGATTCTTGAGCTCTTTCATATGCATCACTCCAAACCCATTGACACTCTGATGGAAAAGGGATGGGCCTTAAGCCTAAACCAGTGTCCTAAGAATGATGAAGAAAAGAACCCGATGTTCACCATGCCTTATGCAGCTGCAATAGGGAGTCTGATGTATGCTATGTTATGCACACGTCCAGACATCTGTCATGCAGTTGGTATAGTCAATTATTACCAAAGTAACCCTGGTCCAGAACACTAGAAGGCAGTGAAGAGGATTTTTTGGTGCCTTCGTGGGACCGTTGATCTGCCTTATGCTACCATGGTGGAGACCCGAGATTGAGAGGATACAACGATGTAGATTGAGCTGCAAATAGAGATGGACGAAAGTCCACTTCAGGCTATGCTTTTATACTCGAAGGAGGAGCTGCTTCTTGGTGTAGCAAGAAACAGACACACATAACATTATCCATGATGGAGTTAGAGTACATGGCTTGTTCAATAACTGTTCAGGAGGCTGTTTGGTTGAGAAGATTTTTGTAGAGGCTGGGTTCTTAACCCATGGAGATGAGGTTGTACTTGTTTATTGTGATAGCACATCAGCCCTAGCCTATGCAAAGGATCCCAAGTATCATGTGAAATCCAAACTTATAGACATTCGTTTCCATTACATTCAAGACATGGTTGCGCAAAGGGAAGTGGTCCTGAGACATATTTCCACAGACAATATGGTGGCTGATCCATTGACCAAGCCTATTACCAGAGATTTGTTTTTATCTCATATTAGAAGTATGGGACTCCGTAGGATTTGATATATATGGGCACTTCATTTTGTTATTTGACATTATTATGATATACATTTCTTTTACATATGTTGTTTGATGGAGTGATATATTGTCATTATTGTGTACATCCTTGTTATATCGCCAAGCTAAGAGTCGACCCACTCACATGAGTGATTCACCTTGGCACTGAGATAGCAAGCAAGATGAAACATTGATGTCTATGGCGCTTACGTAAAGATTTAAGACATTTATATATGTGGCATCTAGAAGGTGATCAAGATATATTCACAAGCATTTAATGCTATATTTCACTTTAGTTAGAGCTAAGATAAGACTTTCATGTATAGATCAATCATGGAGTATTTTTAGAAACTCCGTGAAGCTGTTATAGCCGAATGTGAGATTTCAAACAGGCGCTTAGACAGTGACTAGGCTGAAACTCAAGTTAGGTGCTTGTTAGCGACTAGACCTAGATTCGTATGGCGTCCTTCGCTTATTTGTTCAGTGACATGCCCATTTGTGGGATAACGCTATGGCATACATTTCATACTGAATGTGCTGTATCGACCGACAATGTGAATGATGAATGAATCCTTGTTTCATTATTGTGTGAGTCACTTGGATCATTGGATCCTATTTAATTATGCCATTGTTTAAGACTATGTCATGAAGAGGATATTCGATGTCGTTACTTTGGAATGTTTCCCAAGGATGATGGAAGATACAATCTCGCGGGGTATCTCTGGGAAAGTGGTTAAGTCTAATCTGATTGATACGAGGGCTTAGGAAAAACGATTTGATATTACACTATGTTAGTGTGGCTCATAGCCTAGACGACTATGTCGTGTTCGTCTATGATATGAGTCATGAGTGCATTACATATTAGAAGTATAGCATTGTTTCCTTGAGGGGTTGAAAAGTGCTGGATCAGATGTGATTAAATTGTCTTGGGCATATTCGAGATGCTTTTGAGTAATGCGCTTTTATTGGTCAAGTGATGATTTGATAACTGTGCTTCTGAGGCTGTATGTTCTTTTCATGAGGTCGCACGTTCCATTTCTTGTATGACGAGATGAAAAAAATGAGAGATTGAGAGAAATCATAGATATAACTTGCCCTATGTGGGTGAGTAAGAGATGTTAGTTTTTGGGTTTTGGATCAACCCATATTTGAATAAAATCTGCCTACTAAGGAATGGGCTTTGACCCATTTAAGAGACTAATAGGATAAGTTCTTATATCCTAATTCAAATACGTCTCTATCATGTGCTGATAGAGATCAGTATTTGAATCCTAACAAGATTCTATATATATCTAAAATAAATACATAGATATGTGGTCTGCGTAATATAGTTGTGAGATATAGTAAACTTTCTCTCTCTAGTCTTTCCTCTCTAGTGGGTTTGGAACGTGAAGATTGAAGGGGTAACTTTAGTAGCCAATTCTACGTAATGTCACAAAATTTGGGGACATACACGGAAGCCAGAATTCAACGTTTGGCTCGTAACAACAAGCAGTATACGATCTATGAGTATCTTCCGTAGTCAAGTATGACTTAACCCGTATAGATGCTATGTACATTGAATGTTTACAAATGCATTATTCAAATGTTGAAATTTCTTCAAAAGTATAAATTAAGCCCAGCCTTAAATCCTACACTCTTCCCAACTCTTTTTCACAAGTAAACCAAAAGAAGGATGATCCATCCAAACATTTAAGAATTTGAAAGGTCTAAGACCCCAGTCTCTGTTGTCAATCATCAAAAGAACAGGGCAATGATCAAACATTCCTCTAGACAACCCCCATTGTTTAAAATCATACCTTTGTAACCATTCATGGTGCAAAAGAAATTTGTCTAATCTACTCTATTTTTAAGCCTCTCAAGAGTTGGACAAGGTGAAGCTTCGCCCTACCAAAGGAATATCTATTAATTCTATATCATCAATAAAGCAGTTGAAATCATGCATGCCTCTATCTTTATATACACATCATTCCCTTTCACCAATGTTTCTGATTTCATTAAAATAACCTCCAATGCACCATAGATTGGCAAAGGAACTTCTAAAAATTACATGTGCATTACTAAAAATGAAAGAAAATTGAAACGCTATCGTTTTAATTAAAACAAGAATTAGTAACGCCTAATAGTGTGTCTCCAAAACATTTGGACTATTGGCGACGCACATGTGTATCACTAATACTTATTCGAGCATCACTAAAGGTGTGGCTCCAATTATTTCTCGTGGGAAGAGAAATTTTCAGTCTTAGTACCGAAATGATGCCTTGTGCATCGCTAAAATGTCAATTTTGTAGTGTTCCTAACTATAGAATTAGGGATGGCAATTTTCCCCATCCCATTGGGGACTCGCCTCGCCCCGCCCCACCCCACCCTGCCCCACTCCTACCCTAATGGGGCGAGTATGAGATGCTCATAAACGGGGTCGGGGCGTGACTTTTTAAACCCCGTCGAGTTTGGGACGAGTTCGAAAGATAGTTACCCCGCCTCGACCCCATCCCGTTATATATTAATTTTTTATTTATTCTTATATACACTATATTTATCAATAAATAATATTATATAAAATTATTTTTAAGGTTTTTCATGACACTCATATTTTTTTTCCTTGTATTAGTTATTTTGACAAAAAAAATTAATTTACTTATCAAAATAAAAGTTTTAACTTATTTGAAAAATATATATATTGGGGTTTGAGGCGAGGTGGGATGGAGTTAGGGTATATAAACGGGGTCGGGGTCGGGGTTGGAGTAAACCTCTAAACGAGGCAGGGTCGAGAACGAGGAATATAAATAGGGTCGGGGTTGGGAAAGGGCCACCCCGTCCCAAAGCTGGGCGTTGCCACTCCTATATAGAATTCACCACAAACACAAAAGAATAACTCTAAAATGAAATCTATAATATTATTGATACCACTAAATAATTATTGTCTATCATACTGTATTTATAGAGAAGGAAATTCCTAATTTGTTTAGGAAACCAAAATAACAAGTGAATCCTAATAAAACGAAAAAGGGAAGAAAAAAAAAGGAGCAAATTTGAGTTATAGTTTAAATTTGGAAAATAGATGAATAAAAAAAGAAAATTTGTACAAATGGCAACTCAATTCAAATTTTCTACCCAATGTAACTGCAAAAATAAATAAAAATAAAAAATAACAAAAAACCCAATGGAAGGCCTAATAATTTGACCAAAAAACAACTTGCACTAAAGGAAACCGGAGTATTAGCGGCGTTTTAATTGTTGGATCATCTCCATCAAATATAAGAATATTCGAATATACTTATGTGAGTCACCCTCGCCAAAATAATCATAAGACAATTATGTAAAATTATTAATTTAAGCAACATCTTTATTCTCGCCCTCTTTTGAGGACTTTTATCCTTTTGCGCTTAAACTCACGCCATATCGGAATTTTAAATAAATGGCACCTTCTCAAGCTGCGACATGGTCTAACCCTAGCCACTAAATTTTGGGGTGGCCAATTTAGGTGTCAACTACTTGGTTTTTTTGTCTATCATTTTATTCAACATATAGGCCATTAATTCCTTATTTAAAATGTCTACATTTTTCTAACGGTATGCTAAGCTAGAACCATTAACAAATGATTAGACCCAACTGGCACTCAGTGTGAATGCATGGACAAATATCATTGTTTAGGAGATTCCATCACAATTAAGTCTTCAAGAAGCTTACAACTCATTTTGGATTAACCTTCATTTTAAATTCAGTTTGGTCCAGACTTTCTCAGCAAAACCATTACCAACTTTTCAAATAATATTTTTTAAGAATATAAGCATTCTTTTAACAATATTTCCTAATTAAGTACTGCAGCTAATCATGTCTTACACACTACTGTGTAGTTTGCTGTATTATGTTGAGATTGAGATGGCTGTATAGTTTGCTCTATTAATTAAGTACTGCAGCTAATCATGTCTTTCACATAATATTTTTTAAGCGAGTATATGCCTTACACGAAAAATTATTCCATTCATTGCGTTGCTAATAGTTTAACATCACGCTCATTTGCAAATAATATTAGTGACTAAATAGGAGTCACAAAAACCTATCATTATTAATTAGCAACTCCGTGCAAACGTTGTAAATAAGGGATAGTTAGCGATGTTACTTATTCGTTGCAGATAATAGTCTAAATTAGTGACGCTGCGTATTGAAATTGTTTAGGTTATTAGCGACGCTGTAGTATTATTTTTAGTGACGCCTGAGGCATTGCAAAAAGGGGCACATTAACAATGTTTGGTCAACACATCAGTAAATAATTTCTAATACCGGACTTTTAGTGACTCCTACCTATGCATCACAAAAGACATATTGCGACGAAGTCAAAGTCATTACTGGTGCCTCTAGGCATCACTAAATTAAAGTGATATTTTTGGTAGTGCACATGCATGTGATGCACTATTGTATAGTTTGCTCTATTATACTGAGAATGAGATGGCTGTTTCTATACACTGTCGTGTTACCAGTTATATATGTGTGTGTGTGTGTGTGTGTATTTGTATGAAGACAAGTATGGAGAAGAGGCAAGAATTTTACAGCAGAGCAAACCGGAATACAAACATTAGCATGATGGATCAAAATGCCCGTTTCAGAAAGAAAGCAGTCTAGCTAGTACACTATCGTTGTAACCTTATGTGACACAAACTTATTGTGTTCAATCAATTCATCGTTGTACAATATTTGGGCTTTCACATGGTCTGATTTGGACATGGTCTGACGAGAATGTGAATCTTTTTGTACTATAAGAAAAGGAGAAACAGTTCTCTTGACATATATGTCTCCCAGTGCATGGTATTACAATTGCTATATCAAACCCTTGTGCACGTGTTGTACATGGGGCTAATCTTTACTTTGTTAGAGTTGTTAGGGCTATGTCCATATTAACTCGCATTAGGCCGATTGGCCTTTTAGAGCTCCACCATGATCAAGTCTACATCTTAGCATATATACTAGTTGGATGTCCATGCCATACTTAATATGTCGTCTATGACAAGTTCATAAATGATAAGTTCGTAAATAAGTAATAAAAATAAAAGACAAATAAAGCAGTCTATCATAAATGAACAACAAATTTGCATATAAGTAGTAAAAGACATAAAAAGTCATCCATCATAAAAAATGACGACTAACTTTCATTTATTATATAAGTAATAGATATACACACAGGACACCAAGTGTTGATATAGATACACATATATACACATTTATGGGTGTGTATCTATCTATATCAATAATAAAAATGCGTACATCAAACTTTTTTCAAGAAAAAATCTGAAGGTGGGTGGTCAAATGGACGGCAATCTCCTCTAGGGAGTGGGTGAGACATAAAATAAGCAATAGGAAAAGCCCTTGATGATTTAGATTTGAAGATTAATATTGTGGGGGCTAGGGTTTGGTTCAATTGCCTTCATCAAGGGATACTGGGCAGTTTAATTTATTTGTCAGTATTAGGGCGAGGTCTACAAAAAGAAACAAACCAATTTCAAGGATTTAGATATTTTTGCTGGTAATGGGAGGAGCAGACACTAACCCCTCCTGCCTATATTAGGCTAATAATCCCTAGATTTTGTTGGTAATCCGAAAAATTTGATGTAATGTGGAGTTATTAATGTATCAATTGGCATCAAATTAAGCCACTGTTTTCAACAATTAACAAGCAAATAGTACGTTATTTGTCTAATTATGAGAATGTGGTGATAGCTGACGGATGCGGTTCCACAGGAAGGCCACCTAGCTAGAATACTACACTATTTTGGACCTACTGGCACTGCCTATATATATAATGTGGTCATTTCATGCATGATGAAACTCAAAAAAGTTAAAAAATAGTTGAAAATACATGAGCAGTAATTGATCATGCCAAACGCATTTTGATGTTATGCGAAAATTAATGGAAACAATTTTTGAATACGGAACCAAATGAAGACCATTTCATGTACGTGACAGTCACCTGGATTCAAAAATCATTTTGCTACATCACTCACAATGGGCTTAATTAAATTTTGTGTCACAATTTGGCAAGAAGAAAATCTCTCCATGAAATGAAATATGTAAAAGATAATAAAAAAAAGTAACATTTTAAGAATTAATGCAAGACAATTAAAGATTGCAGTTGCAGCTAGCGACCCTAACTTGTACTTATACCACTTCTCCCTCATAATTCTGTGATTACCCCCTACCAGGAATAGTGGCACTGTGAGATGATTTTGCAGTTTCTATAAGTGTAAATATCCTGCTTGTACTATTTGATGATTTGATGCATAATTCTGTGATTACCCCCTACATGAATTAGATGCATCTAGTTTGGTTTTAATAATATATTATACTTGTACTATCAGGATTCTCTCTCCTTTATGAATGGATTCAAAATCCCTGGATAATTCAGAAATTAACTGTAACTTTAGGTCGCATAGTCGGATGTAAACTTAGGGTCCCCAACTGAGTCCTTTCATGAGAGACTTTTTTTCCTCTCTAGGTGAGGTGGGCCTAGGGACTTGCAAGGCTCAAACAAGTGACTTGTCGCTCTTATGTCCGATTCCTCCCACTCGAGCTACTCCTAAGATAGTTATATTGACTCTAAGCATGTATTTTAAGATTTTAAAAATAATAATGATATGAAACAAAAAAATGATTCATTGGAAAATGTCTTACAAATGATTGGACATATCGAATTCATGTATGAAAGGGAGAGAATCCAAATCTGTGCGTTTGTAAATGGCTATATATACCCCTTCCCAAGAATTTGCAGGCTCTTTTTCATGCCGAATTCCATGGTTAATTTCAAAGCAGAAAAACATGTGAACTACTTTCTGCCTGATTTTGGGAATGAATGTTTTTCCTTCAATCATATATTGGTCCAGTACAATCAGCCATATTTATTCCACTATGGCGGCTGATAAATGTGATGCAGGAAGACCAGTCTCTCAAAGTGTTTTTTTTTTTTTTTATTTCCACACGAAAGGTGTATTAATGTACAATTATTTCACCACATTTTATAAGTCTACAAGAGTCTCCCAATTCTAAATTTTGAGAAAAGCAACAAATTGCAACAATCGCATAGATAAACTGCAATCTACATTTGAAAGGAATAAATTAATTATATATCCCCTAGCGGCGAGAGTGAAAATAAAATACATGACCTCCCTCTTAAAACCAGTTGGCACTCTCAAGAATGATTACTCATATAGAAACTTCTACTTCCAAAAAATAAAAATAGAATTAAAGCTACAAAGATAATATATATATATATATATATAAGTTTATTAACAATTATTAAAGTATAATCAGCACCATCCAAGAATAATTCTGTGCTTCCTTCAATGTTCATTGAATCCTTTTGCTGGCCTTTGAGGCCTTCTAATTGTTTGCTACATAAACCTAAACCTGGGTTGTCTGGTCTATCAGTGGGAGGTATAAGCCTCCCCTTGATGCTTTGTATGCCTTTGTTGTTCAATGCAATTCTTTCTTAATTACCAAAAAGAAAAAGAAAAAACACCTTCTAGCTTTTAAAATTTTATATAAAACCTTTCCTATATAAGTAAACCACCAACCCCCCCCCCCCCCAAAAAAAAAAAAAAAATTCTTATAGCTCATAGCTGGTAAATACTTTCAGCATAAATTTCCTATCTGAACAGTTCTTATGGTTGGATAAAGCTGGTGGTTTGGGAGTGTCATTGTCCAAAGATGTGATATTCCTGAAATCTTACAATTTATGAGCCCATTGTTTCCACTGCCTGCTATAGTATGTGATAATCTGTTCCATCCATGCATCCTTCATCCATTTGTGGGACAGTGGCATGGCAGCATGCCTAACCAATAACATGACCAAAATCATTAATAATGAAAAGCTTTAATTTGTTTTCATCTCTCCAATTTCAAACCTGGAACTGACAGGTAGTTCAACTCCAGAAGGCTTAAAAGATACATGCCCCCCATCTGTCACGGAAATTTTCCCAGGAAAAAAATTGGAAGGTGTGGATAGAAATCTCTTCGTACATATCCCTCCCTGTATACTTGCATGTGCCTTTCAATGCACATGAAAAAGTTTAGTAGAAATGTCTCATACTTTCGTTTAGATTTAAATAAGATTAATGTGATTTTGGCAAAGTATTCAGTACTATTGAAATGAGATATTTTTACTAGACTTATTAAATGCACTGCACAATTTCTTCTGCTTCCTAAATACAAAATTCACTTGGATAGTTTATAATAAATGCAACATGAGCTTCTTTGTCAAAATAATTACTAATTAAACTAAGTATTCATAAGTTCAAGTCTCACTTCTTATTAAGAGATATAAGCATTTATTTCGATTAATTACAAACTTAGTTGGGTTTTTTATTTAGATTTATGTTTGAGATGTTTCTACTGTTATTAGATATTTTTTTTATTTTTTTTATATATTTCAGGATGACTATTTTTATAAAATTCAAATAATAGGTGATTATTTTGACAAAAAAAAGTTAGCTTGCAGCAATATTAATTCATTGGACAATTGATGTTTTCATGGTAACATATTAATTTCACTTGAAGAGTGGTGTAAATATGAGTGTCACCACATCATGCATTCCCTTTCTGTCCTGCCATCTATCTGTCGCGTGTGTGGAGAGAGAGAAAAAGAATCATCCCTTTTATTCTGCTCTAGCTTCGTGTGAAAAAACAAAAGGTTTTTGGATGTAAGACAGATAAAGACTTGAATGCTTTTAATTCTTTACTTCATGTGAAAACTTGCAGTGGGGTCTGAAAATCTATACTTTTTTCTCCAAAATCTCGTCTCACTCTAGAACTTAAGAGAGAAAGAGATGTTCTCTTGTTTTATAGCAGAGAAGCCTTGAGGATATTCAAAGAAACATGGGGTTCCATTGAATCGGACCCTTATATGTCTCTCTTAGAAGCCAATTCAGCAATGAATCAATTGCAAAAATGAGAATTTAGCACCAACTTTTTGAGATTAATAACCTGACCTGACAAATGGGGCAAAATTATTGTCGACTGAAAAGCTGAAATCATATCTAACTTACAGCCCACATAGCTTTCCTACCTACCCTACATGTTTTTATCTTTCTTTAATTATTGTTATGAATCAAACAGCAAAAAGTACATTCACCTCCAATCAGACTCTTCTCAAGGCTTTGGTTTCTCAAGTCTAAGCCATCATTGCATGATACACACACACACACACACACACACACACACACATATATATATATATATATATATATATATATATATATACACCGTATACTCGGCTAAGTTGGCTTCAAGTTTTTCATAAATGAAAATACAGTGCTTAGAAGTAAATACCAAAATCATCAAAAATGAGTTGATTCAAACTATAGTTAACTTATTCAATGAGACTTAATTATTTGATAACTTTATTTTTTTTCTTTTTTTCATAATGACATAGGAACTACTATATTATCTACAATTTTACAATCTAATAGTAATTTTTCAATAATAAATTTCAAAATTTCTATACTTAATATAGAAATAAAAAAAAAATTCATTACAAAAAGTATCATTATAAGAAAAATTAAACAATGTGGTGCATCATGAAACATGAATAATAGGTATGAGTATCTCAATATTTAAAACACAAAACAATCAATTTAACAAAAGAATAAATTTTTTAAAATTAAAAATCTGAATTTTATTAATGAAATCACAACTCTTGTACTAATCCTACTGAGACAAAAAAAAATAAAAATAAAAAATCAGGTAAAATTAAAATTAGAAGATTTTTTGCAAATGAGGCAAAAATCAAAAACTAAATAATAAAATAAAATTATTAAAAAAAGGATAACTTAATCCGAAATAATTATGTAAAGTAATTGAAGCAATATTGTAAAAAACCATTTTACAGAAATGATAAAAAATTATTTTACAAAAATAATAAAAATGTTTAATTGAAGACCCAAATCTAAGAATTTGATTAATATTAGTTATGTATTATACCGGCAAAGATCGCAATTTGATTCAATTATCATGAC
The DNA here is from genome assembly GCA_008638375.1 of Nyssa sinensis. Classification (NCBI taxonomy): domain Eukaryota; kingdom Viridiplantae; phylum Streptophyta; class Magnoliopsida; order Cornales; family Nyssaceae; genus Nyssa; species Nyssa sinensis. The sequence goes on along the minus strand of CM018039.1, from coordinate 14,863,644 downwards.
AGATTTGTAATTTAAATTTAACTTAGACTTTCTTCCCCATTATTGGATAAAATTTCCAACCACATTTTTAACATCATAGTAGCATGGATGAACCGACAATGATGTGACGTCAATTAAAACATGACTTGAGAATTCCAGCATTAACATTACGTGCCCAAATTGGATGCTTTGATTTTCAACCCATGTTTGATACTTATCCACAATACCTTTTATCCTATGACCAAATATATATATATATATATATATATATATATATATATATATGAGGGGGAAATTAAAAACAATTTTAGAACTTCTAGGAGGAAAATTCCTTTTTTTTTTCTCAAGTTGGAGAATTCTTTTTATAAAATTGTTTCAAATTTTACGTGTAAAAAAATATTTTTCAAAAATTTTTAGAGACTAAAAATATATATTTTTTCAAATAAGAGAATTATTTCATAAAATTACTTTAAATATTAGATGTAAAAAAAACCTCAATATTATCCCCCTTACCCTGCACAAAAATCCACCCTTAATATATTTACATATATATATATATATATATATATTTTTTTTTTGAGGGCATGAGTGTCTCAATATGTTAAATTAAGATGGCATAATATATCGAAACAACGTGACCTTGTCATCACCCTTCGTCAACATTAACTATAAATATAGGGAGGAGTTTTTTCAATTATTCGCTTGCATTCTTTAAAAATAAAAAAAAGTGTATTTTTAACAATTAAAAAAAATATTATTTTGAAGTTCAATTATATATAAAGGAATGCTAATAATTCTATCCTAAATATATTTGAAACTAAAATTAACGTACAAAACTTATGCATTCCTCGTTCCAAGTGAAATATCTACAAGGATATATATAGACACAAATACATTCATATTATTTTTTTATAATTACTAAATACGAGTGATTAAAAATTTGTTAATTATTAAATTTTATTAAACTTTCATTGACAAATATGTAAATGATTTAATATAAAAATAAACTTTTATATACAACTTGTTAATCACATTTTGCTAAATTGTTAATATTTTTTTCAAGTAAAAAATAAACGTCATAGTGTTTAATATTTACTTTACATTTGATTTTAATTATATTAAATTAATAAATATAATTATTAAGATATGTCATAAATAAAATATATATAATTAATTAATATATCTCTAATAATTAATATTATAAAAAGAAATTGAAATAATATTAATTATTAAATTATAATATAATTAATTATTTATTCTAAAATTAAATTGATTTTTAAAAATTTATTAATTATTAAATATTAATTATAAAGAGTCCACTGTATATAGAATATTGTTAACTGAAACTGTTGGTCTGAAATATTGACATAAAAGCTTGTCCATATCTATTTGGAAGTGAATATACAGATAAATTGTCCGTGACCATCCACGTGTCCCTTGATGATGAAAACCGTTGGCATCATCCTACGGTTCCCAACCGTCCACTGCAGACCAATCAGCCTTTTTGAAAACAACGGCGCCACAACAAAAACCGCTACTGAAAATGCAGAGCAGTTTCGATTTTTGAGTGACCAGAACACATGCAAAGAAATTGGCATCTTTCTGTGAAGTCGATAGACGGACGTCGACACCAGTGGGTTTGGCATGTTTTGCAGAATCCATGAATCAACGGGGAGATATATATATATATATATATATATATATATATAAAATATACTCCATCTTTTTAATAATATCATGTCATATAATTATCAGACATCCTGTCATATACTTATCAGAACTGAATTAAATGGGTTGGTTCAATTAATTGAATTGAAAATTGGACATTAAATTAGTTTGATTCGATTAAAATACCAATTTTGTTAAAGAGTAAAAAAAAAAAAATTTGATTGAATGGACTGATTTTTAAAAAAAATTGATTGAACTACCTTTTATCTTTTTATCACATACAATTTTTTTTCTTATCAAACTTCTTATATTTGATGATTAAATAATAAAATTTAGTATAAAATAAGATATTGTTGCATGTATTTTTATTATATATACAAATATATTAAACTTATACATTAAGATAATTTTAATGATTATATTTATATTTTATTATTTATCACTAAATAATAAAAAATTATATTTTTCTTGTTATTTTTTTAATTTTTAATATATTTATTGATATTTTTAATATATTAACTATAAAATTGGTTGAACCAGTGAACCGTAAACTGATCCATTTACCGGTTTATCGTCCGGTCCGGTTCTGATAACTATGCCCTCTCATATATATTATGTCTCATTAAAAAAATGGACCTATTACACATGACAGAATATTATTAGATAGATATATTACCACCTCACAGGACCGGACTCATTCAATATTACCACCCCCAATTTCTCTATTTTAGTTCCAAAAAGTGACTGCTTTAATTATTTAAACATTAATATTTTTTAGAGTGCAAGTATCTAAAGAAAAATGTGAAGAACATTTCTCTATATAAAATATATATTATTAAATCGACATTTCCTATGATATTTGACGATGACAAAGATAATGATTTTTATTTTTTTTTATAATTTCTGATATTATAATGACAATCTCTGTCATGAGAAATGAAAATTAACAAAAAATATAATTACACCAACCCTCTTGTCATATCTAACATTTACATTAATTTTCTCCATAATTTCTAATATTGGATTGAGAAATTTGTATATTGTCAATATAATTAAAGGAATATCAGTGTAATTTTAGAGAACACGTGAGAGATTCTGTAAATATTAGATAATTCGGAGGAGCTCAATGCAATTAATAATATACGTTAGGTGAGATTTTAGAGAACACGTGAGAGATTATGTAATTATTAGATAACTCAGAGGAGCTCAATTCAATTAATAAAATGTGTTAGTTCTAAAGATCTTCAACCAATAGCATCTTAGTAATTTTGATGATAAAAATACATTAATTACATGAAATAATAGTTTTATCTAGTGAAAATACAAATAGGTCAACAAAATATAAAGAACATTTGACAAAGATTGAAGAAAGATAATCAAGCCCATCAATCAAGAAGAATCCCCTCAAAACAGAAGCTTCAAAGAAAAAATCTAAGTTGGTGGAATTCACTCAAGGTCATCCAAGCAAATAGACACATTCAAAATCCAATGAATCAAGACAAGTCAAGAGAATATTTCATTTTTCTTTATTTTGGGTTTTTGTGTCAATTAAGTTTAGATCATAAGCATAAGCTCATCAATCAATAAGAATAGATCATAAGCATAAGCTCATCAATCAATAAGAATCCACGCATAGTACAAGCATTAAAGCCAAAATTTAAGCTAGTTGAATTCACTCAAGATCATCTAAGCAAATAGACACACTCAAAATTTAAGGAATCAAGATAAGTTAAGAGAAAATTTTATTTTTCATTATTTTGGATTTCGAAGCGAATTAGGTTAGATCATAAGCATAAGCTCTAATTATTTAAGTTGTCAACTAAAACCAACTACAAAACAATTTTTCAAAACATTACATTGATACACTTTAAGTTTAAAAAAATCAAGTTATTTTGAAAAAGAGACAATGGTGAAAATAGAAAAACCAGCTTAATTTGTCAAAATCAATCAACTAGTTCTAAGAACTAGTTGTCTAATTCTTAAACCTAATTTTCACACTATCTAAACTAGTCAACTAACTTTTACATCCAATCGACTGATTGGCTGTTTTGTACACAAAAAGAACTTACTATATAAACCAGCCAACTACATGGTAAAAACAGTTGATTGATTTTCAAAAAGAAACTTGTGTATTGAAAAACCAATTGGCCGATTCTAAGAATCAGTCGATTGATTGTTTTGAACAAGATGAACCTCAGCCCTCTGGACGAATTAGTTAAATTGATCAGTCAACTGGATTATGATCTAATTGATTGCTAATTCTGTCGATCTAGTAAACCCAAATTCAGATTTTGAATAGATCAATAAGAGGGGGGAAGATTAGTTTTTGAATCTAACGCCTATATTCATCCAAGGCCTATAAATAGAGGTTCTTTATAGCATTTATTGCGATCTACTTACATGCTTTAATTTCTTGATCTTTTAGTTTGAATTTAAATCTCATTATTGAAAAAACACGAAGTTCTACTCATCTTAAATATTCAGAGCTTACATTTGATCAATCCTTAGTGAGTGAACATTCATTTCACCAATCAACTCTAGAAGAAAGTATTTATCAGTATCAACTTTGTTTATTCTCATTGTAGTGAGATTTGTGGGTAGGTGTGAGGTAAAAGGAGATATTTTTTTGGGAAAAGAGTTAGAAATTCTTATTGTAAAGGTTTGACCTTTATTTGTGAAATAGATCAAGATAATGGGAAAACTCAACCGGGGAAGCTTGGGTCGACAACGTATGAAGTTTTTCGAACCTCGTAAAAACTTGTTGTGTTCGTTCTCTCTCTTCCTTCCTTTTTACTTACTTTGTGCTTATCTTGCATTTATATTTAAAGTTAATAAAAGTTAACAACATTTAAAAAATATTCTATTAACCCCTTATCTAGGGTATATATCTAGGTAACAAGTGGTATTAAAGCCTTATCTCTTGATAAATGAGCTAACACTCCAAGAGAAAATATATGACAAATATCATAGGAACCATCATTGTCGAAGGGCGATCGATCAATAGACCTCTGTTATTTAGCCCCCCAAAATTATACATATTAGAAGGTTAAAATCAAGATCTTATCTTCAAGCCTTAGACTATGAAATATGAAAGGTCATTTTAAATGGACCTTACATCTCAATGAAAATTGAAAGCTCTTCTAGCACCACCAAGGTAACTAAGAAAGAATGTGAACGAGATGAAAACAACCTTAAACTAATTCAAATAAACGCTAGGACCATGAGTAACTTATATTATGCCTTAAATGTAAATGAATTTAATTGAATCTCCACGTGCAAGTCTGCAAAAGAGATAAACTTGATGTTACCTATAAAGGTACCAATCAAGTTAAAGAATCCAAAATTAGCATGTTAGTTCACAGTAATGAACTATTTAAGATGGATGCTAGTGAATCCATTCCAAAAATGTTTACTCGCTTTACTACTATTATCAATTTCTTGAAAGCTCTTAGCAAGAGTTATACGAATGTTGAAATAGTAATAAAAATAGGTCTTTACTAAGGAATTGGGAAGCCAAGGTGATGGTCATTCAAGAACCAAAAAATCTTAATAAGCTAAGCCTAAATGAGCTCCTCAGATCACTCATGACTCATAAGCTAACCATAAGGAGTCGTGAAGAGAAGACCAAGCCAAAGAAGAAACTTGCCCTCAAGTCTTCTTCTCATGAAAGTGAAGATAAAAAAGATCAAGAAAGTGATGAAGATGTTTCCTTTATCACGAGAAAGATTAAAAGCTACATAAGAATGAAGCAATTTAATAAAAGGTAACAAAAAGGAGAATCAAGCAAGAAAGACTCTTCCAAGAAAGAGCCTCCAACTTGCTATGAATATCATAAGCCGGGACACATAAAGGCAGAATGTTTTCAACTAAAAAGAGAAGTAAAGAAAGCAACAAAAAGGCAATGAAAGCCACTTGAGATGATTTAAAGGAAGAATCAAGTGACCTACTTTTGCCTTATGGCACAAGAGGATGATACGAATTCTAACCTTGACTCATCTCTTTCATATAAAGGATTACAAGATGCTTTTGAAGAATTACAAGATGAACTCAATAATATCCTTTTAAAAAAGGACCTTAAAAAGAAAATTCATTCTTTTTCAAATGATAAAAATGAGATTTTAATGAAATAGAATGATTCCTTAAGTTTGAGAAATAAGGATCTTGAAGAATAAAATACCTCTCTTAAAAAAAAGGGGTATGATCTAAATTTTACTATAAAGAAATTTAGCAAAGGAAATGAAATTCTAGATAAAATCATCTCATAATAAATATGTGTATTTGATAAGGCCATCTTGGGATATAATGCTCACACCAAACAAAAGTCTTATCAAAACTTCTTTATTAAGGTCTCTAACTTTAATACAACTAATCATGCTCAATCTTCGATAAATCTAGAAAAGATATGAAAGATAAAGAAAAAATGATTTGGGTTCCAAAAAGAGCATTTTTACCAAAGACTAACTTAAAATGATCCAAGAAAGTTTAGGTACCAAAAGGAGTCACTTGAGTTGTCTTTGTATTTTGTTTAAATTCTTCTTCAAGTAAGGATAAGTTATTCCTTGATAGTGGGTGCTCAAGGCACATGACCGAAGACAAGACCAAATTCACACCACTCACTTCAAAGGATAGTGGATATGTGAGTTTTAGAACTAACTCAAAATGTAAAATCATAGGCCTTGGAAGTATAGGTAAAATTTCTTCCCTAAATATTGAAAATGTACTCCTAATTGATGGTTTGAAACATGACTTGCTTAGCATGAGCCAATTATATGATAAATGTTATATTTTCATATTTGAAGCCAATAAATGCCTAATTATATATGCATATAACCATGAAAATATGTTATTTGATGGATATAGAGATAGTAACATTTATTGCGTTGACTTTTGTAACGTCCTAACCCGATTATCGGGAAATTAAGTCACGAATTTGGGTAATAGAAATTTTACGAGGCGAAATAAAAAGTTACAAAAAATTAAACCGGGATAAAAAAAATAAATAAATAAATGAATAAAAAGAAAAAGAAAACAAAAGAAAATAAAACAAAAATAAATAATTTAATTGGCCAAACAAGGCCTAAAGGGAAAATAACAAAAAGGAATTCAAAATTGAGGCCAATGGATTTTGAACCCTTGGCCCAAAATATGAGCAAGCTTAAGCCTAAAAAGTTGAGCCACTTCGGCTGCCTACTCTTTGTGAAAAATATTATAAATTATATGTATATATACACATATAATAAAACTCCACCTCCCAAATTGGCCAATGGCCATTCATGCAACATATATATATATATTTAAATAAAAATATGTGATATATATATATATATATTTATATGTGAGTTGCGTGTGTTGTGGGAGTTTAGAAAAATCAAAATCACATTGTGTAAGTGTGTGCCTTGCGTGTGTACACAAAAAAAATCAGAGTGTGTGTGTGTGTATGTGTGTGTGCATGTGAGGCTGGTAGAGAGAGAGAGTGAGCTAGAAAGAAAAAAAAAGGAGAGAGGCAAGGTCCACAATTTATAGAGGGAGGAAAAGAGAATTTCAACTCCAAAATATCCCTTTTCTCTCTCTGTTCTCACTATCTTTACAGGGAATGAAATGAAAACTCAAAACAGAGTAAATGGCTCTCACTTGACAACTTCACTCGCTCACTCATAAACCCTAGAATTATCTCTCATTCAAGACGAATGACCCAAATTTGTCACGCCTCGAATTCCCGATCGACCCCGGGGACGCGACTGAACGAAACAAAAGAAGAAAATAAAATATAAAGTAAGTAAATAAATAAATAACGATTTAACTAATCTAGATACAAGCCTACATACATTCCTGTTTTAAAAAAATTTCGGCAGAATCTCCTTTGTTTTTCGAGCCTTTTTCCCCCTGATAATCACAATACATCATATATATTCAAACACATCACAATCCATTCTCACTCGATGGCCACAATCTTATCAAAGTTAAATATACATCGCCTAATTATACAATCCATCACGTCTACTCCTACACTTAAACTAAAAGATCACAAATTCCATATTTATTACAATATATAATGCCATTTCCATTCTTTTCAGAAACACACCAATCTTTTATAATATCAAAATACGCCCCAAAGGCCAAATATTCTTCCAAATTTATTTCCTCTCCTTTCTCCAAGACTTCATCAAGTCCCGCGTACCAGGAGCTTTATCTGAAACCTGTGCCCACGAATGGGTCAGCGCCAACATGCTGGTATGGTACAATACTAATGTAAGGAACAAAATTAAGTCGTGGCATGTGCAAGTGTACATGTATATCTACATGCCTCCCTAATCATGCATACAATATGATGGCAATGTACAAACTACATCTGTATAAAAACCCTATATCACGTTCACAAATTCATCAACACAATGCACAGGTAATATGCGTGACACATCCATGCATCTCAATGTCACACCCATGTCTCGCTTCACGGTTCTTCTCCGTTGGCATGCAAGTACCAATATATGTCTCGCTTTACGGTCCGGACCCCGTAGGCCTGCGAGTACCTAATGGCCAATTTTGGGTTTTTCACCACAGGATCTGCACCCTCATAATGCACAACACCTCGTGCTGACCCACACTATGCTTTCAAGGAATCACACTACGCCAATATGTCATGATTTCATCATGCAATAATACAGTTCAAATGAAACATCACTTTCATAAGTATATGCAACATGCTTTAAATAATACATCACATTTAAAATCAAATCATAAGACTTCATCCACAAATCTACGAGTCATGCTCGGTCAATCTCAACACTTATGCAAATCCACATGTCACAATATCAACAATCCTTCTAAAACATAAATCACATATGATGACAACTCAAGAAGTAAATCATAACTCCCAAATAATCATGAAGAACACGGAAGCACATAAACAATCAACTCAAAGTGTCTCAAAGCAAGAACTCCTATGTGATCTTCTATCATCAGATAAGCACAAGAATCATTCAATCAATATGCACATCAATCCTAATTTAATCATATTCCTTACTTAGCAAAGTACCATACCTGATCGGGTTATCTCAACCCTCAGAAGCTATATCCACTATGCAATCCAATCAACCATGTTACTCTTTAGTCCACGGTTCGGAAGTTGAAAAAAACACACCGGCAGGTTGATCGAGTCGGCCAACCATTTTAAATCCAGTTTCATCAGCTTCTTCAGCCTTTTTCCCTCAAGTAGATGATGATCCTCACAGATTCTGTCCCTTTATCATCCCATCCATCTTATCATCCCATCCATCAGATATTGAAGAACTTTCCCTTCCAACAATTCATCACAAAAATCACAACATCCGATAGTTACAGGTTCCCCAACCTCTATCATTGGACAACGGCTCTGCTGCTTTTATTAGCCTGCTTCAAACCCTGAACAGTCAGCTTCATCTATTACTAGATTTTTCCTCTTTTCATATGTTGAATCATATGCACAATATCCCAACAAGAATGGCCAGACCACATTTGGATTCCATAAATAAACCGCTGCACAACACCTCAAGGTCTGCCTGGACAATCTCATCAAATAATTCTGCTAGCAACTATGACCTATCTTCAAAACCTTCACATGATACTACCTGCATATTCAATTAATCTTGCGTATTGCCTAATTATAGCAGCAACCATGAAATACCAGCAGGAGTTTGATTACAGAAATTCAAAGCCAAGATGTCACAAAACCACAATAACCTCGGGACAATAATAGAACTCCCTCAACCAATCTATGGAGAATCACCACCTTAATCCCTCAATCTCATCTTCTATTCGTTCTGTAATTCGCAAGCTAGTAAAGCCACCACAACAACAAAGTTCCAAAACAGAGAAAGATTGAGCATACCTGACATATTTCCAATTTTGGCTTCACCTCAGAATCCACTTCAACATTAGTAATTCCCACCTTTTCACAATTCCCAGGCTCCACGAACCCATTTGAAAAATGAGAATTTAGAGCTTCTTCTTTAGTTCCAAGCGTTGGCTTAGAATCCATGACCACTCGATGCCAACAAAGCACCGAATTCCAAAACCTTATTTATATCAGGACTTCAGAATGAACACCTGCTACCCAATCATCCTTGTAAACATTGAGAATCAGTGCTAATTCTTGCACTTCCTGTCCCACCAATTAGATACTGGAAATCAAAAGCAACATGATCAAGAAATTGCTCACTAATCCTCAACCGTTGTTCCAACGGTTCTGGTTCTGCAGCACCCAACTGCAGCTCCTCTAACCGGCTGAATCAGTCTTCCCCTGCACCAACACGCTGTTGCTTCATGCTCCCTTTGCCTAGTTATTTCAGCTCCATAGCATCACCAACTAAGCCCCCAACGGAGACCAATAAAAATAGAACAGTCGACCCTCAACGTTCATGACAGCCGCACATCAATACTCTCAACTATCTTCTGTTTTCTCACTAAAATAGACAAGAGCAACAGCACTGTCCGTCCCTCTCCTCAATTGAATAAGCGGAGTTGAATTCACCATTATTGGCTGCGTTGCACCACTGGTTTTTTTTTATTCCCTGCAGCTCTGTGATATTTCAGAAGGTTTCCTGGCTTGATCCCAAACACGACCTTTGAGCGTACAACCTTCATTTGCCAAAAACTCCAGTGGCAGCAACACCCCCATTTCCTTTCTATTCAGTTTCACCACATTCCTCCATCGCAGTCACTGTTGTGCTGCCACCGCTACACACACAAATACATACTTGCTGTACCGTTTACACACATACACACACACATAAACGCCCATATATCCCCCAATTTAAACAAATCACCAAAACCCAAATTTCTCATAAATTGACCCTTAAATTCCAAAGAGAAAACCTGATCAAAACAAGATAAATATAATCTGCAAGCAGAATTTCAGCTACAACTCGATTACCCAATGCAGCCCATCCAATAGCAAATCCAACCCGAAACCCATACATTCCGTCACAACTCCATCCACCAATACGAACTCTCCGCACCAAATCTCCTAACACCTGGAAAGCCTCATAAATCTGACCCACCGACTTTCTCTCTTTCTCCCCTTTTTCTCTCATTTTTCTCCTGTTTTCACGCGACTTGCCCCTTTCTCCTCTCTTCTTTCTTTCTCTCCTTTTCTTTTTCTCTCACTCTGTATAACCACTCTTTTATGTTTTTCCTTCTCCACCGACTTAGAGACAACCACGTTTAACACACACCACATACTACACACTACATATCCCAAGGCTGCCGACACCCACTTAATATCTCTTTTTTTTTTTTTCTATCCTACCATATGAAATATTTTATAACTATTTTATTCCACAAAATATTATAAAATGTCAGTAAATTTGTTATAAAGTCGGGGCTCAATTTTAATTATTTATTCACCAATATTGGGTCTCGTTTGTGTCCCATATTATATTCTTATAATTTATAACTCATATCAATCCCATGGATTTATCCTGGTACTTGGTTAACCGGTTTAACTATTTTATTTTATTTTTTTCCAAGTCTCTACAAAATCGATTGTAGAAATTGGAGCCCTAGGGTGCGCTGCGACCTACGAACTCCAACTGCCGCAGCTCGACCTTCGATCATCATCACTCGTAAGGACGTGCGATCTTAGGTTGGTACTGGCTTTGTTTGCCACAATTTCATGAAATTGGAGCACAATGGCAAGCTATTCAAGAAAATGAGCCCCTTTAAATGGGTTGGTCTTGGGGCTGCAGTTTGGCTTCAGATGGCATCTAGGAATGCTTATAACTTTCCTCTTTATTATATTCTCTGAAATCAGTTCTGGGTTTCAACCAACGCCAACTCACTGTGCTTAGAGTGGCCAACGATATCGATGAGAACGTCGGCCTCCTTCCTGGCATCGTCTGCAACAAATTTCCACCATGTATTATCCTCTTGATCTATGCTTTTGCATGCTTCTTTGGTTACGAGGTTCTCTTGTCACAACAAAAAACTCACCCTATGCGGCTTACGGGTCCGTGACCGGATCTGCGGCCCGTGGGCCATTCCCCGTCAAAAGGATCTGAAATACTAAGTAAAGTTTTAACAAAACATTTTATAGACATCAATTAAAATTGGCAGCATAGTCAGTTCATCATTTAATACATGCTAAAAGAACATAAGTGTTTATAAGTACAAATCCTCCAAAAACACAAACTGACAGGACCGTGATGACATGGGAGATATTAAGACCTTCCAGTATTTAATTTAATACAAAAACTTGCCAAAAAGAGCTACCAGTGGCTAGTAGGCGTCTAAAACTCCGGAGTGCTTGAGGGTTCTCCTACTTTCTGTTGTCCTGAAAAAAATAAGGGAGGGGGTGAGCTAACAAAACCCAGTAAGTAATTTCTTAGCTTTAACATGGGTCAGGGTTAGTTCACGAGAATAATGAGGAAAAGATAACAGATAACCAAGAAAAGATATCATGTATAAATATAGCCAATCACTGAGGTACAACAATAATGACCCGAGGGTCCAAATAGAGGCATATCCCACAATATGATACAAGAAACAATGACAAGGTCAATCAAAATTGGGATCTAGCCTATCATGATGAAGTGCTGTCACATACAAGACGTTAGCCAATCAAAAATATATCATGCTTGCAATAATATGATCATTCACAGGGTATAAAATATGATCATTCAACGAATACAAAAAATAAATCATCATCGAGTTCTAATAACCCAGAAATGCATGAATCACCCGGGGCCCGACATACCCTACTAGAACTCACATTTAGATTCGCCTCTTTATCTTGCGCTTACTAAATAGCGCTAGAGCTCTTATCTCTCAGGTCCCGAACGACATACAAGACCCCCAAATGATCTTTCCCCCACGCAATTTGTGAATAGATAGGCCATTGTGACTGAGCACAACCCCGGGTACATACCAGTTATCATGATCAATAAAATTTCACATAGGATGTATAACAGTACAAAACAATTGATATCACAATCAACGAGTTATGAAGTGTGTGGAATAACAAGATTTCTATTAACAAGATGTATAACAAGATCAGGTCATGGTATGATAGTACAATGATGCTCAAGTATCAGTGATCAAATTCACAATGATGTAAGTAAGTAAGTCAAATCCAAAGAATAGGCATAACTGATAACCACAAGTCGATTGGCTTCAAATCAAGTACATTAGGTAGTGATAGAATACAAATTTGGCAGCATGTGAAAAATAACGTGACTGGCTGGGAATAACCCATATTAAAATATGAAAATTACTTACCTCAAAAATAACTTTCAGCAGTTTTACAAATTCAAGTCTCTTTCTCCTTCCCTTTGAAGGTTCCTATAAATCATAAATTTAATTGTTATTAACTCATCTCAATTATTTAATGTCGATGTTAACGTTCGTGATTTATTTTAACTCTCTCAGTATTATTTAATTATATTCTTAAGGTTGCTAAATTTATTACATCGGCTTTCAGAGTATTTTATTTGGGTAAACAGACTCTACCGTTGAGTCCGGAACGTTCCAAGAAAATAAATCTAGGCCTTCGCGGCTTCTCATTTGGCTTTGGGTACCCCCTAAGGGCAAAATGGTAATTTCATGTTTTATGTGACTTAATTTTTCGGAACTCCGATTGACAAAATGGACCTCACCATTAGGTCCAGAATGTCCGACATAGTCAAAATACACTATTTGTTTTATTAATTTGGACATTGGAATATTTACCTATTTTTAAATAATTTAAATTAATAAATTTAATTTAATAATAACAGTATAATGTATACATATTTTCAGTTGGATTTATAATGGGCGAGAATTGGGTGGCATAGTGGTTGGTTAAGCGCCACCCCCCTACTGGTCTTAGGTTCGATTTGGCGGAACAACGGCCGTCCCATTTTTTTTTCCAGAGTTTTCCTAATCCAAACAGCGTATAGTGAATTAATTTGAGGATAGGCTATCCTCATTCCAAACCGGTTTACTAATTTAATCCTCTAACCCTACGGCCAAATAGTTCCGAACCCCCTTTTATTTCAAAATCCCCTACACGAAAGCGTCGTCCCAATAATATGTTGGCTCGCTTACAAGTCAACAGGCGTCCGAGTTAACACATTAGGTCTGATCGAGTTGGGCGAGTCGACTCATTCGACTCGTCGTCTTCTCCATCGTGTAGGGCTACTTTTGCCCTAATAGTAGTTTCCAATCTTTTCAATTCCGTGACTTTTTCAAATGCCTTTTTTTCTGTTTTGAATGGTATCGATTACTGAGGGTCTAGGAAGCATTTTGGCATTCATCTTAGGGCTCGAATCAAGCTCTAGGAGCCATGGTGGGTTGGTTAGTCGTGACCTGTAACTGGTTCATAAATGGCCATTTCATCACCATTTCGAGTGTGGTTTGGCTTGTTTTGACCGTTATGGCAAGGGGGTTTGATCCTCATTCCAAAAACAGGGAATAGGGGTCTATTTTAAAAGGTGGGTTCTAAACCCGTGACCTGCAATTACATTTTTAGTGGTCTTCCTTAGGGTGTTTGGGTCGCGGTTTAGGGTTGTTAGAACCTTCATGAGGTCTAGTTTAGGGCTTGACCAACCAAACTTGGTTTGACCTCGATGGTCATAGACCTGCACTTATGGAGGTCTGTCAATGGCAGCTTCCCATGGATCATGTACCCCGAGCTTCTCAAGCTCTCCTATTCTGCTCAAAATCTGTCCCTTAGTGTCAATTTAATGCATGCATGCAATGTAAGGCTTAAATCAAACTAAAACAGTGAGCAAATTTCAAAAAGAAATTTTGAGTTGTGGTGGTATTATACCTTCAACCGTGTATCTCTCCTCCACCTAGGCTCATTGAAATCCTCAATGTGGGGCTCAGTTTTGCTATGCACTTCCCAGCTCCCCCTTCTTTGTACACTTCTACTTAGATCCACACACACACTTGCATACACACACACAAGGTCTCTCTCTCTCTCTCTCTCTCTCTCTCTCTCTATTACTCACGTACACACAATGTCTGGATACACAACATGCACTTCATGTATTTCAAAAATATATAACTCATATCTATATAAGTGTACACCTATGCATGCATCCTTAGGGTTTGGGGTGTGATGATGAGGGCTGGGATTTAGACGTGATAATGTGGCCTAAGGCAAAGAGTGATGAGGGATGAGGTGTTGCATGAATGGCCATTGGCCAATTTGGGAGGTGGGCTTGGTTAATTTAAGTTTATATATATTTTGTTGTATAATTAAACACAAAAGTGTTGGCAACCAACTTGGTAAAATTTTTAGATGCTATAAGTTTCCCTCACTTGGTCAAGTGTTTGAATCCCCTTGGCCTCACATTTTGGCATTTTTCTCCAATTTTGGGCTTATGCCTTGTTTGGCTGGCGCATGTTTCTATTTTAGTTATTTCCTTAATAACTTCTTTTCTATTGCTCATTTTATGAAGTGGTTTCTTCTGGTGGTTTCCTATTTAGGTTAGCTTCGATATCAAAGGCCTTGCACCTATTTTTATCTCATCGTGTTTTTCGTAGTTAGCTAATTCGAGTTTTAATAGTGTTAAAATAGAGCTTAAATAGCTAAATCACTGCATTAGATTCCCAAAAGACTTTATTACATTGATTAAATAGTAAAATAAAGTTCGGGGTGTTACATCTCTAGCTCGCCGTGAGCCGTACTGTTGAATCCTTGCCTTATTGGCTGTTATGGATTGCACTTTGTGTTGCCACCAACAACAGTGCTTGGCTCAACACGGCTATGCTTGTAACCAACATGCGAAACTTCCCTCTTAGTCGGGGCACTGTTGCAGGTATTCTCAAAGGTTATGGGGGTGGGTTGAATTTTGGACAGCGTGTCTAGACTCTAGAGACTTCAGAGAGAGATTTCCCAATTAAAGAGGTGTTGTAACTCGGTTAATGCACAACTCCAAGTCAAACCGATTCATTTTTATCTTCAGAATCTTTAAAATTATTGTTTTGTTAGGCTGTTTCTATAAATATTTAGCTTTTGGGTACTGCGTAATAGTTGCAAAATCAGTCCTTTCAAAGGGCGACGAACTAAAAATTCTGAGAGTTATTAGTGTTTTGTCTTGCTTCAAATATAGTGCGGTTTTAGGGTTTGTAATGATGATACTTTGAAAGAAAAGTGATTGGTTTTGGTGGGTTTTGTATTAGAACTTTGAGTTCATAGGGTTTTATAATCTCGTTACTATTGTACGGGCATCTAACCTTGGCCGGTGATTTTATTTGGTTTTAAAGGCTTAGTCTTGCTGTTTGATTAGGTCTTGGAATAGGGTTTATGGTTTTTTCTGTTTGCCAAGGAAAAGTTGATTTTTTCGGCCTACCAAAAAGAAGTATTGATTTTTTATGGAACTGTATGAAATTGGCGGTATTGAGCATTTGAATTGGTGGTTATAGTTTGTGATTTTGAAGTTTCTGGATGTTCAGTTGTTGTTGGTTTTCTTAAAAGGGGTTTAAGGTTTCTTTGGGGTTTGTTATCTGGTTGTGGGAATTAAGGAAAGGATTTCAAGTTTTGTGAAGCTTTAATCAAGGCTGATTTCTGGCTACTATTCTTGGTTTACCTTGTTGGAGTTGGTTCCGAGGTTACTGTTCTCAATAACCTGGCCCAGATTGGAATAGCTCAAGGTGTGATGATACAACAATCCTATTATCTCTCTTCAGCTTTTGCAATTTTGTGGGTCGTCTCAGCAATGGTACAATCTCCGAACATTTTGTTAGGGACCCTCGTTAAGGAAGGAATTTTGAATTAAGATTTTAGGACTTCAGGTGAGTTTTTCATACCATGTTGAGGTGGATTTTCATTATAGATATAAATGTCAACTCTTTTATGACTTTGATAATTGACACCATGTGAATATTTTTCATGCCATGTCTAAAGTAGATTTCATTACACATACTAATATTAAACTCTTTTATGACTTGAAAATAGACGCCCCCTATTAATATCTATATTGTCTTTCCTTTAACTTAGGAAAATGTTTTATAAGATACTCATGAAACTATACAGTTTTCTTACCAAACTCTAACTATTTTGACAAAGGATAAATATGGAACTCTTATTTGAATAACTGAGATTCTTATTCTTATTGATTTTGGATATGATTTTGATGTTTTGAACAAAACACTCTTCTATGATTGGTCATTATTGAATAGATTGTGACCTTATTGAACCCTAACCACGGGGTATATTAGTGGTATTATTAAATTTTGATCTCAGTCAACGAGGTTTTAATTTGTTGACCATAGAATCTTTTAGGATTGGTCATTATTGAATAGATTATGACCTTATTGAACCCTAATCACGAGGTATATTGGTGGTATTATTGAATTTTATCTCAGTCAGCAAGGTTCTAATTTGCTGGCCATAGAAGGAAAATTTTAATGATTTGAACTCTTGTGAATATTGAATGTGAACTAGGATTAAACTTTGAATCATCGAACTGAGAACTATTGAACCACGAACCGAACTATGTTACCGAACTATGATGTTGATTTGACTATGACTATTGATATTGAAAAAGACTTTGAACCGTAACTATGATCGAGTTACAATATTAGACTATGATGTTGATTTGACTATGACTATTGATATTGAAAATGACTTTAAACAATGTTTGAAATATAATACTAATCATCATTATCAAACTATGTTATTGAATCATTATTATGATTGAGCTATGTTATCAATTATTGATTTACGACTGTGATTGAACTGAGATTTATCGAAAATGACTTTGATACTATTTTCTGATCCATTGTACTTTGATATGATGTAATCTAATTCCATATGAGTATAGACATTTCAGAATGTACTACATAGTAGTTTTGAAACCCTTGGCATGTTATGGAATACTCACTGAGCTGTTGAGCTCATACGAATTTTTATCCAATATATTTTAGGTAGCGATATTGGCAAGGAACTAGCAAGATTAGTCAGGATAGCCGAAGCTTATAAACTGTGAGCCCTTTTTGTATTAGGATCATGTTAGAAATGATGTAGTTACTTTTGTAAATTATGAAATGTATATCGAATACGACGTCAACAGATTTTGAGAATTTACATCATGTACATTTGTAGTCACTATGTAATATATATGAATGACTGTTGTTGAATTGTATATTAACGCTTCCGCAATAGAAAAAGAATTTATTCCGCTACGTTTGATTAAATAAAAATGAGAAAAGTACTGTGATCATTGAAAAAGGCCTCGGTGGCCAATCACAAACCCCTAATCTGTATAGGCCGGGTTCCGGCTCGTGAGAACTTTGATGACATTGAATCACAAAATGTTAAATGTTTTGTGCCTATAAATGAAAATAGTTGGTTATGGCATAGAATATTAGGACATGCTAGCATGGACTTAGTTTCAAACTTGTCTAGACATGAATTAATTAGGGAATTACCCAAAATCAAATTTTAAAAGATGGTGTTTGTGGTACTTGCCAACTAGGAAAATAAATTAAATCCTTATTCAAAAATAAGAAAGACTTCTCAACAAATAGGCCTTTGTAATTCCTACACTTAGATTTTTTTGGAGCAACTAGAATTACAAGATTAAGAAGAAAACATTATGCCTTTGTGATTATTGATGACTACTCAAGATATATTTTGGTATTATTTCTCTCTCACAAAAATGAGGCACATGAAGCATTTACTAAACTATATAAAAGAATTCAAAATGAAAAGAACTACCTCACAAATAATATAAGAAGTGATAGATAAAGAGAATTTAATAACAAAGATATAGAAAAATATTGTTGTGGGCGTCAGCACAAGAAAAAAGGGAAAACGGCGTCATCTTTTTTATAGATTTAGAGAGATCCTGGCTGTCTCGTTTCCCTAAAGGTGGGAATGAACGCTTCTTATGGGAGATTAAGATTAAAGAGTTGCCAACTTGTTTTCAGGCAAGAAACAAGCAAACCCGTTACAGCAAAAAAATAATTAAAAGAAAACTGAAAAAGAATGAAATAATAGAAATTTACATTGCATTGTCTGAAAATAAAATAAGGCACTGAAATAAAGCGAAAAACAAAGAAAATATGGATTCAAGGGCTAAGGTACGGAGTGGGAAGGTGTTAAGCACCCACCCCGGCCGATCTGAATAGATCACACCTCGAATATTCACTTGCAATGCCATTTTGTCGTGAGAAAAACTGAAGAAAAAAAATGTGAATCCAGAAAAGATAAATAATAAAAGATCTAATGTAAAGAAATAAAAGAGAAAAGACGGAAAGAAAATCTAACTCGGGCCCGAAGGCTTCCTACATATCCATTCAAAAAACGGAATCAGAGTCACATTGTTTTCCTGTTTACCTTCTTTTATCAAGAGTAATAAAAAAGATGAGATCAACTGGATCTAAAGAAAAAAGAAATTGTTAAGGATTTGAGAGCGTACCTTATTTAGTCGTGGTAGTCGGGCAGCACTTCGGCTAGGAAAGTTTGAATTGGAGACTTTAATCGGGCAGATCTCCATCTTATTCTTCAGTTTGGAAAGCGTTGCTTCGGCTTGCTTCACGAAGGGAGGCTATCACTTCGGCAGGACTTCGGCCTCAAGAGAGGGAGAGTTCTTGTAAAGAGAACTCTAGAATTAAACTAACAGCGTGAGGCTCTGAAAATCGTGTATTTTTGTCCCTTCAAACTGATGGTTAGAGGGCTCTATTTATAGAAAAATATGGAGATTTGATCCAAATGTCTAAAATAAAACCCTAAAACGAAGGGCTAGGATCATGTCTTGAGTGATAATTAGCTAATTAAATAAATAAAAAATTAAATAAGAATGATTATACTAACTAAATGAATTAATAAATAATTATGACAATGCACGAACCAATACAATTGATGTCTACATACAAGAGCCAATGAGATAAAAGAGAAATAAAATTTAATTAGAAAATAGACTCTAAAATGAAAACATCTGGGTTCAATGTATCTTCATTTAAGGAAATATCAAGAAACCAACTTTATGGAAACTCTAACGGTGAAAAGTCCTAATTAAGCCTAAATACACTACTATTACTCAATATTATCAAATTATCCCCAATTCGGTAGAGAATAGGGGTGCAAACGAGCCGAGTCGAGTCGAGTATCTGATGTTTGGGCTTGACTCGCGAAACAATCGAGTCTGGCTCGACTCGGCTCGAAACTCGACTCGAGCTCAAATTTCTGTTCGAACTCGGCTCGTGAATGGCTTGTCAAGCTCGAGCTCGAACTCGACTTGGCTCGAAAAGATAAACAAGCCTAATTCGAGCTCGAGCTCGAGTTACTGGGATTCAAACTTTTTAAGTTTTTAACATATATAGCAAATTCATCCTTGTAAAGCAAACAATTCATTCTCAAACCAATCACATTATAGTCAAGCCAAAGAAGAATAATCAATAAATTAGTCATTACAATTAGTTAATCTTGCCCCATTAGCATCTGTAATTGTAATCAGATAAATAAACAAATGAAGTCTTCACATATATACACAATATACACAAAATAAATTTATTTTCCATTGATGCCTACAAGTACTGTGTGAAATCTTTATCCTGATGCATTGCTTCATGTTTAAATCTGCTTAAGAAATTTGATGCTGCCAAAGGATTGCTTCATTGTGTTTTCCTTCCAATAATTGGCAGCATGATGGAAGATGCCAAATGCATAACATCAACTATGGAAGAGAAGGGCTGCTTGGTTCTTGGCTGGAAATCGAAGCCAATTGTCGCGGCTTCTTGCTGGAAATGCTGAGCCATAGCTACTCAATTTGCAGGTCCAGACTGGGATTGAAGTCCTGCAAATAAACAATAAGGAAATTCAAATTACATGGAACTCAGAAGCTATGTAACTGTATAATAGCAAGTATACATGATGTCTTGTTCGCTATTGCTTCTAACGATAATATGTAGTATTGTTAAAAAAAAATGTGCAGTACAAAATTGCCACTATTTGTATCAAATACACACGACTCTCTTAACAAATAATGTGCATCAAGAAATCATTGTCAAGCATTCAACCAAAAAGTCATTCCAGAAAAAAAGAATGTTTTACGGTATCACTTATTGTCTTCTCATAAATGTGATAATTTGAAATTGTTATTCATATTTCAACAGTCAGTTTGATGCCAAAAATTGTTCAGCAGCTCAATTGAAGAGGTAGTAAATTCAATCTCCATGGATAGTTCTGGGCCTTGATTGAAATCTGTACATTTAAAAAGATATAATCCACTTGGACAATAAATAATATGTGAACTTAGATGTAACATCACCTTCTGCATCTTGGTTTTTGTTTGAGGGAATCCTATCATTGCAGCCAAATGATAATCAAGCTCTGCAACAAGCAAATATAAAAATAAATAACTGTAAAAGTACACTTGGAAATTGCTCAGCAGCTCCGACCAGGCGTGTTAATGTATTGATCTTATGTTTAGGATGGTAAATGACATAGACATAAATTAGGAGGTTTAGGCACCTTAGTACACTTTAATGTAGTGTTTTTTTAAGCTTTACTTCATTCATTTTTACATTTTCACAGAATCAATTTATTACAATATTTTTGAAAAATGCTGAAAGCATTTTGGTTTCTAAATATGTTTTTGAAATTTGAAATATGTTTTTAATATGCCTTACGCTGATTTTAAACTATTTTTTTGCTTAGTCAAAATTAATCTTGACTAGTATGGTATTGTATGGGTCTGGAGAGGCTTACTATCGTAATACATTAGCTATATGGTTTAATCCCAATATCTGGTGATTATATTAAGAAAAAATATATCAGAATACATATTCATCAAGCTCTAATATAAGAATGCCATACCATATCATTGGCAATAGCCACAATAGGTGAAAACCTGGCAAAGAACTGAGAGGAAAATGAAGCCTCTTTCTGCAAGAAAAGCAGGCAATGAAAACCGATACATTTAATTGGTTTCCCATCACTGGGAACTAATATGATAACAATGGCTTCTAGCTTACATAAACTCGTTAATGCCTTCCCACGGATGTAAAACTAGGAGTTAAAATTTCAAAGAATGAATTATTACCAGGATAAAGGGGATACCAGTTCTAGCAGGCTTAACTGATTTTCCATTTGCCCTCGCCTCGGAGGTGATCACAGGCTTAATATTGTCACGACTCCTATTCAGAGTTGAATTTTCTCGACCTGTATGGAATGTAAAAGTTTACATGAAAGATGGTTAAATCATCATTTGAGCAATTCCCTAGGCCAACTTGTTTAGTATAGGATGTAAAAACCTAGTTGTGAAGCTAAAAGAAATGTTACCAAAGAAAACCACAACAGACCATGTTGGTTCTAAGAGCAACCAAACTTCCATGCATAAGGTGTTAAGCCAAACCATATGAAAATCATATTTACAACTCAAACTCAAATTCCTTTCCAGCTAATAATTAATAAGATATAAATTTATGAGAAATCCCTAAGTTTGGTTGGGGTCCATCACTAATAATTGGTATCCACTAGATTGCCCAAGAGAGTGCCAATCAATACAGCAATCATTATTCATTATATAAAGCTAACTAACATGAATAGTGAGAGTGGTTTCAACTGACTGCAGTTACCTCTATGGTGAGAATATCAGATGGCTTTGGTTAATACAATGATGTTAGCAATAAAAGATACCAGCTAGTTTAGTTGGTAATAGCATGTTGGTGGTAACACTGCATACTTCAGTTTGACTATCTTAAGGACCTTGAACACTGTCTTCATTCCCTGTTCCTACTAGCCTATTCCCGAGAAAAAAAAAAAAGATGTTAGCTACTTGTTACTTTTGCAATCAATTTGCCTACTAAGATAGCTATCAAGGAATGGTATCGAGCTGTAAATATCTTTATGATATGGAAATAATATGCAAAATATTGTTTCCATGCTTTCAAAGGAAGTTTTGCTCAGATGAACACATACATACATTTACATTAAAAATAAACCACGAAGAGAAATAATTGTTCATCAAATTAAGAGAAATGGGGATCATTTTACCATTCATTTGTGTTCCATGGAGTGCAAATATTCTATGCTGAACAAAAAGTCAAAAGATATTTGACTGTAAAAGACTCCAAATGGTTTAATCAGTCAGGAAACACACAAAAAAAGGGAGGGAAGGAAAAAATTTGGTAGAGTTCAATTATGTTATTTAAAACTATATTAGAACTCATATTTGCATTAAAAAGGAATATCTGTGAGCCAAATATTAAAGATGTCTCATAGAACTTGTTCACACTTCACACATCATGTATTCACTATGAAGCTGCTATCTCATATTTTTATCCTTTTGCTAACCAAGCCCCTTTAATTATATAGTGCATATGAAAGGGACATTTAAGAAAAAGGGAGAGGAGGCGTACATTCATCTGAAACTAAAAGTGAACTTTCTGTTGCAGATTTTATATGTCAATATAAGAAAATGGAAAATTGTTTGTTGTTTTAAACTAAGGAAAAGGTGAAAGAAGTCCAAGCAAATAGGAAAAAAATAGACATGTAATTTTCTTCAGACTTCAAAGTACAAGTTTAACAAGCAAGGAATTTATACCATTTGGGCGCTTTTATCCTCCACCGCGTTGAACTTTCCGAAAGCAGCTCTGATGCAATTGTTGTGGCATTTCCCTGTGGTGGGCCAAAAATGATGGCTGGCCTGAGAAGAAAAATTACAACAACATTATTAATAAAAAGAGATGAAAATGGGATAGCCACATCATTGGAAAGAAATATAGCTTAAATAGGATTGCACTATTTCAAATAAGGTTTACTTCTGTTTTGATAAAAAGTTCTGTAGCTCAAAAACAAATGAAAATCAGCATGACAGACAACCTGGATGAAAATCATGTTAGTTTAAATCCATAAAGCAGTAAAACTAAACCAAGAACTGAGCACTAAACTACCTCTGTCTACACAAAAACAAAACCCATTTAAATAGCAATCAAACATTAAGAAAATCCAATTACATTCAAATCCAACAACATTCAAATCCATAAAAAGAAATGTCAAAATGTCATGCCCTCAAACATTAAGAAAATCCAACTACATTCAAATCAAAAGTCCTACGTTAAACACAACCATTCAACATAGCAAATTGTTCCATAACAACATAAATAAAAATAACAAAAAATTAGACTCCATTGTCCTTCAGCACTCCCAAAAGATTTCAACCTACATAAAGAATTAACACAAATTAGATCATGCATTGTATTAAAATTTAAAAGTAATATTGAATATATTTCAAGGTGACTAATCATACAAGTATAAGAAGTAATACCATAACCACTAGGGTAGATCAAACTCCACATGAGACGGCTTTTCTCGCTACAAAATAGAAGTAATAATTGTTCATAAGTTTGATTAACCATAAAATCAACTACAAATTACAACAAAAAAATTAATATATAAGAACTATTTTACTTACTTCTGAACCTTTCTTCAGCCCATGAAGTGCACGTACCCAATCAGCACCACAAAGTAAAACTTGTACTGTTTCAGGCAATAGTGATGCACGATAAGGATCAATAACTCTACCACCGGCACTAAAAGTAGACTCTGAAGCCACTGATGTAATAGGAATTGACAATATGTCACGAGCCATCTTCGACAAGATACGAAACTTGAGAGTATTTGCTTTCCACCACTCCATGATATTGAACTTATTTGCTGAACCCTCAGCACAAATAAAGGCACTCTCGTCCAAGTAGACGTCCAAGTCAGATTTAGAGGGTTGAATGGTATCAACAGTCCTACTAACATGACCCAAAATTAGAGAACTCCCAGTCACAATTGTTTGTCCAATGTCATGATCACCACCACTAGCACTGGATGAACCAATTTCTCGAGTTGTTCCCTGTCCACCTTCGCCCTGTACAGTGTGTGTTGCAGCATGAGTAACAACATACTCATTATAGATCTCATACAAAGCTTGCTTCACAGTGACAATATTCCTATTGGCTTCTGCCTCAGGATATATATCTGGAAAGCAATAGTTAACAATAATCATTTTGTATCTTGGATCTAAAATTGCAGCAATCGCCATCAACAAGTTACATTCACTCCAATATTTGTCAAACTTGGCTTTCATCATTGAAGCCATTGCTCGAATAAATTCATTATCATCAACAGACTTCTCATTTAAGAGTACTTTTATCCTCCAAAGCTCAGAAAGGAATAAGTTAGCAGTTGGATACTCAGTTCCTGATATGATGTTGGTAACTACATTAAAAGTTCCCAAGAAATGACATACATGCTCTACTTTTACCCAATCTTCAACACTTGGCACATAAATAAAACTCGAATCTCTGTCTTGGTATCTTGGGAACACTTCTCTAAATTTCAATGCAGTAGCCAACATCATATATGTGCTATTCCAACGGGTAGGACAATCTAAAATCAACTTCTTTGAAGACAATTGCAATTGCTTTGCTATATCACTGAATTGGATCATTCGAGCGTCCGATGCGATCAAATATTTAACTCCTTCCCTAACAATATCCACTATACCTTTTACTTCTTTGATTCCATCTTGCACCAATAAATTGATTATATGTGCACAGCAACGCACATGAAAAATCCTTCCACCAAAAGATAACTTCTTCTTTAGTGTAAAGTTGTCTTTCAAAATCCTCAAAGCAACGTCATTATACCTCGCATTATCCACTGTAATTGTAGAAACTTTATCTTCAATCCCCCATTCTATGAAACACTTCTGAAGAGCATCAACAACAATAACCCCACTATGAGGAGGTGGCACATGAAAGAAATTCAACACCCGCTTTTACAAATTCCAATCCGAATCAATAAAATGGCCAGTTACAACCATATAACCAATCTTTTGATTACTTGATTTCCACATGTCTATCGTTATGTTAACTTTGTTGACACTTTTAAACAATGTCTTCAACTTCTTCTTCTCTATCTCATAAGCGGATATGCAATCAGTTTTTATAGTAGTGCGAGTTATCTTTTGCCAATATGGAGTATTTGCTCTCATGAACTTGTTAAAGATAACATCCTCCATTTGCATAAACGGATACTCATGATATAGTGTCATATGTGCAGCAAGCTCTCTTACCTTGGCACGATCATACTTGAAGTTGGCAATAGATCCCGCACATTCAGATGCAACTGTCTCAACAGATAGCACCGTTTGCTTCTTACTAGCAAGTTGATGTTGTGTACAACGCTTCAAGTGCCTATGAAACTGCGTTGTGGCACCCGTTGAAGGCATGTTAAATTTTGCTAGGCAATAATTACACTTTACCTTTTTAGACCTATCAGTATCGACTACTTCCTCAAAATCATTCCAAATTGTAGAAGTTCTCTTTCTAGGCTTCCTTTGAAATGCATGCTTGTGAGGGTCAGCATCCTCATTTTGAGTATCATTTGTCTCATTCCCCCTGCTTTCATTGTTTCCCTCATCATTTCCATTGTTCCTTTCATCGTTGCTAATGCCCCCCATATCTATTCCATCTTGATCAATATCTTCCATTAGTGGACTTGTAGAGGATTCTTCAAATGAAAATGGATTACATGAATCGTGTTCTTGAGAGGTAAATCCAGGTTGTCCAATAGACATATCTATTAACAAAATGAAAATAAATATTTTCAGTTTGACATTCTAAAAAAAAACAAAAGTCAGAAAATGAAGACATGGAATAAATGATTTTGTCTATATAATAGGCCATTTAATAATAAGCAAATGAGATAAGAGATCTTATAAACTCACCACAAATGATCATGAAACTACCTCTCGTCTGAAATTACCTCCAAGAACTGATGTAAAGTCCAATATATTCAATCTGTTCACACAATAGATTGGATTAGGCAATATTTGGGAAAAATTGCTCCAAAAAATGATCAATAAATAGAAAACAAAAAGAAGAAACTTTGAGATTACAGATTTCAAGACCTAGCAATTATCCCATTTACAACTACTTGAATTTAAAAAATGAAGCCATGCCATAAGCATTTTTGCAATTCAAAACTACTGAATCAATCCAGATCATACAAAAAAAGAACGATAAACAATTAAAAATAAAATAAAATAAAATAATTAGAATCCTCCACTTGATTGTCAATTGGTTGGCAACCATCTCATAACCTGGCTGACAAAAAAAACCTAAACAACCAATTTTACAATTCAAAAATACAGAATCAATCCAGATCACGGGAAAAAAAAATCACAAAAAATATTAAAAATGAAATTAATAAAATAATTATGAGACTCTACCTGCTTGAAAATTAGTTGGTCCCAAATCTGATAACCTTACTGACAAATATTAAAAATACTAAACAACCAATGAGTCTGGCATAAATACTAACATCCATTTGGTTGTCTTAATTATAAAAAATTGGTTGACATATTCTTTGTTCAAGAATATCATCAGCCCTCTTCCAGTCTGTCCACATGGTTATTTTTTAACTCTGAATTTTTAAAAGATCAAAATTACATTTTTAAAATTAACAATGGTTCATATAAAAAAAATTGGGGGTTATGTTCTAATAAAACCAATACTAAAAAATACAATATCTAATTTTATTTTATTTTGAAACATCACACCCTTTAACAGCAGTTGTTCTCTCCCATACTCAATTCTATCAAGACTAACCAAAGCCATCAAACCACCTTATATTCGTGGCCAACCACCATGGGCAAGCCACCACCGTCAAACATCAATGCAACAGACAACAAAATATTTTGCCAATCCTACACAAGAATGATCCAACAAAATAACCCAATTAAAAGTTCATTCAAAATTAAATATATTCTTGGTGAATTTTAAAAAGAGATGATATCCCAATAGATAGATGAATCATTCCACAGAAAATCAGGCTCTCAATTCCAATCCGAAATCCCTAAAAGTTGAAGAAAGACTGAGATCTGCGCACACTACTAATCTAATTAAACTTTTTTCTTTTATTATTATTATTTCAAAACCTGAAGCTCCCAACTTTTTTTTTTTGTTTATTACTTTCTCAAAACCTGTTCATACTTGAACAAAAGAAAAAAAAAAAAAACTGTTAATATTTTTTTGAAAAATGAAAAAAAAAAAGATAATCAAAATTTTAAAAATTACAAAAAGAAGCAATCACCAGATCTGAAATCCATACAGCCTCCTTTGTGGCTGATCGATCCATTGAAAGTTTGAAACCATTGCGAGAAGCAATCACCAGATCTGAAATCCATGGATTCCAGCAAAAAAAAAAGATGGGGACAAAGAAAGGGGATAGAGAGAGAAAGAAAGAGTAAATGGACAAAGGAGGGGTTTTCTTACCTCTTTGAATGGTGACGCCGGAACTGTGTTCTCGTTGGAGAAGGGATGATCGGAAACTTGAAACTTCAAAGCTGCAAGCCGGCAAGCCGCTTTCTCTTTTTTTCTCTCTTACGAATCAGTTTCTAGAGCCTTCTACCGAGTTCTACGAATGAACACTTAGAAACCTAAGCTATTTATACTTAAAAAAATAAACGAGTCACGAGCCAAGTTACGAGCCGAGCCAATATTCGAGCTTATACGAGCCTGTTCATGAGCCTAACGAGCCGAGTCTCTTTTTGGCTCGGCTCGGCTCGTTTAATAAACGAGCCCTATTTTGAGCTCGAGGTCGACTCGTTTATTAATTGAACCGAGTTTGAACGAGCAATAATCGAGCCGATCTCGAGCTGTTCATGAACGGCTCTGTTCGTTTGCACCCCTAGTAGAGAACCTCTAGATTGCCACAAGATATGTGAAAAGACCAAATTATCCCTAATTCATCACAAAATGGCTAAAATTACCAAAATACCCTCATATAGGTAAAATGATATGAAAATTACAAAAATGCCCATCAAGTGACTAGGAAGTCCTACTAAGGGTAGGATTGTGCCAAAATTTTCAAAATGCCCTTAGTGGGCAAAAAGGTGCTGAAATTACCAAAACGCCCCCCGATGGGCAAAAGAGTCCTTCTTGGATTGGGACTCTATCAAGAGAGTCCTAACTAGAGTGAGACTTTATCGAAAAGAGTCTTACTTGGACTAGGACTCTATCAAGAGAGTCTTAACGGGAATAGGACTTTGTCAAGAGAAGTCTTAATGGAACTAGGACTTTGGCAAGAAAGTCCTAGCGGGAATAGGACTCTGTCAAGAGGAGTCCTAATGGAAATAGGACTCTATCGGGAAAAGTCCTACTTGAAGTAGGTTTCTTGGCATAATTACCGAATTGTTACTACTTAATCAAAGGTCACAAAAATGAGGTGTTTACAATTGTGATGAAAATAGAATTGGTTATAATTTTTCTACACCTAGAACTCCCCAACAAAATGGAATAGTTGAAAAGAAAAATAGACCACTTCAAGAAATGGCTAGAACAATACTTAATAAACATAACTCACCTATATATTTTTGGGTTAAAATAGTAAACACTACTTGTTATGTGATAAATAGGGTGAACATAACGCCAAAACTCAATAAAACACTTTATGAGCTTTGGAATAGTAAAAAGCCAACCATTAGTTATTTTTATATGTTTGGTTGTAAATTCTATGTGCTAAATGATGAATATAACTTGAAAAAAATTTATGTAAATTCAATGAAGGAATTTTCCTAAGATATTTGACAATAAACAAAGTATATAGAATCTTCAATAAGAGAACTCTAACTTTAAAAAAATCTATACATGTTATATATGTTGAATCTTATCCTTATGCTTCAAAGAAAAACATAGATGATGAGAATGTACAAAATGAATCAAATACAAATAAACTACTTCAAGAAAAATATAATTCAAATAATAAGAATCTTGAAGAAGAAAAAGAAGACAATCAAATAGAAAATAAAAATATAACTCAAGATTTTGGCTTAGGACCTTCTAAAGGTCAGAAGTTTGCCAAAGATCACCCTATAGATAAAATCATAGGGGAACCAACTCAAAAAAATATTACTAGAGCATCCTTAAGAAACGTGTGTAATAATCTAACATTTCTATCTCAAATTGAACCCAAGAATATTCAAGAAGTTGACAATGATGAGTTTTGGATATTAGCTATGCAAGAAGAGCTTAATCAATTTGAAATAAATGATGTATGGACCTTAATTTCTAAACCTAAATATCAAAGTGCAATTGGAACCAAATGGATTTTTAGAAACAAAAAGGATGAAGAAAGAAATATAATTAAAAATAAAGCTAGACTATAGCCCAATGTTACAATCAAGAAAATACATTGATTATGAAGAAACATTTGCTCCGGTTGTTAGATTAGAAGTAACAAGAATGTTGCTTGCCTTTGCATGCTATAAGAATTTCAAGTTATGTCAAATAGATGAAAAAAGTGCATTCTTAAATGAATTCATATCCAAAGAAGTGTCCCTATGTTTGGATGGAAGGAATTGGAAAGAAAGGGAAGGGAAGGATAAGAAAGGAGAGCTTGTATCATGTTTGTTTTAAAAATTAGGAAGGAAAGGGAGGGAAAGAGAGGGAAAGAAAGGGAGAGCTTAACCCTCATTTTAGTAATTTTGTTATCCCTCCAAAAGTGGGCGGAAACGGAGGGAAAAGAAAGGAAAGATTTAATAAATTTTTTATAATACCAATATTACCCTTAAAATTATAAATGTCAAAATAAAAATGACATCTCTGTCTTAGGCATAATAGTAAAATAATATAAAATCATTTCTTTTCCTTTCTTTCCTTTATCATTCTCAAACAAGATAGTAGTCTTTCCTTTCTTTTCCTCTCATTAGTTATCCAAACATAAAAGAGGGATTACTCTCTCCTCCCCTCTCCTTTCCTTTCCCTCATAACTAATACTATCATTTCCTTTCTTTTTCCCCCTAGTTATCCAAACGAACTGTGTATGTTGAGCAACCATTCGATTTTGAAAAACATGAAAATCCAAACCTTGTGTATAAATTAACAAAAACTCTATATGGTTTGAAGCAAGCTCCAAGAGCTTGGTATGAAATACTTAGTGGTTTCCTCACCAAAAATGAATTTACTAGATGAAAGATATATACGACTTTTTTTATTAAGATAAAAGAAAAAAGACAGGCTCAACATGCAAATATATATAGACGATATTATATTTGGCTCAACCAATGAAGATCTATACAAAGATTTTTTCAAATGTATGTATGATGAATTTTTAAAAAAGCATGATAGAAGAGTTAAACTTTTTTATAGAATTAAAAATTAACACTAAAAAAAGAAACATTTATTAATCAATTTAAATATGTTAAATAATTACTTAAAAAGTTTGGTATAAGAGAAACAAAATCTATAAGTACTCCAATGAGTACTACCACGAAACTTAACAAAGATGAAAAAGAAAATGATATAGATATTAAAAAGTATAGAGGTATGATTAGAAGTCTCTTGTATATCATAATAAGTAAGTCTGTATAATATTCAGTGTATGCTTGTGTGCAATGTTTCAATCATGTCCAAAAGAATCACACCTAAAAGTTGTGAAAAAAAAATCTTTAGGTTCTTAATAGGAACAATAAATTTAGGACTATTTTATCCTAGAAATATATTTTTTGATTTACTAAGTTATTCAGATGTAGATTTTGCTAGATGCAAGGTTAATAGAAAATGTACAAGTGAGACTTGTCACTTTCTAGGACATTTCCTTGTGTTATGGTTTAGCAAAAAGCAAAATGTCGTAGCATTATCCATAACCGAAGCTAAATATGCATTACTTAGGAGTTATTATTTCCAAATGCTTTAAATGAAGCAATAATTTCAAGACTTTAAATTTAACTATGATCACATACCAATCAAATTTGATAATACTAGTGTTATAAACATAAGTAAAAATCTAAATAACACTCTAAAACTAAACATATAGAGATTAGATGTCATTTTCTTAGGTATCGTGTGCAAAATAGTGATGTAATCCTTGAATTTATTGATATGAACAACCAATTAGCGGATATGTTTACCAAACCACTGCAAGAGGAAAGATTTTGCTTTATTAGAAGAGAAATCAGAATAGTTGATGAAAAGGATATATTTGAGCAACTAAGTGATAAGAATAAAAAATGCTGAAATCAATCGATTATCATTAAGACTAGTTGACCAAATCTAAGAATAGTTGACTATATTGGCTACTGAAGTGAATAAATCAAGCCAGAAATTAGTTACTAGACATACTAGTTAACTTATGGTAAAACTAGTCGACTATATAAATAAACCAGTCGACTGTTCCAGAACTAGAGAACAAATTAGTCGACTGATTCAATCGAATCTATATATATATATATAGACCTTATTTTAAAACATTTCAAAAGTGCACTATTGGCAATCGTTCATCTTGTCTCTCTACCCAACCTCTCCAAACAACTCAAAAACCCTAAAAACTCTTCTCCAATGGCCCCCAAAACAAAAATCCTTTATCCAAATCTCTTGGAAAATGCCTTAGGATCGATCCTGAACCTAAAGAACACACAAAATCATGCCACGATCAACAAAGATTCATCAATCTCAAAATCACCAAGAAATATGAAAACGATATCCACCATAGGACTTTCAAATACTGATAAAACACTTGGCTTTCTATTCCTATAAACTCAATCTATATACATAGGATCTCGTTTCGAATACCATAGTTGAAAAAAGTTTCTCTTCATATTCAACATTCAATAAATAAACTTAGTCAAACTTTTTTATCCTCATTTTGAAATATCTAGAGGTCTTATTGCTTCATTTTGGATTCAAGACACCCCAATCTCTCTTGACCTTGATTCTTTCGCTCATATCCTAGAAATCCCTAGAGGCGAATTCCAAGAGTTCACTACAAACTCTTGGAGTTGTAAGAAATGGCTTCAACCCATTCGAATCCATACAACAAATTTTCTGCAACCAATCTTTCACTAAACCCTTCAAACCAAAAGCCTCACAACTCTGCTTTGAATCCCACCTCATTCACAACATCATAACCTATAACATTCTTTCATGTGTCAGTAAACATGCCTTCATCAGGTACATGAACATATTCTTGATTTGGTGCATTCTCAACCACCAAAAGATTGATCTTCCACACCTAATCCTTTGCTACATGAATGATTACCTTAAAAGGAAAAATGGCATCATTACCTATGGCAACATCTTCACTACAATCTTTTGACATTACATGATCGAACCACACATGAGACATTTACACACCCATCCACACAGATTCCTATATCGAAGGGACTTTCAAGTCAATGGGGTATAAAAAAATCGAGCATAGATAGGTTCCCTAGGACAAACCACAAGCCCTCACTACCAATGCATCAACACAATAAATTCTGAAACACATTCAAGAGACTCGCTCACCAACTCACCCTCAAACACAATACCTTACTCATACCTCTTCCACAACTCAAGCCCTTATCTCATACTCCAATCGTCTAATCATTAACATACTTCGAGAACTTGAGTCCAGAATTCACGATCAAATAGTCTCAATTGAGAAAAACTTATCCAACAAACTCAAGGATATGGGCGAATGCATTAATGCGACTGAGAGTGACGTTCCCATTCTCAAGATCCGCGCCAACTCTTTCTATAAGCATAATGAATACAAACACGGGGAAACAAGAACGAATGTGCTTGAGGTCAAGGAAACCTTCCAACGCATCCTCAACACGTGGAGCAGACCCCCTCCATAGACATAATATTTTTTATAATTCCAAAAGTTGAGAAAAATATGAAAAATAGGCATAGTGAATATAAAGAAAGAAAGAAATAGAAAAAATAATGAAAAGAAGAAAGAAATTTGTATTTTATTTTTTATTTTTTTTATGTAAATTAAACTTCATGTAATCTTTAAGAAATTCTTTTTCTTTGTCTAAAATTTGTAAGGGGATCAATTTCAAACTAATGAAAAAGTTCTTTTTGTTAAATCTTCTTATGTGTACTGTGTGATAATTGAGCTTGCTTGACATAACTTAAAGTGCATATTAATCTAACAAAATGGTTGTGGACTTAATATGAGACATTAATCCCTAAATTGCAAAGATTGTATATTGATATGTGGAGAATATGTTGAATATGCCTGAATTTCTTGAAAATTTATTTTATGGCATGAATTGAAATTTGCATATTGGTAGGGGAGTGTTACAAGTCCATTTAATATTCTTTGTCAATTTATTTCAATATCTTGTCACTTGCATTCAAAGCATCAATGGTTTGTCATCATAAAAAAATGAGTTATTGTTTGCCCTAAAGGTTTTTAATGATGGGCGTCTCATTAATTTTGATGATAACAAGACATTAGTTATGTAGACTAATAGTTTTATCTAGTGAAAATGTAAATAGGTCAACAAATTATAAAAAATATTTGATTAAGATTGAACGAAGATAATTAAACTAATCAATCAGGAGGAATCCACTCAAAGTACAAGCTTTAAATCCAAAATATAAGCTAGTGGAATTCACTCAAGGTCATTCAAGTAAATGGACACACTCTAAGTACAAGAAATCAGAACAAGTCAAGAAAAAACTTTGTTTTTCATTATTTTGAGTTTCTGAGTAAATTAGGTTTAGATTGATCATAAACAAAAGCTCTAATTATTTAATTGGTCAACTAAAACCAACCACAAAATGATTTTTCAAAACACAACATTAATACGCCTTAAGTTTCAAAAAATCAAGTTGTTTTGAAAAAAAAGACACTAGTAAAAATATGCAAATAAACTTAATCTGTCAAAACCAGTCAACCAGTTTTAAGGACTAGTCGACTAATTGGTACACAAAATGAACTTACTGTCTAAACTAGTTGACTATTTGGTAAAACCATTCGACTTATTCTCAAAAGGAAACTTGTGTACTGAAAAAGTCGACCAATTTTAAGGACGAATCGACTCATTGTTTTGAAAAAAATGAACCTCAATCCTGTGGATGAATCAGTTAAACTGATCAATCAACTCGATTATGAATTAGTCGACTGATTAAGGCAACTAGTCGACTGATTTTATTGATTTGACAATCGCAAATTCAAATTTTGAATAGATAAAAAAAAAAAAAAAAGGAACAACTAGTTTTGAATCTAATGGTTATATTATTTCAAGGCCTATAAATAGAGGTTCTCTATAGTATTTATTGCAATCTACTTACATATCTTAACTTCTTAATTTTTTATTTCAACTTTAGATCTCATTTATTGAAAAACTCTAATCTAAAAGTTCTACTCATCTTAAATTCTCAGAGCTTACATTTGATTAATCATTAGTGAACAGGGACGGCTCAACCATAAAGCCAACAAAATAATCGCTTTAGATAAAAAATTATATTAATATTAAAAAAAAGAGCTTATTTAGAATTGTTTCTTTTATCGCTTTAGGCTTCTAATTATATAGAGTCGATCCTGTTAGTGAATGAACATTTATTGCACCAATCAACTCTATAAGAGAGTATTTATTAGTATCAACTTTGTATCTTTTATTGCTATGAAATTTGTGGGTAAGTATTACCCTTGTGAGGCAAATAGAGATATTTTATGTAAAAAAAGGTAAGAACTCTTGTAAGGAGATAAAGAGAGTAAAAAAACTCAAGCATAAAAACTTGGATCGATGACATAGAAAGTTTTTCGAACTTCATACAAACTTCTTGTGTTCGTTCTCTCTTTTCCTATCCTATTACTTACTTTGTGTTTATCTTACATTTATATCTAAAGTTTATAAAAATTAACAATATTTACAAAATATCATATCGACCTTTGCTATGATACATATCTAAATAAATATATATATATATATATATATATATATTGAAGGAAATATATGTAAAAACGGGTGTGAACCCGGTTACCTCTTTCGATCGGGTTCGCGGAAGTAGAAGATCTTTAGCTTGTGTTACGGCTTTCTAATGACCACTAGATCCCCACGGATGGAACTCTCTCGTCAATAGAATGGCTACAATACAAGTCTTCTATTTCTTTCCACAATCCAAGTCCAGAGGCGTAGATGGTAACCTCAAAGAGAACTTGGAAGCCAGGAGAGTTTTTTGATAACCAAAATCTCTTTCCACACTTATCCCACAACTATATCGTAGGATAAATAGTTGTTTTGGTTCAAAACCAAAACCAACTAGATAATGATAAGAGTTTTAATTTTATCATAACTCTCATTCAAACTTTGTGGATGCCCCAATGGCTATGGGCTCGGGTCCAACCCGACCCAATATCCAACACCTCCCACTCATCCACAAAGGGTGAGTGCTAAGTCCTCTACATTACCTTCGACATACAGGAAATGGATCATGCGACCAGACGAGAAAGATCGGGTAGGAATACTATATCAAGCTACCATCACACCAACATAGTACCTCACTACTAACAAACAAAAGATCTCGTCTATGCCCCAGACTATTCTGTTACACTAGATTCAGCATCCGTTATCCCTCACAAGCACTAATCTCAGCGCGATGCATGAATCATCTAATCTGTATTGTACTCATGATCATATTGATAGACACAGAAACCAACACGGTCGCCCGGGCAATGAGTCACAACACAATAGTGTATTACAGAGCTGTTTTCCCTAACTACTCACGTTAATCCAATTGAACTCAACTGTTTTCCTAGACATACCCCGCCGGACCGCATCAATCATGATCCTTTAGCAACATGCTAAAGTAGCAACATCAAGCTCTCTTTTCATAATGTAGTCTTAGGTCACAAAGGGCACAATGGAACTCAAAATGGTTCACAGAGCTCACACAATGACGAAGCAGGGATACATTCAGTCATTCTCTTTATTAAAGATCACAATAACAGCACATACAGTATGTAATGTATGCTACGACGGAGCTCCCACTCAATTGGGCTTGTCAATCTCAATATCATAAAAATAATAATAAACGTCGTACAAATCTTAATCTAGTCGCTATCTAGCGTCCGTCGCTATCTCAACACCCCTCGTCACTATCTTAACGCCTAACCCGAACACTCCAACCCAGTCGTTGTCCAAGCGCTCGTCTGAAGGTTCACATTCGGCTTACTTCAAGCTACATGAGGTGTGTGGTCAACCTTCATGCTCGATTTTTTAAAAGGAAATCTCATCTTAACTCAGTTAAGGCGACATATATGATAAAATGAATTCTCCCACAAGCCAAGAATTCAATGTCCCATCTTGCTTGCTAATCCAGCGCCAAGGCGATTGCTCATGTGAGAGAGCCAATCAAAGCTTGTTGACATCTTTTAGAAATGTTTGCTTGCACAATATTCATTTCAATATGAATAAAACCACAATATGAATCAAACATCGATCATATATATAAGACAATGTCAAAATGGTGTCCAATACATTATATCCTAACTAAACCCAAAACTCCTAACATGTGATGTAAAAACATTTCTAGGGATGAGTTTGGTCAATGGGTCTGCAACCATATTAACTGTAGATATATGGCGTAAGACCACCTCCCCTTGCGCAACCATATCTCGAATGGAGTGAAAACGTATATCAATGTGTTTGGTCCTCCCATGATACTTAGGATTCTTTGCATATGCTAAAGCTGCCATACTATCACAATAAATGACCACATCATCCTGCCCACATGGTGCTATGTCAAGGCGCTGTAAGAATTTTTTCAACCAAACTGCCTCTTGTACTGCTAATGAACAAGCTACATATTCAGACTCCATCGTGGATAAAGTTACACAATTTTGTTTCTTGCTGCACCAAGAAATAGTTCCTTCACCAAGAAGGAATGCATATCTTGAAATGGACTTGCGCTTATCCCGGTCGCCAGCCCAGTCTACATCACTGTATCCTTTCAATCTCAAATCCCCACCTTTGTAACACAGCATAAGATCAGTGGTACCCTGAAGATATCAAAAAATCCTCTTTACCGCTTTCCAATGAGCTAATCCAGGATTACTCTGGAATCGACTGACCAATCCAACTGCGAAGCTAATGTCTGGTCGAGTACACAACATAGCATACATCAGACTACCAATTGCATTCGCATAAGGCACTTTAGACATCTGGTTCTTCTCTTCAACTATCTTAGGGCATTGACCAAGATGTAAGTCGCATCCTTTCTCTATAGGAGTGTCTATGGGCTTGGAGTGATTCATATGAAAACGCTCAAGGACTCTCTTAATGTAGATCTCTTGAGATAGGCTAAGTGCCTCTTTGATCGATCTCTTAGGATCTTCACTTCTAAAATATTATGTGCTTCGCCCATGTCCTTCATCTCAAAAGTAGAGGACAACCACTCTTTAGTGGCGACTTTCTCCTTTAAGTTATTCCCAACAAGTAAAATGTCGTCAACATACAATATAAGGATCATGAAACTTTCTTTGGACCGTTTTACATATACACAGTGGTCTTCTTCTATCATCTCAAAACCATGAAATATAATGGTTTTATGAAACCTCACATACCACTGTCTGGAAGATTGTTTGAGACCATAAATAGAACGTTTGAGACGGCAGACTTTGCGCTCTTGTCCTTTGACTTCAAAACCCTCTGGTTGAGTCATATAGATCTCTTCTTCCAGTTCTCCATTGAGAAATGCAGTCTTAACGTCCATTTGGAAAAGTTCCAAATCCATATGCGCGACAATTGCTAGCATAAGGCGAATAGAGGCAAACCTCACCACTGGAGAGAATGTCTCTTCATAGTCTAGACCCTCTTTTTGGGTATAACCTTTCGCCACAAGACGTGCCTTATACCTATCAATTGATCCATCTACCTTGCGCTTTATCTTTAAGACCCACTTGCTTCCAATGGCCTTGTGCCCAGCAAGAAGATCAACTAAATCCCAAACATCATTCTTATCTATAGAACTCATCTCTTCCTCCATAGCAATCATCCATTCATTACAAGCATGTGAAGACAGCGCTTCACTAAAAGAAGTAGGCTCATCTGAATCTAGTGAAATAGCCATAAGTGCATCCCCCTCAATCTCAAAACGACGACGAGGGATAACAGCACGCTTACTCTAACGAACTTGACTCTCTTGAGAATCTAACTCAAAACTCCCACTAGATTGAAGATTACTCCTATCCTCATTGGCGATTTCAAGATGAGAAACCAATTCCCCACCATCGCCAAGAGGAGCCAGGTTATCTTCAAAATCTACTACTTCATAGAGTTCAAGGTTCGTTTTGGCTTCACCAATGCTCAGAAAATCATTCTCAATAAAATCCACATCGCTGGACTCAAACGTAGTCATTCCTCTATCAGGTTGCTTACCAAGCATCACATAGCCTTTCGAGCTTTCAGAGTAACGAATAAAAATATTCTTATTAGCTCTCGGGCCCAACTTCCCATATCGATGAGAAGTGTTGTGAACATAACCTGCTGACCCCCATGGTTGTAAATGCCCCAAATCTGGCTTCCGCCTATGCCAAAGCTCATAAGGGGTTTTTGGAACTGACTTGGAAGGCACACGATTAAGAATGTAGGCAGCAGTCAATAAAGCATCCCAGAAATCGTCATCATTGCCTGCGTATCCCCTTTTCCTCACATAGTTCCTTGAACTGATCTGATAGATACTCGCGTCCACGGTCAGTGCGAAAGACCTTAAGTCTCCGCTCGATTTGATTTTCAACCTCAGAGGCGCCATTGCATGCCTTCACATTCATTGGTCCGCAAATATCTGAATGGACTAATTCTAGAGGATGAGTAGCCCTAGTAGCCTTTCCAAAAGGCTTACGGCAACTCTTTCCAGCCAAACAAGACTCACATGTAGGTAGGCTTACTTTAGCGAGAGACCCCAATAGGCCTTCTCTAGCTACTCTAGCCATCCTTTTTTGTCCAATATGGCCAAGTCTAGCATGCCATTTAACAGAATCATATATATAATCATCACATGCCAAACATACAGATGAAGAATTATAATCTAATACATCTAACTAAAAAAGATTATTTGAAAGAAAACCATATCCAAAACAATCACCATCCAAAAACATAACCATTTGTCTACCATCAATGCTGAAAGAAAAACCAAGTTCAACTAGTGCTGAAATAGAAACTAGATTAAATCGGACACTAGGTGTATAAAGCACATCATGAACAATCAGTGTACGCCCTGAGCGCAATCTGAGCTGATAAACACCAATTCCAAGAACTTCTGCAGTCGCACTATTTCCCATAAAAATGGTTTGGCTACCTACTGGTATCCGATGGTACTCCACGAAACCTACTCTTTCCTGTGCGACATGTTTGGTTGCTCCTGTATTCAATATCCACAAAGGAGATGAATAAGCAACTAATACATGCGAACAAACAAGTGAAAAAGAAGAGTACTGGTTAGTGGATACCTTCTTTGGCTCAGTGCAATCACGAGCAAAGTATCCCAGCTTTTGACAGTTATAGCACTTTACTTTGGCCAAATTTCTTTTGCCGCCACGCTTGCCTCTTTGGCGCTTGGCTACTCTGGCTGCCTTTGGAGCCAAATTATTTGCTCCGCCCTGCTTCTTCTTACGTCCTCGTCTCCTTTGATTAGGCCCACGGGCCTTATCATAGCCACCTTGGGCGACAAGGACAGTAGAGCGATTCGCCTCTTGGCGTTCCGCCTCTAACTCCAAATGACGCGATATATCAACAAAGTTTTTGATATTCTCATTATGGGTCAGAATTTGCTTCATTTGGTTCCATGTTTCTGGCAAGGAGCGAATAACTGCTAAGATCTGTTGCTCATCAGTAAGATCATTTCCAGCAGCCTTAAGATCACGGATCATGGCTGACATCACCCTTAAGTGCTCAACCATAATGTGCTTGGAATCTATCTTGTATCCCTCAAATTTGAGAGTCAAGGCACATAACCTTGTGGCAGTAGTTCCTCCAAAAGAAATTTTCAGCCTATTCCACATATCATAGGCTGTGGGAGAACTTTCAAACTCCCCAATAAAATCATTATGCATGCTGCTTAACATAGTAAAGCACGTGCATCGATCTTTCTTTATCTAGTCTTGGTAGACTTCCATGTTTCGACGGTGTTAGGCATTATTGCCCTCCTCAGGTGGGGTCATGACATTAGTCAAGGTCTCTAGAGCTTCTTGCTCATTTAGCAGGTATTGAATTTTCCTATGCCATATGTCATAGTTGGTACCATCAAGCTTTTCACCCTTTGTTAGGTCAGCAATCACATTCTTAGAGGCCATCTACATTCAATTTGTGCAAGGTGACATTTAACATACATTTTATATTTTATTATTTTGCTATCAAAAACCCAATTAAAAATATTATTTTATATTTACACTATAAGATAGAAAATTTCGCTAGACTCATAATCATATCTCATTTATGTATAATAGAAGTATATTTTTAGTTGATTTCAAACAAAATAAATTTGAATTAAAACTAATTTAATTCATCCACACAATAATAATAATTGACAATATAAAATGGATTCCAATTGAGTCTAATTGGCATTCTAGTATAACATGTCAAAGATAATTTCTAGATATATGAGTCTACTGCGAAAACACATCCCCTTACAAGGCTTCCCAAAAACTAATACATCATTTCTCAAAAAAAAAAAAATGATTACATAGCTTGAATCAACCTACTACATCAATCTACTAGTAACAATTAAATAAATGGAGATGCCGCGCCAAAAACTCATATATCTCAAAATTATCTTTGTAAATTCCAAACATCACATAACACGTGTACTAGAATATCAATTCTATTAAGTACATCCAAACACAACATACATAACAATATAATGGGCTTTGTTAAATGACTTTACCACACCTTACCACAATGGGAGTGGGTGTTTGGGTCTCACAATTAATGGGGATTAATATCAAATAAATAAAAATGTAACAAGTAATTACACCCATGATAATTAATGCATAAATAATCCAATATGACCCAAAAAATATAATTCACACATAATACAATTGTTCCTAATTTTCAGAGTCTTTCTAAGAATTTTTCACATTTAAAATAAATTTTCTGGAATTTTTTACCAATTTTTGGGATAAAAAACTAATTTTTTTTTAAAGCCCCAAAAATATCAAAAATAGGTAAAAAATTCTCCAAAAAATAATTTTGACCCAAACAGTATACTAAATACTGATTGTAATTTTAATCTCAAATATAGCTCTTGGAAAAAAAAATTTAGAATATTTAAATAGATTTTTTTTGACACTTTTTTGTAATAAAAATTAATTTAAACTAATTTCCAGAAGCTAAAAAATTACAAAAAATATATCACGAGGTCACAAATTCAATGAGTGAGGGAAGCTCACTCTCTAGAGGTGTCAAAAAATAGGCCCCGAAAGATGATGCATGCGCTCTCACACACCCCATCGAGAGTGGGGGTCGCATTTCTCTGCAATTTATCTTCTTCAAAAATAAATTTTGGCCATGACTTGCTGTCATACTTTGGGACCTTATATCTCATTCATTTTTTGATGAAAAATTATGCTCTATATATCGTTGGAAAGCTCTCGCGACAAGGAGCAATTCGATATAAATTTCATGCATAATAATTAAGGTTTTATAGATCGTATTAAAACCCAAAAAATCATATTACAGTTGTGTTTTCTTAAAAATTCAGAACTTTAAACTTTGATTTTTCACTAACCCAACGGTGGATTGTCATGAAATTTTAAGGGCTACCTATTGGGAATATTTAGAACATATCCACCGTGGCGGATCGTTCAAAAGGTATTTAAATAATTACTGTTCAAATAACAGTTTATTAAAACCCAAAAAATTCATGTGTTTTCTTAAAAAATCAGAACTTTAAACTCAGATCTCTCATTGATCCAACGGTAGATCGTCATGAAATTTTAAAAACTACGTTCTGGGGATATTAAGAACATATCCACCGTAGCGGATCGTTCAAAAGGTATTCTAATAATTACCATTAAAAAACAGTCAAATGAATAAACCTTTTGATTCAAGTTATGCATGATCTAAATAATGCTAATCATATATTCATGCATAATATCATCAAATTAGCAAATACAAGTAAAAAGGCTCTGATACCAATGAAGGAAATATAAGTAAAAACGGGTGTGAACCCGGTTACCTCTTTCAATCGGATTCGCGGAAGCGGAAGATCTTTAACTTGTGTTACGGCTTTCTGATAACCACTAGATCCCCACGGATGGAGCTCTCTCGTCAATAGAATGACTACAATACGAGTCTTCTATGTCTTTCGATAATCCAAGTCCAGAGACGTAGATGGTAACTTCAGAAGAATCTCAGAGAAAACTTGGGAGCCAGGAGAGTTTTTTGATAACCAAAATCTCTTTCCACACTTATCCCACAACTATATCGTAGGATAAATAGTTGTTTTGGTTCAAATCTAAAACTAACTAGATAATGATAAGAGTTTTAATATTATCATAACTTTCATTTAAATTTTGTCGATGTCCCAATAACTATGAACTCGGTCCAACCCGACCCAATATTCAACGTACATATATATATATATATATATATATATATATATATATATATATGGTTGAAGTACTGAAGGGTTTTGCTAACCTCCATTTCCCGGTGTTGGACCAACTCAAACAGGTCACACCAGCTTAGATGGGGACTTGGGTGGGACCCCACTGTTGATACGGTGAGATACGATTGAAGTGGTACATCTAAGACCTTGGACATATGAACAGAAATAAATAAATATATCTATATATATATATATATATATATATGTAATTATACCGCCTCACCTCCATTTTTCGTTTCCGGATCAACTAAAATAGGTCCCACCAGCTTTGATGAGGACTTGGGTGGGACCCAATGCTAATATGGTGAGACTTATTGTAGTGGCAGATATCAA
This sequence comes from Nyssa sinensis, assembly GCA_008638375.1. Lineage (NCBI taxonomy): Eukaryota > Viridiplantae > Streptophyta > Magnoliopsida > Cornales > Nyssaceae > Nyssa > Nyssa sinensis. The sequence continues at coordinate 14,820,315 of CM018039.1, read as the reverse complement.
TCGTAGACATAGGAACAAAATAAATATATATATACAATTTAAGGAAGTATTTTGTGAAAAAAAAAATAGAAGGGCGGCAAATTTTAACTTTAAAAAAAAATTATAAATAATAAAGATAAAAAATCAAAATTTTAAAAAGTTGGGACTATTGCCCCTAGGCATAAGGTGGCTTCACCACTGCTTGGTTGGCTAATCTGTGGAATATATGGAAAAAGTTTTATTTGTGAACATGATTGAAAATATCAATCCTAAGTACATTACATTAATTTTTTTTTTGAGACTTTTGACAATTATAAAAATAATTTTTGTAGTTTTTAAAATTATATTACTTTTTCATATTTTTATTAATAAATTACACATACTTCTCCTCTTTTTATTTTTTTCAAAATGAAAAAACAACCATTTTTATGTTTTTTTTTACACTTTTTCAATTTTGACTAATTTTTTAAAGAGTTTCTATTTTATATAAAATAAATAAATTTAAAGTAAATAACTTATATTTTTTTATTTTTGATAGAAAAAAGGTTTTAATAAATATTTATTTGAAAATAAAAAATGTTAAAAAATTAGTCAAAATTGAAAAAATGAAAAAAAAATTAATAATAATAATAATAATAATAATAAAATGGGTAATTTTGTCATTTTGAAAAAAAATTGGATTGGGTGAGAGGTATGTGTAGTTTGTCAATAAAAATAAGAGAATATAATCCAATTTTAAAAAATTTAGAATTTTTTTTATAATTATCAAAAATCTCAATAAATGTAAGTGTAATTTACTCTTTATTTTAAAATGTTGAAAGGGTACATGGAGAGTGCAATTTCCATATTAACTTAGTCGCTTTATAAATTTTTTAACATATTTTTATTAAATAAAAAATAATATTTAAATTTAATTTGATTTGATTTTTTTCTTAAAAGCACAGGATAAAATATTATTGTTTAAAAGTGATTATGATGTTAGATTTTTTTGATAGGCATATTAAAATCGTTTTCAAACATAAAATAAATATGTATTGTTAAGGTAACCTTGAAACTTGGAGCCTCTCATTGAGCAATAAGTGTAAAATAAAGAGTGGCTAATATATATATATATATATATATATATATATATATATATATATACATGATTTAATGTAACAACTTAAATTTTTGAGTCAAGTTACTCTTCTACATGATAAATAACGTTGTATTATTGAATTAGTAAAATTTTTATTAACTCTATCTTTCTCAAGTGTTACGATGGCAATGAAAAATGTACATAATCTCATGTAATATGTGAAAAAATACACATAATTTCAGCAACTTACCTATTTAAAATGTAAAAGACACATACCGTATATTTTAATAAAAAAAATTTAAAGATTTTACTTTAGTTTAACCATAAGGAAGTAAATATATACTTTTATGAGACGAGGGGTTATGTGTACACGAACCTAGCTGCAGGAAGTTATTGAGAATAATAATCTTTCACAACTTACAGGAGCATGTGATGAAAGGTGGCAATTTTACCCCCACCAAAAGATGGGTTTGGGCTTGCATGATATGACTTCTCTTTTTGTTTCTTATCGTTAAGATAAGAATAAGCACATGACAAGTATGGGCCTAGGGCCCATTAAGTTAGGTTCAAGAAACTCTCTCTCTCTTCCTTTTAATAAAAATAGATTATGTTGGAGTCACTTTTAGGGTAAAAGTGAAAAGGGTCATTGATAAAGTTCACTAATTACCAATTATTCATTATGATTATGACTGTAATAATTGTTGCTTTGCATCAAAAGAAAAAGTCCAAACCAAACTATAGGGGCCTAGAAGAGCATTTGTGACACTCATGTCCTTTTAATGATTTAGCATCTTCATTTTGGGCCCATATTTGAAGTTGACATTGTAAATTACTTGTCTTTCATAATTCACAAAGTAGAAAGCAAAATCTAATATTGGATATTGTTTCGTCATTATTGAGCTTAGCACCTATTTACTTCATATAATGACAACCTTTATGGGACAAAGAACCTCTTGTATGATGCATCATTAAGTTAACTAAGTAAACAAAGTAATCTTTATTCTCAATTAGGGTTGTAAAACACAAGGGTCTAGGGATCCCTTGTACCCAATGAAATAATTATAATCAATCGATATAATAGTAAATATACTATAATTTGATATTAAGTAAGATAGTAAAATGAACTACATTATTCAAATTCAACTCGTGATTAGTATAATTAAAAACTCGTTTAAAATTGATTCGTAAAATAAACAAGTTTAAATTAAACATATTTTGAAACTCATTATTTATTGAACTCGGCTCGCAAGCTAATAAATATTTTAATATTATATTAAAACAACATATTACTCAAAAGTCGGCTTACAATCAACTTGATTGTAATGAGTTTAAAACTTGAACATAGTTTGAGACATAAATAATTCAAACTTGAACAAAATTTAAAACTTGTTAATTGTAACGAGTTCAGCTTGAACAATTTGTTACTCGACTCAGTTGGACTCATTTACGGCTCCAATAATGTGTATATTTATATTTGGATAATGAAAGTTATATCGGTGTAATTTATTTCATGGTAAGGTCAAGTTTAACCCTTAAGCTAAGATAACTGTAACATATATTATATTTTCTCATGGTTTTCTAACATCTTTTTAATATTTGGTGGGTTAAAATGGGGAGAATGGTAGACAAAAAGTTATGATTGCATCAATCCAACCGTGGCACCACCACCGGCAGTAGTACAATACAATCACCTCCATGGTGTCCACCACCTTCACGGCTTCCCCACCTTTACGTTCAAAATATGCATAAACGCTTTGTTCAGCTCACATTTATTGTATTGGTAGGTCCGTGATAGAATGAAATGAAGCCAATGTTGGAGGAATGATTCATTTCGGGAAATTATTTAGAAGAAAAAGAAAGTATGAATGACAGTGGTACATGGCAATATTCCAAGAATTAGAATCTCGGGCTGAGTTGGACAAAAATCAAGATTATATATATATATATATATATATATATGCATACATAAATACATATATATATATATATTTATTTGTGTAAGTATGTATGTTCAAAAAAATTTCACACACCAAGCTGAATGCATTAGCAACCTAAACTTAAACATTATAAATTATAGTGGCAATAATTACACTGACCTTTTCTGTCATATATGATAATTATAGAAACTACTTGTATGATTTCTAATATTACATTTACTTTTTCTATCAAAATTGTCGAGAGACCGAAATTAACAAAAAGAATGAATTTACTATTTTACTCGTAAGAATAATTACATTGATTTTTCATATCATATCTGATAATTATATGGACCTTTGTTAAGATATTTGAAAAGATAAGGAAGATCAATGTAATAAATAATGGTATTTTAGTCCTATAAAAATTTGATTGAAACTGTAATACCGTGAATGATGAATTTTGTACGGTAGGAGAAAGTATAACAGAATGGACGTCAGTGTAATTTCAGAAAACACAAAAAAATTCCTGTAATTATCAAATAACTCAAGAAAAGTCAGTATAATTATCTCATTATAAAATAATGTTATACATAACATATTTTTTTCACTCTTAAAAATAAGATAATGAGATCTACTATATATAATAAATGCATGTGAGATTCACATATCTATAAAATTATAAAAATTTGAAGCTGATATACTTAGGATTAATTCAATGTGGGTTGAGTATGGCTGAAAAATCAATAAACCAGTACATGTCTCACTCGTGGAATTTAAAATCGCGATCTCTTTTATAAAGAGTGGCAATACTACAACTCTTTGGAGGACCAATTACTTGATTGTCAAGCTTTAATTCAGCCTAAATAAAGTGATTTTTAAATGAAAGATGTATGGTTCAAGAGTTATGGGCTTGCTTCATGCTAAAACCCAAATTGTTATTTTTTATGCTTCAAGCCCAAAACTGTAGTAGCCCATGGGCCATCATGGCCCATTCTTATGATCAATATACATGGCACAAAAGTCTTTAAGATGGTGTACTTGATCTGATATGTGCCCTAAAAAGGGTTTACCAAGTATAAGAACCTCCTTAATTGCCCAAAAAAGAAGAAGAAAAAAAACAGCCGTGTTAATGATAAATAACTGTTGAATGGGTGCACCGAGCAAGTTGTACAAACTATCAACTGTTCACTACAACCTTTGCATTTGACATTCAAAGTTTTGTGAGAAAAGCACATACGTGAAGGAAATAACATGCCTGGTATACAACCCTCGCGGGTAGACCAAGTGGATGAGACTTCCTAACCGGACCTAGGAAGTTCAAGGTTGAATCTCGGGGTCACTCACTCGAGACCAAGAAAAAAATCTCACTAAAGACATGTAGGAGGATGAAGAGTTTTTGATTTTATTTTTTTTATACAAAAAGAATTTCACTTGCCGAACATTATTCCAGTTTTGTCGGTAGGTAAACTATCCGGCGCTCACAAGTCTTTCGAAATAAAACTTATTTCATGTAGTGGGTAGTCCCAAATGAATTTTTGCTATTTGCGAGAGTCGAACTAGAGACTTATAATTGTAAGGTATTTACCACCGTCTTTCTTGCTACTGAACTATCTTATTGGGGTTAGAGGATGGAGGGTTTGCACCATTACTCTCAAAAAAAAAAAAAAATTAAATAAAAATAAAAAGTTCAAAATATGGGTCTTGGTCTCACTATAGACGCAAATTCAAGAAATTCTCTTCTGTTTTACCCAATTTATTAGAATGATTGAAGGTGAAATCCTTTTCGGTGAAAAAGTGAAAAGGGGCTTTGTTGATAGGGTGGGTTCACTAATATTACAAATTATACATCATGATCATGATTATATTTTATAATGATTGGGCGTCCATACTAGTCCAGCCCAGCCTATTTATTGATGGGCCCAAATTTGAAATTGGTATGGTAAAACATGTTACGTTCTTCATTCATATTTCATAATGAAAGAATCTGGATGATGATGTCCATTATTTTTCATAGAATACACCTAAGAAGTGTATCACGAATTGTTTCCTTTTGAGCCATATACATGGAAGGGGCAGAGTAAAGAAAAAAAATTTAGGGAGGCTAGGATTTGTTGGAATATAATTTTAGGAGAGAAATTTTTTTTTTTTAAGTTAGGGTGGGAAAGTTTATGAAATTGGAGGTAGATATACATGTAATTTTTTATTTTATTTTTTTTGCAAAATGTGGAAGGAGAAAAAATCTCAAAATTAGAGAAAAATTTACAAATAAAAAAAATTGGCAAAATTTTAAGGTGGAAGGGGGGGGGGGGCTATAGCCCCCAGCTCTCTGCACAATTCCGCCCTTGCATACATGCAAGTCTCATAACTAAAATCATACTTCAATTTTATCATGACACTTAACATTTATTATCGTTCATATTTAAATATTAATATGAAATCGGTATGAATTTCACACACAAATTGTTAAAATTTCTTAAATTTCTTTGTAAGTTTAAAAACCTTTTAAAAAGTTTTAATATTTTTTAATGTAAGAAGAAATAAAGAAGAGAAAGGAATTTATAGGCACTAGGGGTAAACCCCTGTTGAGCAACAACACAACTGAATTTAGCAAACCAGGCTCGGGGAGCTTGTTTGAGACCGTAGAGAGCACGCCGAAGACGGCAAACTGTGTGAGGAGGATGGGCATAACCAAGGGGAGGATGCATATAAACTTCCTCAGCAAGATCACCATTCAAGAATGCATTTTTGACATCCATTTGAAACAGTTGCCAATGACGCACAGCAGCAATGGCAAGCAAGAAGCGGATAGAGGTAAGACGAGCAACAGGGGCAAAAGTCTCCTCATAGTTAATACCATACTCTTGAGAGAAACCCTTGGCAACAAGACGAGCTTTGTAGCGTTCCACTGATCCATCTGACCGAGTCTTAATTTTGTAGACCCACTTACATCCAACTGCAAACTTGCCAAGAGGTAAATCCACCAAGTCCCAAGCATGAGTTTTAGTGAGAGCTTCTAGTTCATCAGACGTAGCTTTTTGCCAAAGAGGGTCAGCACTAGCCTCACGATAACTGTGAGGTTCGTGAAGGGTAGCAAGAGCATAATGACAATGAAAATCTTGAAGATGAGAAGGAGGAGCTCTTACTCTAGTGGATTGACGAAGTGCAGGTACCTGGACAGGCTCGGAGGTAGTTGATGGATTAGGAGTATCAGCAGACGTGTCAGATGACTCTGAGACAGGCGAAAAAGGAACATCTGAGGAGCTTGGCATCTCTGTAGAGGAGTCAGGAAATAAAGCAATAGAGGGGTCAGTAAAGATAGGAGCATAACTGATAGAAGACTGCAGAAAAGGAGAAATACTCGTAAATATCTTATGTTCCCAAAACTCGACATGATGAGAAATACGAAGATGTTGAGCGATGGGATCATAACAACGATAACCCTTTTGAGTGAGACCATAACCAAGAAGACAGCAGAGTCGGGATCGAGGCTCAAGTTTGGTGTGTTCATGTAAGGGAAGAGTGACAAAACAAACATAACCAAAAACTCGAAGTAATGAATAGTTAGGAACTGTACCATGGAGAAGCTTAAAAGGAGTTTTATTGTGTATAGTGGGTGAGGGAACACGATTGATGGTGTAGACAGTAGTAAGAGCAGCTTCTCCCCAAAAACGTTCTGGAAGAGAGGTAGAGATGAGAAGTGCTCTTACTGTATCCAGAATGTGGCGATGTTTATGTTCTGCTCGACCATTTTGTTGTGAGGTGTATGGATAAAAATGGTGAGAGACTGTCCCATTGTGCTGTAAAAGGGCCAGAAATGACTTATCTTTGTATTCCATTGCATTATCTAAATGAAAAGTTTTAATGGTACAAGAAAATTGCGTTTGCACCATTTTGTGAAAATTCTGGTAGACAGTGGTGAGTTCAGACCTATGTTGCAAAAGATATATCCAAGTATAACGACTGTAATCATCCACAAAGATAACAAAATAATAAGATCCCCCCTCAATCGGTGTCGAGGCAGGACCCCATATATCAGAATGAACTAAGTCAAAAGGTGCTGCGGAAAAAGAGTCACTTTTATTAAAGGATAAATGTGTTTGTTTTCCAAGATGACATGACACACAATCAAAAGACTGAAATTTAACTGGACCTAAATGACCCTGAGAAGCCAAGAACTGGACACGTGAAAGTGAGGCATGACCCAACCGGGAGTGCCACAAACTGGAAGTAACTGTAATGGCAGCCATGGAAGTGTTTGTGGAAGAAGGAATCTATAGAGATGTGAGCTCAAAAAGACGTCTAACTTTACGGCCTGTCCCAAGCAGCTAACCCGTCCGTGAATCTTGTACATCAACACCCTTGTTAGAAAATTTCAGATCAAGGCCTAACTCACAAAGTTGTCCAACAGAAAGAAGATTTAAGGATAATTGAGGCACAAGGTAAGTATCATTGACAGATAAATTAGAGGTAAAAATAGACCGTGCGTGACTAACAGGCATATGAGATCCATTGGCAGTGGATATTGCAGGATTGGGAGAAAGAGCAGTTTTATGAGAGAAGATGGTGGAATCAGATGTCATATGGTTACAACAAGCAGAGTCTATAAACCACTGAGATTTACCTGGGGTGACGAACAAGGCAGTGGAGGATTGGGACAAAACCTGATGAATTAAGGCCGTTACGTCAACTGCAGTGAGAGGAGTGGATGGAGACGAAGACTCGGGTGCCGAGGAAGTAGAGGAAGCAAGCGTAACTGTCTGTTGGGAAGGAGTAGATGAGGTGACCGTGGCTATCTATCGGGAAGCTTGTTGCTGCTTATAATACTTGTACTTGCGACATTCATCAATGGTGTGACCATGGAAATTACACCACTGGCAAAGACGGATCTTGGAGTTGGATTGGGATGATGGATGGCTAGTAAAAGATGGTGAAGGACCACAAGAAGCAACGGAAGAACCATATTAGATGATTGCATCTTCATAGTGGAACGATAAGTTTCTTCAGAGATGAGTTCAGAAACAACAGCATTTAAAGTCGGAAGTGGTTGACGATGAAGAAGAGAGGCTCGAGTAGACTCAAAATCATCACGAAGAGTCATCATAAAGTGCATAAACTTCCGTCGATCAAGCCAGGCAGCAAATGTTTGAATGTCTTAAGCACATGCTAACTTTGAATCTACGGCAGATAATTGTTCCCAAAGATGATTGGTCTGAGAATAAAAATCAGCAATAGACTGACCTGGGTCCTGACGCATCTGATAAAGTTTAGCTTCCAGTTGAAACTTCAAGGAAGCATCATAGGTGCAGTTGTATCTTTTGGCCAGAAAATCCCAAGCAACCTTAGCATTCCCAAGTCTTAGAAGGAGACTGTTGATGGATGGAATAGAGGTGTTGATGAACCAAGACAAAATCTTGTAGTGCGTACTACCCCATTCTTCCAAACGAGTTGAAAACGCCTCTTCTGTCTCACTTGCCTTCTGTGTTGGTGTAGCAAGGTCTCCAGTCATATAACGCCATAATCGGCGTCCTTTCAAGAAAACCTCCATATTCTGAGCCCACATACTATAATTGGACCCATCCAATATTATGTCTATAGGACGAACAATAGAATCGAGATTCGATGCAGATTGAGACATATCGAATCTTCAAACGAATAAGCAGATAGCAAAAAGGAAAGCAGGACGAAAACTGAGCAGAATGCACCCGATTTGAAAAAGTCAACGGTCAACGCTGATGTGGCGACGGAAGCTGAAGTGGATCTAGGGATGACGTGGCAGTGACGTGGCTAGGGCTGACGTGGCAGCACAAGGATGAGGCTGGCGCGTGGGGCGCTTGGGGTGGCGCGACAGAACTTCGGGAGGCACGTGAGGGCGCATGGCAGCTTTGATAGGGGCGATCTTGGCGGCGTTGGACTCCTCTCTAAATGGGTTGTCCAATGGTGGTGGCACCTTTATGAGATGGTGACCGGAACAGTGTAAAATTGAGGAAGACAGAGATGAATGGCGGTGCGTGGCAGCTCGTGAGGTAAGATACCGTCACAAGGAAGAGCACCAAAAATTTGCCGAAAGAACGGCTGAAAAAATAAGACTACAGGCCACAAGTTTGTGGCTTTGATACCAAGAAGAAATAAAGAAGAGAAAGGAATTTATATATATTTCTGTGTATTTAAAACTGTACAATATGAGGTCTATTTATAGGTACAATATGAGAATACAATGTGGGAGTGTATTCGATGTGGGACAAAGTGGAAATAGAGTCTATGAGTAATCTAGAATATTCTAACAATGTAGACTTAATATAAAATTTATTTTTATGAATAATTACAAAACAATCATATAAATAATGTTTAAAGAATTTAAATGACCTTTAAGCCATAACGGTTATATCCTTAGCCTTTTAGGCTAAGGCTAAGGGTGTTGAGGTTTTTGTGGCACCCCATCGACATCTTTCTTTGTTGATTTCTCTCTATGCTTTCTTTCTTCTTTCATATTTTCTAATTATTTTCATCATAATTTTGGACGATATGAGAAAAGCTAGTTCGCCCTTTCTACTTATGCATGAAAGTTCTAAAGAGAACCGCTAAGAGCACTTGAATTATACTTTGGAGTTGCTATAGTTATTTCTACCTTTTACGTATGGAGGCGCAATTATTTTAGGACAGCATTACTACGCTTTATAGTCAGCTCTCTCCATTTTATAAACTCATGAAGGATTACCCTTACCATTTGACCAATGGTCCTGCTGCTAAAGCTTTTTAAAGTTTAAAAATTGATCTTTGTAGCAGCCAAGTTCAAATGTGCATTAGGCATGCAGAGATGAAAAATAGGGGTGAAGTCACAGCCTCCTAAAAAGAAACAAAGAAGCTAGTCAAAGCAAGGACAAAGTTAGGGGAAGGTTAGGTGTAGCTTCCTAAAATTGGACAGAAAAAATTGTTACACCTAAAATTTAAGTCTTTTTGCAATTTAGTTTATTTCAAAATTTTGGTTCAGTTCAATTTTTATTTATTTATTTTTTAATTTTTATTTTACTATTTTAATTCAACTCAAAATTTTTATTTAATTCTTTAATTTTTTATCCCAAAATTTTGACATACCCTAAAATTTTAACACAATTCAAAACCGCTCGAGTCAAAGGTATTCTATAATGTCCATATGTTGTTAATGTGAACCTATGACTAAATCAACCGTAGTTTAAGGGCCTGTTTTGCTCATCAACATTCTATGATCATTAATGAATCAAGTGATTATCAATATGCTTATTACAAGGGCGCAGCTTATCATATTAATAATTATTATAATCTACCAAAATCTCTTTTATTTTTTTACGAATCGATAAGGAATATTTTAGATCAGCTTACGCATATCAGACTAAGTCCACTCTCCGCAACAACGAGACTCACTAGGCCACAAAATTATTTATTTCATGAGTAATTATTGGTTAACAATAAGCCGCGACAAATGGTCATTAGCGTGCCCAACTGCCAAAGATTTGGAAAATTCAATTTTTATTGTTATTTTGTTAAAATTTTTAAAAAGTGTCGGCCTTCCAAATTTTTTTTTTTTGAATTTTCGTAAAATGTCTCAAAATTTTAATGTCATCCACTTAAATACCATTTTTGAATCCATCATTAATTAAAATTAGCAAAAAAATGTAAGAGTCAAAGTTGAGAAGAAAACATATATGCATTGTTATAACATGAAATTTTTTTTTTATTATTTATTCTTGCAAATTATTATTATTATTATTATTATTATTATTATTATTATAATTATTATTATGATGATAATGGATGTATGTGTATATGTATATATATATATGTATATAAAATTTAAATTATTTATTTTGTATGTATGTATAAAATGTGTAAATATATATATAAGTGTATATAAAGGTATACATGTGTGAAACAGTGTGTGTGGTGTGTGTGTGTGTGCCGTGTGTGTGTGTGTGTGTGCATGAGTTTGAGTGTGACACACTCAAACAAGCATGGGTTGGGGTTGTGTGTGTGAGTGGGATTCAGGGAGTGGGAGGTGCAGGTTTGGCAGAGAGTAGTTGGTCTTGGGGAGAGAGAGAGAGAGAGAGAGAGAGAGAGAGAGAGAGAGAGAGAGAGAGAGAGAGATATAGAGAGAGAGAAAGTGAAGAGAAAAAGAGAGTGGTCTCGGTGGGAAAGAAGAGAAGGAAAGAAACAGAAAGTGAGAGAGAGAAATAGAGTTCTGAGAGAGAGAGTTGAAGCTTGTTTGGGCTCGGAGCAAGAAGGTGGAAAGGGGGGCACGGCTAGAGAGAGAAACAACCGAAAATCTTGGTAAGTGGGTTGCTTCTGTTTCGATTTTTTTTTGAGCATTTTAATTGATTTAAATTGTAGGATCTTGTAGAGCATAATGTAAGGATTAAAACGCAACAAAAATGATAGAAAACGGTTGAAAAATGAGGGAGAAAAGGGGATGTGCAGGTCACGGCCATGGGTGGGAAATCTAGGTTTTTCGTTGTGATTGGGAGCTTCAAAACAGTGTTAAAAGGTTCCAAAAATACTTTAGAATGATTTGGGATCGAAAGGGGCTTCAAAAACACCAAGAAAATCAAGTTTGAAAACTTGATTTTCTGAAATTCCGGCCACAGGCGCCGGAGAAGGCGACCGGAGCTTCGCCGGAAAAATGGGGGACGAAGGGGGGCACTGTTCCGGGTTGGGTCGGGTCGATTCGGGTCGGGTCGGGCTTGGGCTGACCCACCCCTGCCACGTGTCGGCTCACTGTTTAAAAGAAAAAAAAATAATAAAAATAAAAAAAATAAAAACCTGATTTGGACCGGTTAGAAGGGGAATGGGCTGAACTGGTCGGTTCAGTGAACTCTTAAACCGGTTTAGGGTTTTGGTTTAAAAACCCCCTGGTTCAAACCAAAATTTAGGTTATTTATGTTTTGAACCCCAAAACTTTTTAATAATTATATTTTGAACCCTCAGCCTTTAAGAAATCAGAATTTGACCCAAGACTTTTGGTTAATTATATTCTGACCCTCATGAATAAAATATTAATAAATTATTAATTAAATTTATTAATTAATTAATTAATTTAATTTAATTAATTAAATATCCAAAAACATTCCGGAGTCCAAAGGGGACAAGTCATTAGTGTATTTTGACTATCTCGACCATTCTGAGACCAATGGTGAGGTCCGTTTTACAAGACGGGGTCCCAAAAAATAAAAGACCCGTAGTAACCCTTAAAATTACCAAAATGCCCCTAACTTGAAACACTGTCAGACGAACTCCGAATTAGGTAAACAAATAGTGAAATTTTAGTATCTCGAACATTCCGGACTCAACCGTGGAGTCCGATTTGTGAAAAGAGGTCACAAAATGTAAGGACACGTGTAAAGTGTAAAATGACTGTTTTGCCCTTTTGAACCCCGGTGTCCGAATTGAGTTCTACGAGAACCTAGACTTATTTTCTTAAACGTCCTAGAACCAATGGTAGAGTCTAAATTAGCAGAATAGAAACCTATAAATTTAAAGATATAAAATTTGATGAATAGCATAAATTCAAATAACAATAGACTGAGTTGTAATTTCTACTTTTAGGGACACTGACAGGACAGGAGGAGGCGATCTGATCTCCTGCATTTTCATCCGCCGGTTCAGTTACATATAGTGCTCGATCTTCTAGGGTTGATACCAACCCATCAGGTATGGTGTTTTGCTAATGTTAGAAATGAGGTTAAGTTAGAAATATTTTGTGAATGACTTATGTGCCTATGTGGAAGGTGTTTACTTGATGACTTAGAATTGGTTGCATGTCTGCTTATATGTCATTTGTACCGTATGGAAATTTAGTGAATGATGAATGCGAATCATGACATGTGTTTAAGTTGATTACATGAGATATGCTTACATGTGGAATCAGTTGGTGATTTATGTATCATTGTTTCGAGCATGCTATATTGTGGAAATCATGTTTCATTGAGATTGCATTAGCATATTGGCATATGATGAATCCTTTGAGAACATGGCGTGGGTAAGCACATGGTGCTTTGCATTATGAGGGTGTAGATCCTGTGGTGAAAAACCCAAAATTGGCCATTGCTTGGTACTTCGAGCCATCGGGGAGTACCCGTAAATGAGACATGGGTGTGGCATAGAGTTGTGCATGGGTGCGTCATGCATACCATTCATATATTACTGCGATGCTTGAATGTCATTTAGAAATAAATGTTCACTTTGCACATGCCACGCCTTAGCTTTATTTCTGGCATTAGCATTTCATCATACCAGCAGTTGTGCTGACCCATTCGTGGGCAACATTTTCAGATGAGGATCCTCCAGCCACGTGAGACTCAGTGATGCCCTGATAGGGCGAAGCACGTGATACATTTGTGATCCATGAGACTTGTATTTTGTTATGTAAAGGCTTAAGCCCGAAAGATTGATGAACAATGTATTCGATGTTATTTTATGTATGGATGATGATGGACGCATGTTTAGTGAATTTAATTACTTTTGTCCTTTTATTTATTTTACTTTCTGTCTCGTCAGTCGCGTCTCGGGTTCGGTCAGAATTCGGGGCGTGACATGCATATTGCAAACAATTTATATATTGAAAAAATGTTAAATATAACGGATTTTCTTATCACATTTTTTTATTCATGACACAAGGTAATAGTATTAACTTATATTTATTATAATGAGCTTCACCACTTTATATTTACGGATGAAAAAATTGAGTGAAGAAAAATCTATTATATATAACATTACTATATATATATAGAGAGAGAGAGAGAGAGAGAGAGAGAGAAGTTGTTCGCTCTTGTGATTCCTATCGCCTCTGTAACTTTTACCTAATGGCTTCACAAAAATATACATGAAATTAATTTTCTCATTCTTCTTTTTGAAGAAGAAGAGAAGAAAAAAGAAAATTCTCATTTGAATAGGACTAACATCATGCCTAACAAGTTTGAATTAATTTTGAAATTCAAAGTATTGTGGGGGTGGTTATTGGGGGTTTGTTCACATTCAAAAAGTCAAATTTTCATCAAGAAAAACTTATGAAAAAGCAAGGGAATGTCAACCAGCATAAAAGTTGATTCATTGAACATGGAAACAAATGGGGTTTTTTTTTTTTTTTTGTTTTTGGTGGATAAATAAGTTAAATAGAAGAAGAAAAAATATATAAAATCAAGAGGATATACCTCGGAAAAGTTAAAGGGAAGGAGTTCTTCTAGAACATTTGACTTTGATTTGGATGTTCACTAGAAAGTCTTAAGACATGTTTTAATGAGAAATTAAGAGGGGGGGTGGTTTTTTTTTTTCCTTCTGTTCTTAATACATGATTAGATATTCACTTTTACTCTAATGAAGATGGAAAATAATTTTTAACATCATTTGAAAAAAAAAAGTGAAACTACTACTATGCTGTGGTATTTCAAAAATTATTTTTGATTTTCAAAAATGTTAAAATAAATGCTTGATTATGATTTTTTAAATTTTCATCCGTCGATTAATTAGTCTTCTAAAAATATATCCAGATGAGAATATTTTAGAAATGATTTTTTGGGATTTGTTTTAGAATATTTTTTCATTTGGATATGTTTGCAAAAGAATACTCGGCAAATGGATATAATTTTAGAATCAAAATATGAAAATTAATAATAAAAATCGTAATTAAGCATGCATTTAATTTCTTAAAAATTGAAAATGATTTTTGAAATGCCATCCAAACGGGAATTTGAAACAATCATTTATCCTTTCCGTGGTTAACATTTTTCCCGGATTATGACTTTTTACCAATTCTCAATTGTTTTTTCTTGTTGGAAAAAGTACTAGTTTTGAACAATCAATGGCTCACCATTTCAACCCAATTCCAACATATTCCATCTATTGGTTGGTCAAGGAACATAGAAGTTCTTGTCAGAAGTATTGTAAATAAGTCGGGTTAAGTTAATTTATTAAGATTAATGAATTTTAAATTATATTTTAATTTATTTTATTTATTTCTCAAATCAATTTTGAATGATATCCTAATTGAGTCAAGCCCTACTAACTTAGATTTTTTTTATGTATAAAATTAGATATAGATATTATCTTATTAAATTGAGCTTAATAAATTAATGAATTTTAAATTATATTCAGAATTGATTTGTTTATTAAATAAATTAAATTTAAATAAATTATTATTAAATTAAGCTCAAGTTGTTTATAAACAGTTTGGTTCAATTGCACTACTAAAAACTTAAGTGTATAAAACAAATCTTAAACAGTCATGTTCACGATTCACAATCACAATATGTTCTATTCATAATTGACAGAAAATAAATAAATTCAAAGGTTTGACCTTTCTGTTTGCATTTACACCAATTAAATTTTATACATTGATTTTAATTTATATTGAAAATTAACTAAGGATTAGCATCAGATGACTTACCTTAAAGCTATTAAATTCCTTTCAATGTAAGCCCCAAACACTTCAAATAAACCAATTACTCAAACCCTAATCATGTACGGATTAGCTACAAAAATCAAATTTTAACCCAACCCTTATATATATATATATATATATATACATGTGTGTGTGTGTGTGTGTGTGTGAAATTTGAAAGGATTTTTGGTGTAAATTCATTTTTGAAACTCATGAGACAACTATCATCCGCTAATGCTTTTCGAATGGATTGAGGTAATCCCACTTTCCATCTCTTCATTTACTCTCCAAAAAATACATATTTTAATCATTAAAATAATATTTTTTAAGAGCACAAATGTACAAAAAGAAGTGGGATTAGTTGTCACTTTCACATTCGGAGTCCATTTTATCAGAAATGGAGAGGCAGAAATGGAGAGACCTCCATTTATGAGTGAACTAAAGAAAAAGTGATTTTGAAAATTGTGTTCTTTTATAAAAAAAAAAAATTATTTTAAAACCGTGTTTTTTTTTAAGATCTTTCATTTATGGATTCTTGAATAAGTGCATAATTAATATAAGGTTTAACTTAAATTTTCTTAATCCAAAAAGTTCCTCATTTTTTACTTGACCAAACTAACCCTCTTTGTGAAAACATGCAAGAGATGGGTGAAGGTCCCATTTCGTATACCATCACTGCCACGTCATTACTCTTTTGTTTTAGAAACTTTAAAATTAAATAACTTGTAATATATAAATATGTTTTTCATAAAAATTATATATTTGAACTCTAAAAATCGAGATTTATCAAACTAGATCTATATTAAATAGGAAATTATGTAAAAACAAATTGTGTTTTTCTATAGACGGTCCACAAAATCAAGACACAAAAAATTCTTTGTTTTCTCGGACAGAGAAAATTCTCTGTTTTTTAAAAAATTCATTTTAAAAAAAATACTACACATGTTTTTAACAATGCATCAAACAATCTTTATTCCTTGGTAAAGTGGAAATACTCCAACATGGACAAAACCAAAAAAAATAAAAAATGATAGAGAAAAAAAATACACAACTAAAAAAAAAATAGCAACAAAGAAATACTTTGTGCAAAAATTATATGTTTCTTTAATGTTTAATAGTCATTTATTCTAATATAATCTTTTTGTGAAATGGGATCATAATTATAAAATTAAAAAAAAAAAATTAATTACGAATCTAGTGAAATGGCAAAGTTTGAAGATATGTAAACCCAATGCAATGTCTTATGTGAAATTCTCAAAAAAAAAAAAAAAAAACTAATTCAATAGTATAGCATCAGCTGAGAACACTTGTGTTTGAAAGGGAAAAAAGGACAACACATTTTTTTTATTATAATACGTACTATTCAAAAATAGGAACTGCAAATGGTATGTGGGTTATGCATACTTGAATTGCATTATTTTTCTGAATCTAAAAGATGGGACCAAATGTACCCATTCAAGAATCTTGTTTGCAATGACTTAAAAAAATAGAAATTAAATGTCATATACAACAAGCAGCACAATCAAATCATGTAGAAATAGGAACCAAAATTCTCTGTTTAAAAAATAATCTCCTTAACTTGTAAACACCCTTTGTACATCTTTGCTAGTGCGTGCAGAAGTCCCAACTCTTCCTGTTCTGGTGTATGAAATTCCAAATTGAGTGGACTTGAAATAGTCAAGGACTGCACTGATTGTTTTAGGTGTAAATAGTTGTAAATAGATTTTTGACAGCTGTAGCTTAGGTGGCCTTATCCAGCTGTATTATTGTAACTAACTTCTGTTATATTGCTATTTATATAGCTTGTAAATCACGATTGGGGGTAATGAGAATTTTTCTAGTTCAACTTCTCTCTTCTATTCTCTTTCGTATTACAGTATCAGAGCAGAAGTTCCTATACTCTGTTTCTCGAGATTTCTAGATCATTCTCTAATTCTCTAGAAATTCTTTCTCGATCTCCAGAAGTTCTTCCTCAATCTCCTCCAGAAGTTCTTCCTCGTTCTCCTCCAGAAATTCTTCCTCGTTCCCTCTCTCAATTTCCACAGAGACTCTGGGATCGAAAAACTCGAAGACGTCCAGTGGTAATTTCAAATCCTTCAAATCCTTATTTTCTTCATCATTCAGATAGTCCAGGTTTTGTTCATGTTTCTCAACCATTGATCGGAGACAACTATGCCTCTTGGAGTCGGGCAATGTTGATCACTCTCTTAGTCAAGAAAAAACTTGGATTCATAGATGGTTCGATTCCTAAACCAAAAGGTACTGATTCAAATCTTCTTAGTTCCTAGATTAGAAACAATAATATTGTGATTTCATGGATTCTAAATTCTGTTTCTAAGGAGATATCTGCTAGCATAATCTTTTCCGATTCTGCTTATGAAATATGGCTTGATCTTAAGGATCGATTTCAGCAAAGCAACGGTCCTAGAATTTTCCAATTACGTAGAGAATTGATGAATCATGTTCAGAATCAAAACTCTGTTAGTGTTTACTTTACCAAGCTTATATCCATATGGGAAGAATTGAACAATTACAGGCCTAGCTGTACCTATGGTAAATGAACTTGTGGGGGTATTAAATAGTTGAATTCTCATTATCAAATGGAGTACATAATGTCATTTCTCATGGGATTACATGACTCTTTTTCTCAAATCCGAGGTCAGCTTCTCCTTATGGACCCTTTACCTCCCATAAACAAAGTGTTTGCTATTATTTCTCAAGAAGAGCATCAAAGGAAAGTTGGCACAAACCTCAGTTCTTCCTCTGATTCCACCAATACTATGGCCTTTGCTGTTAAGAGTAATGATTCTAAAAGATCTGGTGATAAAGGAAATTACAATTCTAATCCTCGTAATTCAGGAACTTACAAAGGACAAAAGAAAGAGAGACCTTTTTGCACACATTGTCAATACCATGGTCATACTGTTGAGAAGTGTTATAAGATACATGGTTATCCACCAGGTTTTCAACCACGACAAAGGGATAATCACTCTTATTCTAACAATCAAGCAATTGTGAATCAAGTGTCTAATCAGCCATCTCATAATTCATATTCTACCAACCAAGCTGCTGTGAATCAAGTCACCAGTCAACAATCTTCATCTGTTTATCCTGAGGTTAATGTTGAGAATTTTATTCAAAATCTCAATTCTAATCAATATCAGTAATTAATGTCCATGTTGTCCACTCATTTGACTACTTCTGCTAGTTCCACTAATCATCAAGAGTCTTCAGCTACTACTACCTATTCTGCAGGTATATGTTTTTTAGTTTCTTTGAGCCCAATCTTCTCATCTACATGTTTTTGGATAGTTGATTCAAGGGCTACTAGGCATATTTGTTCAAATGCTAATCTCTTCACTACAATGAGAGTTATTCAGCACTCTACTGTTACTTTACCTAATCATACCTAGATAGCTGTTGCTTTTTTTGGTGATATCAACCTGTGTGATAACCTCATTCTCAAGGTTGTTCTTTAGGTTCCTCAATTCAAGTTCAACTTGATGTCAGTCAGTGCTCTTACTAAAGGATCACAATTTACAGTAAATTTCTTTCCTAATTACTTCGTTATTCAGGAAATCAACAGCAAGAAGATAATTGGCAAGGGTGATAAGCTTGAAGACTTGTATGTTCTTGATACTACTACTTTGATGTCCTAGTCTATTGCTTATGCCAACTCTGTTTCTGCCTGAGTTTGGCACAATAGATTAGGTCATTTGTCCTTTAAGAGGCTTGATTGTTTGAGAAGCCATTTACACTTTGATTCTATTAAATACAATAAGGCTGATCCTTGTTATATATGTCCTTTGGCTAAACAGCGAAGACTTTCTTTTGTTTCTAATAATCATATGGCTAAAAGTCCTTTTAATTTGATACATTGTGATGTTTAGGGGCCTTATCATGTCTTATCTCAATCTGGTTATAGATATTTTCTCACTTTGGTTGATGGCTGCACTCGTTTTACATGGATTTTCTTGCTTAAACAAAAATCTGATGTTAGTACTGTTATACCAAGATTTTTTTACATGATTGACACTCAGTTTAATGCCAAAATCAAGATCTTTAGATCTGATAATGCTCCTGAGTTACAGTTCACTGAGTTTTTCATTGCTAAGGGTGTTCTTAATTAATTTTCTTGTGTGGAAAGGCCACAACAAAATTCCGTGGTGGAACGGAAACATCAACACCTTCTTAATGTTGCTCGAGCTTTATATTTTCAGTCTAGAATTCTAATTGATTTTTGGACTGAATGTGTTCTCACAACCACTTTTCTTATTAATCGAACACCTTCTCCATTGATTCAATATAAGACTCCTTATGAACTTCTCTACCAATCTCCTGTTGATTACTCTCTCTTCAGGGTTTTTGGGTGCTTGGCTTTTGCATCTACTCTCTCTGCTCATATGACTAAGTTTCAACCTAGAGCACGAATGTGTGTTTTTCTTGGTTATCCCTCTAGTATTAAAGGATATAAGCTCTATGATATCCAGACCAAACAAATCTTTATTTCTCGAGACGTTATCTTTCATGAGGATGTCTTTCCTTTTTCATACTTTGGTCTCTTCTGAAAATCTACTTGATCCTTTTCTTGATCTAGTTTTGTCTCATTCTGGTCTTGATGTTCCTCCAGCCCATTTTGTTTTTCCTTCTTCTTTTGTCACTCAAGAAGAATTTGAGGCTTCTAATTCTGTTCAGGATATTCATGCTGCTCCCTTACCTGCTACACCTGCAAATTCTATAGTTATAACTGCTAGAAAATCCACACGTTATGTTAAGCCTCCATCCTATCTACAAGACTATCATTGCAGTCTGGTTTCTCATAAGACATTACCAGATTCGACCTCTTCTTATCCTTTATCCAAGTTTTTATCTTATAATTCTTTATCAGCCTCTCATAGAGCTTTTGTCTTGGCTGTTTGTTCTCATTTTGAGCCTCCGTTTTTCCATCAAGCTGTGAGATTTCAGCATTGGTGAGATGCAATGCAAGTTGTGTTAGATGCTATGGAGGCCAATAATACTTGGTCCCTCACTGTTCTTCCCAAAGACAAGCATTCCATTGGTTGTAAGTGGATTTATAAGATTAAATATAAATCTAATAGCTCTGTAGAAAGATATAAAGCCCGTTTAGTTGCTAAGGGCTATACTCAGTAGGAAGGACTTGATTTCATTGAAACTTTTTCCCTAGTAGCCAAACTTGTTACTGTCAAAGTTCTTTTGGCTCTTGTTGCTAGTCAACATTGGAATTTAGTCCAGTTGGATATGAATAATGCGTTTCTTAATGGTGATCTCTTTGAAGAAGTATATATGGATGTTCTTCTTGGATATGGCAACAAGGAGGAGATCATTTCTAAAGGGGACAAGCTTGTTTGTCGGCTTCATAAGTCCATTTATGGTTTAAAATAGGCTTCCCCACAATGGTATTCAAAATTTTCTATGGCCCTTATTCGATTTGGTTTTACTCAATCCAAATCTGATTATTCTTTGTTTACAAAGGGAACAGGTTCTTCTTTTGTTGCCTTACTAGTTTATTTTGATGATATTCTCATCACTGGACCGAATACTCAAGTCATTGATTCCTTGAAAAGCTTTCTTAATGATCAGTTTAAACTTAAGTATTTAGGGTCTTTAAAATACTTTTTTGGTCTTGAAATTGCCAAGTCTAGTAAAGGAGTTGTTCTTTCTCAGCGTCATTACACTCTTCAGTTATTGGAAAACACAGGTTATCTTGCCTATAAACCTGCCAATTTACCAATGGATCCTAACGTTTCTTTGAGTGTTGATAATGGTGATTTGTTGACTGACATATCTCAATATAGGCATCTCATTGGTCGCCTTCTCTACTTGACTTTGTACAGACCTGATATTACATTTGCTATCCACAAATTAAGCCAATTTTTTGCCAAGCCTCGTGTGCCTTATCTCAAGGCAGCTCATCATCTTTTTCGTTATCTCAAGTCTCATCCTGGACAAGGGTTATTTTTCCCTTCTTCTTCATCCTTCCATATTCGTGCTTTTTTTTATGTTGTTCCTTCTTCTCTCAATTTGAAAGCTTTTTCTGATTCAGATTGGGCCTCTTACTTGGATTTTTAGAAGTCAGTTACATGCTTTTGCATTTTTATTGGTGACTCTTTGGTTTCATGGAAATCAAAGAAACAATCTATAGTCTCTAGGTCCTCTGCTGAAGCTGAATACAGGGCCTTGGTTGCTACTGCAAGTGAGTTAGTTTGGATACATCAATTGTTGAAGGATTTTCAAGTTGATGTTTCATCTCCTGCTCTTCTCTTTTGTTATAATCAAGATACAGTTCATATAGCCTCTAATCCAACCTTTCATGAAAGGACTAAACACATCGAAGTTGATTGCTATTTTGTCCAGGACGAGGTTGTTGATGGATCTATCCGGCTCATGCCCATTCGTTCTCAACATCAGTTGGCTGATGTCTTTACTAAGCCTTTGCTTTCTTCTTTGTTATTTCCACTTCTTTCCAAGATGTTTGTAAAGGATATTTACAGTCCATCTTGAGAGGGAGTTTTAGGTGTAAATAGTTGTAAATAGATTTTTGATAGTTGTAGCTTAGGTGGCTTTATTCAGCTATATTATTGTAACTAACTTCTGTTATATTACTATTTATATAGCTTGTAAATCACGATTGAGGGTAATGAGAATTTTTCCAGTTCAGCTTCTCTCTTCTATTCTCTTTCGTATTAACCTAAAAAATGGGTTGGCTGAAATTCTTTGGTACCGCAATTTTGGATTTGAACCTAAACAACTTAAAAATTTGGAGACTTTTGAGGTTAAAATGTATTACCTTGAACCTTATGTTACACAGTTATTTTGAGGAATTTTTCAATAATTAATTCTTTTTTAAAAAAAAACTTATAAGATAAATAGAGACACACCCCACCCACTTGTCATAATTCCTAATAGAGTAGTACTAGGTATGGTAATATAATTTATATTACCGATTATATTTTTAACATGATGTGTGACTTTAAAATTCATATCATGTAATATCTTGATATATCACCTTGAAAAATACAATTGCGGTTATAAATGAGAGATACATAACATTTTTCTTTCAAATATATGTGTGGTGTTGGTGGTGGTCTTAGGATGCTTCTGTTAGACGTATATTAGGGTTACACATTTATTATTGAGATACTAGAGTTAGGGTTAGCCGCCATATATATATATATATTATTGTGTAATGCTAGAATTATATTACGGTTACACATTTATTATTGAGATACTAGGGTTAGGGTTAGCCGCCATATATATATATATATATATATATTATTATGTAACCCTAATATACTTCTAACAGCTTCCATTATACGTTCTACTTTTGTCAAGCTTTCTAGTAATTTTTCTAATTCGAAATTGAGTTCTACTTTGGTTTACATTTTTATTGAATCTCCATTTTAGTAAATAGAAACTATAGAGAATCAATTACAATTAGTTCAATTAGTTATTATGTATTTTTTATTAGAAAAAAATTATGAATTCAAATCTTACTCTCCTCATTAAGAAATGTGAGTATTTAGTTACAATTCAATTGATTGAATTGTAAGATTAAAATACATGAATTATAATATTTCATCATTTTTATCAAAAATAAATAAATAAAAACTATAGAGTAAAGTGAATTTTAAACATGTTATTGCCTCTTATAATAAAGAACAAAAATAAACAAACAAACAAAAAAATTCATGTTATTTTCTCCCCTCGTTTTAAAAAGAAAAAAAATTAATGGATTTAGTTAATGAAATGCATGGATAGGTACTTTGGAAATACGACCGATAACTTGTCAAATATAGAGTGCATGATTGTAAACATGAGCAATTTAATGCATGTGATTCTTGTCATTATAAAATTTTCTTTAAAAAATAATTAATATTAGTAATTTTATCTTGCAAATGAAAAAATTATTAAGATCATGTTTGATATGCAGAAATAAAAAAAAAAAAAATAGAATAAAAATTATTTATTTAGGTTAAAGGAATATTTGAAATAATTTTTAATGAAATGTCTATTTTATATAATAATTATTTTTAATTATACTAAATAAAAATAAAAAATAAAAAAGTTAAAATATATATTTATGAAAGACTCATTTCATTACACCAAGTACATGGCTGAAGATATAGCTTAGTTCTAACTAGAAGGACTCTAATTAAAAACTTCACATAACTTGCTAACAGCTAGTTAGAGATCTCATCCCTCATTTATTTTAGATAAAAAATGTTTATAAGACGTAAACCATGACCTTTACACCCTATTATTCAAAGGCATGCTATTCAAATTATCATAGAGAATTTTTCTTCTTCTAGTAGGAACCGTAGAAAACAAATTATATAAGAAAATATTCTTACTAAAAACAAGATAATATATATATATATATATATATATATATATATATATATATATTTGGCATTAGACTTGTTATTTATGGTATTTATGGATGGAGACAATTAAGGCTCAAGTCGGCCGTCCCTTCAATTTTTTATATGATTTTTTTTTTTAGATTTTTAACCAATTTTTAAATATGATTATTTAATTTATATTTTTTCCTATTAAATTTAAGATTTTCATACTTTATCTTTATTTTTTCATTAGAATATTTTTTTTTCGTACTTTTCAAATACAACCTAAATTTTTTTGAGAATCTTTCTCATTGGTTGAATTTCTTATTTACGGACCAATATTAAGATTTCGTATATTTTGAAATTTAAAAAAAAAATTAAACAAATTTCACTTATAATTTCACTCATTTTCTCTTAACTCTCCTATAACTAAAAATGCCATATAAATATTCTTTAATATATTTTGTATTTTTTTATTAGGAGTTGAGTGAAAATAAATCAAACCGATATCCCTAATGGTTGAGTGACATCTCGTGCCTCTCTTATGGTTTCAAATCTCCCCAAATGAAATTATGTAATGTTATGTCTATTTTTTAGTCGTGAGATACGGATATGTTTTTTCCAACGGTGTACTAAACTTATTTATAAATTAAATTGAAAAGATACTTTTATGTTGGTAAAAAAAATCAAATTATAAAAGATTGCTATACAATTTAGAATTTTTTTTATCATTTTAGGATTGTTTTAAAACTTAATTGTCAAAATAAGATTGCTTCGATGTTATTTATAGATATAGACATGTTGTTTCTTATAAAAATGTTATTTCAAATTAACGCTTTTATAAAATAACTTCATTTTGATAAATAAAATTCAATCTAATTTACATTTGTATTTAAAAAATTAATCTTACTCTCTTAGTTAACGCTTATTATTTATGCTAATTTTAAATTTACAATGATTGAGAACAAAGTTTAATCTTTATCTTGTAAAATTATTGAATCATCGATTTTAATGAATCAATAATCAAATAATAAATTACATATAAATATATAATACATAGTTACAGACATTATTCTTAACCGTTAAAATCATGATTCGAAAGAACACAGAATAATTGTTCTTTTTATCGTGGTCATATGTTTGACTTTTATACAAGAAAATGGTCCCAAGTGGAACCAAGTGCCTGTTTGTCCCCACGCTGGGCGTCAGGCTTTGCGTCAAGAGCTACGAAGACGCGACTGAAATGAAACAGCTTAAGTGTCAGTGACGCTGATTTGAAACAGCTGCCTGGACAAGCTTTTTGAATAGCTTCAGATTAAATTTGTTTCTTCTCTTGTCCTTCAATTTTTTTGCATAACAACAACTATACCAGCTACATTATTACCATCCAATCATTCATTTGTCCTCTAACAAAATTCTCTCCATGTCCTGTGTGTATATTATATATTATATTATTTTATATTATATAGTATAATATATATTTTATATATTATAATATATAATTTTTACATATTATTTTATATTATAAAAATATTATTTTGTACATTAAATTATTTTAAATTAACATATGACTCAACATTCTCAAAATTATTTACTAAAGAACAAAGGACAAAAAAGGTATTACATAATTTAAAGTCAATCACTTCTAATTTTTAACTCACATCAATCTAAAAAACGAATTAATTTTACTGAAATCACTTTCTCTGTATTACTTTTCACAGAATCGATTCCCAATTAATTGAAACAATCCCAAACGGATCCCAACAAGATGCGGTTGGTCTTTGACTAAGAAATAACATGGTTATATTCCAACTCTCCAAGGGCTGTCTGCAAAGTTATTCGTCCTTCAACGCGGCGTTTTCCACCACTAATTATTCTATGCGTCCTATGGATCACAAAAATCAAAATTCTTCTAGAAGGTTGTCAAGCACTTCCCACGCGGAACCCATCCGAATTGACCTTCTTAATTGGTCTTTGTGATACGGACAGCCCAAAAAAATATTAAAATAAATATCATCCTAGTAATTTTACTTTAGTTAAATATGTTTTAATATAATAAATTTTCATGTAATTTTTTTTTCAATATTTATGTCCCTTGATTTATAAATATATTTTAATATAAATTAATTATAAATGTATTTTAATATAAATTAATTATAAATAATACATCGTTTAAAATGATTTACAACAACCATTTACGAGATAGTATATGATTATATTTTAGTATCTTATATTATATAATTTTATATGAATATTAAATGAAATCATATAATTTTAAATTAAACAAATACACATGTAATACATAAACAGTTATCATTAATAATTAGTAACGATTATTTGTAAAAAATTTACATATAAACTTCTTCTTTTTTTTTCAAAAACAAAGATAATGAAAAAAAATTTTGGACAAGAAATAACAAGTTTGTATTTTCTTTCCTTGTTCTTAATTTTTTTTTAGCTACCAAACAAAGCTTTAGTGAAAAATTTTAATAAGAAAACGAGAAAACCTATCAAATAAATGAAAATAGAAATTGTTTTTAGCAGCCAAACAAAACTTAAAAGAAGAAAGTTTTATCAAGAAAACATCAAAATCAACCAACTAATGCCTATGCCTATGCCTCCGAGTCCCGTATTTAGAACAAAAATAGTCTATGATCATATCTATCAGATTTGACACTTAGAACATTTACAAAATACAATTACTTTTAAATATTTTAAAATGCTTTAAAATATTTTAAAATGCAATTACAAAATACGCATGAAACTAAAAGATCTTGTCACCATCTTATGTGTTTAAAACTCATTTTTGTAAAATAAATTGAGTTCTTTCATTTTAGATTAGTTTTATTAAGTCTATTAAATTTTGACACCTAGAGCATTTTGGTAACTGCTAGCATGTGTAAGACTGAGTCTCAAATTAAAATTAAAATGAAGAAGAGATGGCCCAACCAAAGGGGGAAAAAAAAAGAATTTGACTCATAATGGAAAAGTTTGACCAGAAAACCTGTTAGTTATTTTACTTATTATATTAAAGCTGACTAAGGTTGTTTTTAATTTTTATTAATAATGCCTTTATGAAATCCAGGGTTTAGCTGGAACTGAAAGGTTTTAACAATTATTACTTTTAAAGTCCAGCATTCAAGCCTGACTTGTTCAACACTTCGTTATTGAGTATTTTAGTGTTCATATGATAGAAAAAAAATATTAATTTTTGGTTGCGGTTTTAAAAACAAATTTTTAATTTCAAAATATGAGATACGTGTTTTGAAATTAATTTTTTAATTAAAATTATTATATTTAAATATATTTTTATAATTTTTAAAAAATTAATTATAATATTTTTAAAAATATTATATCTAAGTCACTGTCCAAAATGCAGTCTTATAATTATTTCAAGAATTTTCTTTTACAATTTATACATGTGAAGTTAAATCTAAAAATTACTCCTATTATACTTGAATTGGTCGCATGATTTTGCATCAGCCATCTTTAATATATATGCTTTTTCTAAAATTCCACGTGGCACGCCGTGTATGACCACATGCTGACCTCAGCACTCCCTGACTAACGGAGTAAATTCCACAGAACTTGCATTTCGGCCCCCTTCCACGAAGTCAGAGCTCCGGAGTCTTTGTCTTGATCCACACGACACCAACGGAACCTCCCCTGCCTCTTTCCCTCTCACTTTCTCTCTCTATATGTTCATTCCTTTCTCTCTCTATATCTATTACATATACATAGATTTACTTTCTCTACCGTCTTCAGAGTTTTTCAAAAAAAACAGCAACTTAAAACTGCATGTAGCATGAGCAGAGTAGAGAAGAAAAAGAGTAATAGCCGGCCGATCACCGGTCTACGTACCACTTACACACATCAAGATGCAATTGTTACTGTCTCGCTCCTTCTCCTCCTATCGCCGGCGATTTCCACCGTCGGAGCACAGACTGGGACAATGGGAAACGGATCGGGCCAGTACCAGTACCCGAATTTCACACCATCGATAGCGATCATTGTTGTGATTCTCGTGGCGGCCCTCTTCCTCATGGCCTTCTTCTCCATTTACATTCGCCACTGCTCCGAAAGCCCCGACGGCAGCATCAATCGAGTTGGGCGGCGTGGCGCCTCCATCCGATCACGACGCAACGCCGCTCGCGGGCTCGACGCGGCCGTGATCGAGACCTTCCCGAGGTTCGTATATTCAGTCGTGAAAGGACTCAAAATCGGCAAGGGAGCTCTCGAGTGCGCCGTGTGCCTCAACGAGTTCGAAGACAACGAAACTCTGCGTTTGATCCCCAAGTGCGATCACGTGTTCCATCCTGAATGTATCGACGCCTGGCTGGCCTCGCACGTCACCTGCCCGGTCTGCCGTGCCAACCTCGAGCCTCAACCCGGCGAGACCTTACAAGTCCCCGAATTGGACGCCGACTCCGAAAGTACCGCCGAAATCGACAATATGCAAAACGACGACGTTTCAATCAGAATATGTGAAGATCAGGACGCGACTGTACAGGAGCCTCCCCAGGTGCTGGACCGTAATCGGAGTATGACTCAGAACCGTCCGCCGAGATCGAGATCTGTACGGTCCCTACTATTCGGAAAATTCCCGAGGTCTCATTCAACCGGCCATTCACTTGTTCAACCGGGGGAAAACATGGAGAGGTTTACTTTAAGGTTGCCGGAGGATGTGAGAAAGCAAGTAATGAACCGGGCATTAACCCGGACAACGAGCTGCGTGGTGGTGTTGCCCAGACAAGGGAGTTCAAGAAGAGGGTATCGAACTGGTGGAGGAGAGGGTAGTAGTAGGGGGAGGTACCTCAAGCGGCTGGACCGGGGGATGAAGTCAGATCGGTGGGTTTTCTCAATGGCGCCGCCGTTCTTTTCGAGGGCGTCATCGGTTAGGTCTCCGAGGGTTGTGGCCGCTGACGGCGAGGGGACATCCACAATGACGCCGAAGGGTTCGGTGACGGCTGTAAAGACGCCATTTAGTTGTCCGGAGCCGAAGGCTGACGAGACTGGACCTCCGGTTTAACGGTCAAATTTTGTTTGCCACGTTAAATTATTGGAATTCCAAAAAAAAAAAAAAAAAATGTTGGAGAATTTTCGTCGGCATGGGTGCGGGGCCCACAGTGGAAAACGGTGCCAATGCCTGGTTGTATACACCTTAAAACAGTCACACTATTTTTAATTTTTAATTTTATAAATATTTTTATTTTTATATTTTTTTTTGGTGGGAGTTTAGCTTTAAACCTTGTGCATGATTCTTTACACATTGTTAAGTTCCCTCTGGTTAAATATGTAAGTTTGTCTAGAACAAGTAATTTAAGGATTAAGTCTTTGTTCCATTGTCTTGGTCGTTTTTATAGTGACAAAAAAATTAATTAATTAATTAATGATTAGTCAATTTTTTCAACTTTAACGACCTTAATTATTAGTCCTAAGAGATGCTTAGCAATTTGTTTAAATGTTTTAGAGAGAAAAAAAAAAAGAATAGTGGTTACCTCTTGAGAAGAGATAATAATGGTAATGGTTAAATTTGAGAAAGAAAGAAAATATGAAAATAATGTTTTGTTTTATTATTAGAAGAATAAAAAAGAAAATCATTTCTTATAAGTTTGAGACAAAAGGGATTATCCCATGTTTTTTATTTTTTATTTTATTTTTTTTCACTTTTGAGAAGAAAAAAGAAAAAAATATGGGCACAGAGGAAATTTATTTCCTTCTATTTCTTTCCACACAACTCATAACAGACCAACCATTATTTCTTAAATAAAAGAAAAGAGTCTAGTGTGATTGTCTGTCACATCTTGAAAATCATAGATCTAATAATACATACAAATTATTAGACATTTTTTTATTTAAACAAAATAATAATCTCTCATTAATTTTTTAAATGTCCTTACTCCTTAATTACGTCGTCAGCTTTTCTTGATAAGGTCGAGTTACAAAATATTATCTAAGTTCACAATTTCTAATCTCTCCAATCCAAACAAAACATAAGTACCAAGGTTTCGGTTTTACAATTCTTCAAATTTAAATAAGTTACATATCATGCATTAAACATACATACATGATGACAAAAGAAATATATGCTACAATATATGTATATTTATATATATATATATATCCCAAAGAAAGAGTCATTTAATCATCAAGCTTCAGACTCTTTATCATTTCTTAAAACTGATATAGGTTAGAACAATATCTGATAAAAAAAATCTAACAAAAGAAAAAATGTTAATGATGAAAGTGAATGCTAGTATTAGTGTAAAGGTGCTTAACATGTTAGTTCTATCATATACATCATTTATAAGTATTGGTTAAATTATGATTGATATCAAATTACAAGAGTCATTACAAGTATTTATCAATTTACTTTTTTAAACTTGTGTCTTATCAAGCCATTTTATCACAAACCAAATTGTTACTAAAACCCCAATCACGACCTCAAGATTAACACTATACAAACTAGTTGTATCAAATTAATGGTTCTTGGACTACTAACCTAAAGAATCAAGGCAATCTCCGGCGCAAATTTACGGGCCGAGCCGAAAGAAAACACAAGTCCAAGCATAATGTATACAGGTCATGAACTCTAATCATATAGGTATACCAAGTTACCACAATGTATACAAGTCATGAATACTAATCATATAGGCATACCAAGCCAACGCTTCACTTTCTGTCCCAAACTGCATCTAATGGTCAAGTTCCTTGAGGCTCAACAAAGTAGCTCCACAAAATAAATTATTTGAAAAAACAAATCAATAGCTAAGCTAGTTAATCAATAAACTAAAAGTAACTAACAAAATTCATATTGACATTATAACAAACATTTGGTATGTAAGTTTTAATATTCATGATCATATAATCAATATATATATATATATATATGTGTGTGTGTGTGTGTGTGTGTGTGGGTGAGTGACTATTATGTACTCAATCTTATGCATCTAATATAACTTTGAAAACAAAAGAATATTATAAGAGATAAGAATGCCATTAAACATGAATTTTATCAAGGTTAAAGTTTACTAAACTAATGTAAAGCATGCCAAATATTTCTAATATAAAAAAGGTGCTAATATAATTGATGCTGCACTTTTTGGCTCGTAAGAAATCTGGGCTCTACGACCTGAAGAACACTCAAAAAGAAGGAATCAGAGGGCCACCGGATTGGTTCCGGCGGTAGCCGCTCCGATGCTTAAGTCAATAAACTGAATTGAAAAGACTGTAATGAAAGCCAAAGAATGAGCATGAAAATAAAGCGTACCTGTAGGGTTTAATTTATAGACTGCGGCCTTCCTAAGTTGATTAAGATTTGGAGTCATGAAAATAGGGATTTGATCATCGGAGATTGCAGTTACCTTGTTGGACATTGTATCAAAATAGAGATAACCATGTGTGGCAGTTTCCTTGTAAAAGACTGTTTCCTTATTCTTTGCTCGACAGATGTTAAGGAAATAACGAGGTCTGAACCATACGGAATACTCTGAGTAAATATTGTTCAGAGCATGAGCTCTGGAGGATAAATGTATGAGAGTGCTCTAAAGGCTTCGCTTGCTCTGGATGATCGAGTTTTATCCTGCTCTGAGTTTTATCCTGCTCTGGATGATGGAGTTTTATCAGACCCGTAAGCACACGTGTCTCAAGATGATTGGTGTATCGATTTATGGTATATCAGTTACTCCTCCTCGAGCCTTAGTTAGTGCCTAGGGCTTAACTAGGGCTATAGGCTTTATGAAGAGTCACATGTTTTGTCTCTCCACTTTCCAAGACGTTGGTTTGATGGGTCATTTATTGCGCAGCCGACGCTTGAGAAGCCATCATTACCCCCAACTGTCATGCCGACTCGGCTTGGGGGGCTTATATTTTGAATATGTATATAAAGAGGGAGAAAGGACTTTTTACGCCTTTCTTCTGCACTTGCTCTTACCGTATCAGGAACTTTGCCATTGCTGATTGACGTGTTTTGAGGTTTGAAGCATATCCGTTGTTTGTAGATTTCCTTTCCTTACTTGATTTCAGGTTCAGTTTTTAACCCCTTTTACTGTTCTTTCTTCTTTGCTTCGTCATTTTCCTTTTGTCTGCCATGTCTGACCCTGGGTTACCCTCTGGTTTAGGAAGTTCTTCTAGGACCATTACTCAATTTCAACTTGCGAACATTCTTTCTACTGATAATGCTGAAAATAGGTTGGTAGAGCTCCCCTCCAGTCCGGAGGTTAGGATAGTCAATGCGTTCGAGGAATCCCCAAATAGGACCGAAGAGACCTCTGGTTGACCAGCCTGTAAAGAGGAGGGTGAGAGTGCAATCACTGAGAGTATCCTAGAAGAGTTGTGGGAGAAGTACAATTTCCTTTCGAATGTTACTTTTAGGGTTCTGGACGCTCTGGATCGCCCACGCGATGTTAGAGCGGGAGAAATTTGTGTCTATTTAGCTTGGTTTGAAATGGGACTGACACTCCCTCTTCCTGACCTTGTAAAACAATTCTTTTGTTGGTTTAACCTTTGCCCTTTAGACCTCAATCTCAATAGTTGGAGGCATTTGTTAAGTTTCATAGTGTTAGGGCATCTGAACGATGTTGACGTGTCCCTCAACTTGATTCATAGCAATATGGATCTAAAATACATGAGGTCAGAAGGTCTCTATTACATGTCTTTTGATAGTGGGTTCAGACCCCTTTCTTCTGTGCCCTTCTCCAACAAGACCTGGAAGAAGTGGTATTTCTTTATAAAAGGAGGATAGGAATGTGAGGACTTCCAAGACCATTTCTCAACATTTCCTCGAACCACTGGGCCAAAGGGTGAGACCCAATTTTCCCTGTGACTGCTTTGATTCTGTTTCATGCATTAACTGTCGAGCTGATTAACTTTGTATTTTTTGTGCAGATCGGAGTGTATGGAAGAGGCCTAGCTTCACTCCTGTGCTCTAGAAGCAATACAAAAAGCTCTTACGAACCAGCAACCGAGACCATTCTGTCATCGTCAATCCTGAGAACTTGATAGCTGCTAAGGGCCGTGTGAAAGAGCTGACGAAAGGTCTAATGGCTAGGTGGGAGACCAAGCCATCTTCATCTATAGCAGTGGGAGAGGCTCCTTCCCTAGCAGACCCTCCCCTCCAAATAAAAAGGAGGAGGTTACTCTCGAACTCTCTTGAACTTGCCGCGGGGGAGAAGGAGGAACCTTCCCCTATCTTCATGGTCCCCCCAGCCCCATCCAAACAAACAGGCAAGGGGTTGTCAGCTTCAGTGGCCCCTGGTGCTGTTAACCAAGCGGCCAAGAAGGTTCTGAGGGACTTTTGGGCCAAAGGCTTCCTCAAACTTAAGCCATAGAAGCCAGAGAAGCTTCTAACTGATCTGGCTTCTCTTCAAGTTAAGGTAAGTTCTTTGGGTTTCCATTTCTTTTCCCTTTTTTTAAGTGCTTTTAACTGGATACTGAACTGCTTGCTTTGTATATTGCAGACCTTGCACACCCTCTCTGCTCTGACGGAGGTCTCTCCAGCTTCAGAGGAAGTTAACAAGCTTCAGGCTGAGCTGGACGAGGTTAGGCTTCAGCTTGGCACTGCTAAGTCTGAGGCTCATAAAGTTATGGAGAGGCTGAAGGAGTCCCAGAATTCTCTGGCCGTCATGGAGTCAGAGAAGAATCTCCATGTTCAAGAGGCGGATAGACTTCAGAGGGAGATGGACAGCATGCGGTACCTTTATCACCAAAAGCTTGAGGACACAATTGAGCGGGCCAAAATAGAGAATGAGACGAAAATGAAGATGGAACTTGAAGGGATGGCCAACAACCTGATCATGTTTGGCTTCAACAACTTCCGATCCAGGTTTCTTGCCAAATTTTCTGATTTCGATAAATCTTCAATTGTGCCACCCGGGGTTAATCCTCCCGAAAGCTGCTGTTTCGAGCGGAGTGGTTGATGTCCCTCCTGTAGATCCTTCCGAAGCTGCCGTTCCCAGCAGAGTGGTTGATGTCCCTCCTGTAGATCCTTCCCTAGTTGATGGGCCTGTTCCTGCTGATCAGGCTTAGAATATGTATATTCTACTATTTTTGAACCTCCAATGTACTGGACTATAATTGTTTAATGAAACAGGCTTTTAAATGTTTTTGTCCTTTTCTTTCATGTGGATTCCTGGTTGACCCATGTAGTCTTGAGTTGTACTGCTCTATAGTATATCAGTTCTTCCAATTTATGGTTGATGTGGAAATTGTTGTAAGTAAAGCTGTTCTAGAGCTCATTAGACCAGCTCTTTTACCGTCGGTAGTTGTCTTCCAAACTGTTTTACTTGCAATAAAACAGTGATTGAAGACTGATTCTAAATGCCTCATCATCTTGGAATAAGATAGGAAGGAAATTTTAATCAGATGAGTAGGGATCTGATATTGATCTTGTATCACATATATTGGAAACAAATTCTAAAGAATCCTGAGGCAGATTGTTCTGGACTGAAGACTTGTAGAAATAACTTCTGATGATTGAAACTTCTACTTCTAAGTCTCCAAGACCAGGACTAAGATACATCAGAGCTGATGGTCTTTTGTCATGCACATGGCCTGTCAAGGGTCAATGGAATGGCCAAGACTAGAAGGTCTGTATATCGAATAAAGGGCTTGCGTATTAAGATGGACTTGACTCTGCTTGCTTAACTAAGGCTGTACGTTTAGGGAAAATCCTGCATCCTGTCTTTTGGTATTCCGAGAGGATGGTTTTATGCGTTATTTATTTATACAGTTGTCTTTTGGGCTTTCGAGGCCAACCTTTCCCTTAACCGTTGCGACGATCCAGTTGGACGGCTTTTGGACTTCACGGGTCTATATATATGAGAGAGGGGCATGCTGTTGCGCCCTAATGTTTTTGCTGGTTGCTTTCAAACTGTTTTCCCGTCGGAGGGAATCGAATGTCCTTAGAAGCTGTCGTTTGTTCGGAGATGATTGACGATTTTCAGTCCGAGTTGGGAATGATTGAATTGTGGCCGAGAATCATCCATCCCTTTGATTCAGTCTCCAAGGAAGGATTAAAGGAAGTGAAGATCTTCTTGTCCATTTTAGCATCCGGTCGAGATCTCTCGGTTTGGAGGTAGACCCTTCTTGATTCAACCGAGGCCTACAGTATTGGTGATGAAGACGAAGGTGGGATGCCTCTTCTCCTTTGTGTCTTGGCAGAGACCCTTGCTCAAGTCAGCTTGGGTGTCGTGCCAAATTTGAGGAAAACGAAGGTGAGAGTGGAGGTTTCCTGAGACCTAGTGCCCTCATCCTTCGTTGGTATTAAGGCCAGTGACAGTGATGATGAACTGGCCTGGGTATGATGCAGATTGGGGTTCAGGGTTTCTTCCTTTCAAATAGAAGCCGGTGACGACGGTAATGGTGGTGTGGAACTCTGGCCTCTTTCCCCTGTACCAGAAAGATTCGAGGAAGATAGCCATACTGTTGCAAAACAAAACGATGCCTTGCCTGAAATTGTTGTAGCTTCTGTGTATTTGTTTTCTTTCCAATCATCTTGTATCGATGTAACCTTTGTGGATTATCAATAAAATTGGATTCTTTTTCTTTAAATCTGATGTGCCTTTTGATAGGATGTGTTCTTTTGGAGTTAAAACACCTTTCCGAGCACTGCTGATAACTACTTTTCACCAATAGTTCTGTTTGTATGCTTTGGGAGTAGACCAAAGAAACATAACACTTGTGTTTTGAACTGAAGTACTTTGAGCTGTTGTAGATGCTAAGGCAATGTAGTGCTGTTGCTCGGTAGTATATAAACCAAGTAATCTAAGAATCAGCTCTGACGGTATGCCGATCTAGGAAACTTGTGTAAATAATAATAATTGGAAAGTAGTTGTAGATATCGGAACTTGATGCCTTTAAATGGACTGAATCATTAGGTCTGAATACTTACTGGACCAGATTATATGGTCTGTACTTTTAGAGATGGACCAGATTCTGAAGGTCTGTGCATTTAGAGATGGACCAAACTCTGAAGGTCTGTGCATTTAGAGATGGACCAGACTCTGAAGGTCTGTGCATTAGAGATGGACCAGACTCTGAAGGTCTGTGCATTTAGAGATGGACCAGACTCTGAAGGTCTATGCATTAGAGATGGACCAGACTCTGAAGGTCTGTGCATTTAGAGATGAACACATTGTGGAGGTATTAAAAAGAAAGAAAAACCTTTATTGATAATACTTCCGTAAATGTTCTACATTCCAAGGTCTAGGAATAGATTTCCCAGCCATGTCCTCTAGCCAGTAAGTGGTAGGCCTAACAACCTTTGTCACTCTGTAGAGGCCTTCCCAGTTGGGTGACAACTTTCCCATAGTGGGATCCTTGGTGTTTGGAAGACTCTGAAGGTCGTGCATTTAGAGATGAACACATTGTGGAGGTATTAAAAAGAAAGAAAAACCTTTATTGATAATACTTCCGTAAATGTTCTACATTCCAAGGTCTAGGAATAGATTTCCCAGCCATGTCCTCTAGCCAGTAAGTGGTAGGCCTAACAACCTTTGTCACTCTGTAGAGGCCTTCCTAGTTGGGTGACAACTTTCCCATAGTGGGATCCTTGGTGTTTGGAAAAGCTCTTCTTAAGACAAGGTTTCTAACTTGAAAGCTGACCGTCCTGAGCCCCACTTTGGAGTTGTTGACCATTCTCTGCTGATAGGCTTCCATCCTGATTTTGGTTTTATCCCTTTTTTCTTTAAGCAAATCCAAATTTTCTGCCAGTTGCTGATCATTGGACTCTTGTTCGAAGGCTTCAGTCTTTAAAGTTGGCATGCCGATCTCCACCGAGATTACTACTTCTGTACCATAGGCCAATGAGAAGGGAGTTTCAGAGGTGGGAGTTCTTCTGGTTGTTCTGTAGGCCCAAAGAACCCTAAGAAGTTCTTCCGCCCACTTTCCTTTGGCCTGTTCCAACCTTTTCTTTAATGCATCAAGGATCGTTCAGTTGGTGACCTCTGCTTGCCCATTTGCTTGTGGATGGCCTAGAAAAGCAAAATGTTGTCTGATGTTAAAATTTTCACAAAATTTCTTGAAGACTTTACCAGTGAACTGCGTCCCATTATCAGAGATGATCACATGTGGTATCCCAAACCTGCAGACAATGTTCTTCCAAGTGAAGTTTTCGACTTCCTTCTCTGTGATTTGTGTTAGAGGTTCAGCTTCAGCTTATTTAGAGAAGTAGTCAATGGCTACTAGAAGATATTTTCTGTTTGGTGGGGCCTTAGGTAATGGGCCCACGATGTCCATCCCCCACTGAGCAAAGGGCCAAGGACTAGCAATTAGGATGAGCTCATGATAAGGTTGGTGTTGATATGGAGCAAACCTTTGGCATTTGTCGCACTTCTGGACGTACTCCTTAGCCTATTTCAGCATGCTAGGCTAGTAATAGCCTTGTGTTAGAGCTCGGTGAGCTATTTTTCTGCCCCCGTTATGGTTCCCACAAATTCCTTCATGTATTTCTGCCAAGACGTATTGAGACTCTTCTAGAGTTAAACATTTCAACAGGGGCTGAGAGTAAGACCTTCTGTAAAGCTTATTGTTCAGGACTAGGTACCGAGCTGCTCTGATTTAGATTCTCCTTGCTTTGTTTTTATCTTTTGGGAGGAGCCCTGATTCCAAGTACTGGATGATTGGGGTCATCCAGCTCTGGGGTTGTTCAGCAATTTGGGTAACTTTGGCTTCCTCTATGCTGGGTCCTCGTTGGTAGGAAATTTTTATTGCAGAATCTCCTCCCGCCTTCAGGCGGGATGCCATGTTTCCCAAAGCATCTGCTCGGCAGTTCTGGCTTCTTTCTATTTTTTAGATGGAGAACGTCCGGAAGGAGTGCTTCAAGAAGTTCACTAGTTTGGAATACCGAAGCATCCTTTCATCTTTAATGGAGAATTCTCCCAGAACTTGGCTTACCACCAACTGGGAATTTGAGAAGACCTCAAGGTTTTGAACCTCGCATTCCAGAGCCAATTTCATGCCTAGGATTAGGGCTTCGTATTCTACTTCATTGTTAAAAGCTCTGAATCCCAAGCTAACTGCTTTTTCTAATAAGAGCCCATCAGGGGACTGCAATACCAGGCCCACTCCAGAACCTTGATTGGTGGATGATCCATCAATATAGAGCTGCCATGTCCCTGAAGTTTCAAAGAGCTGTGCCTTGTCCTAAAGTGCCGGGGTGAACTCAGCAACGAAATCTGCCAAGGCTTGTCCCTTAATGGAGTTCCGTGGTACATACGATATGTAAAATTCTCCTAACTCCACAGACCACTTTACTAATCTTCCTGAAACCTCAGGCTTCCTCAATATTGACCTCAGGGGATAGGCGGTTGGGATTTCAATTGGATGGGCTTGGAAATAAGGTCGAAGTTTTCGAGTTGATATTACCAAAGCGAAGGCCAACTTCTCAACCTCTGGGTATCTCTTTTCTATGTCGAGCAATGCCCTATTGACGTAGAATATGGGCCTCTGGACTCCCCTGTACTGTCTGACTAGTACAAAACTGACTGCGATCTCAGAGACTGCAAGGTAGAGGAGTAGCTTTTCCCCTTGAACTGGTTTTAACAAGAGCTCTGGAGAGGCAAGGTATTCCTTCAGTTCTTAAAAAGCTTTCTCACATTCTTCCGTCCATTGTAAAGCTTTGTTACCTTTTAAAGCTCTGAAGAAGGGTAGACAACGATTAGTGGACTTGGAGATAAACCTGCTCAGTGCTGCGATTCTACCATTCAGTGCCTGAATGTCTTTCTTGGTTTTTGGTGATTCCAGTCCAATCAGAGCTCGAATCTGAGTGGGGTCTACCTCGATACCCCTTTGAGAGACAATATATCCTAAGAATTTTTCCTTCGTCACCCTGAAGGTACATTTTGAGGGGTTGAGCTTCATCTTGTGCTGTTTTAGGATGTCAAAAATCTGGGATAAGTGCTGGAGGTGGCTACCTTTCTGTAAAATTTTGACCAGCATGTCATCAATGTACACCTCCATTGTATTGCCGAGCAGTGAGCTGAACATCGTGTTGACCAACCGCTGGTATGTGGCCTCAGCATTCTTCAAACCGAACGACATTACTCTGTAGCAATAGAGACCTCGTTCAGTTATGAAGGCTGTCTTCTCCTGGTCTAGAGGGTACATCTAGATTTGGTTATATCCAGAATAGGCATCCATAAAACGTATGAGTTCGTGCCCTGCAATAACGTCAACCGGTTGGTCTATCCTTGGTAGTGGAAAGCTATCGTTGGGGCAAGCTTTATTGAGGTCTGTATAGTCAATGCAGACTCTCCACTTGCCATTTTTCTTTTTGACTAGAACGGTATTGGCCAGCCAGTCTGGGTAGAATACTTCACGTATCATCTTGGCTTCAAGCAGCCTCTAGACCTCCTCATTTATGATCCGATGCCGCTCTGGAGCTAGCGGCCTTCTTTTTTGTCTCACTGGTGGGTGGTCTGGATCTATCATCAGTTTGTGAGTTATGAGGTTTGGATCTATACCCTCCATATCTTTGGTCTCCCACTCAAATACAAAGAGGTTGTCTTTCAGGAATCTTATTATCTCCTTTTGCTCGGCCTGTGCAAGGTTTGGACCAATGTATAAATAGTGCCCCTCGGATTTTGAGCTGACTAATACTTTGATGGGCTCCCCAATGGGTTTAGCCCTGCTGTCCTGTCCTCTTGGGCTTAAGGGTTCCTCTATTTTGGAAGGGCAACCTTTCTCCTCGGGATTGTGGGAAAGAATTGGATCTGCCCAGTCCTGAGCATACTGTAATTGCTATTTAGTGGTCTTTTTTTTGAGTGCAATGGCATGACATTCCCGTGAAGTCGGCTGGCACCCTCTGACAAAATAAACATACTGATTGTGGACATACTTCAAACATTGGTGGAAGGTCGAGGTGACAGCTCCTATCTAGTGTAACCACGGCCTCCCAATTATGACATTGTAGGGAGATTTCATATTCGGCACCATGTATTCCGAGATGGTGGTTTTATGTCCTTCACCTTCCCCTACAGTAGTGGGCAGGTCTATCCTTCCCAATGGGGTATTGAGATTACCATCAAATCCTGCCATTACGGCGGTGGTAGGCTTGACGCTGTTGTGATCAATCTTCATCTGTTTGAGTGGCTCATAGAACAGTATATTAATGGAACTGCCGGTGTCAACCAATACTCTTTTGATCTCGAAGTTGGCAATCTTAAGAGTGATGACGAGGGCATCACTGTAAGGGTAGTGTACCCCGGCCAGATCCCGTTCTGTGAACTGAATCTCTGGTTCTGGTTTGAGCCTTTTCTCAATGTTGAGGATCTGTAATACATCTGGGGTAGTCCTGGCCTCCCGAGCATACCTCTTCCTTGCTCTGTTTGACATTCCTATAATAGGGGTATCTGCATGGAGGACGTAAATGACATGGTTGTTCTGCCTTTGAGGCTCATTTCGTCCTTACCTCTGCTCCTGTCTCTGCTCAAGCCTTTGGTCTGTCCTTTGTTGAGGCTTG
This sequence comes from Nyssa sinensis, assembly GCA_008638375.1. Lineage (NCBI taxonomy): Eukaryota > Viridiplantae > Streptophyta > Magnoliopsida > Cornales > Nyssaceae > Nyssa > Nyssa sinensis. The sequence goes on along the minus strand of CM018039.1, from coordinate 14,780,117 downwards.
TCTTCATGGGGGTTCTACCTCCCATCCTGCTTAATGAACTCCCGAAGACATGCTTTCTTTATGAGTTGCTCAACCTCATGTCTAAGGGATCTGCATGAATTAGTCATATGCTCGTGATCTTTGTGAAAATTGTAATATTTACCTTGGTCCCGGAGGCTAGGATCTCCTTTAATCGGTTCTGGCCATCTTAGGTTTTCCCAATCTTGGATTTACCGAAGTACCTGGCCCAATGTGGTGTTCAAAGGGGTAAAGTTAGTAAATTCCCTTGATCCGAAATTATAAACAACCTTGGGTGTCTTTCTCTTTTCTAGACTTCTGGCCCTCTTCTTGCTAGGGTCCTTTTTATGGTCATCCATCTTATGATCTTCCCTTTTCGGATTGTCCCTCTAGGTTTGCTCTTTGCCTTTTTGGGATGTGCAGTTAGCTTCCTCCATGTTGATATAATTCCTGGCCCGGTCCATTAACGCCGCTATGTCGGCAGGGGGGCTCTTTGTCAAGGAATCCCTAAAGCCTCTGTGAGCAGGACCAGAAGTTAGGGCAGCTACAAGAAAACCTGGGCTGCAATTGGTTATCTCTGTGAGTTCGGCATTAAAGCGTGCAATGTAAGCTCTGAGGGACTCTTCCTTGGTCTGTTTGACATTCAGCCAGAACTCTAGTCCCCTTCTAAGCCTTCTGCTTGTCATGAATCTGTCCAGGAATTCCCTGCCGAGCTCATAGAAGCCGGTAACTGAGTTCGGTGGGAGGTGGTGGAACCATTTTAGGGCGGTACCTTTTAGGCTGGTAATGAAAGTTTGGCATATAAAGGCATCAGAGTTCCCGTGAAAGGCCATTGTATGCTAGTAGTGCGATAGATGATCTCTTGGGTCTCCAGTCCCATCATATAGGGTGAATTTCGGCACAAAGATCTTCCTTGGTCTTTCTTCTGACATGATGGTAGGAGTGAATGGGGTGGCAAGTCTTCCGAGCAACCTGGCCAACTCATCCTGCTCTAGAGGGTTCTGGGCACCTCTCATAGTTACTGTTCGGTCCATAGATTCTGCAACTTCTTCGACCCTCCGTGGGTCTCTAGGCCGAACTTCTTGTGAACCTTGCCTTATAGCCTCGATTTCAGGGTTCCGAGGGTCTCGAGCTAGAAGGATTGGTGCCGCTTGGGGCTGAGGCTCCTATGGTGCCGGATGTGCTCCCGAAACTCTTGGAGTTGGGGCTCTAGTAGTGCTTCGGTAATGGATGTCAGGGACAAAGGCTGGCGTTCCCCAGCCCGGGGCTGCTGATGGCTGTGGATCTCTGCCGACGTGAGCAACACCCTAGGGGTGCCCAGGCCAGTTATTTGGAGCCTCTTCATGGGGCTCTTCATTCTCAGTGATAATAGGGGACTGTGTTCCCTCAGCAACATTGACTGGCAAATTTGGAGGATTCGTCCCTTGATTTCGTGTAAGCATTGCTAGAGTTCTAGATATGGGTAGTAGTTGTTCTTGCACTAGTTCGTTGTGTCGTTTGATTGACTCGATCTCCTGGCGCATGAGATCAACCATCGGCCCTCTTGCTCGTGCGGCAAGCGGCCGACGTTGAGAGTTTTGAGGATTTTGAGCGTTCTGCCTTGGTCGGAGATTGGGGGCCATGGTTCTCTAGTAGGAAGGAGAATAAGTTTTGAATAAAGCACTTGGAGATTTGTCGTTTCCCACAGACGGCGCTAAACTGATGCTGTACTTTTTGGCTCGCAAGAAATCTGGGCTCCGCGACCTGAAGAACACTCAAAAAGAAGGAATCAGAGGGCCACCGGATTGGCTCCGGCCGTAGCCGCTCTGATGCTTAAGTCAATAAACTGAATTGAAAAGACTGTAATGAAAGCCAAAGAATGAGCATGAAAATAAAGCGTACCTATAGGGTTTAATTTATAGACTGCGGCTTTCCTAAGTTGATTAGGATTTGGAGTCATGAAAATAGGGATTTGATCATCGGAGATTGCAATTATCTTGTTGGACATTGTATCAAAATAGAGATAACCATGTGTGACAGTTTCCTTGTAAAAGACTATTTCCTTATTCTTTACTCGGCAGATGTTAAGGAAATAATGAGGTCTGAACCATACGGAATACTCTGAGTAAATATTGTTCAGAGAATGAGCTCTGGAAGATAAATGTATGAGAGTGCTCTGAAGGCTTCGCCTGCTCTGGATGATCGAGTTTTATCCTGCTCTGGATGATCGAGTTTTATCAGACCCATAAGCACACGTGTCTCAAGATGATTGGTGTGTCAGTTTATGGTATATCAATAATTATGGATAACATGAAATAATTCCTACTACAAAAAAAACCTACTTTTCGCGACGCACATTGTGCTTCGCTAAAAGTGCCTTTTAGCGACGCATAAACAGGCGTCGCTAATAATAAGAAAAAAAAGTAATAAAAAAATTAGCTTCCCGCGTGAAAATAGGCATGAAACTATTAATGACGCACATGTGGCCATTAGCAACGCACTTGTGCATTGCTAATAACTCCTTATATTTAAAACGATTTCATCGCTCTCTCTCTCTCTCTCTCTCTCTCTCTCTCTCTCTCTCTCAGGCGCCGTTTCCATCGCTTGTAGGGTTCAAAACTAAAAAGGGACGGGGGGAGCACATCGGGGAGGAGCCTAGGTAGGCCACTGCCCTTTCTCTTCTCTCTCTCTCAAACTCACATCTATTTCATTGTGCTTCGATTGTTGCTCTGGCCTGCTTGGATTCTGCTCTAGTCTAGCTAGGATGCTTTTGTTTGAATCCCATATTTCATTTCTATTAGAAAAAAATGCAAACCTAATAGTTTTAAAATAATTTTGGGTAGATGGTCACTGCAATAACTTTTTTCTTCTTCTTCTTTCTTCATCTGAGGGATGTCAAAGAAAAAGATTTAATTTTATAAAATGATCCCAAAAAAATATAATCAAAAGGGTAAGAAGGAAAAACATAGAAAAGAAATATTATTTAGTGAAAATCATTCCAAGAAATTTTTTTTAATATGACAAAAATTAGAAGTATAAATGACGTTGAAATTAATATATATGTAATAAGATTAAGATCGAGATTTTATCTGAGTGGTATGAATAGTCAATTTGCATAAAACTTGAGTGAGTTCAACCCTTCATTTTCTGTTGTATAAGAAAAAATGTGATAAGGTTGGCAAGTGTGAACGCATCTTTAAGCTTTTATTAATTGTTATTCATTCACATTCTCCAGGATTGTTTTCAGTTAAAATTAATCATTATTTTTGGTTTAGTGAGATTTTGCAGAGCATTTGTTCCCTTGTAGATTATAGAGTGCATCTCTCAATACAATAAAAATAAATTAAATAAAATTTAAAAACAATTCACTGGTTGCATACTATGAATTTGTAGTTTATAGAGTGCATCTCTCAATATAATAAAAATAAATTAAATAAAATTAAAATAATAGGATTCTGCTTGGACCATCCTAATTTATTTGATTTTGTAATGACCAATCCTCAAAATCAACTCATGTCTTTGCTTAATCTTTATTTGACAGGTACATTTCGAAGAGATTTGGCAGCTTTTGAAGGACATCCGAACTGTACAGATCAGTTCCTACTTTGATTCTTTGTGCTTTGGGCTCTGTTTCTTTAGGATAAGTTTCAAGCTTTCAGGTAATGCTTTGAGTGTGCCTGTTCTGATTTTGTAACAATACAAACAAAACAAAACTTAGTTTTTTAGCTTTTCACAGTATAAAATTTCTATAATGACCTTGTTGAAATGCTCTCTCTCTTAAATTTCTTGTTTCTGACCCTTTTTAGATTACAAATTTTATATCGAAAATATCTGATTGGTTTTCTCTTTCTATTTTTTTTTTCAAAAACCATTTCCAGTGGTCATCCTATTAGTTTAAGCTTTACTAAAATTGGGAGTCAGTACATAAACTAGGTATCTTGAAAAAGAGGACAGATGATCATGAGTATTTTTTTTTTAAAATGTGGAGTACACTGCCGTGCAGCTGTACTGAATTACTCTATTAATTGGCATGCACTTGTGCTGAGTTCCTCTTTTCATTTTAAGGTGTTCTTATAATTACTTCTTAGTGCTGAACTTGACAGATGAATAAGCAAGATGATGATTTTTCTAGTATTCTATCTTAATTAAATTTTGATGGAAAGAAATATTTCTTGTTGAGATGGAAATTATACATGTGGTAAACTTAAGTTTTATGGAGATGTACTAAATCACTTATCTTTTTCTTCTTTTTTTTTTTTGAAAAGTAGAGTATATTATTAATGAAAAAGTGGGCAACCTGTGTACACAAGAATAATAAAAATCCCAACCTAATGCACTAGCTCAATCTCCTATAAAATCAACCAAAAAAAATGGGAATTTGGATATATTTTGGAAATCCAAAACTGAATGTGTCCAAAAGAAGTTGTTTAAACCTATACAAATGTGCTTTCTATATCCTCAAAAGTCCTCCGAACAGGACCACTTGAGCAACCAGCTAGTCATGACTTTCAAAAGTGTTTAACCTTTCCCCGTCAGAATTTGTTGTATTTCAAACAAAGAGCATAATAATTTCTAGGGGTTATAGTTGCCCCACAATGTAAAACCAAATGATTACAAGTGTCCTCAGCCATGCAACACCAGTTCAGAAGAACACGAGACCTCCTCAAAAAAAGTTAAATAGCCTTGTTGCTTTAGTGTTTTGTAGGATTTTAGTCAAAAAAAATCCTTAAAATCTAGACACATGAGTGCATTTGGACCTTTTTCATGTATGTGTTCATTCAACATGTATTTTTCCATGGCTATATTTTTTCCCCTCTTATTTTTCATGTATGTGTTCATTGAACTGCAACTTGAACAATAATCCCTTGCTCCTAAGTTCCTCTAAACAATAATTTTTATTTTTATTTTTGTTTTAGTTGCCAAGTAATAAGAGTTCTTGAGTCCTATAGATTGAGAGATCAACTAGATACACCTGACCTATTAAGTCAGTTAGTGGTTTTAGGTAGCAATTGATTTGCTTTTGTTGGTTAAGTTGTTGTCAGGTGCCAAGTAAATAATTCTTGATGAATGACCTTAATTAATAGATAAAAATTGAAAGCTAGGTGTCTTTACTTGTTATCAACCAAGATCAATATGTTTTGTATTGGCATTTTCAATGCTATTGTTAATATTTTTTAAAGCAAAACTCTGTCTGACAATCAGAGTTTGCCCTTACACTAATGAATTTTTTAATTGCATTCATGTGAGCCTAACCCCGTTCAGGAGTCATTTTCATCACATGTGAATCTTGTCGCAAAATTTATTTACAATTGGGCTCGTGTGTATGAAAATCGATTCTTGAATTGTCCAGAGAGGACAATTCGGGAATGCATAAATCTGCGTTGCAATCAATAGCGCATATGCTTGAATATTTCACTATGATAAAATTTCAGTACAGTCTCCTATTGTTCTCTGGGTATATATTTAGACGTGCTAACGTCTATTTCGTATACTTGGAGAACCGTGGGAAGATGCTGCCGAAATTTTGTTCGAGTGGAATCAAGCATTTGATTTGCTGCTGATTGCAATGTAGATTGTGTATTCACGAATGGGATAGGACCACCTTACCCTTTAGAAAGAAGTTGGAGGTGATAAGATTCATGTTTCATATTTATAACGGATAAGAGTTGGATGGACTTGAGGGGCAGGCATTTGCCAAGGTATGTGAAGGGGATCAAAGATTTTATTGAGTTTGCTCGTGCATCTGTAGATGGGAGAAATAGGATAAGATGTCTATGTAGGAGGTACAATAATAGGGATTATATGCACATGATGAGGCCAAAGAGCACCTACTCCTACACGGGATGGACAAGAGGTATACATGTTGGGAATTTTACGGGGAACGCCGTGACGTGCGAGTGGTATTTGATGATGAAGAAGAAAACGACGGCGATGACTTTGGTGATAATGTTGGGGTTAGTTACGAAGGCTTGCCAAAAATGCTGGCAGACTTATAGGGGGCTACAACTGAGGCGAGTAGTCACAGGAGTGACACGGGACAATCGACCGCGTTTGAGTCGTTGCTGAAGGAAGCAAGGCAGCCATTATATCCGAGTTGTGATAAGTTTTCAAAACTGGACTTTCTCGTGAAACTCCTTCATATTAAGACCATCAACTGTTGGAGTAACAAATCAGTTAATATGGTCACTGAATTGATTAAAGCAGCGCTTCCTACTAGGGAGACCCTTCCGAAATCAAATTACAAGGTGAAAAGAATATTAAGAGATTTGGGCCTCGGGTATATTCCCATACATGCTTTCAAAAATGATTGCATGTTATTTTGGAAGGAGACTGAACAATGTAAAGAGTGTACGGTGTGCCAAGAACCCAGGTACAAGCTGAATAAAGGAAAGAGCAAGACAATTTCGCACAAGGTGCTGAGATATTTTCTCTTAAAATCGAGGCTACAAAGGTTGTACATATCTCAAAAGACGGTAGAAGATATGTGGTGGCATAAGGAGAAGCGTGTTGCTGAGGAAAACGTATGTAAGCATCCGGCAGATTCACAAACTTGGGCTGAGTTTGATACAAATCACGAATGGTTTGCAAATGAGCCGCCTAATGTACGATTTGGGCTGGCTAGCGACGGTTTCAATCCATTCGATGACATGAGTAATGCCTACAGCATGTGGCCAGTGTTGCTTGTACCGTATAACTTGCCACTGTGGAAATGTATGAAAGAACTATTTATCTTCATGTCATTGCTTATTCTAGGGCCGAAGTCTTCTGATAATGAAATTGATGTGTACTTGCGTCCTCTAGTGGACGAGTTGAAAGAATTGTGGGAGGTAGGAGTGGAGGCATACAACATCTCTAAGAATGAGACATTTCAATTGCATGCAGTGTTACTGTGGACCATAAATGACTTTCCAGCATACGAAAACTTTTCTGTGTGGAGCACTAAGGGGCATCTGGCATGTCCGATTTGCAATAAGGATGCATGTTCCCTATATTTGTCCAATAGGAAGAAGATATGCTACATGTGCCATCGTTGTTTTCTATCGCCATCACATGGCTAGCGAAATCGGTAGAAGCATCTCTTTGATGGAAAAATTAAGCGCAGATTGTCACCTCCATTGTTGTCTGGCAAAGACGTGTTTGGCGCAATTGGCACTCATCCAACCAGTGAGGTTTGGGAAGATACCGGGTACTAAGAAGAGGAAGCGTGCTAATGTGGACTTAAATTGGACGAAAAAGAGAAAATTTTTTTATTTGCCGTACTAGGAGACCCATAAGTTGAGGCACAATTTGGATGTTATGCACATCGAGAAGAACATCTGTGATAATGTGCTGAGAACTTTAATGAACATTGAAAGGAAGACGAAGGATACTATTAAAGCCCAGTTAGACTTGCAGGAGCTGGGAATAAGGAAAGAGCTGCACCTAATACGTAGCGGTGATAAATATATCGTGCCTCCTGCACAGTATACGTTATCATCCGTAGAGAGAATGAGGATTTACGAGTGCTTTAAATCGGTGAAGTTCCTAGATGGATACGCATCGAATATATCTTAGTGTGTAAATGTTATAGATGGGAAAATATCCAGATTGAAGAGCCACGACTGCCATGTCCTTTTACAACGACTTTTTTCGGTTACATTACGTGGATATCTCACCGATGACATATCGACTACATTGACTAAGTTGGGTTGCTTCTTTAGAGAATTATTTGCGAAGACGTTAAATGTGGAAGTACTTGAAAAGATCGAAAGGGATGTTTTCGTGATCCTCTGCAAGTTGGAATAGATTTTCCCTCCAGTTTTCTTTGATGTAATGGTCCACTTAACTGTGTATTTGCCTCATGAGGCAAAAATTAGCGGACTTGTCCAATACTATTGGATGTATCCAATAGAAAGGTACATTTAATTTTATGAATTGTGTTATGTCTCTATCCTAACTATTTTAATGTATAACTGATTAATTATCAAAACATATATTTGCACACATTGAAGCAATATGTGCGTAACAAAGCACGACCGGAAGGGTCAATTGCTGAGGCTTACGTTGATGCTGAATGTTTCACCTTCTGCTTTATGCATCTTAAAGAAATTGAGATAAGGTTTAATCATCAAGAGCGAAATTATGATAGATGTCCAGAGAAACAACGAACTGGCCTTGCGATGTTTAATCAGAATGTGCGGCCAATAGGTGCCCGTAAATATGAATGGTGTCATCTCAAGACTTGGAAAAAGCCCATTATACCGTGCTCAACAACTGCGATGAGACATTGCCATATTTTAAGTAAGTTTATCGAAATCATTGCAATACTACATTAGTATACAAATGTAAGTTACATATAACATATCTCATCTTATGCAGTGAGCATATGATCGAGCTTCAGAGAGAACATGTATCAAGTTCTGATTTGGAGCAAAGATAACAAAACTTGTTTCCAAATTGGTTCGGAGAACGTGTAAGAATAGGTTTCAATTAATTGTAATTGTATTAGTTAATTCATTTGTATTCAATTAATTTTGCACTTGAATTGAATTAATAGATGAAACTATTACGCCACCAACAATCTCCTTAGGCGTACGATCAATTATATTCCTTAGCATGTGGTCCTGATCAAAGGATATCCCGCTACATCGGTTTAATTGTTGATGGTGTTCGATTTCACACGGGGGAACGTGAGGTCAATCGGCGAACACAGAATATCGGGGTCCTTGTTCAAGGAGATGGTAACGGAGGACAAACTGTAGAGTACTATGGTGTTTTACAAGATATCATATAGTTACATTATTGCTATGGTCATTTTGTGTATATTTTTAAATGTGATTGGTGGGATGTAAGTAATAAGAAGACTGAAATGTAGATCGATAAGCACTTCATAAGTGTTAATACGTCATGTACGGCCTTTAAAGATGATCCGTATGTTTTGGCATCGGTTGCAAAAAAAATTTCTATTTGAAGGACACAAAAATAAGAGGTGATTAGCATGTTGTCCAAAAAATAAAAACTAGAAATGTTTATGATGTCCTAGAAGTTGGCAAGGGAGATGAAGAGTTGGAGAGGATTGAGGAAGCACTACAAGAAGAGTCTCAAACTGCCCACGATGGTGTTGTCCAGCATGATCAGGAAGATGTTAGTTCATATCGGTTGAATAGAACTAATGTAGAACCAGTTCATGTCGTAGCTCCCGACATCACCAATACTACACAATTAGATCTGAGGGATGCAACGTTCATTAATGATGATGATGACGAGGAAAATGATTTTGATGATGAGACATTGTTAGAGTATTGTGCCAAGAATGAAGAAAATTCAAATTCATATGATGATACAGACTTAGATGAATAATTGTAATAGGTGTTACATGTGTTAGGATCAAGTGTAATGGATTTTCAATTTTATGATGTAATGGATATTCAATTTTATGATGTAATGGATTTTAATTTTTATGATGTAATGGAATTTACTTTTAAACTTTCTTTTTAGATATGGTTGGACCAGGCTCACGCAAACGCGCATCCCCGTTGGACCCATCGACCCCTTCCCCTTCCCCTTCCTCTACAGGGTCAACCGATCCTGCCATTGATGGTATGCATAGTTCCACTTTGTATTAATGATTATATAAATATGGTACCAATTGTTTCTATTTTATTGTTTCTAAAGCTTCGGCCACCACCTCTAGACAAGGGCACGGTAGGTCGAAGAATCGGAGTTTGCAAGCTCAAATGGAGGCAGCAGGGGGCTCACAACTTCGGATTGAGCTACCTGAGGGCTTGTTGAAGCCCGTTGGTGGGTGGGCATAGCAGTTCACCATAGAGGTCGGCATCATTTTCCAACTACGCGCTCTACTCCATATTAGTGACTGGAGTCTCGTCACTCAGGAGGAGCGCCAGGATATTCATGCGCATATCCTGGTATGTCTTTTATTATTATGTTGAACTAAATTTTAACATTTCTAATGCCGTAATGTTTTGACAATGACATGTTTTACAGGAAAAGTTTAACATCGATCTCCACTACCTCATGTAGCGAAGTTAGTAGACCATTACCTGGGAGTCCGCTTCAGGGACTATCGACATAGGCTCCACATGCACTACGGGGCGAAAGTGGCAGCTGGTAGAGAGCCCCGGACAGACCCTACAGGGGGGTCACGGTGGAGGATTGGATGTTACTGTACGACCGGTTCGCTAGTGATGCATTCTAGGTAAAAATTATCAAAAGTACTTTTGTTGTCTGATTTAAATCAGTATCATTTATACTCACCTTCTTTGTTTTGGCCAAGTGTAAGAACTAAGCAGGAAAAATAGCGAGAGCAGAAGCAAGCAAAAGGTGACCCACTGTGGTGGATCACGTTCTTTTGTACAATATAGGCATGATATGGTAAGTTAATCGATGTATCAAGTTCTTATTGTATAATCTATTCATGAAATCAATCTTCAAAAGCTACTATTTATTTGCTCCAGCGAGACCAGGAGACCGGTGCACCACCCAGCCCCATTGATTTGTAGCCCAGGACGCACTACAACCCCAATAAGGGTTGGGTTGGGCCTGAAGCACAGCGGCTTTATGTAAGTTTTTTTTATGTAACTTGCCATAGTATTACTAATTTAATATTAATCTAAAGTTATAAAAGTAGTAATATATATTTATATTTTTATAGGAGGAGATGGTCCAGCTGCGTGCTCAGCCGACAGCTGAGGGTCAGGATCCACCGACCGATGACCAGATACGGGAGACTGTTCTGGGCAAGAGGCGCGGCCATGTGCGTGGCTTAGGGACTGGGATGGTGCCGACAACATCGTCCTCTACTTTTGAGAGTGATGCTAGGGCACACGCAGCCACAGAGATAGTTCAACGAGAGAATGCAAAGTTGTGGCAACAAGTAAATAGCCTCGAGGAACGATATTCCAACCTAGAGGCTTTTGTGCAAACGATGCTCAGCCAACAGCGTGACTCTTCACAACCTTGGTAAGTTTTTAAAATTATATACTTTGGTGGATTTATTATTTATATAAAATTTTACATAAACCCTATCAGACACCTCACAAATGATAAAATAGACTTGCACGAACTTACGGCACTCGGTTCGGATGCCCGGTGTGAAACTTATGCAAGTTTCAGCTCCAAAAAGGCCTATTTTGGGGTTTTGACAGACCAAATTCTGGATATCAGCCTACCTACACCGAAACCCCATCACACACCTTAAAAATGATAAAATAAACTTACACGAACTTGCGGCACTCGGTTCGGATGCCTGGTTTGAAACTTATGCAAATTTTAGCTCTAAAAAGGCCCATTTTGGGGTTCTGACAGACCAAAATTTCGGATATCGATGTACCTACACCGAAATTCCATCACACACCTCACAAATAATAAAATAAATTTACACGAACTTATGACACTCGGTTCGGATGCCCGGTTTGAAACTTATGTAAGTTTTAGCTCCAAAAGGCCCATTTTGGGGTTTTGACAGACCAAAATGCCAGATATCGGTCTAACTACACCAAAAAAAATCACACACCTCAAAAATGATAAAATAAACTTGCACGAACTTAAGGCACTCGGTTCGGATGCCCGATTTGAAACTAATGCAAGTTTCAACTCCAAAAAGGCCCATTTTGGGGTTTTGACAAACCAAAATGCCGGATATCGACCTTCCTACACCAAAAATCCATCACACACCTCAAAAATGATAAAATAAACTTGCACAAACTTACGGCACTCGGTTTGGATGCTCGTTTTGAAACTTATGCAAGTTTCAACTTCAAAAAGGCCCATTTTAGGGTTTTGATAGACCAAAATTTTGGATATCGGTCTGACTACACCGAAACTCCATCACACACCTCAAAAATGATAAAATAAACTTGCACGAACTTACGGCACTCGGTTTGGATGCCCGATTTGAAACTTATGCAAGTTTTAGCTCCAAAAAGGCCCATTTTGGGGTTTTGACAGACCAAAATACCGGATATCGGCCTTACTAAACCGAAACCCCATAAAACACCTCAAAAATGATAAAATAAACTTGTACAAACTTACGACACTTGGTTCAGATGCCTGGTTTGAAACTTATGCAAGTTTCAGCTCTAAAAATGCCCATTTTGGGGTTGTGACAGACCAAAATGCTAGATATCGGCCTACCTACATCACAATCCCATAACACACCTCAAAAATGATAAAATAAACTTTCAAAAACTTACGGCACTCAGTTCGGATGCCCAGTTTGAAACTTATGCAAGTTTCAACTCTAAAAATGCCCATTTTGGGGTTTTGATAGACCAAAATGCCGGATATTGGCCTAACTAAACCGAAACCCCATAAAAAACCTCAAAAATGATAAAATAAACTTGTATAAACTTACGACACTTGGTTCGGATGCCTAGTTTGAAACTTATGCAAGTTCCAGCTCTAAAAAGGCCCATTTTGGGGTTGTGACAGACCAAAATGTTGGATATCGGCCTACCTACACCAAAATCTCATAACACACCTCACAAATGATAAAATAAACTTTCATGAACTTACGGAACTCAGTTCGGATGCCCGGTTTGAAACTTATGCAAGTTTCAACTCCAAAAAGCCCCATTTTGGAGTTTTGATAGACCAAAATGCTGGATATCGGCCTACCTATACCGAAACCCCATAAAAAACCTCACAAATGATAAAAATAAACTTGCACGAACTTACGGCACTCGGTTCGGATGCCCGGTTTGAAACTTATGCAAGTTTCAGCTCCAAAAAGGCCCATTTTAGGGTTTTGATAGACCAAAATTTTGGATATCAGCCAAAATACACCAAAACCACATCACACACCTCAAAAATGATAAAATAGACTTGCACAAATTTACGGCACTCGGTTCGGATGCCCCGTTTGAAACTTATGCAAGTTTCAGCTCCAAAAAGGCCTATTTTGGGGTTTTGACAAGCCAAAATGCCGAATATCGGCCTAACTATACTAAAACCCCATCACACACCTTAAAAATGATAAAATAAACTTGCACAAACTTATGACACTCGGTTCAGATGCCCGGTTTGAAACTTATTCAAGTTTTCGCTCCAAAAAGGCCTATTTTGGGGTTTTGACAGACCAAAATGTCGGATATCAGCCTAACTACACCAAAACCACATCACACACCTCAAAAATGATAAAATAGACTTGCACGAACTTACTACACTCTGTTCGGATGCCCGGTTTGAAACTTATGCAAGTTTCCGCTCCAAAAAGGCCCATTTTGGGGTTTTGACAGACCAAAATGCCGGATATCGGCCTACCTACACCGAAACCCCATCACACACCTCAAAAATGATAAAATAAACTTTCACAAACTTATGACACTCGGTTCGGATGCCGGGTTTGAAATTTGTGCAAGTTTTAACTCCAAAAAGGCCCATTTCGGGGTTTTGACAGACCAAAATGCCGAATATCGGCCTACCTACGCCAAAACCACATCACACACCTCAAAAATGATAAAATAGACTTGCACAAACTTATGGCACTTGGTTCGGATGCCCAGTTTGAAACTTACGCAACTTTCAGCTCCAAAAAGGCCTATTTTGGAGTTTTGACATACCAAAATGCCGGATATTGACCTAATTACACCGAAACCCCATCACACACCTCACAAATGATAAAATAGACTTATTCTACTTTATGTCGTTCTTACTATTTATGCATGCAAAAAAAAAAAAATAAACTATTCACATTCTATGTTCATATATATTTAATAATTGTTCTAATATATATCACTTGATCTTTATTTCAGATTGATCAGGATTATTTCCACACCGTATTTATGTTTTGCATCGGAACTTGTTATTTTTATTCTTTTCTTTTCATGGACATCTATAGTTACATTTTTGGAGACAATTTTTAATTTTTCTATTTATTGTTAATTGTACTTTTACAAATGTACATAATTAGTTTAATATATATATATATGAATGTATTTTTCTTTTTTAATATATACATTTCAGAATGCTTGGATTTTATTGTATATCAGGATAGATGATTAATACAGGTTTAAACAGGTATAAAACAAAGCAAATATGGCTTTAAAAAAAAAAAAAAAAAATTTAGCGACGCACACCAATACGTCGCTAAAAGTAAGAATTCAATTTAAATAACTGGCAATACACTATTAGCGACGCACACTGAGCGTCGCCAAAAGCCACCATTAGCGACGCACACTGCGTCCTTGTGTAGTATTTACGACGCGCGTACCCAATTATTAGTGACGCTCATTGTGCATCGCTAATAGTCACCTTCAGCGACACCAACGGGTCTGTTCGTCGCCAATTCTATTAGCGACACGATTATTTGTGACACCTTTAGCGACACACGTTTGTGCGTCGCAAAAGACCTTTTGCTGTAGTGTCCCTAGCATCCCATTTTCAACCTTCAGTTAGAAATCTCTACTTCTTAGATTGATGAAAGTAAAACTCTAGAAATTTTTCTTTAGTTTTCTTACAATATTCAACCAACCAAAATCTGTAAATATGAAATAGAGACTAAAATTGAATAAAGTCCTAAGTAATCATAATTTCTTATAGCATTTAAGAGATGGCCTTAATGAAAGAAGATGAGAGAGTGTTGGGAACATGCCTGATGTGAGTTACTAGGTGACGAAAGAAATGGAAATGTTGTCTGAAGTGTATTCCATATCGCTTCGTAGTTGAGGGTGTATATACAAAAAAATTAGCCAACTTTTCTTTCTTTAGTCAACACTCTTTAAATGTTTGTGGTCTCATCCATTTTTATACTAATGTAAATTCAACAATCTTAAGTTAAAAATATTTTTTTTCACAATATAGGTAACTGTTTGTTGCAACTTTTCTCTGTACGTGACAAACTCTTTTTTTTCCCTCTCTTTCTTCCCCATTCTCTATCTCTCGCCCATCCCTAGTTAGTTGTTTTGAACATGGAAGCTCTAAAGCTGCTGTCAATAGTCTTGCCCAAAACTTAAATATATATATATATAGGTATATACAGACTAAATGTTGCTTGTGCACATTTCTCGGTTTCATTTCATACTGATACACTTAATATAGTAATGTGTGTATATATATGTATAGTTCATGCATGTTGTCTGCGCAACATTCAATGTTGCGTCACAACAGGCAGCAACTTCCATTCATTCTCTTCTTCTTTTTTGTCTTTCTCTTTGTCGTTTATTGATTTGGAAATCTTGCGGGATGGGTTCAGCCCCTCATTTAATGTTTCGGCAATCTTTTTGCACTATGTATTTAACATTATATGTTACATATATATCATGCATACAGCTACCATGCGCTGCTTTGAATCTGACCTTTTTTTTCATATACTCTACCCAATTAGATGTTGACACACAAGACTCTCCTCAACATGTCACACACCAACAGACGTACACAACACACTTCATCCACCCATTAGCGCACACACATTCCAACCTCTAATGCTTTCACTTCACACCAAACCTCCTCTATTCATCTTGGGTCAAATTAATTAATAAAAAGGTGCCTAACATTTATATTATATGGGTGTGCCTGCATATCTAATATATACTATGTATGTAACTAATGTGCACATGTATCCAAGAATAACATCAATTAATAATAATGTGTTATGAATATATTAATGAATGTCAACCACCATCTTAATGGCCATTTGACATCGAGACTTGAGTTATAAAGTCTTACATTGTGGCAACCCTAAAGCATGAAAGAAAGTTTCAAATTGAATGTGTCACCAACTCTCTGTAAAAGGATCTTGGCATAAGTTGCAATAGATATAAATTATGAAATGTAAGCGAGAAATTGAAAAGAGTGCATTGAAAATGTAACACCCCGACCCAAAATCACCTGAGTAAATTTCTGTAACCCCGAAACATTAAGGCTCGTTTTAGTGAGATTAACCTATAGTCCGGTTTGAGCTTCGAAATGCTCTGAGTATTAGAATAACACCATACCGGCAATGAATGTATATGAACGCGTACATATATAGGGGCATATATATATATGTACGTATTTGATAAGTATATATATATACACTTATATATATACATGGATATTATAAATATATATATATATATATATATAAAGTATGCATAGTATATATGGGGAAGGGTGTGTGTATATGTGCAGTATATGTGTACAAGTGTGTGAATATATGTGTATGTGTGTAATGTGTAAATATGGTGTGTGTATGTGTGCGGTATATACATATATATATAATGTGTGTAACAATATGTGTATGGGTTTAATATATATATATAATGTAATGTATAAATATATTGCGAGCATGTGTGTGTAACAGGATGTGTGTATGTATACATGGTGTGTGTGTGTGTGTGTGTGTCTGTATGCATGTCAGTAGTGTGTGTGTGTGTGTGTGTGTGTATAATATGTAAATATAAAGTGACATCAAGTGAAAGAAAAAGAAAAGAAAAAGAAAAGGAAAAAGAAAAGAAAAGATCATAATAGGAAGGGGGAGAGAAAGAAAGAGAGAGAGAGAGAGAGAGAGAGAGAGAGAGAGAAGAAGGCAGTGGGAGATGCCTATAAATATACATGCACTACGTACATTAGAAAGAAAAGAAACGAAAGAAAGAAAAGGCTAAGGAAGGAAATGAGGAAGAAGAGGAAACAAGCAACTACTACAGAAAAGGTAAGCCTTTGAATTGAATTTATGTTTTGAATTTTTGTAAACTGGGTTTATGAAAATCTTACGTAAAACTTCTGAATAATCATAGGGTTAAAAACTATCGAAAAAGTGATGAATTTAGGAAGAAATAGGGAGTAGTTTGGTGAAGAAATAAGGGAGAAAGATTGAGTTGCAGGTTTCGAGTGGTAAGGATATTGTTGGTTTTATTGATTTAACGAATGGGGAAATACTCCTCTGACTCCCAGAAATGTGTAGGAAGAAAAATGAAGGAAAACCATCGAGAAAAACATCATGAAATAGGTAGAATAGGTGTCGCTGGAAAGTCGGGCTCTCGTCGGAGCCCGTTTGTGAAGCCTATTTCGAGGCCAACCAAATGGCAAAACCAAATTTGGACACTAGAAATGGAATCTTTAAGAAATATAGAGTTGAGTCCCGTTGAAATTAGCTCAAAACTTCACCAGAAATGGTTGGCCAGCGCTGGAGAAGACATCGAAAGTTAGTTGGAGAAGATGACCTGTTTGGGTTGGTTATGGGTCGGAGTCGGGTCGGGCCCTAACCCGAAATGAAATGGATTTGGGTTTTAATCAACACAATTCAGTTTTGGGGTTGATTTAAAATATATATGGGGTGTTTGGCTACAGAACTAGTGAGTTAATTGAACAGAATGGGGATACCTTATCCATTGATAAGTCCCTGTCTGCTATTTGGTTTAAAGGAATTCGGAAAAATAAAAAGGGCTGCTGCCCTTGAGGTTCGAACTTGAGACCCTTACGTGTGTGAGACTTAAGTCTCACACGCTGCCCACTGTGCCACTGAGACACGTGTTCATATTTGGGAAATATAATATAAAATATTAAACAATTCAATTAAATAAATTCATTAATTTAATTATAGTAATTATTTTTGATGTCTAAATAAAACATAAAAATAGTGTAAATTGACTATTTTGGACATTCTAAACCCAATGACAGGGTCTATTTTATGAGAAAAGGTCCCAAAAAATTAAGACACTTAAAAATACAAAATTACCATTTTACCCCTACTAGTACCCGAAGCCAAATTAAAGTCCGTAAAAACCTAAACTGACTTTCTTCGACATTTCAGACTCAATGGTAGAGTCTGTTTTACCAAATAAGACACTTAAGATATCAATGTATATAATTTTTTAGTTAGGCTATACGTAACATTAAACTGATAAATATTTACTAATTTATATGGACTTCGAAGGGAAAAGGAAAAGTGATCTTATTATTGAAAGGAAAGAGAATTTTGTTAAAGGTAAGTAAACCCCGAAACTCTGATATACGATATTTATTGGCCATGTCAATGATATTATTTGATATTACCAATTGTACTCCTATACGTACCCGATGTTTATTGATTTCACAAATTTGATACTTATTCTATCTTGTGGAAATACGTACCGGATGTTGATTGATTCCACAATTTGATACTTGTTCTATCTTGTGAAAATTATTGAGAATTTGATTGATATATCTTGATCATGATTGATTGTACACTTTGTACCATGTCTTGAAAGGCCAACTGTTATGTTCTCACTACTGAGAATTTGTTAATCCATAAATATATACATTGCCTATGCAATTCTAAAAACCATGATATTATTGTGAGTGCCGGGAATTGTGATATGTCACAATGCCCAT
This sequence comes from Nyssa sinensis, assembly GCA_008638375.1. Lineage (NCBI taxonomy): Eukaryota > Viridiplantae > Streptophyta > Magnoliopsida > Cornales > Nyssaceae > Nyssa > Nyssa sinensis. The sequence goes on along the minus strand of CM018039.1, from coordinate 14,761,853 downwards.
TAGATGCTACGAATGATTCACACGAGGTTATGCTAGTCATAATGCTCGCTTTACCCGTGGTTGTGATGAACACAACGCATGATTTAGTCCATGACCCGTGGTTGTGATGAACACAACGCATGATTTAGTCCATGACCCGTGGTTGTGATGAACACAATGCATGATTTAGTCCATGACCCGTGGTTGTGATGAACACAACGCACGATTTAGTCTATGAAGGACACGATATGATATAGAGAGCTCTGTGCTTTTGAGCACTTTTAAGGGTAAGTCGGGCCTTGTACAGTGACAACATCTATTCTGATAGTATCTTATATCGTTTATTAATATTCTAATAACGCACTATTGATCATCGATATGTTTTGCAAGCTGGTCTATGCATATGTTTAATGATGCATTCCTTGGATTTTGATACGTCTTGTGAACCTATCCTTAGATTATCTATTGTTACATTATCCGATTTGTGGTAGCATATTATTATTTAGGCCAATCCCTATTGTTGATTTGATTTCTTTATCTTGGGATATGCCTTTTGGACCTAAGGGTCACTACTATTGTTTCACATTTTTGGTGACTGGCTATTGTGGCATTCTATTGGCTATTGTGACATTCTACTTCCTGACTAGTTATCATGTTATCATATCTTGCTTGTCTTGGATTATATTCTTTTCTATATTGACCCTGACCTACGGTAAAGCAAAGAAAATTTTCTTACTGAGCTAAGTTAGCTCATTCAAATTTATATTTTTATTTCAGGAAATGAAGTTTCAAGCAGAAAATAGGAGCTTGCAAGCTATAGTGGACATTTTTGAAATGTAATAAAAATAGATCAGCACGGTCTTACCTCTCCCATGTATCCACACCTTGGGGGTGACGTAAATGTTAGTTCTCTTTTTGATATATAGAACCTTATTATGACTTCTGCTCTTTACTTGTTTAATTATTTTATTACACATTGATGCAATTAAAAGAAAAAGTTAGGGACGGCCAGAGGGTCAGCCTCACGATCCCAAATCCGCATAGGTTGGGTTTTGGTCGTGATAGTAAACATTCTTATTTATGTTCTCTTTTACAAAATAATGAAACATCATTCTTCTTCACACGTGAACATAGGTTTTGATAGGATTAAGAGTTAGATATTGTGATTGACTAATTCGGTTTGACAAAAAGTGCTTTGATTGTAATCATTACATTAGCCCTAGGCTTAGAGTGGCTCAATACCCCATTCTACTCCAAGATGGTCCAAGCTTCATTGCCGTGCACATCTATCGACCGACTTGGTTCATGAAGGATATTTTGGGTATTTCAAACTTGTTTTGATTTGTATCTCACACATTCACACATTGCATGCATTGCATATATTTGACATTATATCATTATATGTGTATAGTTGACCTGTGTTGGAAACAATTATCCCAAAAATGCATGTTTGAAAATAATTTAAGAAATTGAATTCACAATGCAAGAATAAAATGACCAAGCCATTGTTGCTCGTTCGAACGAACCAAGTGGGTCGTTCGAACGAAAACTAGAAGGGGGTCATTTTCAGTCATTCGATCATTGTTTGATAGACATGATCAAATGTTAGAAAGTCATCATTTGACGATCGTTTGATGTTTGTTCGAATGAGTGGTGCTTATTCGAACGAGCCATTACTTCGTTTGAACGAACATTGTGCGAAAACATAAATATATTCTATTTTGAAGTACATTTTGAGATCTGATCAAGGAGCAATAAATTCTTGAAAATTCAGTTTCAAAGAAGAGAGAACAGAGATAGAGAAAGTTCAGTTTGTGAAAGCCATACACTTAAGAGAATTTAGGGTTTTCATGTAAGAATTGATACATATGTTTCATCTTCATCTCTACTTTCATCATATATTGATTTGATCATTTTCTTAGATCTAAATCAATCAAAGAGCCTCGATCATCAATTCATCCAATTGAAAAGTTTGTCGAGTTCAACCATATGGATTCAATTGTTGAGCAATCAGAATAGTCCGAGCTTGCAATGAGTTGCAATTGTGCAGAGCACCAATCAGAGGATCCCTAGATCGTGAGAAGCTTGTGGTTGTATGCAGATTTCAGCTATGGTAGATACTTGTGGCTACAAGGGGGATTGAAGGAGATCGAGTATAACAAAGATTGAGGAACTAAGTTTGTGTCATCATCGCATTGTAATTAGTCTCACACATAGTGAATTCTTTCATGAGCATGGCCGGCTTTGGAGTTTTACATCTTAAATAATTTTTTGTGGTGGTTTCTCCGTCATCATTTTAGTTTGCAAACTCTCTTACCCTTCATTGTTTGCAATTTTCAATTTGCTCTACTTGAATGCTTCTGTTTGATTTAGATTTAGGTTTTCATTAATTATGAGAATTGGATATAAATTGAATAATTGAAAACTTTAATTGAGTAATTGGATTATGTATCAAATTGAGAAATTGAAAATTGATTACATAGTGTAATTTGTACTTGAATTAGGAAATTGACATTTGAATTGGATTAGTTGATCAATTAGGCTTGTGTTGAAATTAGTTTGTATGATGAACACTATTGCTACTACATTGGGAGAATTTAGCTTATTGTTGAACACAACACATTGAGTATTTATTGATTGGAATTTTAATTCATATATTGTGCTATCCGTGTTGTAGATTAGTGTTGTGGATAAAAATTTAAAAATTTGGTATAAACCTATTCAACCCCTATTCTAGGTTAGTTTCACACTAAGGGACCTACCAACAAGCTTGAAGTTGAACCACATAAATTTTTGTACACTTGTGTGATTGATTTGCACTTACATATTTCTCTATTTTACAATAAGTTATCAGCACAAAACTCTGATCAATTGACAAAGGTAAAATAAAGGTAAATAAATTTTCTATTACTATAATCTATTATAGATTGATTTAAATTTACAACTATAGTTATTATTCATTCTTATTTTCTAGTATTTTTATTTGATTATATCATACCTTTAGTTTTTTTTTTTAAAAAAAAAATCAAATCTCATCAAACTTGAGTTTGTTCCCTTCAGCATTTCCAGAGAAAAATTATTTATCTTAGATTCTTGATGTTGAAATTCACATTGAAGCTAAGAATCTTGGAAATACATCATCCCCGTAGGATCAGGCTAGTGCATTGATATTCATTCACTATCATATTCACAAGGGCTTAAAATCATAATATCATATGGTTAAAGATCTCTTTGAAAAATTTTGAAAGAAAGATATGACTACTAGAGAACTATTATTTTCCCTAAAGCTTAGTATAATTGGTTGCACCTGAGGTTGTAGGATTTTAAATTAGTTTGTGAATATAATTCTGCACTATTTAGAATTACTTCACAACTGAAATTATAGGAGAAAATATTACAGATGCAGATATGTTAGATAAGACATTTTCTACATTTCATCCCTCAAATATTGTCCCGCAACAACAATATTAAGTGTGTAAATTTACTATTATGACTTCATATCATGTCTTTTCCTGGTCGAACAACATAATGACCTTATGATGAAAAATCATCACTTGCGTCCCACTAGCTCTGTACCATTTCCTAAAGCGAATGAAACTGTATTTCTTGAAGTAAATGAAACTTTATCATATAGACAGAGTCATACACATGGACGTGGTCATAGTTTAGCCATAGACGTGATCGTAAGTTAAAATAATTACACATATCGAGGTAGTTATAAGCATAATTCTTCTAATTATCCTAAAAAAGACACACCACAACACCTGAAGTGCAAAAATAATGTGGAGGTAAATCAAGAAAAGGAAAAACAAAAATTACCTGAAGATCTTGAAGAATCTTGCTATCGGTGTGAAGGAAAAGGGCATTTAGTCACGTATCTGTCATATACCTCCTCAAGATCTTGAAGTATCTTATTATCGGTGTGGGAAAAAAGGGCATTGGTTATGTACTTATTGTACACCCAAACACTTAATAGATATTCACCAAGCCTCAATAAAAGGAAAAGAAATAGAAACAAATTTTACTAATGATCCTATAGAAATCACACACTTAGATGTTGCAGATTTCTTTGCAGATCCTGATAGAAAAATTGATCATTTAATAGGTGATGAAAATGTTTATGCCGACTGATGTTTTTTGTTATATCCCTTATAATATTTTACTTTAATGATTTTATTTCCTTTATTTGTTTTTAATATACATTTGTTCTTATTTCACATGATAAAGATATCTGATGAATTGATAGAGTTAAAGATAAATGGTGAAGATATATGTCTAGCAGATAGTGCAACTACACACAATCCTGCAAGATAAAAGAAATTTCTTGAACTTAAAATTAGCTGAAGCTAATGTCAATAAAATATTTGGTACTACAAATTTAATTGAAGGCTCTGAAAGAGCTAACATCATGTTGTCAAATGACACAATATTTCATATAAATGATGTTTTATATTCTGGCAAGTTGAGAAGAAATTTGTTATGTTTTAAAGATATTTGCCGAAATGGGTATTTTATTGAAACTATTAATGAAGGTAATGTAGAATATCTTTGTATTACTTCTGTTGTTTCAAACAAGAAGCATACTTTAAAAAAACTTCATGCTCTTTCATTTGGCTTGTACCAAACAACTATAAGAATAATTGAATTACATGTCGTGATGAATCCAAAGTTCATCGACCCAAAGACTTTTGTTCTTTGGCATGATCGATTTGGTCACCCAAAGGAAATAATGATTCGTATAATCATCAAAAAATCTCATGGACATTCCTTAAAGACCCTGAAGATTCCTTTATCAAATGAATATTCCTGTACTGCTTGTTCTCAAGAAAACTAATTATTAGACCATTTTGTACAATGGTTAATGTTGAATCTCCATTATTTTTAGAGCGTATTCAAGGAGATATATGTGGACCTATTCATCCACCATGTGGACTATTTTGTTACTTTATGGTTTTAATAGATGCATTAACTAGATGATTATATGTTTGTTTACTTTCATCTCGCAATGTTGCATTTGCAAGACTTTTTGCTTAAATCATTCGGATGATAACACAATTTCCCAATTATCCCATCAAAACAGTATGTCTTGATAATGCTGGTGAATTTAAATCCCAAGTATTTGATGAATATTGCATGTCAATTGGGATTACTATTGAACATTTTGTTTCTCACATACACACACAAAATGGTTTAGTTAAGTCTCTTATCAAGTGTTTTCAATTAATTGATAGACCTTTACTTATGAGAAAAACTACATATTTCTATTTGGGAGCATGCTATATTACGTGTTACAATATTAATCTGTATCTGACCAACCTCTTACTACAAATATTATCCTTTACAACTTATACTTGGTCATCCACCAAATGTTTCTCATGTACGAGTTTTTGGTTGTACCATACAAGTTCCTATTGCACCCCTACAACAAAATAAAATGGGTTAGCAATGACAGCTTGTAATTATGTTGGTTTTGATTCTTTATCTATTATAAGATATCTTGAACCGCTAACATGTGATCTATTTACGGCACAATTTTCTGATTGTCATTTTGATGAGAAAGTTTTCCCACCATTCGGGGGAGAAAAGCTAAAGCTAAAAGCTAAACATGAGAATTTTTGGAATGTATTAACATTGTCTCATCTTAATCCTCATACTAATCAATATGAATTAGAAGTTTAAAGGATTATTCTTTTACAAAGTATTGTAAATTAATTACCATATGCATTCACTAATACAAAGAAAGTAATGAAATCACACATGCCATCTCTATAAATACCCCTACATAGATTAATGTCCTTGTAGGACAATCCGTTAGTACAAAAACAAATGAGTCTATGGCACCCTTGAAGCAAGGTAGACCAACTAGTGTGAAAGTTAAAACTCATCAAAAAAATAAGACAAGAAAATATTAAAGTGGCAACTTCTGAAGAGACCACACATAATAGAGAAGTGGCAACTCCTTAAGAAACCATACCTTATATAATGATTGATCAATCCAACATTGGTAAACAAATACCTCATAAAAAAGAAGTATCCCCTAAAGTAGAACAAGTAGCCCTAAAGAGGCACAGATACTTGAAAATAAAGAGATCTCAATAAATTATATATCTAGTGGAGATATATGGGATCGATGTGATATTATTATTAATCATATATTTGCCTTCGCAATATCACATGGAATCACCCAAAGTGATGAAGATCATGAACCACAAAATGTCGAGAGTGTCGACATATAAATGATTGGCTAAAGTGGAAGAAGGCAATATAAGCTAAATTAGACTTGTTAGCAAAACGAGAAGTATTTAAACCTATAGTCAAAATACTTGAAGACATAAATCATGTAGGGTAAAAATGGGTATTTGTACAAAAACGTAATGAGTAGAATGAATTCATCAGATACAAAGCTAAACTTGTAGCACAAGGTTTGTGGCAGATACCTGGTGTTGAATATGAGGAGACGTACTCTCCTGTAATGGATGCAATTACGTTTCGTTTTTTGATTAGCTTGGTAGTCTTTGAAGGACTTGACATGCATTTAACAAACATAGTCACAACATATTTATATAGATCACTTCATAGGGATATATATATATATATATATATATATATATATGAAAATCCCTAAAGGAATTAAAATGCCTAAAGTAGATAATGCACAACCTTAAAGCATGCATTCAATCAAGTTATAACGATGTTTGTATGGATTGAAGGAGTCAGGGCACATATGGTATAATCATCTCAGTAAATATGTATTGAAAGAATGATGTGTGAATAAAACAACTTTTTCATGCATTTTCATAAAGAAGTTGGACACTAGAGTTTTCATAGTAGCAGTATATGTTGACAATTTAAACCTTGTAGAGACAATTGAAGAGCTTACAAAAATTGTTGTTTATTTAAAGAAAGAGATTTAAATGAAGGATCTAGGAAGAACAAGATTTTGACTCAAACTACAGATTGAGCACTTCCCAAAAGGAATCCTTAGGGTGAGGAAAATGAAAAGAATTTGAGGTAAAATTGTAAATGTACAATCTCTGTTAACAACATTAAGCTAACAACTCTAACATGGGAGGTTAGTGTAATTAGTCAAACTTGAATGATATTATCTACAATTGTAAGAAACCTTAGGGTGATAAGTATGATTTATCCAATTAAAAGAGATGAACAATTATGAAGTGGGTACACTCAACCCTAACAAAAGTGGCACTAGTCCACCATCCAGAACCATAGCCATAGTAGCCAATCTAATCTCTACTGAAGCATATGCCACCAAACACTAGACTTGTACATAGGTCAAATGTCAACACCGCGAGATGGAGCTTTTTCATGGTGTATAGTTCTTTGATCGGAAGCTTTGCATCGATAGTGACAACGACCACCTCATTCTTTATTGTTAAACTCTATATTTACCTCTATTGTCAATTCGTCATATTCACTCAACCCACAGTAGAAAATCTTCTGAAGATCTTCTTATTTTTACCCAAATTTGAGAAAATATTCATGGATTTTCTTGAAAACCTAATTTAAAATAGTATGTAATTGATCTAGTTGCACAATAAAGCCCTTAAAAGATATACCAAAGATTTCTCAACATTAATCGCCCCTTTAGGTAGTAATGAATACTAGATCCAAATCTTTATTGACTTGAGCCTTTGAAGTATCAATTCTGCTTCATTTATCTTTAGATGGGGTCACATTGCTACAATTCAATGAATCAATTAAGTCTAATCGAAAGAGCTTCTTACCATTTGTTAGAAAAACTAGACAATTTATATTGCCTATTATTTTTAAAAAGGTGGTGTTTCTTTAGACAGTATTAGTTGATTTAGTGCTGAGTCATGTGGTTGACTGCTAGTCATTAAGAAAAGACTTAAGACATGTCACATATGCAACAATGTGTAAAGAAGTGTGCAAATTCAAGATATGTGCTCATGCATGTCATGCATTTTCATTAGGCATACCATAGAATTATTCTTAAGTCTAGATATACACTTAAATGTGGTTAATCTGACCACAAGTGAGTTAGTTTAGACTATAGGCTAATGCACTTATGAAAAAAGAGTTTTTAAAAAATTTTAAACTTTTTTTATTAATTTATTTTAAAAATTGTGAATAGCTTCCTCGTAGCCTCTTCGTCTGAATAGCTTGCACACTGCGAAAAGGAGTGGATCAACTAATTGTGGGTGATACTTAAGCTGAAAAAAGCTATTCAAAGTTGAAGAGAACAATGAGAAACTATAGACAAACTAACTAGTAAATCACTGAAGGTGATAAGTTGTTTGTGGGATAAGTGCTTTATGGAATTGTACATTCTTTTTTTTTACTAGTAGATTTATGCAGCTTATGATGGATTTTATTTTTCAAAAGTGTTTTCCACGTAGATCTTTTAGTTTCGTGATTTTTATGATTGCCCGATCTCATTATTATAATTACAATCGTGATGATTTCATAAATTTAAAATCGTACATATTTAACGAAAGAATATTTTTTATAAAAATCTATCTTAATTAATAAAATAGTTTAAAATTTATGTTTCTTATTAATTAAATATTTTTTTAATTAATTTGAAAGTGATATAAATCTTTTCATACCTTTAATAAATACTTATTATTACTAGTTTTTATGTTTCAATTCTTAGCCTGGGAAAGGTTTAAGGAGTTGTTATATGAGAAATATTTTCCAAAGACTGTTTGTGAAGGAAAGAAGGTAGAATTCATCGAGCCGAAGCAAGGAAATATGACTGTGGCTGAGTATGAAGCCAAATTTGTTGAGTTGGCTTGTTTCGCTCCAGATATAATAGAGATAAAGCTGGAGAAAGCAAAGAAATTCGAGCGGGGGTTGAGGAGGAACATTCATGATCGCATATCATTGTTCCAGTCTCAAGTGTATTCTGAAATAGTAAACATGGCCTTGATCATAGAAAAGAATAATGAAGAATATGTAAAGGACTTGAACCAAAGAAATAAGGGTTTTTCAATTGAGAAAACTGAGGAGACTTCGAACAAGAGATGTGAGTTCCCAAAAGCCCGAGGAAAAGAGCCAAAGCAGGATAAGCCAAAAAAAAATGTCAGCGATGTGAAGGTCGCCACAGGGATGACCAATGTCGGTGGAATACAAAAGCTTGCTTCGGACGTGGCAAGATAAGGCATCGAGAGAAAGATTGCCCAAAAACATAGGGACAAGCACGCGTCTATTAGCTGATAAACAATTGTCCCGCCCCCAACAGGAAAGTTTGTGGTAAAAATATTATTTTTGAATTGTCAATTATTAAGTTGCTATGAAATTAGTATAGTAAAGTATGTATAGGCACCCTTAGCTAAGTCAAGTTTGGAGAACCAAACTTTTTAAGGAGGGGAGAATGTAACACCGCGACCCAAGAATACCTGAACGAACTGGCTCGCTTTATGAGATTGAAAAAGTTATAGTTAAATTAACTACAAAAAAATCAAGTGTCGGGGTATAATACACAAGTAAGCGATGTACGGGCATAAGCAACTACGAGTAAGAATATACGTTAATTGTATGTATGTGTATGTGTATATATATATATATGTATATGTATACATATTAATACGCACATAAATATGTGTATATGTGTTTGTATATGTAATAGGTATATACATAAAACTATATATATATATATATGTTAATGTATATATGTATATATGAAATGAAAATGCAGAAGGGATAGAGAG